>CM035134.1:109054540-109735089 GCA_020205605.1 Panax ginseng
GGGGGGGGGGGGGTGTTAATTTCTCCTTTTTCTTTTTCTTGTGCATTTCCAACAGCTCTCTCATTTATGCTTGCTTAAAATCGATTTTGATGCTTTACTACTAAAACTATTCCTACATTCAAAAGGAATGTTGGGAATACTCGAACATTCAAACTTATTAATCCTCTTTTGAGTCAGCAGTGAGAGGTTTTTATTATTTGTCTTCGTCATCTCCACTGTCTTCTTCACATTTGACTTCTTCTTGTATGTATATGTTATTACTATCCAGTTTAAACCCCTTTCAAGTTTGCATTGAATTTCATTTGCTTTAACAAGTTGTGATGTTGCGACTAGAAACCAACACAGCGCTTTGAATAACTTATAATTGTCATACATCAATTACGTAGTTTCGTTCAAAAGATTTGGCTGAACAAGAAATTAATTGCTCCAGTCAAACTCGACTTGCAGGCCATATATTTGGCAATCATTGGGGCTACTTATTACTTTATTGTAAAGTCATCCTTTAGCTATATTCCAGGGCCTTATATTAGTGGAATTCACAGGTTTTTCTCTCTCACACTCTGTGTTCTTAGGTTTCATTTTCAATAACTTTATAATTTCATAGATATTATATCTTTTTGCAGGTACACAAGCTTGTTGGCAGTTGGTGTGGGTATTATACTCTTTCTATTGACTAGCTTTACTGATCCAGGAACTGTGAATAATGAGAACTTTTCCCGTTATATGTCTGCTTATCCCTATGACAATATCATTTATTCGGAGAAAAAATGCTCAACCTGCAAGTTTTCAAAGTGAGTGCATTAGTTTAGTGTAATAGACACTTGACTTTTTTTAATAAGTAATAGGCACTTGCAACCCTTTTTTTCTTTTGGTAATATATGCTGATTGGATTGTTCCCTTGCTTATTTAGACCTGCTAGGTCCAAGCACTGCAGCATATGTGGCCATTGTGTTGCTCGGTTTGACCATCACTGCGGATGGATGGTTAGCTTTACGAATTCTTATCTTCGTTCTAAATATTGGTGGCTTTCTATGTACCTAATTTTCCCTTTATTTATATATTGGTGTTTTAGTTGGCATATATTTTCAACTATTTTATTTTCTAATATGGATTCAAATATATTTCTCATTACTGCAGAATAATTGCATTGGGGAGAGAAACACCCGATATTTTGTGGCTTTTCTTCTCTGGTTAGTTAATTGAATTTAGCAGCATTTAATTTGCAAGCAATGAAAAATAATATTATAGTTGAATTAATTGGTGGCCTTCTGCATTCTTCTAGTCCAATTTCATGGCATAATTTTTGTGAAAAATTTTGGTGTTCACGGGCACTTCATCTCAGAAAACATACATATGCTTCTTATTGTTCTAAAAAAATTAGATTATGCCTGTTATAAATGGTATGGTCATATTACTCATTTAGTAATTAAATTTATGATTCTCACACATATGGAACTGGCCATTTGGTAGTGTCATATATGGTCTTAACTTTTAACTTCAACACTAAACCTTGTTCAGTTGAAATGTTTCATAATTAGACTTTGATAATCAAGGAGATCTAAATCTCTAAATCCAATCCATGCTTTCGCAGTTTGGTGCTTGGAGCATGTAACTATTATATTTGTCATATTCTGACCATTCTGTCCTGAAGCACATATGCTGCAGTATATTTGACTGTGGTTTTATAGATATTAAACCTTTTCTTCAGTGATTCTGTAGGCATTTCGTTCTTTGCGTTTATGGAACCGTAGCCATTGCATTGATTCTTTCTGGTCGACTGAAAGAACTACAAGTCATATATATTCTAACTGGTAAAATCAATCTGTTTATAATATCTTTTAATTGGTGATTTTGTTGCTTATGATATACTCCCTCCTTTCAACTTAAACATGTTTGGAAAAATTCTAAGACATACGCACTGTTGACATTTCTAGATAATGTTTGTGTCTTTATTTTTTTATTTATTTAGTATTTCACTTTGTGTTAAACAATAATTTGGATAAAATTAAATTTCAGAAGATTATTTCTAAAACATGTTCTTTAATGGTTAAATGACGTTTCTTTGTCCATTCAATTATAGGCCGTGTCGCAAGTGAGCTCAGGAAGTATAAAAGCTTGCAATACGAGCCCCAAACACATTTAATGAAACAATACAGACCCCGAAGCCAATTCCATTGGCTTTTTTTTTGGTTGCCGAAATAGTGATATGCATCAGCTACGTGACTTCTTATATTGTTTGACTGCATTTGTTACAACTTACTGTATTCATTTAGTATAAAATATTAAATATACATATTTGAGAATTTTGAAGTATAATCAAAATGAGATCTACCAACCGGAACTTCTGTCAAACACCTTGAAGGACACGAACTTTACCAAACCTAACAGCAACAACTGTACCAACTTGAAATTAATCTGATGTAGGTGACCTAAGCTAGAGAGGCCAGAAGAATTAGTTCCTCACATTCACCAACCACATACTGACATCATGATTTAGAGAGCCCATATCAAATAAAGAGATAGAATCAATTGAACCACCAATACTGTGAATCTAATAGACGGAATTTCCAGCCAAAACCAAGAAAACTCATATTAGAAAGGGATTCAGTTGAATGTATCAACACTTTCAAATATGACATACGTATAAAGTGAGACATGCCAGTTACATTCTGTTTCCAATTAAAAAAACCTATCAAAGTTGCCTTTAGGGTTCTTGAATTTCATTTAATGTACTTGGGGATCCCTGGTTCAAGCTTTATTACTTTATGAGCTCATTTGTAACAAATTATACTTGGAGGGACAGAAGTTTCATTAGCCCTTTTTTGAATGTCCTTAAATTTGAACTATGCCATTCAAAGTGGAATGGAGGGAGTTAACTTTTTATCAAATGATTTTGTTCTTTATGATGTTTAACCACCTTGATATTGGCTTTCCAGAGTATTATGGAATTGAAAATACATTTCGTAGTTTGGCTCCACATGTTGTTCAGGTGAGTACTTTATGTTCACCTATTTGCAACCTCATGACTCCATTTCGTTCTTCTTTTTCCTTTATTTTATTTATTTATTATTTTTGTTATGTGGATTATAGTTCGTCTTTCGAAAATAATGGTTTTTTGCGTGTTTGTAATGAGTTGTGAATTCTGTATGTTTCTTGAGAACTTGAATAATATGTTTATGGTGGTACCACATGTAGATATAACTTTTTAAAGAATAGTTCGTGTGTTTGATATATGCTTCATCCGTCCAATAACTAATTGCGAGAAAAAAGGCATATTCGAGCAAAGCAGATAGGACTACGCCTCCTCCTGCTTGCTCTTGTCACAGGGTCTCAGGTCCCCATATTCCCATATTGATTCTGCCATAGAGACCATCGATAGACAATAACTCCCCCTTGTTAGGATCTTGTTTGGGAGGGAACTCGCAGAGGTGATTGCCTCGATTCCTTTGACTGTGCATGGATCTAGGGACAAAGTCGGTTGGGGTGCTCGATCCATAAAGTAGTAAAGACTTTGTCTAGCTCCTGGACAGTTGCCCTTGCTTGCGTGAAGTCGCTCCTTATTCTCCTAGTCACCGTCCTTGCTTTGAGACTGTGGGCCCCAATAGCTCAAACATAGTTCAAGTAAGATAATTACTTAACTTGACACAATTATTTAGAGAGAAGAATTTAAGCAAGAGAGGGGGGTGGGGGTGGGGGTGGGGGTGGGGGGGTGGGGGGAGTTAAAATAGAATTGTTAAGTGTGAAAATGAGAGGTTATATCTTATTTAAGATAAATAGTTTTCAATTTCTGAATTGGGTAATTTCGTGTTTAAGTAGGAAATTGCCCTATTCGAGATTTTAAGAAATTAAAATTGGATATTTCTTTAATTGGACATTTTATGCAATCAAACAGTCATAATAACTTAACTTATAAATGGACCAAATGTCAATGGCCCACTTGACAATTGTGGAGACAAGTAAATGGGCTTTGGCCTTTCCATCATCTTTTCCTCCCACTTTCAGCAGCAAAGAGTTTGTGGGCCCTGATGGGGAGGAGACTCCACCACTATTCACCACCCATGCTACTATACCAAACAAGGGAAAAATTCTTTTTGCTTTCAGTTTTACTTCCATCCCCTCAACCCCTCCAATTTTGTAGCCTCCCGCTATGTGGCACAAGGACATCATTTTGGTGATGCCCAAATTGTTCATTAGATAGGTGATTTAACTCTTTTTATTCTAAAATTTACCTTAAGAGTACAGCAATGTCACCGTTGATTCTTTTTGTATATGTGGGTGTGTGTCTGTGTGTTCATATATAGTCATTCTTTTCTCTGTTTGCATTCAATATGTCACGGTAACTTATTTTATACTTGTTTGTTGCTCATCTTTAATTTATACGGTAATGGTTTTGTTTCTTGTACCAGTGGTTGTTGGGCTCCTATAACACACAAATACTTCTTATGGTCTTCCTGGCCATAGTTTCTCTGCTACTTGCTGGTTTCTTTGGATATCATGTGAAACTCTGTCTCACAAACACCACAACAAACGAGGTCTATCTCTTACTTCTGATTTTGTGATTTTGTTTGTCTGGTTTGTCATGGTAAACTGAGAAAGAGATTTGGATCTTAACACTTCAACAGTTCAACTGTGCTCTAGGATTCTTGAGCTTTTTTGTGCAATAAAATGCATATTGTAAAAAGAAAACAACGTAATTAGGAGATAGTTATGTGCAGTAAGATTTTGTTATGTGTTGAATGATTATGACTCTGAAGCTTGTTTACATATCTAAATTCTAAATACCAAGACATGAAGTCGGTGCGACGGTTTGGGAGCTCGTCACGGAGACTCAACCTTTGCAAACCTCTGATTCAAGCTAAATTCCTTATTAATTGGCTCTAAACCTTCCAAAATGGATAGGAAACCACCTGATAAACCTCTCAATCGATATTCTGTGTCTGAGAGAACCATGGTTACAGCAGATTTGAGCAACTTGGATACCGATATGGAGCTATCTGGTGCGGTTGGATTGAAGTCAACTCAGGAATTTGCTGTAGCTCGTGATTCTCTGCATATCTCTGCGGGATCTTCTGCTAGGCCTAAAGGTAATAATTCTCTTCGTATCCTTCAGAGATCTACTATTGATAATTTGGGTGTTCGTTCAATATATGGATCTAGTGGCGAATTTATGGAAAATAAAGGTATGGAAACAGATATTTATGAGGAATTTATGGCTGATTTTCCTGAACTTCCAAAATTCGTCTGCTAAATTGGGACTGCATGGGAAAAATTTGAATGGAAATTGGGCCTCAGTTGTTTCTAATAATCGTAGTAGAGCAAATGGTATAGATTTAGAGTTCATTGAGCCTACTGTTTTAAATGGTGTTCGTGTAGTAAAATACAAAATGGATGATATAGAAACTGAGATGCTAAATTGGAAGAATGTTGTTGTGGATAAATTTTGGGAGGTAAACCCCCTTTCAAAGTAGTTGAGGAATTTTTTAGGAAAAATTGGAAGCATTATGGGCACATTCATGTTTTTCTTCTCAATTCTAGGGTTTTTATTTTCAAGTTTGGGGATACAGATATGAAGGAAAGGGTCTTGTAGCAGGGGCCTTGGACTTTTGAAACAAACCTTTTCTTTTAAAGCCTTGGTCTCCTTCGGTTAGTTTGGAGAAAGAGGGAGTTACCACTGTGCCTATTTGGATTCGTTTAACTGGTTTGAAGCTACATTTATGGTCTGCTCATATGATTAGTAAATTGGTGAGCTACTTGGGAATACCTTTGTTTACGGATAAGTTGACTGCAAGGCAGGAAAGATTGGTTTATGCTAGGATTTGTGTGGAAATTGAAGCTGGGAAGGAGCTTCTAAATAGTATAAAAATACTAAATGAGAAAAATGTTTTGGAAACACGAACTGTTGAATATGAATGGATTCCCCCTCAATGCAATGTTTGCAAGGTGTTTGGACACAAACCAAGTAAATGCCCTAAGAAACATGTGATGAAACAATAGTGGATAGTTGTGAATAATAAAAAAGAAGGTCCTGAAAGTGGAATTGTTGAAACTTCAAATTCTTATGTGCAAAATGTAATGCAAATCCTTATATGGAAAATCTTGTTCGTAATGAGGTTGATAAAAAGGATGAGGGACAGATTATCTGTGGAAGTGATTGTTTAAATAAGACTGGTATGATGTTACAAGATGAAGCAATAGAATTTTCACAAGAGGATGTGTGAATTGTTTTAGTGGACAAAGGCAAAGCTATACAGTTAAATAACTCTTTTGAAAGTCTTGTTTTGGAGGAAGGGGATTCTCATAACTCAATGGTCGGGGCACTTTCCTTAGAGAATTTAACCAAATCTGCAAGAAAAGTACTCAAAAGGGAACAAAAAGGATTGGCTACTGCACAAACTGGGATTTCGGATGCTCTCTTGAGGTTGCAAGGGAATGGGGGTAGGAATTTAATACCTAAAGGAGTGGGGATTGTTACTGATAGTGGGGGTAATAAGCGTTTACCTCATTCTCAATGATTAAAGTGTGTGCTTGAAATATTAGGGGTCTTAATAAATCCCATAAACATAGAGATGTTATTGATTTTATAGCTGTAAATAGAGTTTCTTTATTATGTTTGGTAGAAACAAAAATCTCTCAAGTAAAAGTTGGAAAAATTATGAGGAAATTTCGTGTGGGTTGGGAATATGTTCATAATGCTCCTGTAAATGAAAGGGTCAGAATTATTGTTTGTTGGGATGGACATGAATTTGATGTATCCATTATTATGATGAATACTCAAGTTATTTTCTGCAAAGTGACTTTGAAGGGCTTATCTAAATCCTGGTACATGTCTTTCGTCTATGGGTTTAATTTACCTGAAGATAGATTGAGTTTTATGGGAATTTTTTGAGGACTAATGCAAATGTAGTTGGTGACACTCCTTGGGTTCTAAACCTGGAATAATAAGCAAGAGGGTGAAGACAATATTCTTAGCAAACTTGACAGGATTATTGTAAATGATCATTGGAGAACTATCTATCCTGAAACAGAAACTGAATTTATGGCTCCATTACTCTCAGACCATTGCCTTGCAGTACAGTATTAAATTTGTTCCTCATAAAGTAGGTGGGAAAAGCCTTATAAATTATATTCTTATTGGATGAAGAATGATGATTTCAAAGATACTTTGCAGAAAGCTTGGGATTGTGAGGTTGTGGGGAATCCTATGTTCAGACTTGGTAAAAATTGAAGAATGTGAAATATGTTTTGAAAGATTTAAACACCAGGCAGTACAACGATATAAGTAATAAAGTGAAATTACAGCAGGCTATTCTCAAGGAAGCTTAGGATAATTTGTTTAATAATCATGCAAATGATACGCTTAGTATTATTGAAAAGGAAGCTGCTGCAAAATACTCAGAGCTGAGGGAAGCTGAAGAAAGTTTTTACGAAGAAAAATCTAGGAATCAATGGTTGAATTTTGGGGATGGTAATACTGCTTATTTTCATAAGATGATGAACTCTAATAGATCTAGAAGCAAGATTCTAAGTATAAGGGCTGCTGACGGAACTATGTTGGAAGATTGTGATGAGGTTACAAATGCTTTTGTGGGTAATTTCTCTAATATATTTACAACTTAACAGGTGTATCCTATAAACAATAAAGAAAAACTTAAAGAAGTTATGGCAAGGAAGCTTAATGAGGATCAACAAAGGGATCTTGGTGCTAATGTAATTGAGGCTAAAATTGTTCAAGCTTTAAAAGACCAAAAAGGGGAAAAGGCCCCTAGCGTAGATGGGTTTAGTGCATCTTTCTATTTGAAAAATTGGGATGTGGTGAGTCAAGATGTCATTGAAGCAGTAAATTATATTTTTAGAAAAGGAAAATTAGTAAGGGAATGGAATACTACTGCAATTGCTTTGGTACCTAAAGTGCAGAGTCCAGAATTTGTGAAGGACTAGAGACCTATTCCTTCTTGTAATCTGGCTTATAAGATCATTTCAAAAGTTATTACCAAAAAAATTCAAAAGATACTTCCTAGGTTACTCAATGATAAACAGTAGTATTTTAAAAATCCTCGCCTAGGTTCGATTAATCCCCGCTTAGGCGATAAGCACTGCCTCAATTTGGCTGGGCGCCTAGGCCCCTGCGTGGGCAGAATCAGACCTCTACTTTGAAGCTCTAAATACTTGAAATGAATTTGTTAAGTCTTAAAAGATTGTTTTTGTGGTAATGTTTCACGATTTTTTTTTAAAAAAACTACATCTAATATATGTTTTGTATAGTATAATATATATGTGCAATAGAAAAATAAATAAATGAGACCGCCTAAGAAAACGCCTAGGCGGCCTAGGCGCCGCCTACGTCCACCTAACAATTTTTAGAACATTGATAAATAGTCTGGTTTTATAACAGAAAGGAGTATTCCTGATAACATTTTAATGATGCAAGAGGTAGTAAAAATTTATCATTTAAATAAGGGTTCTAGAAGGTCTGCTGTGAAAGTTGATATCATGAAAGCATATGATACTGTATGTTGGGACTTGGGATTACTTGTTTGATGTGTTAGAAGTGGTGAAATTTCCTACAAATGTCATTAGTTGGATAAGAGAGTTGGTCACTACTGCAAAATTCTCTATGAATGGTTCGTTTAAGGATTTTTTGAAAGTACAAGGGGTATAAGGCAGGGGGATCCCATATCCCCATACCTTTATTTTTTATGATGGAGTCTTTTTCTTGCTTACTGCAAAAGAATGTTGATGTGAATCTTCAGTTCAAGTACCATTGGAGGTGTCAAACTCAAAAAATAGCTCATTTGAGCTTTTTCTGATGACCTCTTTCTATTGTGTTATGCTGATTGTGCATCCTTACTAGACATGAATAATACTTTGGAGGAGGTTGGAGTTATGGCTGGCTTATATCCGAACCTTAGCAAATGTGTTGTATATGCATCTGGAATCACGGAGGAGGACAAAAATTCTTTGGCAGATCAAATGGGTATGTCAAGAGGTGTGTTACCTGTTAAATATTTGGGTGTGCCTCTAATTTCTACTACTCTCCTTTATTGATTGCAAGCAGTTAATTGAGAATATTACAAGGAGAATTAGACACTAGACTTCGAAATTTCTTTCTTTTGCTGGAAGATTAACTTTGATAAAGTCTATTCTTTTCAGCATTCAAATTTATTGGAGTTGTTTGTTTGTGCTCCCTAAGGTAGTGTTTAGATCAATAAATTCTATATTGAGGACATTTTTATTGTTTGGTCGTGAGTTAAAAAGAACCACTGCTAAGGTTGTTGGGAGGATGTTTGTCAACAAATGGCTGAAGGTGGCCTGGGAATTAAAAATGTTATTATTTGGAATGAAGCTGCTATGATGAAACATCTATGGAATGTATATAGTAAGAAAGATTCATTATGGGTCAAGTGGTGCCATTCCATTCCTATACATTAAAGGGTCAGTGTTTGTGGACTTGCAAAACTCCTACTAATGCTTCTTGGACGTGGTTAAAACTAATGAAGTTGAGGGGCAAAGCTCGGAAACTAATTAAGTATGTCATTGGTAATGGATGTTATACTTTTCTGTGGCATGATAATTGGCATCCTTATGGTCCTCTTTTGTTAAGATATGGTACAAGAATATTGAGATATACCAGTCTGACTGAATTGTCAAAAGTGAAAGATGTGATCTTTGGTGGAAACTGGGTATGGCCTTGAGCAGCTATCACTGATCTACAAGTAATTGTAGATGAAGCTAGGAGGGCCATGGATACCACAGATCGTGTTAAATGGATACCAAATGGAAATGGGGATTATTCTATTAAATCTACTCGGGAAACTATTAGGGAGAAAAAACCTACAATGGGGTGGCATAAAACTGTTTGGTTCAACCAACACATTCCTAAACGTGCATTTATCTTCTGTTTAGCTTTCAGAGGTAGACTTACCACAAAGGACAAGATGGTGAAATGGGGAGTCTTGGAGCATAATAGGCGTGCTTTATGTCAATATGGTGAAGAGGATTTAAATCGCTTAGTTTATAGTTGTCTTCAATCAAGACAACTTTGGGAATCAATTAAAAGAAGATGCAGTCTTACTGAATGTCCAAACAGTTGGGATCAAATTTGTGCTTGGCTTCCTTGGAATGTTAAAGGAACTTCACTTAAGTTGGATTAGATTACTTGCTATCCAGGGAAGTATCTACTACATTTGGCAAAATAGAAATAAAGCTTACCATGGCGAAAGGTTGAATTCTGCTCTGCAGATGGTTGATTGCATCCGGCAAGATATTAGAGATAAAGTTCATCACATTAAGAAAGTCCCAAATACTTTTGAGAATTGGTTGCTATCCATGGAATGGGGTACTAAGCAGGAAATTTTAGTTTAGTTTGACTTGGGGTGTTTTCCTTTTGGGTTGTTTGTCCAGTTGAGGCTAGGCATGCCTTTACCTGTTTGTTTTGTTTTAGCTGAGCTAGTTTTTGTTGGAGGGTTATCCTCTGTTCCTTTTGTTCAAATTTTTAGATTTATTTTCTATTACAAATTTACTTTCACCAACCAAAAAAAAAAAACTGAGACATGAATTCTGTTGGAAAGCTAATTATTTTTGACCCAATGAACTTTCTTGAAGAATTGGTCATTCCCTTGAAGCTTGAGTTTGATTTTAACCATTAGTTTTCAGCACTTCTATCAACCACTATTGTTGTTAAAACTGTAAAGCTTACCTCAGAAATATGTATTAAACTTCAAAACATTTGCTGGGTGGCGATTAACTGACATTATCCAGTTAAACAGTAATAATCACTCACACCCACACATCTTCGTGGTTTCATGCATATATAATTCTGAATTACGAATTTAACATTCTTTTTGTAGCGTATTTCAAAACTGGTTGAATATAAATATCTCAATTTCTCAAAATTTACATGGTAGGAAAAAAATATTAAATATTTTTTTGGAGGGGTGTGTGTTTTTTTTTGTTTGGTGGGGTTGGGGTTGGGGTTGGGGTTGGGGTTGGGGTGGGGTGTGCTGGTGCTCGTATTGCATGCTAATCGGGCTCCCATTCCCATAGACTGAAAAACTGATTATTATACTAGCAAGAACATTCAGTGATGATCTGCCATCTACTGTATTTGGTCACTACTAAAACATCAAGCTTTTATATGTTTGTCTTCTGGAATTTCAGACTTTTAAGTGGCAAGAGTATTTGAGCTGGCAGAGGAAGGTCAACGAGGCAAAGTCAAGTGCTGTAGCACTCAAAGCGAGTTTAAGCGAACTGACTCCTGAAGGGAAGCTTCCAGAGAGCAAATGGAAGGCTTTCTTACGAACATCTCGACTAAAGGATGTGGAGGTTGTTAAGAATAATATCTACGATAAAGGGTTTCTCCACAATCTTGTTGAGATTATCTTTCCTATGTCGACAAGACGATCATTTTCACAAACTAAATCAAAATCAGGTTAAGTTTAGATTGCCCATCATTCTTTCTTTATGTTGATTTAGTGGTGCTTGGTCTTGTATACTGACTCAACACATGGGCATAGCTTTATAGGGAGAGATTAGCTTAAATTTTGAAGTTACAAGCCTTTTAAAAATTTCATCTTCATGATATACTATGATGTATGTAATTTAGTTTTGGTTTATTTTTTTCCTTTAGCTACTGTAGTTTATGAATATTGTTTATAGCACTATAGCAGGACCAAAACCTGAGAACCAATACCCGTTGCTTTAACACTTGGCAACGCTCTATTTAGATTTCTATTCAACAATTTATAAAATAAAGAATTCCATTTTTCGAATAAGCTGATGCAGCTCTTGCTTACTGGTCTTTTGGATCACACGTTGTCCTCCGAGACATCCACAAGAGTTTAGGTTTGTCGAGGTAGTTGCAGTTAAGAAAATGCTTAGTTCTTGAGTCTCGACTTCCCTGCTGCTTCTTCATTTCCTTCCACGTCCTTGATGCTTGTAATATTATTTTCCTTATTTTCCTTTATTTATTCAGTTTCTTCTTCTCTTTGATTTCCGCCTAATGTCAAATATCCATATCTATAACGAGAGCGATTAGTATGAAGTTAACTTTGGTCAACTGATCAATACATTATTAAAGTAAAGTTATCTATAATAGTAGTGTTATTGGTGAAATCTGATCTAAACTTTAATTTAATGGAGATTGTAAAAGTAAAACTACATAAAATGTAATTAAGCTTGTTCCTGGAGGCTGATAGTTTTGTACTTTATAGTAGAACTAGGGTTTCTTATGTTTTTATTATGAGGGGATCTTGAATTTTATGATGTATAAAAATTCTAAAGAAAGTAAAATTAATGTCACTAATCGTGAACTAGCCTAATGTTTGGGTTAATTATGTAAATTTTGTGTCATTATTTTTCGCTACATTGTTATTCTCCAACATGAAGTTAAAATAATCCACCATTAAATTAAGAAGATAAAATATGTAATATAATTAATTATATATATAAATCTAATCAAACTATTATTTTTATTTATCATTAATTATAGTGTACATATTGGGATTTTTTTTTTCGGGGTGGGGTGGAGGGGGGGGAGTTAAACAATCCTGATGATTATAATAATCTATGCTTACAGATGGACATTGCTAATCTTAAAGGATAAAAGCCTTTGAATGATTTTTAGGCCATCTGTTTCTCGTAACTATTATGGAGCCAATCTTTCCACCTGTGGTACATTAGCTGCAGTGGGTTTGATATCTCCGCTCCGCATATAAGTCAAAAACTGGCCTAGTAGCTCTTCCAGTAGGGCTTGGACGACGGAGATCTGCCCACCTGCAGAAGAGGTAAACTTTTAAATCGACAAATTTTAAGAATTTTTTTCATATGTAATAGTGATGGCATAATAGTAGTTAATTTAGCTAAAATATTAAGTGGTTACATGTTTGGAACTTCACGTCACCTTTCGAAAATTTAAAATGTATCTATATTTTTAGAACATACAAAATAAGAAAATATATCTCTAATTTTGAAATAGAGATAGTATAAATACAAGGAGTAAGAAAATATACTCACCACGCATCTCGCGCATTGGAACAAATTGAACAATATCCCTTATAGCGATTGTTGAGGGATCAGGCTCACACAAATACACTAAGATAATTATAAACACACTATTGTATGAGATATAAAACAATAACACCAGAAATTTACGTGGAAACCCAACTGGAAAAAATCATGGGAGAGAGATCTCAGAAATTTACTATGAAAATAATATGGAGATTACAAACTCTAAACTGAGAAACCCTCACTCTCAGAATGCTCTAACTGAGCTTCTTGCCTCTCTCACTCTCTTTGCTTTGCTAAGCTTCTTGTTGTTGTGGTGTGTTGAAATGAGGAGCTCAAGCTCCCTTTTATAGGAGAAATCTGGAGAGGAGAACAAGAAATGGGGAAGACCAAAATCAAAGGGCTGGATTTAGAAAAATCAAAGGTCCGGACTTAAGACCAAATGGAAGGCAATGACTTAAGACCAAATGGAAGGCAATGGCTTTTTCCAATAATTGATACCAATCTCCACCTTGGCTTGCATTTATCAAATACTGTGAACTTCTTTGTATCTGTGAATATATCCTTGATATGGAAAAAAAAAAAAACAAATATGATCATTTATTTATCGATATGAAGCTGACAAATTTTGCGAAATTCCCAAAAGTCGACGTGGTCCACGCTATGATCACCTACCCACAAATATTTAGCTATCGCTATTATAACATCAACGACCGCACGCTCACCGATTTAGATTTTTGCCCAACACACTGCTTTTTTGTACCGCTTTTATCCCAACAACCCAACAACAAAGATACACAACAATATAAACATCCATCGTCCACCAACACATACACCAAACTAGTATATAAACCTTTAAAAACCAATATGATTTGAATAAATATAATAACATTTCAAAACTTGTTTAAGTAACATACAAACATCCAAAGAATGAATATACAAGTACAAACTTATACTATAACTACAAAACTAATCTAAAGCGAATGCGTCGAAAAGCATCGCCACTCCTTGATCACCACATAATTAACAAAATAATAAAACAAGTTACAAATATATATACAACTATGTTAATATTGGTATATTACGACAATATATAACAAATTGATTTTATACCTCGTCGCCATCCCCGTGTTGTGATCTTTGCTTCTTTGCATCGCTTCTTGACTAACTCCTCGGCTTCGAGCCCCCTAGATGTCCGCCCAGTATCTTTAGAAGATCGCGATCTCGACATATAGCTCTCTCACACATCGGTCGGTAGGAAGTATGAGCAATTTGGATGGCTCGATGGTATGTGTAGATGGGTAGAAAGCGACTGAGCCCTTTGAAGGATGGGCGTCGTCGTTGTCCTTGACCTTTAATGTAGTTCTTTTTCATAACAGACGCCCTCTCCCACAACTCTTGATCGATAGACGGACATGGAGTGCCTTCAGGATATCGCTCATTCAATAAACGTTTATAAGTGTCTTGTCATCATGTTAACAATTAAATAGTTAAAAATAAATTAATTCTGTAAGCATTGATAAACAAGATCAAGTTGTTAAAATTTATTACCATTATCTGGATAGCCTCGAGGCGGAACCATCACGGGTGTACGCATACACATCCGACCAATGGATAGGGTGACCTTGAGGCCGAGACTCTATACAAAAAATAGCATAATATTACTAAGTAAAAATGTGATATATTTTTATAATTCATGATTGTAAACATATTAAAACTTGTAAATCATTACCACAGCGTTGATATCTTTGCAATCTGTGAAATACTACAGCCCTTGTATGTCCTTTAGCCTTTTTCGCCCATCGAATTTTTAGGGGATCTGTTTGGTGGCGGCGGTCTTTAAATCTTTTCACCCACTCTCTCGACTCTCCATTGGGCACACATCTCGATCCATATGGCTGGGTGCACCACCGAGGCTATGCTTTCGTGCATGTAATCTTCTCCACAGCACTGGATGGTCGATCTCGGCATTGTGAAGGGCTTTTTGTCTTTCTTTATTCAAATTGTCTTTAGTGCGGACCGCACATTACGCGAGAATAATGTACGTATCCTTTGAAGCTGCGCGTCCTCCCATCTATACTGGTTTACGCAAATAAAACAACAATAATAACATTACTAAATAATTATCCTTTGAATATTAATTATTAATATTAGTATTATATCGTAATTAAAAAAAAAAATACACGAAATTTCGCTTAAATAACATCCTTGTGGGCGATAGGTGTGCTCGCCCACGTAATCACAGGTGTAGGCCAATTCTGTAAACACAGCTGTGATATGCACTTGATGATCTTATTATCTGAAAAATCACTATAATATACAACATCAATTAGCATATATTAAAGCAATTTACATCTAAGTTATAATACTTATGAACATTTTTCAAACTTATACTTATAATACTTAAAAAAAATTCGCCAGAGTCTCCCCTACAATATAGACTAGCCACATGCACGACGGCATGCATATATGGACATTTCTAGGCACTCAAGACATAAACCAAGAGAAATATACAAATTTTCAATACAATAAGACCAAAACAATAACGATTGAATGCAAATTAAAGTAGTAAAAAATTCAGACCCATATACATTACCAATATAATATCAATCAAAACATTACCAATATACAATAAATGGAATCTTAAATGCTTATATATAAATGATATATATGGGACGTACGTGCTATTCAGAGGAGGGCGAATCTAAATAAGAATCCGATCATCCGGATTAGTAGGGGCCTTGGGCACATGATTAGGCCTCCTACCCAAGTCGCGCTTTTTCTGCGCTGCTTCAGAAGCCATCTGTATATTACAAATTTCAAGATGTTATTATGAGTCATGTTTGATTACATGTATATATGACAATAAACATGACAGTGATATAAACATGTATATATATGAATATAAAATGACAATAAACAAAAGTTGCATTTAAATAGTTTAGTACATAAACATGGCGATGATATAAACATGTATATATATGAATATAAAAATGACAATAAAGAAAAATTGCATTTAAATAGTTTAGTACATAAACATGACAATGATATAAAAAATATGTAATGCTAAACATACATTTCATTTGTTCAAGTGTCGATATAAATTCGAATCATCTTGTATCGTGTTGCGATTCATAACCATCATCTGCTTTAGATTCAGTGTCAGATTCAGTCAATAACTCTTCCTCCTCAGTATCAATGTCATCTGACACAAGTATTGACTCAGGATCTAATTCATGTGGTTCATCTCCACCATCTAACTGGATTACTTCATTGTCGTCCTCCACATTTATTATAGTTTGACTATGAAGCATCTGCTCTTGGTAAATCTCCCCATCAACTAATTCTACATGACTACGCGCGGGAGTATGAATTACAACTTGCCAATCTGTGGGCGGTCATCCCTTTTCTAACGGGACTAGGAGTGTAGTATACTTGTCTTGTTTGAGTTGGTAAAACAAACGGTTTGTTGGAGTCTGCAGAGACTATGGAGGTCAATATCGATGATTCCATGTCCATCAACCGTATCCCTTTTTTTTGAATCAAACCAGCGGCACTTGAACAAGTGAATATGACCCCGTCGTGCCCTTGTCACGACAACTCTCGATTTCCTCCACTCCCCATAAAAGCACTACCAAGCTCATTGTAACAATCTCCTTGGACACACACTCCGAGTTCGTTGTTCTTTTACTGGCGCCCATATGCCTTTGTGTGAAATTCACAACCATTTATTTTGTAACCATTGCGTGACTTGGTCCTGTGCGGTCCCATAGCTAGGACTTGTACATTAGCCTAGGAATCGTTGATCCCTCGATCAAAGCCTACAAAAACTCCATCTTATTAAATGAAGTCATAGTTAACATGGAGTATATATATATATATATATATATATATATATATATATATATATATATATATATACGTCGCTTAAAAATTGAACTTACTTTGTCCTTTAGCCAAAGTGCAAATTTTTATCCCGATTGATTTGAATATCTTTATCAGTTATGCCAAGATGCTTCACTTTTAACTCATCATCGTACAATCTATACCATGTTATAAACATTAACATATTGGAATAAATTTTCAACTTAAAAGATAAATTATCAAGTTTACATGTGTACCTCACAAATTAATTCGTCAATCTCCTCATGATTGAGAAGAATGTAAGTATATGCGACATATAATTCTTGCTTAGAGGAATATATGCTTCCCTTTTCCATAAGCGCGGCCGATAGACCAAATCTCAGAGAGCCGACCATTTAGTTCAACATTTCCCCCATCATCATGTCTCGATACTCGATTGGCCTTTGTCAAGACTTCGTCCGAAAAATAGTCTAAGACAAACGTAGATATCTCATCGAAACTGTATGCCTCACATATCGACCCCTCGACATAAGCTCTATTCTTCACCTTCCTCTTAAGGTTTCCCATCACCCTCTCGAAAGGGTACATCCATCTATATTGAACTGGACCCCCAACACGAGCTTCATAGGGAAGATGGATTTGCAAAATGCTCCATGGAGTCAAAAAAAACGGTGGGAATATTTTTCCGGTTTACGTGATCTCTATGATGTTCTTCTCAAGTATATATACATGTCCTTCTCATTTAATGATTTTGAACATAAGTCTTTGAAGAAACGACTAAGATCCGTCAAAGCATCCCATATTGGTTTATCAAGCGGATCCCAAATGCTATAGGCATGAGTCTCTCGATGAACACATGATGATCATGACTCTTCATCCCTTGCAATTTCCACCGTAACACACCTTGCAATGTTTGGCGCATATCCATCTGGTAGTTTCGGAGACTTAACCCATGTACACACATCTTGACTTGCTTTTTGGATAATGTGTACCTTGCGTGCGGTTTGACAATCTTACCATTAGGAGATTCATAAAGTTCTAATCCGGATGCTTACAAATATCTTTCATGTCCAAACGCTGCCTATATCGTTATCTTTTGTCTTCCCCAACATTCATCACGATGTTAAACACATTGTCAAACACATTCTTCTCAATATGCATCACATCTAGATTATAATGAATCAAATTTATAGACCCGATAAAGCGGTTCCCAAAAGATGCTTCTCCGAACCCGGTTATGAGATTCGCCAAACCCATTGATTATGTTTGTGGCATCAACCTTACCAAATGGGATAACCGAACAATCTCATCACACGATCTCGCATCTCCGTTCCCGAAACAATCGCGGTGCGAGCATATCATTATCTATTTTCCCTTTCACGAAGTGTTCTCTATTTCTTGAAGCGGGTGATCTACCGGTAAGAAGCAAACGCGATGACAATCAAACCAACAAGGCTTTCGACCTTTTGATAGATTAAACGACTTTGTATGCTCCATACAATACGGACAAGCCAACTTCCATGTGTACTCCATCCAGCTAATATACCATAAGCTGGGAAGTCACTTATAGTCCACATAACCGCTATGCCCTAAGGTTGAAATTTGTTTTCGTTGCAACATCCCAAGTCAGTACTCCATCCTCCCACAATACCTTCAACTCGTCTATAAGAGGTCTCAAGTAAACATCTAAGTTCTTTCCGGGACTCTTAGGACCGGGAACCACGAGTGAAAAAAAAAGTATGGTCATTTCATACACATCCAAGGAGGCAAGTTATGCGGAGTAACAATCATATGCCAACATGAGTCGAAACAATTTGAGTGGCCAAATGAGTTGAAACCATCGGTGGACAATCCAAGCCTCACATTTCTAGGTTCCAATGCAAATCCGGGATGTGCTAAGTTGAAATCTTTCCAAGCACCTTACATCTGCGGGATGATTTAGTTCTCCATCTTTAGTTGGAGATTTCACATGCCAACTCATATGTTCAGCTGTTCTTGAAGACATGTACAATCTTTTTAGCCGATGTGTTATTGGAAAATACCTTAGAATCTTAAACGGTATACTTGATTTTTTTGTAGTCACACCCTCTTTATTAGGCCTAAACCGATCATGATTGCAAAACGTGCACCTTGTCATCTATTCATTTTCCTTATAAAACAACATATAATCGTTGGGACATGCATCAATATTTTGGTATCCAAGACCCAACTTCTTCACCATTTTCTTACAAAAGTAATAGTTACCAGGTAATTTCTCACCGTCAGGCAACATACTCTTAATGGCCTTCAAGAGCGACTCAAAACACTCATGGCTCATGTTGTGATCAGCCTTGATGTTAAGTAATGTCGCCACTACAGACAATGTAGTGTGTTTGGTGCAACCATGCCACAATGGCTCGCTACCCTCGTCTAACAACTTAAAGAAGTCTTTGGCATCAAAATTCATAGGTTGCTCTCTGCCTTGTTCCCAATCAAAATCTGGCCCTACAATATCATGAACCATTTCATTCATACGATGAGTACTACTGCGCGAATTGTGTACTTGTGTGATGCCACCATCTCTTCTTTGCCTATGTGCCCACTAGCATTCTTCGTAATTTCTCATGAACCCAGAAACAAGTAAATGATAGTTTTCCATGTCTCTGTCCATATAATTTACATTCTTACACTTCAAACATGGACATCGTATCTGCGACTTACCATTCATACACTCACGGGTGACTATCGCGTACTCCAAAAACACTTGGCAACCAAATTTCTAAATTCAATTTGTAGCACTTTATCCGGGCACTTGACTTTCATCGTGCCATCCAACTACTGATGCGAATAGAGGTCCATGATTCCACGGTACCTACTACGAGACAACATGAGCTTATTAATCATATGACTTGAGCATACTTGTAACCATATGACTTGAGCATACTTGTAACCATATGACTTGAGCATACTTGTAAGCGTATGACTTGAGCATACTTGTAACCATATGATTAACATTTAAGAATACTCAATGTTAACCAATGAATGCAAATTAAAGCAGTATGAGAAACTTTAAATGTTATTAAATTTAGTATGAGAAACTAAGTAAATACTACTTAGTTTAATAGTTATATTATATCATGTTATTTTACTTTAATTTGTTTTAAATTTGTTTTTATTGTTTATCGTAAGTGAATACGTAAGGTATTTCATTCATGCTAGCTTTATATCAGAACATACATATTTGGTTGGTATTCGATGCATTGAAATGTTTCTTCTTAAGAAAACTACCACCATCTAAGGCTTCACGCCAAGAATTGAAGAGTCCATCTAAGGCCTCGGCTAACATGTTTAAGATTATACCCCTCACGGTTCCTTTCTATAATCTTTTATGTTAAATACCCTTGTTTTTCTGTTATAGCCATATTAAATACTAACAGTTCCCTAGCACTGCCTATTTTGGCTTAATAGCCCCCCAATAGCTTGCCATGCGTCGACAACCAAGCTTAGCTTGGCCTTGAGGTTTCATAAGCTTAGCATGGCCTCAGGTATTCCTCATGACCCCAAGCCCAAATTTCCACCGACTCCAACAGCCCCTTAATAGGCTCTAGTGGATCACCAATATATTTATATCCAATTGATAAGCAGCACCCAGACTCTCCTACAAACTTATACTTATAATACTTAAAAAAAATTCGCCAGAGTCTCCCGTACAATATGGACTAGCCACATGCACGACGACATGTATATATGGACATTTCTAGGCACCCAACACACAAACCAAAAGAAATATACAAATTTCCAATACAATAAGACCAAAACAATAACGATTGAATGCAAATTAAAGCAGTAAAAAATTCAGACCCATATACATTACCAATATAATATCAATCAAAACATTACCAAATAATATGAAGTCCCAAATCAAAGGATGTGAATTCCAATTTCAGCAAAATATAATCAAAGGATGTGAGTATGAGTGAATAGATTGCAGAAGAAGGCATACTATTAGTCCCTTAATGTGGGACTATTAGTCCTATAAAGTCATTTGATACCCAAAATGGTCCAAAATAGTCCATTCAAAGCATTTTCAAAGATGGTTTAACACTAAATTATCATAATGAATTCCTAAGCCTTCAATTTTATACATTATCACATAATCTAATTGCTATATACTTTGTATTCATGGCTTAAAACTTAAGGGTGCAAGGTTTTAAATTCTTTGTTCAAAACAAATTTCTTAATAGGCTTTTAAATTCCATAAGAACATGGTTTAGCAACATGGCCCACAAGGTTAGCATGATTACGCAACATATATACATGGACACCAAATTTTATGAGAAGAAAATGCTATTTTAGACTTGCTATATTTAGTCTTCAAGGTTTAGTCTTTTAGACACCAAATTTTATGCATTATTAGAAGCATGATTAGCCAATCGTAACCATCTCTTTGTATCAGTCACTTTAACCTACTACACTTAATCATAGAATCATTCTTGAAGCATTAGTTTTAATATGTAAGCTATTAGACATCATTTTAGACTCTAAATTACAGCTAGCATACCTTGACACTATAACAGCCCTCATATTAGCATTTTATCAAAAAGTGGGTAAATTATATATCACCAGTGGGTAAATTAGACCCCACTTATATCATACCCTACATAACCTCACACACAGGACAAAAAATCAGCAACCAATAGCATTAACAGAAACAGATGAAAATTCTCAGCACACAACTCCAACAACCAAAGTATTAACAGAAATAGATGTTCTTCATACTCTATTGAGGGAAAACATCATACAACCAAAACAAGAACATAAAATGCCACGACAAAAATAGTACAATGACCCCAACAAGCAAACAGGGCCCACAAAGACTTTAACTGCACTAAAAACATAATCACAAAGCGAGTAAATCTCTCTTTTCTATACTATATGCACTAAATTGCTTATCTAGAATTTCAGAATGCCGATACATGACAAAAATAATTTGCCCTTGGTGAAAGATATTCCAAATAAATGGTATCTTTCAAACCAACAACGGTACTTTGAAATTCATTTGATTTCTGTACAAGTCCAACATAACATTGATATTTTCCAATAGTAGTAGAAACTTGTGCTTACTAAATAAATAAATCTGAATAACAGGAGTGAGTTAGTAAATAGAAGCTTATCAGTACAACTAAACAGAAACATAGGCCTGAAATTAAATGTGAAATTTTGAGCAGTCTGAAAAATCTATAGCCTTAAACCACAAGTTGACATTCGAATACTCTCATAAATAACAAACAGTAGCAGGGTAAAAATATCTCCACAAATAACACTAGTCACTAATAACTCAGATGAAAGAAAACTAAAAAATTTGCCTTTCATTAAGGTCCACTAGATAAATGGGTTACCCAAATAATAAACACAATTTAATTTAGGGATTAATTAAATGGCTTACCGGCGGTGGTACGACGGTGGTGAAGGCATCGACTGGCGATATTGGTGGTGAAAGCGGCAGCAATATCCTCCCTCTTCTTTTCTCCCTACTCCCTCAACTCTCTCGTCTGTGATTCTCCCTCTTTTTCTTTCTTCTCGATTGATTCGAGCGAATGCCTGAATCTGATTAAGGTTTTAAGAATCCGCGATCGCAGGCGGTCGCTAATTTTTAATGATGTGGAAGTATCAGCGATCGAATGCGGTCGCTGATGGTGAGAGGTCGCAAAAAACTAGCGCGCCAACATTTCCTGCCAATTTTTTGGTGGTAAAATTGAACTAGTGACCAATTAGCGACCGCAACCCTGGCCACTAAACTAAACTAGCTAATTATATTCAATTTCTTGGCGCCACGCGTTGGTCACTAATAAGATTATCTCATGACCGTAAGTAAGTGTCACCGATAATGTTGGTCGCTGTTAGAGCATTTTCTTGTAGTGCACACTGACTGCTTGTGAGATATTTGGCCTTGTACATACCATGGCGTAAATTAGACAACCCACCGCATTTGCATATGGTACTTTGGACATATACTCCACCTCATCCTCTGTTTGTGGGCTTAACTGTGAAGATAACCTGAAATGTGCTGCCAACGGAATGCTAACTGGTTTAGCATTGTTCATGTTAAACCTCTCTAAGACCTTCTGCACATATCCTTTTTGAGTTAGCTACATCTTTCTTGCCTGAAGATCCTTGTGAATTTCCATACCTAGGATTTTCTTGGCTGACCCAAGATCCTTCATGTTAAATTCAGTGCTCAATAGATTCTTCAGCTGAAGAATATTTGACTTCCTTTTTGCTTCTATCAACATGTCATCGACATATAACATCAACAATACTAGAGAGCCATCATCAAGAGATCTGAAATACACATATGGATCATACTCCAAACGAGAGTAACCATGAGCCACCATAAAGTTGCCAAACTTCATGTACCACCGTCTTGGGGACTGCTTCAAACCATAGAGAGACTTCTTCAAAATGCAAACTAAACCCTCTTTCCATGGTTCAATAAACCCCTCAGACTGCTTCATGTAGATCTTTTCTTCTAAATTACCATGGAGAAAAGCTGTTTTCACATCAAGCTGCTCTAACTCCATATCATGTGATGCTATAATAGATAAGATCAACCGAATCGATGTGTGTTTCACAACTGGTGAGAAAATCTTATTGTAGTCGATTCCCTCTCTCTAAGAGAATCTCTTTGCCACTAATCTGGCCTTAAATCTTTCACCTTCTTTATCAGACTGAGCTTCCTTTTTCCTGAACACCCACTTGCATCCTATAGCCTTCAATCCTTTTGGAAGTTGAACTAACTCCCAAGTCTGGTTCTTCTGTAAAGACTCCATCTCTTCTGCCATCGCTATCGCCCATTTAACATTATCCTCGGATTGAATATCATCCTGATAGCTAGTTGGATCTCCACTACCAGCAATCAAGGAAAAGGCAACCATGTCTTCAAACCCATATCTCTGCACTAGTTTGTTGACTCGCCTTTCCCGATCTCTAACAAGATTATAGGACCTCTCTTGGGGATCTGAAGGATGATCATCTTCAATCTCTTCAGGAAGCTCCACCTCAACTGGGTATTTCTGCAACTCACAAACTATAGATTTTTCATTCTCGGGCTTGTTCAGCATGTGTTTCTCATTGAACACCACATCTCTGCTGACAACCTTCTTCTTGGATACTGGATCCCATAACCTGTATCCTTGACTCCATCTTCATATCCAAGGAAAATACACTCTTTTGACCTTGGATCAAGTTTGGACTGTCGCTCTTCGACTGGCAGATGAACATAAGCTGGACAACCAAAGATTTTCATCACAGAAAAATCAACTGGTTTTCCACCCCATACCTCTTTGGGGATTTTGTAATCAATTCCAGCTGAAGGAGATCGATTTATTAGATAACACGCTGTGTTGATTGCCTCAGCCCAGAAACTCTTGGGCAATCCTACATTCAACCTCATACATTTGACACGTTCCAATAGAGTTCTGTTCATCCTCTCGGCAACCCCATTTTGCTTTGGAGTTCTTTTGACTGAGAAGTGCCTGGTGATACCTTCATCCTGGCAGAATTGTAGGAATAACTTGTCCTTTTATTCTGTGCCATTATCTGATCTGAAATACTTTAACTTCTTTCCAGTCTGGTTTTCTACTTTAGCTTTCCACTGCTTGAAGATTCTAAAAACCTCAGATTTCTGCTTCATAAAATACACCCATACCTTTCTAGAGTAGTCATCTATAAAGCTAACAAAATAATGGGCTCCACCCATTGACGTATGCTTGATCGGGACCCACACATCCGAATGTACATAATCAAGTACATTCTTACTGGTATGTGCTCCTGCCTTGAAGTTGACCCTCCGTTGTTTGCCGTACACGCAAAACTTGTAAAATTCCAAACTGCATGTTTTGACACCTTTTAGCATCTGCCTTTTGTGAAGTTCTTTCATTCCACCTTCACTCAAATGACCAAGTCGCATGTGCCATAATTCTGTGCTATCACTGTTGGAATTATCTTGCACAGAAATTGCTACTCCACCAGCAACTGTGTCCCCTATCAACTTGTAGAGGGTGCCCTTCTTCTGGCCCTTCATAATTACCATCGAACCCTTGGTAATTTTCATGACACCATCTATGACTGAGATACTGCAACCTATAGAGTGAAGTACTCCAACCGATAACAAGCTCTTCTTTAATTCTGGAATATACCTTACATCACCCAATGTTCTGACAACCCCGTTAAACATTTTAATTTTGATGGTGCCTATCCCAGTAACTTTGCAGATTGCATTGTTACCCAATAAAACTGTACCACCATTGTAGGATGTAAAAGTATCAAACCAATCCCTGTGCAGGGACATATGAAAAGAACAACCAAAATCCATGTACCAATCTGTAAGGCTGCCACTGTCTCTAACAGATAAGAGATCACCTTGTGAAGCTTCATTTTCTGTCATTGTGTACAGCTCTCCGTCGCTGCACACAAATGCTTGCTCAACAACATTTACAAAATTTTCAATCTGCTTACCTTTCTTCTTGTTATCCTTCTTCAACAATGGACACTGATTTTTGTAGTGGCCCTTCTCGTGGCAATGATAACACTTAACCTGAGATTTATCCTTCTTGCCTGATCTCGCCTGAGACCTTTCTCGTTCCTTGTCAGAATACTTCTTTCGATTAGGACCCCTTCCACGCCTATCTGAAAAATTAAGAAGTCTGTCTCCTTGATCTCTGGAAGTAGTGCCCTTGAACTTATCCTGGTCCAGGACTCCTGACATCACATCATCAACTGCAAGCTTTTCCTTTCCTACAAGGAGTGTAGTCTGGAGAGTTGAGTATGAATCTGGTAGAGAGACAAGAAGTAATAAGACTTTATCTTCTTCGTCCAACTTCACATCAATACTGGTTAGTTGGGTCACCAATCTATTAAACTCATTAATATGATTGGCCAAATCTGACCCTTCTTCCATCCGAAGCCAGTACAATTCCTTCTTCAAATATAACCGGTTTGACAGAGACTTTGACATGTAAAATTTCTCAAGTTTGTCCCACAAGTCCTTCGAAGAGGTTTATGTCAAAACTTAATATTTGATCTGTGGCGCTAAACCCAATCTGATTGTTTCCACGACCTTTGCTTCAAGTTCCATCCATTTTTCATCTTTCATAGTCGCTGGTTTCTTCCCTTCTAGTGCCTTCGCCAATCCCTGTTGAGCCAATACATCTTTGACTGTACACTGCCAAATACTGAAATTTGACATACCATCAAATGGTTCAAATTCACACCTCGCACTTGTGCTTGTCATCTTCGTATTTGTGACCTGCCTAATTTCTCTTTAAACGGATCGTACCAATTGGCTAGGTAAGTGTAAGTCGGGTGGGAGTCTCTTTGCACTTTTGCAACGGTGACTAATTAAATAACCACCTTTCTTAAAGGCGCTGCCTTTTGAACCACTTTCCTAGACACCAACGGCGTGAACCAAAAGCTCTGATACCAATTGTTGAGGAATCAGGCTCACACAAATACACTAAGATAAATATAAACACACTACTGTATGAGATATAAATAATAACACCAAAAATTTACGTGGAAACCCAACTGGGAAAAACCACGGGAGAGAGATCTTAGAAATTCACTATAAAAATAATATGGAGTTTACAAACTTTAAACTGAGAAATAAACTAACTATTTATTTCTCTCTACACCCTCACTCTCAGAATGCTTTAACTGAGCTTCTTGCCTCTCTCACTCTCTTTTCTTTGCTAAGCTTCTTGTTGTTGTGGTGTGTTGAAATGAGGAGCCCAAGCTCCCTTTTATAGGAGAAATCTGAAAAGGAGAACAAAAAATTGGGAAGGCCAAAATCAAAGGGATAAACTTTGGAAAAATCAAAGGTCCGGACTTAAGACCAAATGGAAGGCAATGACTTAAGACCAAATGGAAGGCAATGACTTTTTCCAACAATTGATACCAGCGATTCTTCCCGTAGAGCTCTCTAAGCAATGTCCATTATCAGCTTCAAGGATCTGCCAGTTGACAAAAATAAATGAATTGGAGAGATAAAGAAGAGGGAAGATAAACCAGCTCATATTGCAAAAGGAGTGATGTGTACTGCCAGACCAAATAGTCTAGGTTCCAAGAATAGAAAACAAGTATTTACCTCCATTTGATTAAAATCTGCACCACCAACTCCAACTATAAGAATTGATAGTGTTAGATCAGATGCTCTAACCAAAACATCTTTAGTTTCTTGAAGATCAGCAAGGACTCAATCCTAAAAATATGGTCAAGATCTTATTATCGAAATCATAGAAAAGTATATATATATATATATATATATATATATATATATATATATATATATATATATATATATATATATATATATATATATATATATATATATATATATATATATATATATATATAGTCCGCTTCTCATAACTATATATAACTAAGAACTAGTCTGGCTATAACGATTTTTTTCTCGCATAATGAAAGCCGCTTTTTATGCTATAGGAGCGCCGCCTACTAAGAACGGAATCGAACCTATTTTGAATCTTTTTATTCGAAAAGCGACGGTTTTTTTTTTCTAATCTAAAGCTCATATTTCTTCGACATAAAAATTCCACTTCAAATCAAATTCACCTTATTATTGTGGTGGTGGAAGATGATAATTCACATCCATTGTAGTTATTTTAGGAAAAAGTTTTAAGTCTCAACCGGAATCTAACACACACGTCGTTGTAGACATCAATTCCAACCTCGGAATAACCAGGAGTTTCATCTTTGGAGATAACCCCGAGGAATGTTTTACATCTATTCCTCGATACCACCGAAAGTTCGGCGATAACTCGAAACATGCTTGTTTCAAATGCATGCAATCGGCTTCAATCTCGGACCTCCTGTTGAGGCACTCATTCCAAAGACCGGAAGCTAACAGGAAGATGAGGCACACTTCAATCTCGATGACCTGCGAATTCAAACACTTGCGGAAGATCCAATCTCGGATGTAACCACGAATTCAACGTCACGCTATCATCTCATTGTAACCGGAATATAACCGGGTGAGGGAAAAATCGTCATCTTGCCACCTCAACCCCCAGTATTGCTGTCTCAACATTTCATACATACATTTCTACACAAAGAATGTCCCACAAGAGCGAGGAGTTCCAATCCAGGTGACTATTACACGCGTGGCAGCACACCGGATAGAATTTGAAGCTTGAAGACCATGGGCATGGTCCCCTCTTCCTGACTTCGTACAACCTCTAATCCCATGTCATTGCATAACTCTCGACAAAAGCGGTCCGAAGAAGGTCTTGTACACCTCGTTCGGATGCTCGGATTGAAGTTACGCAAGTTCGACGGACATCACGATTGCTGCAGTGCACGTACTTGAGAGACATGGGGACCCATGAGCGGGCACCGGGCACCGAGGTACATGCATGCATCTGCGGGCCATGAGTACACTGCGGCTCCTACTCTATAAATATAGAGCTTGGGGTGGCCATTTATAAGAGAAAAAAAAGCGAGGAAGCCTGTCCAATTTGCTTTGTACACACCCCATATTGAGTGCTTTCTCATTTTAAACACATGTTAGCTCACATATAGCTATATTTTTATCGGCCGGGAGTGAGTGTTTATCCATCTAAAGTCATAGAAGCACCTTTTTGCGACCCCACCTAAAGCCTTCTCACACTCTATAAAGCCTTTCTCTTCATCTTTGCACACTTATTCTTCACATTGAGAGTCGTGTTGTGTGTGTATGCCCAAACTTGATTAAGTGGTTTTCATTTACATGCTATATATATATATATATATATATATATATTTATATATATGGACTAACATTATCGAGTTATGCCTCGATTGAGCCTAGACTTATATGCGGCGTTTACTTGCTTATATATATATATATATATATATATATATATATATATATATATATATATATATCCGATGAGCAGGATTATATACATGAGCTGTTTTTTATTTTATATCGCATTTATATATATATATATATATATATATATATATATATATATATATATATGAGCATTGTTCGAACTCGCTCGATGAAACTGGATTTTATATAATTGCGTTCTTTGCTTTATATATATATATATATATATATAAATCATATATATGAAATGATAAGCCAAGTTGGGATTGAGAAACATCACATGCGTTTGAGAATATATATATATATATATATATATATATATATATATATATATATATATATTTACATTTACATCGGGCACAGAGTTACTTACGTGGCCTTTTCTTTTTTATTTACATTTAGTCCCTTTGGAGTTTACTTATGGGCGGTTGATCGTCTTTAATGCTTTCTTTACATTTAGTCCCTTTGGAGTTTACTTAATGGGTGGTTGATCACATTCTTGCTTTTTACATTTTTCCCCATGGATATGTGGTGGTTGATCATGTATATATATATATATATATATATATATATATTTACATTTAGATCCCCCATGGAGGTGCTTACGTGGTGGTTGATCATGTCTATATATATATATATATATATATATATTTATATATATATATATATATATATATTCTGCTTTTATATATATAAGCTACTACTTTTCATATAAAGCTATGACATCATGTGAGCCTAGGAATCATGTGATCACAGATTGATCTCTTGAATCTAGATTTGATTCCGTGATGGACATTTTTTATTTATAAGCGACTTGTACATTATTCACGGTGTTTGAATTTCCTTAGATGGTTTCATGCCCATGAGGAGTTAAGACGCTTTATATATATATTTTCTCTGAAGATGCTTCGCATCTCAAAAAATAAAAACAAACAAATTTAACATTTAATAATAAAATGGAAGTATGAAAAGGTCTCAATTACTATTGAGCACGGGGTTTGAAAAACCTCTTTTACAAAACTTCATTGCTATATCATGTTTAAAAGCTGAATTTTTCTATAAATTCAAACCCTTTGTATATAGGTGCGAGAGCGAGGCCTCACACTTACTTCCAAATAAATTGCACATTGATCCACACACACACACACACATTCATATATAGTTTTCTTGAAAAGTGGCGGTCATAGTGGCAACCACGGATGTCGGGGTGCCTAACACCTTCCCTCGCATAAATCAAACCCCGAACCCAAATGAATCTCGGTTTCCACAGACCCGTTTAGCGATGTCACATCACTTGGTCAATGTGCAAACCTTTTCTCGATTGCGTTGGTGCAACGATTAAAAACACCAATGGCGACTCTTACGGTCAAATCGTCGACATGATACATGTGGGACCTTTTTCACTTGTTTTTCAAACAAATCTCACATAACATGAGAACACCGAAAAAACAAGAATGCGAAAAAAGGGACAAATAAAAATCCGGCGTCGACGGTGGCGACTTCTGCTTTGGGACACCGATAAGAGGGTTTAAGCCGCTACTACAAGCTTTTCAAAACTGTTATATGCTTGTGTGTGAATGTTGCATTTACATTTATGATGAATGTGTGCGAATGCATTTTACTTACTTCTTTGCCTTTGCATATATCTATACTCTGTGATATTAGTGCTTCGCACATGTCATCATTTTCATAAGCGGTGAGACCGTTGTATGTGAATGTATGTTGTGTGGTTCCTCCACGGGAGGCTATCTCACGTCGGTGTTTGATTCTTTGGACTCGTAGGGAGACTAATTCCAACGAGGCTCGGAAAAGCACCACCAGTTTCGCTCCGGTTGAAAGACCGATTAACTTCCCGTCAAGTAGATTGCGATGATCTGGGAACCTTCATGCCAAAAAAGTCACGAGAGTAGTAACCCTAAGATAGGTCGACCTCGATAAACCAAATGCGGAGGAAAGTCTCTTCATGCTTTCCATTTTCTATTACTTGTAAAAGCATTTACTTGTAATTTTATTCCATGTTCATCTTTATGTAATGGAAAATATGAAGAATATTTGCACATACATGACATGCTATCAAATTAACATCCATTTTTGCGGGATAATATTCCTAAAATGGACATATTATGATAGCATGTAAACATTTACATTATCCTAAAGACTAAACTACATAAGTCTTTTGTAGGGAAACAATTGGGCACATTACCCGCTCAAAATCCAAAAAGGCCACGAGCTTCTGACCCGATCATGTCTTCTTGACCCGATCTAATCCCATTTCTCGAAGAATTTGATGGATTAAGTAAACAAATTACTGATTTGGTTGTTTTGCTTAAAAAATTGCATCGATCTACTACTCGGGGCTCAAAAATGCCTACACATACGAGAATCCTCTACACAGGAGGAACACAAGGTTTGGATAAAACAAATCCGAACCTCGGTTGGATCGACCAACAAAGACCACGAAAACACCCATCTCAAAGGAGATCCGACACACCGTGATGATATCGGGAAGAAGGTCCTTCAAATGGAAGAAACTATCCATTCTCTCAAAGGGATTGGAACACATGGAAGTGTTTCATATCTTTGACCTTTGCATATTCCACGGTGTTCATTATCGAGAAATTCAAAACCCACGACTTTGAAAAGTATGATGGATTAGGGGATCCTTACACACATTTGAAGGTGTTCATTGGAGAACTTGGATCTTATGCGAAAAATGAAGCTCGAGAATCACATTTGTTCGAAAAGAGTCTATTGGAGAAGCCCGTTCATGGTATACAGTTTAGACAACTCAAAGATCCATAGTTGGGAAGAACTAGCTCATTCCTTCCTCACTCGAATATAATTTTCAATCTCGGATGGCTCTGGCCGGTGCAGTTACCAAGGTCAAAAATAGTCTAATGAGTCTTTTTTTAGAGTATGCTCAAAAGGTGGAGGCGCCTTCTTTGCTCAAGTTATTCCTTCTATGATGAGTCGAAAAATGGTCATGACTTTCATAGACATACTGAAGAAGCTCTTTCTATGAGAGAGTCTTAGGTGGTATTGGCAAACCATTTTACGAAATGATCAAACACGGAGAGATGGTTTGAGATGGGATTGAAGTCGGGAAAGATTCAAGACCTAAGCCACTCTTAAAGCGATTCTTGAGCACATCCAATCCGGATCTTATGGAAACAACCCCCCGAGGTCCATAAAAAGAAAGAGGAGGATGTTTCCTTGATACTACAAGGTCAAAAAGGCGATCGAGAACATGCCTATCTGGAGGAGAAACTACTCCCTTTTCAAGCACAGTCTTGAACCCTCCATTGCCTAAAAGTGGAGAAACAAAGCGCCCTCGAACGTTCACACCCTTAGGGGACTCGCTCGAGAATATTCTTGCTCTTCTGACTAAGAAGAAAATCACACATCTTCATCCACTAGCTAACCCTAATGGGAGGGGTTTCAATGCTACTCGAAAGTGTGCTTATCATGTCGGAGCACCTGGACATGATACTCAAGATTGTTGGGCCTTAAAACACAAGATTCAAGAGTTGATAGATAATGGTGAGATCGTGGTTACTAAACCAGATCAACCTCATGTGTAAGACAACCCTCTTCCTCAAAACAAAGAAGAAGAGGTCAACATGATTAGTTGGAGCGGTTGGGCGAGTTCCAATTTTAATGATGAATCATCCCAAACCATCAAAGGCGGTGTTGACGGATGGGATTACACAAAAGTTTCAATTTTGCTATGGAGCGAAAGATGAAAGCTCTTTGTAAGCAAATTGAACAATTGGCGAGCTTGGTGACCCATCGACATCAAGTCACACGCCGATTAATCGACCGAGGAGCATGCATATCTCCTTCCTTTTTGTTATGAATGCTCCATCATCACCTTGAGAAAGCGAAGCTATGGAGGATAAGGTTGCGAAGAGAGCAAATGCTAAAGCCCGTCGGGATTTTGCCAATCAAAGGGAATTTACATACCTAGGCCAACCTATGGAGGAGATATTTTAGATGCTAATCAATGAAGGAAGAATCACCTCCCTTCTACCTCCAATTAATCCCCATTCAAGGCGGTTCAACTCGATGGAGTATGTCAATATCATTCACATTCTCGCGGTCACAACACGGAAAGAATGTTGGGCACTCCATACCCTTATTGAGAATCTAATTGATGTGGTGTCCTGCAATTGGCGATGACGATGACAACATGTCTTTACTCGAGAGTGGGAATACATGTCCTACCAAATGGAAGGGATTAGTAGCGATTATATCCGTGAGGTGATGAGGCTTGTCAAACCATTTCCCATACAAGCAATTCAACTCAAAGGAGTGTGACAATCCTTTGAAAGTGGGCACACAGAGCCAATTTCTTTACCCTTGAGACCACGGTATCCTGTTATCAGCTTACACAAAGTCCCATGGAATTATGGAAAAGCTGAAGGATCCACGTCTCATACTACTGCTACTGTGTCGAAGGAAAATCCATTGTATCTTCCTCAGAGGGTGATGAAGCCCACCATAAAAGCAAAGGGAAGATTCCCATGGAAAATTGAAAAATTCCTCCGCACTATGGGCCATAATGAAGCGAGGTGGTTTTAAGCTTAAGAAAGCTCCACATCGGATCTCAATCTTGGACTTGGTTTTCTCTTTCGAGGATCACGGGAAGATCTTATTGAAGGTTTTGGAAGAAGCCTACTTTCCAAAATCGGTGGATGTGGAAAAATTTCAACATCTGGTTGATCACATTTTAACAACAATGTGATATCCTTCATGATGATGATGACATACCACCTTGAAGGGACCGGTCATTACAAAAGCCATTGCACATTGTAGTTTTATCCTCGGGGTATATGTTAGCTTGGAGTTTTGATAGATGGAGGTTAAATCTCTGAATATACATCCTTATGCCACCTTGGTGAAGATGAACGTCAATCTCAAATGGATCCGAAGTAGCCATATCACGGTTATCAAAGCTTTTGATGGATCCGAGAAAAATTCATCGGAGAGATTGAGCTGCCAATTGAGATTGGTCCAAATACATTCAATGTATCCTTTCACGTCCTCAAGATAGATTCGGATACAACTTTTATTGGGAGACCATGGATCCACATGGTTTGGAGCCGTCCCTTCTACACTACATCAATAACTTAAATACATTGTCAATAATAGCCTAGTCATTTTGTCAGCGTTGGCCGGAATGTCTGAACAAGGAAACCTACCAATCATCGACTTCAATTGAAGTTGGTAGGCCGGTTTTCATACTTTGGAAGTGAGTAACACACAATACCATCCTATTGGGCACCACTTCCGTACCCAAGATTTACTCTTAGAGGTTATGTCGGCCACTCAAAAATGATGTCATTGGGTCATCGACTTGGACAAGGGCTTGGTAAAATCGGCGGGTATTAAGCACCCAATTCAAGTGTCGATCAAATTGGGACATCCGGACTAGGCTATTACGCGATTCGATCATAGGAATCCTCATAAGCACAAGCGAGATTCCTCGAGCTTCCACCACACGGCGATTTTTTCTCCACACTCACCTCATGAGTGATCGGTCTCTCGGATAAAGGTGCCGACCCATGTTATGGCTATCTTGTTTCCCAAACCGGTACCATTTAAAAGCAAAAGAGGTCTTGATTCACGATCCCGAAGTGGAAGAAAGGGAATGAAAATGTAAACATGACATCGCCTTGATGATGTCGAGCATACATCATCATTGTCCATGATGAACATACAAATAGATACACCCAGACGATGATTGCCCGATGTTGTTATGGTCATCATTCGGGAAAAGGAGGATGATGACAACCCTCTCCATCACTGCGATCCATCGGGACTTTACCCTCGACAATTGGAAGCGGCACTCCATGCATTGGTCGACGAGGGTAAAAAAAGCGAAAATCCCTACGCCTATAGATAACTTTAATTGCTTACTTTTTATATACAGTATTAGCGGTTATTTTATCGATTACATGCTAACACTTTTGTATGATTAAATAGTTTCATATATTAAGTGAAAGCATATTTTGTTTTGAGGACTCTACGAATTTAGATGTGCATGTACTTGCGATGAGGTGCCTTTTCTCCACAAGGGTATAACTTTGATGAAAAGTTGGACTCGAGACTTGATGGAAATCCAAGAGGACATTGAGACACCTCGGAGAGATTAAGGAATGGGTCAAAGACAAACCTAAACCTAATCTTGATCAAACCACTTCTTTTCAATCTTGGAACCTTAGAAAGCCCTAAGCTAATCCAGTTTGGTTCGGACCTAACCCCAAACCAACGGAATGACATGGTTGCGCTTATTAACTTGAATTCCGGGATGTGTTTGCATGGTCTCATAAAGACATGGTGGGTTTTGTCCATTGACATTGTCCTTCATCGCCTTCCCATTAAGGAGGGGATTTAAGCCGGTCGAGTGAAGCTCGAGCGATTGAAACACAGAGTGGAGTTTAAAGGTGAAAGAAGAAATTGTGAAACAATTTCAAAATAGCATTATCATGGTGTCTACATATCCGGAATGGATATCCAACATTGTTCCGTGCCTAAACCAGGAGGAAAGGTGCGAGTTTGCGTGGATTATCGGGATCTGAACAAAGCTTGCCTTAAAGATAGCTTTCCCGTGCCCTTTATCCACATTCTTATTGACAATCTTTTCGCTCAATGGCGATGTACTCCTTTGCGGATTGCTTTGTGGGGGTATCATCAGTTATGGTTCATTGAGGAGGATCATGAAAAACTTGCTTTCATCATGCCTTGGGGAACCTTTTGCTACAGACGGTTGTCATTCGGCCTCATCAATGCTGGGGCAACCTATCAGCGAGCTATGATGGCTCTTTTCCATGATTTAATGCATAAAGAGATAGAGATCTATGTGGATGACATCATTGTCAAGTCCCGAAGGAAGAAGACCATTAGACCATCTCAAAAAGCTCTTCACGGGTTGCGTAAAGTACAACTTGAAGTTGAATCCGACCAAGTCGCCTTTGGCGTTAAATCGAAGCAAGTTGCTAGGTTTCTAGTCGACCACAAAAAGATTGAAATTGGGATCCCACCAAAATCCGAGGCCATCGAAAATGCCCATTCCTCGAGACGAGAGAAGAAATAAGGGGATTTTTGGGAAGAATCAACTTCATTAGCGGGTTTATTTCTCAACTCACGACAACTTTGTGAGCCCATCTTCAAATTGTTAAGGAAGAACTCCTCCATGAAATGGAGCGATGAGTGTCGAAAAAGCCTTCCTTACAATCAAAGAAGCGGTTGGTTAACGCTCTATTTTGGTACCTCCCGAGGATGATGTTCCCCTGTTCATGTACATGTCCATTAATGACAATGCTATGGAAATTTGCATCTTTGGGGCAAAAAAAAGATGATAGAGGCCAAGAAGCGAGCTATCTATTACCTCGACAAAAGATTGACGGCGATGAACACAAGTACACTCGATTGAGAAGACTTGTTGTGCTTTAGCATGGGCTTCCATGAGGTTACAACATTACCTCCATGGTCACACAACCCATCTCATATCCTGCGTGGATCCTCTCAAGTATGTGTTCAGTAAGCCCATACTGAATTGTCGGTTTTCCAGATGGCAGTTGATCCTACAACAATTTGACATCGTCTATGTGATGAAAAAAGTCTATCAAAGGTCAAGGAATTGCGGATCAATGGCCGCCGCTTTTTTGCGAGGATTCAAACCCTTGAAACATATTTCCCGATGAAGGGGTAATGGCGATTCAAAACAACACCATCGATCGATGCATGCCATACATGGAAAATGTATTTTGATGGGTATTAACACACAGAAGGTTACTAGAGTTGGAGCGATTCTAGTATCCGATGCAGGGGAGGCGATATCCGTCGTAGTCAAATTGCGGTTTTATCGGCACCAACAACAACACGGTGAGTATGAAGGTTTATATCATGGGGCTAAAACTTGCCCGTTCAATGGGCATCGGTGATTAACTTGTCTTTGGGGATTCGAGTTGGTAATCAAACAATCCACGAGAATCTATCAAACCAAAGAACTACATTTCTTTGCCTTACCATCGACAAGTTTCTACAAGATGGCTTTGGAGTTGAAGAAATCTCCTTTCTACACATTCCTCGTAATAGGAATGATTTTGCGGATCTGCACTAGCAACATTGGCCTCCTTGATTCACATACACGACAAGGAAAACATGCCAAGCATCATTTTTCCTGCAAAAAAGCCCCGACTTATGGGAACTATGTTGGAGAAGTATCGGATGAGCTACCTCCCATCCACAACCCTTGGTATCGACATATCAAGGAGTATCTGCGAGATGGATCTACACCCATTGAGGTGAGCCCGATTGAAAAAAGGCGGATCCATCGACTTCTTATGAAATTCTACAGGCGGAGATGCACTCTACAAAAGAGATGCGAGATTAGGTCTCCTCGGATGTCGGACAAAGACCAAGCTCGAGGCTCATGGATGAGATCCATGGTGGAGTATGTGGCCCACACATGGCGGACCCCTACTTGTTAAGAAATCCTCGAGCAGGGCATTATTGGCTTACGCTCAAAGCTGATTGTGATGATCACGTCAAGAGGTGCTATCAATGCCAAATTCATGGAAATGCTATCCACGCCCCTCGAGGAACTCCACAATATGAGTTACGCCATGGCCCTTCTCAATGTGGGGAATGGGCGTGATCGGGCCCATCGAGCCCAAAGCCCGATAATGGACATCGATTCATATTCACCATGATCGACTACTTCACCAAATGGGTAGAAGCGACCTCCTTCCCGGGGTTACCAAAGAAAGTCATCATTGCTTTCATCGAAAAAATATCGTTTGTCGATATGGACAACGAGAGGTCATTGTGTTGAAACAATGCTAAAAACCTCAACAACAAAATGATGGAGGAGTTATGCGATAAATTCCACATCAAACACCTTAACTCCATCATCTACCATCCAAAGATGAATGGTGTTTTGTTAGGCGGCTAATAAAAACATCAAGAAGATCATGCAAAAAATGTCCGCCAATCACAAAAGGATGGCACGACCTCTTGCCTCTACTTTATTAGCCTCTGAAACTTCAATGCGTACTTCCACTTTGGGGGCAACCCCTACTCATTAGCCTATGGGATGGAAGCGGTGCTCCCCATAGAGGTGGAAATGGAATCCCTCGGAGTGTTGATGGATGCTCGGTTGGATGAAGACCAATGGGTACAAGGCGGTATCACCAATTGTCTCTAATAGATGAAAAGTGAACCATCGACTATCTTCCATAGTCGATTATATCGACAAAGGATCGCAAGATCCTACAACGAGAAAAATCCGGCTATGGCGATTTAAAATAACATGACTTGGTTTTGAAGAAGATCATTGACAACCAAGATCAATCTAAGGAAAATTCGCTCCCTAACTGGGAAGGCCCGTTGTTGTCGAGGAGGTATTGACGGGAGGCGCTCTCGGACTACGAAAATGGATGGCGATGAATTTCCACATCTTATCAACTCAGACACCGTGAAATGGTACTATATCTGAGGTTTCCATCAAGCAAACATCCTGGTTTTGGATCATCAGATCACCAGTCATTCCGGTTTTTAAACCCTTTTACATACTCTTATGCCCCTCAGGGAAACATACACTTCAAACCCGGTGACTGGTTTCACCTCATTTCAAACCTTTCATACAATTTGGTTATCCCCGAGTTGAACCTTTCACACTGCGAGTTTATCCACGAAGATGGGATTAAACTTTTCTACGCTTGCGGTTTGTCCTGAAGCGGGATCAAACTTTTTCACACACTGCGGTTTGTCCCAATCATGGGATCAAACTTTCTTCTCCCCATGATATAGCTTTTTGCATGGGATTCATACTTCTCTTTGGTTGCAATTAAATCACGAGGGGCGAACTACGTCGACTGATCTCCACGATACACGGAGAGTGCGTGAGGCAACCATATTCTATATGGCGGTCATGATAAAAAAAAAACAAAAAACATTTCTACCTTTTTCTAAAAAAAAAAATAACAAAAACACTTCTACACCCTTCTTCATCAATAAAGCTTTTACACCCATTTGCCTTTCACATTTAGCGTTGAACCTCTTACACCAGGTTCGAACTACGCAACCATGATCTCCTCTTCAATAAGAGTACGTAGGCAGCCATTTATGGTTCGGTCTAACCCCCTACCAGAACAAAAAAACTTGTCACACGGTACTGGGATCAAACTTCAATCCACATTTCGTTGACTTCAGACCAAAGGGATGGAACTACCTAACCTCTCCTCATAAATAGGAGATTCGGCGACCATCTAAGCTGCAGTTGTGCCTCAAAGAGAAACACCAATCCATAAGAGATGGAATTAACTAGGCTTCTCACAAATACGAGTATTGGCGACCATCTGTGGTGCGGTCAATCTCAGAGAGGAAAGCCACACTCCTCTCTATATATACATACAGAAACCAGTCCCAAGACACCAAAGATGGTAGGGATATACACAGATTAATGATCCGTTCTGAAAGATACTGTGACGTCTCAATATCCACACATCAAGGATGAGTTCAGAATGCATCAAGATCACAAGCCCTGAAGAAACAGGCAAATATCAAGCAAGTATCAAGGAACAACTGAAAGGGAAGTGAATCAAAATATATTTCTCTGCCATATATAATACTGTTTGATATATATATATATGTGATGTACATGATAAAATGGCTAAGCTAGTCTGTGCAGGAAAATACAAGGCTATCTACGGATCTGTGTGTATACGGACTATCAGATCTAAGATAGCATCCCTCTCCGAAGAAGGAGGTAATGTTGCAAGCTCCTGCCCAATGGTATCTAGCTAGCAGATCCGAGGCTAATTGCATGGTGGCATGATGCTCATCAATGTATGCACTCATATCGGCAAGGATGCTAGTCGTAAGGGATCTCACTGAAGGATCTATGCATGGCGACCACATCTCGCGCGAGATAAAGGCGACATCCGCTCTACAATCAATGTATCTCTAGCTGATCTAGCCTCGTCTCTCTCTAATAGGGTTTCGTCTTTCCCATCAAGAGCTGTCAACATCAAGGCCCTAGCCTAATCTCTCTCAAAGGTCATCAGATGTAGACTCTGCTCCCAATACTGTGCTGAATATTGAATCACAATAGCACTCGTAGTGGGAGAATCCATCACAAATGCTGGAAGCCCATCAGTCAAATCCTCCTCGATGGAAATATCAGCCTCCTTCATAGGCTCCTCATCGTCGAAATTAGTCCCCTGCACTGTGGATATTACCGCAGCCGATGCAGTCTCTGTCTCCATCCATGTGGAATACTCTGCAAAACAACCCGGATGGCTGATGGAAAACTCAGCTAGCTCTCACTGATCCCAACAAGCATACAACCTGGATATGTCCTCTGCTGATAAGTGGCGAGAAGCGAAGCACTGACTCGATGCCCCCTCAAAAGGATGAAAGTCCTGGAACTGGTCAAACTGACACATCACAGCCAGTGGGTGGTAAGTAATCATGCCCCTCATGTGACGCCCCCAAATCCAGGTCCCTTTGAACCTCAGATTTGGTCCGCCACGATACTACTATCTTCAAACTAATATATCTTTTGTATTCATAACTTAATGAATATAACTTTACTTATTACAATTTAGAATATAAATTCTTTCCATTTTCAGGATCTACGTAATGACCTCAAACTTTTATAAGTTTCTAATCTTGGTCATTTACTATTCCTATTTTACATTACATTCAATGTTATACAAATATGCAAAATAATTTAAACTTTTTCAATCTCCTTTGAAAAATAAATCTTTTATTAATATCTTATCTCGAATCAATTACAAATCCCTGAATCAAATTATTCTATGATTCTCTTTGTTCAATTTCTGTATAAATCTTTACATCTCGATTCGAATTTCTCTATGTATCACATAGTATAACTTAACAGATATTACACATTATAAACTACTATCATGGACATCTACTAGAACCTAAACATAGTTCAAGAGCATCTAGTTAAATAATAAATCAATCTCCTTCGATACTATTGGACTTTATCAATCAAATAGCACGTAACCTTTATCGTGAATCCTTAACCTGCAAAAGTGGTTATTTGCAAAGGTGAGCTCGACAGCCCAACAATTCTAATAGTTTTCATGCAGCACATAACATATAATAGCATATTCAGTTCATGCATTCATAATCAATTAATATTTACTACGCATGTTACTTCACACATAACAGGCATAGAGATTTAACAACATAAGCATATCATCAAAGATCAACTTTCACATTTCATACATCTCTCATATGCATTTCATATATATACATCAACATTTGCATAGCATAATATAACTCAACTAACAGTTGTCGAATTCGTATAACAAACAGGAACTGAAAGACTTGCCTGATTCGTAGTTTATTAACTACGACTTAACTTCTTAAAGCTTATCTGCACTTCGTGTATTCCTACACAGTTATATAATCATGGATTCATATCCATTAGTCACATATTTCATACATTCTTAATGTAATAATAATGTTACATTGTTTCCTAACTAGGTTCGTAAGACTTATATTTCACTTTCTCATCATACTCTTAGAATAACTAGGTATGTCTAGGTATACCTTAACCACTCATACTTGACATCAACATCCATATATAGCTACCACACACTTGACTCGCTATGTGTTTGACACATATTTAAAGTTTATAGATACGCGATCCACATCGTTCTTACATTTTGCAATCTTTAATAAAATTAGCAAATTTGGGTTTTATATAACCATTATATGCTCACATGCTTAAAACATCATTTATGTCAAGTATTATAGCTTTAGACATTCATTACACATATGCTTTAAAGTTTAGATCAAGGTTAAAATAGTCAGGCATCATCGCCTTACAGTAACATGCAATTGCGTTGCGCTTTGATTTAGCTTTAGGATGGTATAATGCCTTGCCGTCGCTTTAACTGAACCAGTTTGAATATTTTAGTTTCTCAGTTCACACTTCATTTCTTAACATGCATGAATTTTAACACATAATATTTACACACGTCAAGAGGTCATTTTGTCAAAGTTTAGAACCTCTTGTGTTTATTCAAAGTTTTTTTCACACTTTAAGGCTCAACGACTTTCTTTAATGAAATTCGATGTTTACAAGCTTTTAAACCATATATTGATACTAATAAGCCTCTAATAGCATGCTCATATGTATACATCTTATCTACATATGACTAGCATAGTTTATCACTTGCAAACTTTACTTTAAGACATGTATAATTCATAGTATGTCTATCTAGTAGGGTGCACGTACTTACCATGCCTAAAGGCATAAAAGTCCTATCATGTTGCACATAAGATCAAAACACAAGTACTTAATGTTCGTCCCTCTTAGTTTCAAAACTTCAAAACTTTATTCTCAAAGTCAATGTCATACTAAACTAATCATGCAAGGCAACTTTAAAATACACGTCATACTTGTTTGTACATGTTTCTACGTATGTTTTCAAGGTTAAAATATAACGACTTCACGTTTATAAAACTTTGTTTGCAAATGATACATGAGCTTGCCTTTGAAATCATTTTAATCAAATCAAAGTAATCTAACACATCTATGATACAACTTTGAATTTTACATCATGCGTACTTAGACCTTGTATATATGTCATCAAGGTCAGAATTAAAGGTACACAAGTTCGTCATTGTTTGTTTTCAAAATCTTTATATATCTTTGGAAAATAACCATCTATGCAACTCATAGTATACAAAGGTATTCAAGGCCATGTGTCATACCTATTTATATGCATGACTAACCCCTTTACACAAGCTATAAATATCAGAATTCAAATGACTCAAGGTTCGTTTAACTTGTTTTTAAAATCTAAAGTTTCTTTAAAAATATACTCAATCATGCTAAGGCAATTCCTTATAAGTAAGGTAATCTTATATTTCATGTCTAATATCATGCATTTTCATGTTACATCACTGAGAATAACATATTCTTTCATCGGGAGCACTATACTTGCGTATGTGCTCGCTCGACGCCCTCCGATCGCCCCTGAATACGTAACAGTCACAAAGATGACTATTTTGACCCTTCCTAACTACTTCAAATTGAAACACTTAAAGAACAAAAGTTTTAGGTCTATTCGTCCTCGTTCCGGATCATCTTGAATCACCTCAATCGGAGTTCGTATGAAAAAGTTATGCCTAATTTACTACAGCAGGTCAAAGCAGTCTACCCGACACTGAAGCCCGGCGCAGCTGCGCCCTAAATTACCTTGGGGGTAGCGCTGCATCCCAAGTCACATAACAGGCCCTCATGCTCTGCTCTTCGCGATTACACATACCAAAACTCCTTCCAATGATCATAACATGAGTTATACTCATTCAAATTAACTAATTTTCGATTCTATGGGTTTGTAACTCATAAAACTACAACATACCAATTACCCATCAACTAACATAACCATTAACTAACCCAAATATTGATTTACAACTCATGTTCATACTAAATGTTTATGTTTGACAAAGTTAGCAAAATCATTAGTTACGAATTCGTTTCTAAACCAAATTGGTCCGTTTAACTCTCGTTGTTTTCGTATTGAACTATATTAACAACATCTAACAGAAATTCATGGATTGAAACAAGCTTTATCCATCAATTTTGTGACTTAAAAGCAACTATTTCTTGTTATTAGTAAGAAATTTCAAAACATAGAACTCAAGAGAATTTATGTCAGTAACATTACCTCTTGAATGCTTCAATATGCTAAGTAGAGCTCTTCAATACTCCTATTGCTCTCTAATTCTCCTAACTTTCTATAGCTAAGTTTTCTTAGACAACTTATCAAACAAACGGGAAAAGAATAAGGGAACTCTATTTATAGAGAATTCTCTACACAGTCAAAGCCTTTACATAGTGTTTTGATTTAGCAGAAAGAAGAAGAAACCAAAGGGCAATGAGGAGTTGATTACCAACTCTTTCTTCCTCCATTCCTGCAGCTATGATTACCAGCTTGTAGCCATCATCTGCTATATTGCTTTGTGAGGAAGGAATAGAATAGGCCAATGGCCTATCACACGACAGTTAATTAGAGTGTGACATTGATTTTGGGACAAGTAATATTTCTCATCAACTAGCTTAGATTAGTTCCTTTAATTCCCAAAATGAAATTTTAATGCGTTAATGCTACTACACCAAGTAGAATTAGGGATTATTTATGTACTCATATTATATACTCCAGGTACCTTAGTCCACTTAATATTTTAATTGGGCTAACTATTATTCAGTTGAGTATTCCCAACCCATTAATTCATATCACACATAAATATTATAATGATAATTATTAATCATTAATCCTCTTTTAATAATTTCAGATAAACCTTCAGTCTGCCTTAACTTTAATACTCATGTCACACAAGGCTCATTTATCTCATTTACTGGAGTTATATAACTCAAGCTTATTATTTCTATAATAAAATAATAGGGGTCTAGGCCACGTTTGACTTTTTCCCAATTCCACATTATTTTAATATTTATTTAATATAAGATTTATGTCACACTTTATCGTAATGCTAAATTCTTTAGCTTACTTAAATAATTACATACTTATAATATGTACAACCTTTACACTTAGAATAATTAATATTTACTCTATTAATTATTTAAATTATACACTATTCGTATAATTATTAGATTGTCTCAAGACAACTTCTTCCATCTTTATATTCAGCCACACCTTAAGTGTTAATCTAATCCCTCCATCTCTAACCAATATTCATTTATAATTATATTGATATTTTCTTTTATTAATAACTTATCTTTCAAATATTACAATACTATGTAATATATTTAATATATCAAATTAATACATTCCTTCCATTTTCTTTATGCAACACATAATCCTTAATTCACCATCTTATGTAAGTGAATTAACTTTTTCTATTCAATTTAATATCATGCCACTACCACCCAAAGCTCTATAAGTTTATATTCTATAATATAACTTGATTAACCAACATTACTTCTAGGTTAATAAACTTCCATAATAAATATTTATTCCATTCACGCTTGGCTATCCTATTCCATTCATGGACAACTTAGTCACCATTTGTGACTTTTATAAGAGTTATTAGTATCCATTTCTTAGAATCAAATGTTCATAACTTACTCGTAATTTTCTGAGAATTTGGCCACAATTTGACTTTGGTCACAGATTTAGAAATGGTGCAATTGCGCCATACCAAATTCTCGAGTGCATAAGTTCGCATTAGCGTAATCAAAACCTTACACTCCTAAATACTTTACACATCCTCCTTAAGCGTTAACTCGCCTAACATCAATCCTCTATTTGGTTTCACATCATCAATTACTATTTTCCTTAACCATTCAAGGACCACACTTCGAGTTTTAAAACTATATCTCCCTTATTAGTTTAATCAACTATACATCTCCTGTATGGTTTCTTACCACCGATAAAATAACACTCGAATATAACACATACATGCATACCTTTAATCCTCACTTCTCGGTGTGTATCAATTCACTCAATAATTCTCTAACCACTTTAAAGGTATATCGATTTTCTTCCCTTGTTAACAACGTACATATGTACAAGTCCAAACCTAACACACCTCAAGTCTTTAATAGTATTCAATATAGAACACTGAGTGGTTTCCCACAAACAACCAACAAATTAGTTTCTGTCTCATCTACACTGTTTTCACAGTGAGTTGTTACCAGTTTGTATATACCTCCGCTCTCTGAAGGAATCGTTTAGCCCAGCTCCTATACATCAACCATTAAAGAGTACGGTTGCACTACCTTAGACTTGATATGTACTCGTACATATACTCAAGAAATTGATGATTATCAAAGATATTTTAATGTCACCAACTTACTATAATAAAAAAAATTCTATAAATTATTTAAGGTCGATAGATAAATCTTATCCATCTTTATATAAATTCATCCCTACAATTTCTAACAAATATATAATAATGGAATATATTTATTAACCACAACATTACTTATTACATAGCTCATATTACCCTATGTAACACAATACCACATACCTCGTAACACATTATATATTTTTATTTGAACCCTTCACAAGCCTTAAGAATTTTATTCACTAAATTCTTATTTTAATATTTTTTTTGAAAATTCGGGTTCTTACACCTCAAACCAGCTATAGGGAGATAATCCATGCCCGAAGCATGAGTGATGAAGCTGTAGGGTGAGCTAAGCCCTGCACATGGCAATATAGCAAACAGATCTCTGATCCCAGTCAGGAAAGTTGACCAAGATGCAGCATCTATACACTCCGCATGCTGAAAGGAGTATGACATGGCTATATCATGGGTGAAAAAATACCCATGCCATTTGAAAGTGCCAATCGGTCTCAAGTATGACATAAACTATATATACAAAGATGACCGAAATTTGCTCAGAACACCCCCCATCGAATAAGTGCAACAAAGATGTGGCCGAATTCTCGAGTCTCTGCTATAATCATCGGTATAATGGTGTGACCCTCCCTGAGAGATCTCACTGCCATGATGACTCCTATGTCCAAATCATCCATATATCGTGGCATGTAGACATATGATAGTACGCACAATAGCAGTACATCCACTCTGGCCAAACGCCAATGATCCTCCGGTGTGGTGAAATCCCCGGAATGCCATGCATAACTATCCTTTGAGCCAAATCTATCAAACAAAAAATGCTGGGATATAACGTGGCCAGACGTGAGCTCATCCTGCACCACCCTACGCCTCAATCCAGTAAGGGTCATGAACTGCCTACTCATGTCTCCAATCGCCATATGTACGCAAGGTCTATCCAATGGCAGCATCATCAAACGTGCATACTCCTCCAGAGTAGGAGTCAACTCCTGGGTCCCAAATCGGAAAACCCGCCTCTCGATACCCAAAGGCTCCAAAGATGCCCTCCACGAATCTCGTGGGAACTCAAACATCAATGTGGTCATAGATCTTTGCAATAGATGATCTACAGTCACCCTGTCTGATGGTGACATACTATTATACCACGATCGCATACCAGATGTCACCAATAATAGTGGGGTATGATCTATACGACTAACTGTCGAAGAAGACATCTGTTAAGGCCGTGTCATAAGACTATCCAGGGGTCAATGTTGAATATCTTTGGACATACATATATATGCATAACATAATAACATGCATAATACAATAGATGGCAATATGATATAGGGAATGGAAAATTGTACATACATTCCTAAGTATATCATCATCTAATACATCTCTGTACAGCTAAAATACAGGGAAATTGGGAAAAACTGCCCTACAACTAATAGAGGCCTATCAAAAGATATAGCGAGAATGGGGCGAAGCTACCCAATATCTAATAGAGGCCTATCAAAAGAGATAACAAGAATATACATCAGAAGAAGACAATGGTGTCAATGTCTACATCATCAATACTGTCCACCTGATGTAACTCCTCCTGAGTCACTGGATCTTTATCCACAGGGATGTGAGGCCTATACAAGGGAGGATCTGCACCAAAAAAGCCATATGGGTCACTTGAGGGGCCAGCATTAGAGCTGGAAGGATCAAAAGTATCTGCCTCTGAAGGATCTCTGCCCAAGTGCCGGATAAAGAAATGTGCCTGGTCCAACTGCTGGGTCAAACTGTCAATCTGTGTCAAATGAGTCAGATCTCGGACACAGGCTAGCCAATCAGTCATCATCACGGATCCTAGAACCATATCCCCCATGAATTGAGTGGCGCGGGTCTGGGCTCCAATGGTACGAGGGAACCACCAATGCTGGAACATCTCCTGAGTGTAGGGACCCTCTGATAATGTGAAACCGTCAATCCCCAACAATGGGATATCAATGACGGGTGACTGCAAAACAGGCCAATAACGCCTGGTAGGAGGCAAGATCGGCATACGAATCTCTCATGTGGTGCTCCTAATAGCACGCTCATCCAAGTAGATCTCCCATCCTCCATCTGTGAAGAGAGGAATCCAACGGGTGGAAATCACGTGTTCGACACCAGTCGGGTACCCATCCTAAAATCCAATGCTCAAATGCTCCCCAGAGTAGGGAACCCACGTGATGACATCCGCTGTCAACAACTCCAGCTGTAGGCGGTAATGAGTAAAACCCTTAGCAACAGGGACCTCCGCCAGTATGGAATGATGCCATCTCCATCCTCGTGGATAGGTATCTAAGTCTAACACACTAACAGGATGCAAACATGGAAGCCTCTCATAGGCCCAAAACTGCCAACACAAAGGCAAACATCTGTTGTTAGTTAACACTCTTAACCTATACATGGGAAAATACAAGAGAAATACTCACCAGCAGAAACGGGTAGAATCCTAACCAAGCCTCGGTCAAGACGTGCGATCTCATACGCATTCCCCTGAGGAAATAGGCGAAGGTGTAGGAAACCCAATCATACTCTCCTATACGGTCCACGTGTCGAGTGGCGTTGATCAAAGCGAAGGACACCGTTATCTGCTATGAAGCAGCCCCTAATGATCATTAGGAATAATCGTCGAAGAATCTTTTCCCTGACTCTCACATCATCGGGTATGGGCTCACTAACAAGCCCGCTCATAGCATCTATGCTCAAAGGACCTGTACGAACAGTCCTGCCCTTGAACGCCTCCGCCGGAACTCTTAACAATGACCTAACGGCAGTATGGGTGATATCCACCATACAAGGCACTGACGCCCCTCCAATCTCCATACCTGTGATAAACTGCCAATCCATCGGCGTCATCATCACCTCACAGTCCAGCAAATGGAGTGACTGAGTCTAGTGAGACCAGCGCTTAGACAATGCCCTGAGGTAACCCCTGGGACAACGACGGGGAAGAATGGAAAAGAACGTCCCGAATCCCCAGCCATGTACAATTGCTCTATAGCCATCATGCAAAGCCTGATACATAGAGTGAATGCTGAACCAATTCCCTCGAGGCTGTGTAAAGCCGGGAACCTACATCAAATGTAGATCAACATCCGAACCCTTTACTCCTCATCAATAGAAAATAAGGAAGATTAAGATCTAACTTTATACCTCATTTGCATGCAGATAAACTAAAGGGTGTCGACTCAAGTCGCCTAGAAGCTCTGGGTTCACCACTTGAATGCCTGGCAAATCCCTACGAGGAACACGTGCAGCAGGAGCGGGGTCCATAACCGGAACATCCTCCTCCTCGTCCTCGACGTCTGGCACTTCAACCTGGACAGGACGTATCACCGCCTCCACCAAACGACAAGTCTGTCTAACAGAACGGGGTCGAGGCACTTTAAAAGCCCTTCTCCGTACACCAGAAGTGGTCCTATGGGAACTACTCGGTTGATCTGGATCCATAATATCTGGACAACAAGTCTCCAAATCACCTCAGAAAGGGTGTGGTAATGTTTAACCTGGAGCTTTTCAAAATGCATTTTTATGACTACATGCATGTATGCATTATTTTAACATACGTCTACAGTAGAGTTAAAATGCATAACTACCCAATGCCTATGTTTTGGAAATTTTTTTCCATAGTCTCCTTTGTAAATGAGACTATCCACATGCACATAGGCATGACTAGGTGGCCATTCAGTAGCACACCTACCCACAGTCATATACATCCTACATGCATTAATACATCATAGTAAAAAATCCGTAAGTGTATTCTAATTATCAATATTATTTTGCTTTTCTACCTTTACTCATTTATCTTCAAATAGGATAAGAAATGACAGTAAAAGGTACCAATTTGACTGTGTCAAAAGTAAAAAATTTTCACATCATTATGTTCATCATGGTTTAATACTAGCATTTACTATGTTGAATACATTTTATCAAGTCATATCAGCATGCATATTCACTACTATGTGTCTAGATGCATTTCATGTGATAAGTCATTTTCCAACGGATAGAAACTGGAAAAGAATACATGCATACGTTACCAGGATAGTGAAGAACACTTGTACGGTAGCAGAATTTGCAGAAAATCGTCCAAACTCAGCAGATCTGAAGAAGAGCTCTCGGATTTCCTTCGCGGTGCAGTTTGAAAATAACTTATGAAAGCAACTTGCAGGCTTTATATAGCCACGGTTGGCCTCAGGTCCACCTGGAGCTACTGCAGGTGTACCTGTGACACCCCTATATGGGTCCCACCCCTCCGGCTCAGTTCAATTCGAGTTGTAAAGAAGGTCTCACAAGCTGAAAAAGGCCAAATTAAGAATAAAAACGCTACGCGATTGAGCGGAATAGCCTAAAATCTTGGTTTTCACGGGCCAAACTCTGGCTTCACATATCACTCATTGGTATTCGCCTAAATGCAAGGTATACTATACCAATGACCTCAGCTTTTGCAAATCATGCTCGACAATGCCTCACACAGGTCTGATGTCGCCAAATATAGGGTCGTAACCCTAGAAGACATGTTCCTCGGCGGAGGTCACAACGCCGATTTCAATCATTGATAAAGTATCCCCGACGGGAGTCATAACGTTGATTTCAATCATTGATAAAGTATCCCCGGCAGGGGTCACAACGCCAATTTCAATCATTAATAAAGTATCCCCGGCGGGGGTCATAACACAAACTTTCACTCATTCACGTATCCTCGGCGGGGGTTACAATGCATTATTCATCTATGAACGAATCCTTGGTGGGGGTTATAATGTAATTCTATTATTGATGTACGTGTCAATAAAGGTCAAGCAGCCCTGACATCATTTCAACCGATGGCAAGTAAACCCATCGAAGCATCAGAGGCCATTCGATGATCTTATCCATCAATGCACTTATCCACAATCTTCCCCGGCAAGGGTCACAACGCAATGCAACCATTGATATACACATCAATGAACGTCAAGCAGCCTTGACAGTTTGCTCAGTAGGGATCTATTCGGTGATACACACATCAGCGAAGGTCAGACAGCCTTGACAATATATACTGTTGGCAGTAACCCCGACAGGATCGTGGTATATACTGGTAACACAAACCAGAGAAGACCATCCTCATCGGAGAGGACCAATGATGGAATATGTTATACACATCCTCAAATAGACAAAGCTTTATCCCCATAGATCTCTTGTACACGAGAGGCACATCTTCGAAGTAAAGTCTGTATCAAGGATCCAGGACTTTGGTGATAACCCCAACGTCAACATTCTTGAAGACTTGGATCGCATGTCCAAGACATCACTGATTGTCATCCCTGGTAGGATTAACAGGGAACCGAAAATCATTCCATCATGCATCATACATTTGCATCATGTTGTTTCACATAGCATCATGTTTATCTTGTTGCATTTCAAGTGTCTAGGATTCTTTATCCTATCCATGCCTTGCATTGCATGAATATTATAAAGAGGGGCATATGTAGACACTCAAAATTTTTTTGCACACCTGTTACTAACATTACATGAGGGCAGATTCGTCTTTCAGAGATAACCCTGGAAGACAGCTCACATCCATTCTAAATACCACCGGAAGTTCAGTCTCAACCCTGGAACACACACCGGGAGTATCAATTCCAACCTCGGAGATAACCCTGAGTTTCAACATTGGAGATAACCCCGAGGAATGTCGTTGCAGTTCAGGCGATAACTCTGGAAATGTTTGTTTCAAATGCATGCAATCAGCTTCAATCTCAGACCTCCTGTCGAGGCACTCATTCCAAAGACCCAAAGATAACACCGGGAAGATAGACACACTTAAAGGTGACCCTGCGGAATTCAAACACTTGCAGTAGTCCAATCTCAGATGTAACCCTAAGCAACGTCTGCTATCAGCCCAAACCGGAGATAACCCTACTGAAAGGAAAAAGCATCATCTTGCCACATCAACCCCCAGCGCGCCGTCTTAACATTTCATATATACATTTTTACACAACAATGTCCCACAAGATCTAAGGAGTTCCAATCCCGAGTGACTATTACGCGTGGTAGCACACTGGATAGAATTTGAAGCTTGAAGACCATGGGCATGGTCCCCTCTTCCTGACTTCTTACAACCTCTAATCCCATGTCATGGTGTAACTCTCGACAAAAGCAGTCCGAAGAAGGTCTTGTACACCTCGTTCAAATGCTCGGATTGAAGTTCTGCAAGTTCGAGCGGACATCACAATGCATGAGTGCACATACTTCAGGTACACCTGCGGCTCCCAGCTCTATAAATATAGAGCTTGGGGTGGCCATTTATAAGAGAAAAAGAGGTGAGGAAGCCCTGTCCAATTTGCTTTGTACACACCCCATATTGAGTGCTTTCTCATTTTAAACACTTGTTAGCTCACATATAGCTATATTTTGCCGGCGGAAGCTGAGTGTTTATCCATCTAGATTCATAGAAGACTACCTTGGCAGCCCACTGTAAGCCTTCTCACACTCTATAAAGCCTTTCTCTTCATCTTTGCACACATTATTCTTCACGTTAAAAGTCGTGTTGTGTGTGTATGCCCGAACTTTGGTCCGTGGTTTTCATTTTTATCTGTATATATCTTCACCAACTGGGTAGAAGCAGCCTCCTTCCCCAGGGTTACCAAAGAATTCGTCATTGGTTTCATCAGAAACAATGTCATTTGTCGATATGGACAACCAGAGGTAATTGTGTCAGACAATGCTAAGAACCTCAACAACAAAATGATGGAGGAGTTATGCAGTAAATTCCATATCAAACACCTTAACTCCGTTATTTACCATCGAAAGATGAATGGTGCTGTTGAAGCAGCTAATAAAAAGGATGGCCTGACCTCTTACCTCTGACTTTTTTAGCCTACAAAACTTCAATGCGTACCTCCACTGGGGCAACCCCCTACTCATTATCTTATGGGATGAAAGCAGTGCTCCCCATAGAGGTGGAAATGGAATCCCTCAGAGTGTTGATGGACGCTCAGCTAGATGAAGACCAATAGGTACAAGACAAATATTACCAATTATCTCTAATAGACCAATGAGTATGAAGACTGTATCATGGGGCAAAAACTTTTTTGTTCAATGGGAATTAGGCGGTTAACTGTCTTTGGGGATTCTGAATTGGTAATCAAACAATCCACATGAATCTATCAAACCAAAGTACTACATTTGTTGCCTTACCATCGGTAAGTTTTACAGATGACTTTGGTGTGATGCCCCCAAATTCAGGTACTTGAAACCCTAACTCGGTGCTTCACGATACCATTTCTATGAGCGGAATAATACTAATAATAATAACAATAATATTAATATCAAACTTAATTTATATTCATATCAGAGTCTATTCCCAAGTACGTAACCTTTAAACATTCATTACAATACATGATAGATAATAGATATCATAATTTTAGTAAAGTTAATCTATTACATAAGATAGCATAGAAACTCATTCAGCAACCTTCCCTTTTCCTTTGTTCTTGGCAGAGCCTTCTGGTTGTTCACACTTAGCTGAAAACATTTAAATTAAGCAAGGATGAGCATCTGAGTTCCCAACAAGTAATAGCTATCAATAATAGTTAGCTGAAAGGATTAAATGTTTTCTTTGAATAACACTTCTATAATGAATCAACAGTTGTGAAGTAAGTTGAACCATTAATAAACAACATATCATTTCGATTTCAAAATTTTGAAACTACGTACTAACTATAAATGAGGATTAGTCGACAGACTATGAACATTGTTTCTATTTTTGAAAAGGTTAAATAGAACTTCATATGTAAACCGTTATAACTTATGGGCACGGGGGTGATTAGCCCGTTATGCCCTGTATTGATCAATACTACATACAAGAACGATATTTTCGTCCAGCATATCCGCCTTAGGCGCATAAAAATTTCCTATATTTCGGATATTCATACCAGTCTGGAATCCGAACCAAAATAATTCGGTTGGATAACAATAAAGTCTATCGTTTTCAATCATATTTTTAAGTTTGTGTCTAGCCAGATCAATTAGCTTAGACAGCTTTTAAGTCAACGTATACATACTGGAAACCAATAAGTATGTATCAACATGTGATAAAATATAATGATTATCCAAGTGAGGACAATTGTATAACCATTCTTTAGAAATTAATGAACAGAATATATATCTTGATCAATAATAACAGAACTAATAAACTTGTACAACAGATTATGATATAATAACTTACTTATACAGAATTATTGCATAAGTATATACTGGGGTTAAGACATTTGAACAATGAAAAAGAATAGTTTAGATATTAGCTTACACGTGTCCATTGCATAAAGTAAATACAAAGGGCTAGATACTTGCCTGATCTGCTGCTTACAATATGCAACTTAGTTTTATCTTTTATATCAAGCCATATCATTAATAAGATCATTTATTCAATTAGAATAACATATCATATCATATTGTACTGCTATTTGCAGTCAGCACATAATCTAATCACATTGCCACATATGTTTAACAACCATTGAATCATAAATAAACACTTATCAAGTCAACCTATCTAAGTCCAGATCAATTTTCTGAAACATTTCGGTATACTGACGGTTTTATCGGGTAATTATCGAGTCTAAGACTCTATCCCGAAGTTCACTATAACTTAAACATCGGTCAAATTATTTTTAAATGACTTATAATAATTTTTAAATAATTATTATATTTTATCATGATTTTTCAAACACAGGAATCATTATTAATTGATTTAAATATTAAATAATTCTATTATCATTAATATTTAACTCAACATATTTTTAAAGTTATCATTAATATTAAACAATTCTATTAATGAAACCATTGCCAAAATATTTAAAATTATTTATAATAACTCAAAATATTTTTAAAGTATTAATATTACCCTTAAATGATTTTTAAAATATTTAAAATCATTTTTAAATAATTACCATTAATATTTAAATATTAATGCATTATTTATCAAAATATTAAAAGTCATTGATTATAATCTAAAATATTTTTAATTCATTTATTTCCTTTTTAAATGATTTTTAAATAAATAAAAATCATTTTTAAACTATTTATTTAATATAATTATAAAATAAATTTAATATCATTAATATTAAATTATTAATGACATTATCCTTGAAATATTAAAAGTTATATTTATAACTTAAAATATTTTTAAACATTTTATTTTCATTTAAAATGATTTTTATAATATTAAAATCATTTTTAAATTAATTAATTTAATATAAATATTAAATAAATCTAATATTATTAATATTAATATTTTCATTTCAAAATATCAAAAGTTATATTTTATAACTTAAAATATTTTTATAACCTTTAAGTCATTTATATATGATTTTTAAATCATTAATTCTATTTTTCATAATTTATTTAATACATTTATTAAATAACTTAATTGTCATTAATATTAATTTATTAATGAAATTCATCACAAAATATTAAAAGTCATTAAAATAACTTAAAATATTTTCTTATAACATAATATAAAAATTATTTTTAAACAATTTATTTAATATTATAATTAAATAAATTAAATACCTTTAATATTCCAAAAATAAAATATTAATTAAATATATTCAACATTATTAAAAACTAATTTTTAGGCTTTAAAATAATTTTTAGCAATTTATTATGTATTTTTCATAATTAAAAACTATTTTTTTTCTAATTATTTAATAAAAAAAAACAATTTTATAAATAAAGTGTCGTTAAAGATCGCTTTATAGCGACGAGTAACTGCTTATAGATGTTCTTCATGTTCTTGATGAAACCCAGATCTTTATAGACAGTTAGCAAGGTATCAAGTTTGACCAAGCATAGATCTTAGATCTTAAAGTTTTTGGGCATGTTGTTAGTCAGATCTTGTAGTGCTAGTGTAAGACTACATGATCCAACAACAAACATGATCATACAACACATAACCAAGAAGATATGATCGTCCAAAGTGGCTATTAGAGCTGTTTTTCATTTTCTGGGTTACCCAGAAATGAAGAACTGTTCGAGCAGTCACTTTTGGGCTCCCACAACTTGTAATTCGTGCATTGTTTTTGTGATATAATGGATCCAGTGTGTAGTCAACATGTCCAGGAAGGAATGTATCACATTAGATCACTAAAACAATAATAGATCAATCAGATCTATGTCGGTCAAACCATGTTAGACGACATGTTCAAGCGTTTTATGGGTTACCCAGAAAACAGCTTTCATGCTCGTCCGGCTTGGTTTGACCATCCACTATGATTCACCTGTTTGATGTTTAGGCAATATAAAAGCTTGTATCAACAGTTAATGTAACATACTTCAACATGGATACAATAACAAGAACCAAATCAACAAACACAACAAGATCTGTGGACATGAACTCACTGTCATAGCCATCTGGGTAAGTTTTGGGTTACCTAGAAAGGCTTGGTCATGGTCGGTCAACCGACTTTGACCATCAATAACTTTCAATCTATGCCAGATCTAAACCTGATTCAAGTTCCATATCCAAGATCTCATAGCATATTACAAGATCAAACCTTTAAACAACAAAAACACATAATAGATAAAGAGATATGAGGTCTGACATTCATTGTCAGACAATTTTTTTTAACTTTTTCCAGATTTTCAAAAACTTCAATTTTGAGCACTTAGATGTTATGGATCTACAAGATACCAACCCAGATCATTAATTAACACTACTTACAACATATTACAACACATAAACACCAGTTCTAACACAACATTAAAGGTCAGATTCTAAGTTAGGGTGTATACCTTTCTATGAACTAACTTGAATCTGGCTTTTTGATTTATTAATGGAGGTAGCGGGGCTTTGTTTTGTGACTAAAATGCCTTAAGATTTCGTGGGTTTGGGTGAGAGAGAAGTGAGTTGAGTATTGGTTGCACAAATGGCTTAATAAGTGACTTTTCTCTCTCTTTGATATTATAAATAATGTGGTGCAATGCATTTGGCTGATATGTTGCTGCTGATATGTGTAATATGTAGGCACATGGCTAGGTTGGAGTGGTTGAACAATAACACATAGGCTAAGATCTACAAGTTTCCTTTAATAATACAATAAGGGCAATTTGGTAATTTATCTTATGATTTTAATGGCATGAAGGTAATCTTGGCAAACCCTTAGGGTTTGACCCTTAGGTTCCATAAATTTTATTAGTTTCTAGAATTTCTAATTTGACTAAAAATATACAATTTTAGTTTCTAAAAATTATAAATTAGCGTTCCTTAATTACATTTAGTTTTCTAATTACATAGAACACAAAATTAGGTTTAAGTTTTACTAATTATAATTAAGATTACTAATTTAGCAATTAGGGCTTACAATTAACAATTAGGGTTTTTGTTTTAGCATTTAGAATTCCTAATTTTTTTATAATTAGGGTTTCCTAAATAATAATTAGGGTTTCCCTAATTAATAGTTAGTTGTATATTTTAACAGTTAAGTTTCTAGTTTAGTAATTAGGGTTACTAATTTAGAAATTAGGGTTTCCAATTAATTAGGGTTCCTAAATATCAGTTAGAGTTTCCCTAATTAACAATAAATTTCTAAAGTACACATAACACGGTTACCAAATAGCCTTGAACTCGTATTCGAGTTTTAAATTAGGGTTTAACAAATTAATGCTAGGTTTGGTCATGATACAACATAATTGACCAACCATTATCGGTCAACACACATACAATACATATTTATAGCATTGAAATATAAATAATATTATATTATTATCCTCATTCATTGATCAAAATCCAAAATTAGGGTTTGGATTCCATATCTAATTTATCTTGCATATATAGTACTATTAATTAAGTTAAAAATAATTAACTTAACTAATTTGAACAAATTCATATAATAAAATAATTATTATAATAGTTCTATAATTATTTCATATATTATTTAAATAATATTATGATTATATTTTTATGGAAAATAATTAATAAAAATATTTTATTATAAAATTAATTATTATAAAATATAATTTATAATAATCAATAATTCTAAATAAAATTATTTGTAATTATTCATGTAATAAATATATTTTCATTTATCACATAAATACATACGCTTTGATGTATACATATTCCCCATATTTATTTTAATAAATAAATAATATACTCAAAATTTCTGATTTATTTATATAAAAATATCGAGTTGTTACATTCACCCTCCCTTATAAAGATTCCATTCCCGGAATCACTATTTTAATACTTCCACCTATAAGGGCACATAGCATATACAATCATTGCAAGTAGATCTCGAGCATAATTGATCGAACTGATCTTTAACTATTCAGGATAAAGCTTGTCTATCTAATTAAATGGAAATTTGATTCCTAATAGAACTCAAATTCGTCCTTCAAAATTTCTTTCTTTATAAAATAATTTACTATATATAGGAAAATCATGTATAAGAAAATAAAAGTTATACGAATTATACCTGGAGTTCCATCGCCAGCTGCCACAGTGTCCTAAACCGTCATGTTGAAGACCCTTGCGGTTGATTTTGTTGGCTTGCTAGATGACGTTGGTCCTGTGATCGCCAAAGTCCCGCCGCCTTTCCCCATGTTCACGCTTTCTGCCTTTATTCTCCTTTTCGGACAGTCCTTCACCTTATACTCCTTCGATCCGCACAGAAAACACCCACTATTCATTCTAGGATTGGGGCAGTTGGGAGAGATATGGCCCTCCTGCCCGCACTTAAAACATGCAAATTTACCTTTCAGACATTCTTCAGAGTGATTCTTTCCACAGTTCCCACACTGTACCCCCTGCTTCTTTACTCCTTCTTGTTTTACCTGTACATTTCTAAAATTTCTCCCCTTCCTCTTGCCATTACCACTCTTGCTCCCACTATTTGTTTCCACCTTCCCAGTTCCCTCGACCTTACCCTTGTTCCTTTTCTCCTTGTTATAGAGGCTCATGGCCTCACTCCCCTCCTCAATAATAATAGCTTTTTCTAATAGTGCTGCAAAAGTTCCAATCTGTAATACTGTCACCTTGTTATAGAGCCAGGGTTTTATCCCAGCTCAAACCTTCTCACCTTCCTAGCCTCTGTATCAACTTGATATGGAGCGAACCTAGCTAATTCATTAAACTTTGCAGCATACTCCGCAACAGTCATGTTCTCCTGTTTTAATTCCAGAAATTTTACCTCCATCATAGTCTGCATACTAGATGAAAAATAATTTTCAAAGAACAAAGTTTTGAACCTATCCTAAGTAACTACACCTTCTCCTGCCCTCGCCTGATTCGCTTCCCACCAATAATTCGCCTCTCCCTTCATCATATAGGTGGTAAAAGCTGTCTTTTGCCCCTCAGCTACCCTAGCTATTACAAACGCCTTTTTGATTTCCTTAACCCAAGTTTGGGCTTCTATAGGGTCAGTTGTACCTCTAAATTCAGGTGTACCTACAGCCTTAAAATCTTTGAAGTTTGCCAAGCGATTGTCCGGCTGGTTCCCTGCAGTTGGCATTCCCTGTTGTATAGCCTGAGCTACCATGTTCGCAAAGTTTTGCATCGGGTCTTGCTGTTGTCCCCCAGCGTTGTTAACAGATTCTTCTACCCTATGATTTCGAGTTTGACGTCTTGGCGGCATTATTTGATTAAATAAAATATAATATATACTTTATTAACTTACATTCTAAACCTTATCATATAATTTTAATATATTAAACTTGTTTCATTACTCAAATATAGATTCATATTCATTTAGCGAATACTTTACATAGCATAACACATACTGCTTTAAACATCAACTATCCCTTTGTGACAACAAAAGTCAGGATTTACAGTTTTGACTTATACAAAAGTTGAGAATATTACATTACACAAATATACTTATCACATATATCACATTAAGCACACCTACACAACAGAACCTATACTACTTATTCACTACGCCTTTTTCTTGATCTTGGACAACTTTTTGCCTGATGACCTTCTATCCCACAAATAAAACAGATACCTTGCTTTGGATTGGGACAATGAGGAGAGAAATGTCCCTCATGTCCGCAATTATAGCAAACATTTTCCCCTTTCCTTCATACGCCTTCATGTTTCCTGTCACAATTTGTACACTTTTCTATTCTGTTAAGGTTCCCTTGGTTGTTATTGGAATTTCCTATATCGCGGTCATTCATCTTTCTTTTCCCCTTCTTGCTCGGAGCTGCACCCGACTTGTTGCTTTTAGCTCCCATTTGATCAATTTGGATTTTAAGCTTATCTTGTTCTTTCATTGTTTCTATTAATGCTTTCCGTAATTGACTATTTAACAGCTTTTTCTATTTCCCACAACTTTTCCAGAGAAAAAACCTTGTTCCTCAGATTCTGCACCTCTGTTGATGCTTGATCAGCTCCAACTTCGGTGCCCGAATTACTATCTGTTAGTTCCACCATTTCTGGATCTGGTACTACGTTTTCCACAATAACCACCTCATCGAGGTTGCTTTCATTTTGAGCCTCTATTTTAGCTATTGGCTTTGATATTGGATCCTTCTTTACGATCCGAGGGTATCCTAATCTTTTTTCACCTTACATCTACACACATAAATTATCCTGATTAGCATATAGTATATACACACAGCAAATAATAGTTTAATATAAGTTATCTTTTATTTTGTTTGACGATGAACTTATTCAATTCATCTCCTCATAAACTCTATACGAGTTATTTGTATTTTTAACGTTTCCCTCTGTTTTAAGGTTATAGCCTAAGGTCTATCCCACCTAAGGTTTCTAACCCTAAGGCTTTGATACCATAATGTGACGCCCCCAAATTCAGGTACTTGAAACCCGAACTCGGTGCTTCACGATACCATTTCTATGAGCGGAATAATACTAATAATAATAACAATAATATAAATACCAAACTTAATTTATGTTCATATCAGAGTCTATTCCCAAGTACGTAACCTTTAAACATTCATTACAATACATGATAGATAATAGATATCATAATCTTAGTAAAGTTAATCTATTACATAGGATAGCATAAAAACTCATTCAACAACCTTTCCTTTTTCCTTTGTTCTTGGCAAAGCCTTCTGGTTGTTCACACTTAGCTGAAAACATTTAAATTAAGCATGGATGAGCATTTGAGTGCCCAACAAGTAATAGCAATCAATAACAGTTAGCTGAAAGGATTAAATGTTTTCTTTGAATAACACTTCTACAATGGATCAACAGTTGTGAAGTAAGTTGAACCATTAATAAACAACATATCATTTAGATTTCAAAATTTTAAAACTACGTACTGACTATAAATGAGGATCAGTCGATAGACTATGAACATTGTTTTCTATTTTCGAAAAGGTTAAACAAAACTTCATCTATAAACCATCATAACTTACGGGCATGGGGGTGATCAGCCCGTTATGCCCTGTATTGATCAATACTACATACAAGAATGATATTTTCGTCCAGCATATCCACCTTAGGCGCATAAAAATTTCCCATATTTGGGATGTTCATACCAGTCTAGAATTTGAACGAAAAATAATTCGGTTAGATAACAATAAAGTCTATCTTGTTCAATCATATTTTTAAGTTTGTGTCTAGCCGAATCAATTAGCTTAGACAGCTTTTAAGTCAACGTATACATACTGGAAACCAATAGGTATGTATCAACATGTGATAAAATATAATGATTATCCAAGTGAGGACACTTGTATAACCATAATTTAGAAATTAACGAACAAAATATATATCTTGATCAATAATAACAGAACTAATAAACTTGTACAACAGATTATGATATAATAACTTACTTATACAAAATTATTGCATAAGTATATACTGGGGTTAAGACATTTAAACAATGAAAAAGAATAGTTCAGATATTAGCTTACACGTGTCCATTGCATAAAGTAAATGCAAAGGGCTAGATACTTGCCTGATCTGCTGCTTACAATATGCAACTTAGTTTTATCTTTTATATCAAGCCCTATCATTAATAAGATCATTTATTCGATTAGAATAACATATCATATCATATTGTACTGCTATTTGCAGTCAACACATAATCTAATCACATTGCCACATATGTTTAACAACCATTGAATCACAAATAAACACTTATCAAGTCAACCTATCTAAGTCCAGATCAATTTTCTGAAACATTTCGGTATACTGCGGTTTTATCGGGTAATTATCGAGTCTAAGACTCTATCCCGAAGTTCACTATAACTTAAACATCGCTCAAATTATTTTTAAATGACTTATAATAATTTTTAAATAATTATTATAATTTATCATGATTTTTCAAACACAAGAATCCTTATTAAATGATTTAAATATTAAATAATTCTATTATTATTAATATTTAACTAATATTAAACTATTAATGAAACCATTGCCAAAATATTTAAAGTTATTTATAATAACTCAAAATATTTTTAAAGTATTAATATTACCCTTAAATGATTTTTAAAATATTTTAAATTATTTTAAAATAATTATCATTAATATTTAAATATTAATGCATTATTTATCAAAATATTAAAAGTCATTGATTATAACTTACAATATTTTTAATTTATTTATATCCTTTTTAAAGGATTTTAAATAAATAAAAAGCATTTTAAACTATTTATTTAATATAATTATTAAATAAATTTAATATCATTAATATTAAATTATTAATAAAATTATCCTTTAAATATTAAAAGTTATATTTTATAATAAAATATTTTTAAACATTTTATTTTCATTTAAAATGATTTTTATAATATTAAAATCATTTTTAAACTAATTATTTAATATAAATATTAAATAAATCTAATATTATTAATATTAATATTTTTCATTTCAAAATATCAAAAGTTATATTTTATAACTTAAAATATTTTATAACCTTTAAGTCATTTATATATGATTTTTAAATCATTAATTCTATTTTCATAATTTATTTAATACATTTATTAAATAACTTAATTGTCATTAATATTAATTTATTAATGAAAGTCATCATAAAATATTAAAAGTTATTAAAATAACTTAAAATATTTTCTTATAACATAATATAATTTTTAAATAATTTTTTCAAGTATAAAAATCATTTTTAAAAATTTATTTAATATTATAATTAAATAAATTAAATACCATTAATATTCCAAAAAAATAAAATATTAATAAAATATATTCAACATTATTAAACACTATTTTTAGGCTTTAAAATAATTTTTAGCAATTTATTATGTATTTTTCATAATTAAAAACTATTTTTTTCTAATTATTTAATAAAAATAATAATTTTACAAATAAAGTGTCGTTAAAAGATCGCTTTATAGCGACAGTAACCGTCATATAGATGTTCTTCATGTTCTTGATGAAACCTGATCTTCATAGAGCAGCTTAACAAGGTATCAAGTTTGACTCAAGCATAGATCTTAGATCTTAAAGTTTCGGGCATGTTGTTAGTCGATCTTGTAGTGCTTAGTGTAAGACTACATGATCCAACAACAAACATGATCATACAACACATAACCAAGAAGATATGATCGTCAAAGTGGCTATCGGTACATTTTTCATTTTCCAGGTTACCCGAAATGAAGAAACGATTGAGCGATCACTTTTGGGCTCCCACAACTTGTAATTCGTGCATTGTTTTTGTGATATAATGGATCCAGTGTGTAGTCAACATGTCCAGGAAGGAGTCTATCACATTAGATCACTAAAACAACAATAGATCAATCAGATCTATGTCGGTCAAACCATGTCAGACGACATGTTCAAGCGTTTTTTGAGTTACCCAAAAAACAACTTTCATGCTCGTTCGTCTTGGTTTGACCATCCACTATAATTCACTTGTTTGATGTTTAGGCGATATAAAAGCTTGCATCAACAGTTAATGTAACATACTTCAACATGGATACAATAACAAGAACCAAATCAACAAACACAACAAGATCTGTGGACATGAACTCACTGTCAGAGCCATCTGGGTAAGTTCTGGGTTACCCAGAAAGGCTTGGTCATGGTCGGTCAATGATGAGTAGGTTTTTAACCTATGATTTATGTTCGTTTGGGTTATTATATTGTTACTTTTTGGTACTTTTATGTTAGTTTTGATGGGTTTTGTGTCTAATGTAGGACAATTAGGTTGATCTATCAAGATGTGAGCATTGGAGGAGTTTTTGAGCAAAAGTGCAACTTACTGTTGACATAGCGCGGACCGCGCCGAGATGAAGAGCAATATAGCGTGGAGCGCTACCGAGCGATTCAGAGGCATCGATGGTCTAGCGCCAGAGGCGTACCATGGAGAGACCTTTTCAAGCGCAAGCTTGGCTACCAGTGCAGTACATTGTATTGAGCAGTTTTGTTGGATAAGGAGTATGGTTGGTCTTATGGGTTATTAATGATATATGTAATAGATATATAGTAGGATTGTGCCATAATGGTTATGGTATTTGTCTTAGGAGTCTTTGGTGTACTTGTTGGAGTTGGTAAGAACTTGGATTCCTTAGAGTTTCTCTTGGGCATGAGTTAGAGTGGGACTAGGGGAGATGGTATTTTTTAATTATGTGAGGAATCAATCAATCAACACACATTCTTGGGAGAACAAAAATTGAAGAACAAGCTTTTGGAGGACTAGAGAAGAGGGAGATTTTCACGAAGATTGCAGAGTTGAATTCAGAGAAGGGTGGTGTATTATTATTTTTCTTAATTTCAATTTGTGTAATTGGGATGATGTCTTCTTTTATTTATTCAGTAGTTAGTTCATTCATTATGAACTAATTTACTTTTTAGGCGAATGATGGATCCTTGAGTGGAACAATGATTATGTAGCTTTATTTCCAGTTTAATAAAATATTTTCCACTTTATCTATATTAATTTGAGCTTGAATTTACGAATTTCCTGATCAACAATTCTTTGTGGATTTGTTTGGAATCGAGAGAGGATATTCAAATCTATACATAGTTGATATAGCATGTGTTCACGAGTTTTGTGAATAGCAGAATTGTGATGAATGTTAAGGTAGAGATATGCTTGACATCGCATGTAATCGGATAGAGAACTTAATCTTAAACCTTCTTTAATTATAATTCGCAGAGATATAGTGAGTTAGTTGATTAAGGTGTTTGACTTGTTTCTATCTTAACTGTGGATTTAAGTTAATACGGTATTAGTGCATCGAGAGGTGGCTAGTACTACATTTGTGTTCTTGATTAATAAACTGGGATATTGAGTTGAATTGAAATTAAGGTGCATGAATCAAAGTGAAGTTTAGGGTGAAATCATGGCCTAATTCTCCATTAATTGTTTGAAAATTCAGTTTCTATTAGTTGTGAGTATTTTGAGATAACTAGTTCAATAATAATTTAGGTTTTATAATCATTAAAGTGACTAGTTTAATAAAATTAGGATTAATAGAAAATTGATAATTGTAAGGTTGAGTTTCTTACTAATTTGTCTCTGTGGGAACGATACTTTACTTACTATTATATTACTTGTTGACCATGTATACTTGCGTGTTGTGCGTAATTAGATTATACCCAATAAGTTTTTGGCGCCGTTGCCGGGGACATTTTAGTATAGATCTTAAAGTTTTTACAATATCAGTTTAATTAATCCAGTTTTACTTAAACATTTTTATTTTTTTTGTTTTGTTCATCTTATTTCAGGTGTCTGAAGCAGTTTATGCAAACTCAATCCAAAAATCTAGACCTGCTGCCTTTTGAGGACGACATTGAGAAAAGGTTTCAGAGGCTAAGTAAGTGGATCAAGGAAACGAGACAAGAATTCGAAACATCTGAAAAAGAAGAGGAAATGGCAGCTGAAGATCATAAAGCATTAAGGGATTTCGCCACACCCAAGGTGACTGAACTGCAGTCAAGCATCACCAGGTCCGCAATAGCTGTAAATACATTTGAAATTAAGCCTGAAACGATTCAAATGATTTAGAATTCAGTTCAGTTTGGGGGATTGGCGAATGACGATCCAAATGAGCATCTGGTCAGTTTCCTGGAGATATGCGACACCTTTAGGTATAATGGAATGTCAGATGATGCGGTGAGACTTCGCTTGTTCCCATTCATTTTATGGGACAAGGCGAAGAGTTGGTTACATTCTTTACCGCCAGGATCAATCACTACATGGGAAGACCTAGCTCAGAAATTCCTCGCCAAATTTTTCCCACCGGCAAAAACTGCAAAAATGAGGAACGAGATAACGATGTTTGAACAGCAACACGGGGAGTCATTGTAGGAGGCATGGGAAAGGTACAAAGAATTGCTTCGAAAGTGTCCACATCATGGGTTACCGAAGTGGTTGCAAATGAACACGTTTTATAATGGATTGAATGGGAACCTCAGAACTAGCATTGATGCAGCTTTAGGTGGAGCATTTATGGCAAAGAGCTATGAGGAGGCATATGAATTGATAGAAACTATGGCAGCCAACAATTACCAGTGGCCCATGACAAGAATAAATCAAGCAAAGGTCGCAGGAGTGTTAGAAGTAGATGGAATGAAGGCAATACAAGCGCAGATTTCAGCACTTTCAAAGAAATTTGATTCTATAACAGGGGTGCAAGCACAACAGGCACAACAAGTGGCAATTATATGTGAGTTGTGTGCGGGAGAGCATCCTACGGATCAATGCGTAATTAATCCAGCCTCTGTGCAATTTGTGGGCAGCTATAACAGAATTCCACAAAACACATATCAGAATGCGTACAATCAGGGGAATAGGAATCATCCAAATTTTTCATGGAGCAATAACCAGCAACAAGAAGCTCCAAGACCATCATATCCCCCAGGATTTCAGAACCATCAACAACCAGCTCAACATCAAGAAAGGAAATTAGATCTAGAGGAATTGGTGACAAAATACATAACTAGCAATGAGGTGGCTATAAAAAAATCAAGCAATGGCTATGAAATCACAATAAATGGCGATCAAGAATCTAGAGAATCAGATAGGACAAATTACGTTGGCATTGAATAATAGACCACAAGGAACGTTACCAAGTGACACCGAGAGAAATCCGAAGGGTAATCACGAGCAATGTCAAGCTATTATGTTGAGAAGTGGAAAACAGCTTGAGGGTCAAGGAACAGAAATTTCAGTTACAAAGGAAGTTGAAACAGAGAAAGAAAATACAAAGGTTAAGGTAAAGCAGGGGGACGAAAAACCAGTGGAAAAGAGCAAACCAGTCAACGAACCAGTTGGCTATCCTCCCACACCATTTCAGCAAAGAATTCAAAAATAGAAAGTAGGCAAGCAATTTGCAAAATTTTTTAAAGTTTTTAAGAAACTTCAAATCAACATCCCATTTGCAGAAGCCCTGGAACAGATGCCTAGTTACCCAAAATTCATGAAAGGGATTTTGTCTAGAAAAAAAAGTTGAAAGATTTTGAGACAGTAGCATTAACCGAAGAGTGTAGTGCAGTGTTACAGCGGAAGTTGCCACCAAAGTTGAAAGACCCAGGGAGTTTCACCATTCCATGCACGATTGGGAATACGATGTTCAACAAATGTTTGTGTGACTTGGGAGCGAGTGTGAATCTTATGCCACTATCAGTGTATACAGAGTTGGGTTTGCCCGCGCCAAAACCTACGAACATCTCATTGCAGTTGGCAGATAGGTCAGTTACATACCCAAGAGGCATTATAGAAGACATATTGGTTAAGGTTGACAAGTTCATCTTCCCCGCAGATTTTATTATTCTAGATTTTGAGGAGGACAAGAAAATCCCAATCATCCTAGGGAGGCCTTTCTTGGCTACGGGTCGGACACTCATCGACGTACAAAAAGGAGAATTGACTATGAGGGTCCAAGACCAAGAAATTAAATTTAACGTGTTTAAAGCCATGAAATTCCCGACAGATGGAGAAGAATGTTTTAGGATGGATCTTATTAACCAAATAATTAGTGAAGACATGAATAAGAGTTTGGTTAACGATCCATTGGTGACGACATTATTGGGGGATGAAGAGCTTGACGATCCGAAATTTATGGATTATTTGCAGATGCTAGACTCCTTGCCACAAGTTAGCAGATTTAAAACACCATTTGAAACATTGCACACGGAAGAGAAAGCCACGACAAGGATGAAATCGTCATTGGAGGAACCACCAACTCTTGAGCTAAAACCACTACCTAAACACCTCAGGTATGCGTATTTAGGCAGTTCAAATTCTTTACCTATTATTATCTCTGCCACACTTAATGAATTACAGGAAGAAAAGCTGTTGAGAGTGCTTAGGGAACATAAATCAGCGATAGGATGGACAATTGCTTATATCAAGGGAATCAGTCCATCATTTTGCATGCACAAAATTTTGATGGAGGACGATGCAAAACCGATCATGGAACAACAGAGATGGATCAAACCTATTATGAAAGAGGTAGTCAAGAAGGAAATTCTGAAGTGGTTAGACGCATGTATCATCTACCCAATTTCAGACAGCAAGTGGGTTAGTCCGGTGCAATGTGTGCCGAAAAAAGGAGGAATGACCGTGGTTCAGAATGATGACAATGAGCTGATTCCAACAAGGACAGTGACTGGTTGGAGGGTTTGCATGGACTACAGAAAGTTGAATAAGGCAACCCGCAAGGATCACTTCCCTCTACCCTTTATCGATCAAATGTTGGATAGATTGGCGGGACATGAGTACTATTGCTTATTGGATGGATACTCGGGCTACAATCAAATCGTCATCACTCCTGAGGATCAAGAGAAGACTACATTTACATGCCCATATGGTACATTCGCATTCAGGAGAATGTCATTCGGATTGTGTAATGCACCTGCTACTTTCCAGCGGTGCATGATGGCCATCTTCTCGGATATGGTGGAAAAGAATGTGGAAGTCTTCATGGACGATTTCTTTGTCTATGGGGATAATTTTGATGCATGTATGGAAAACTTGGTAATGGTCGTACAAAGATGTTCCGACACAAATTTGGTCCTCAACTGGGAAAAATGCCACTTCATGGTGGAAGAAGGTATAATTTTGGGACACAAAAGTCTCGGCTCAAGGATTGGAGGTTGATAAAGAGAAGTTGGAAACAGTTGAGAAACTGCCTCTATCGAGTTCAATCAAAGGAATTAGAAGCTTTCTAGGATATGCTGGGTTCTATAGGAGATTCATAAAGGATTTTTCTAAAATGGCAAAACCCTTGTGCAGTCTTCTAGAGAAGGATGTTGTGTTCAATTTTGATGAGGAGTGTAAGTTGGCCTTTGAGTTGTTGAAGAAGAAGTTGACTACAGCCCCCGTGATCGTCGCTCTGGATTGGAATATGCCGTTTGAACTAATGTGTGATGCAAGCGATTATGCAGTTGGGGTTGTTTTGGGTTAACGCCGAAACAAGATATTTCATGTTATCTATTATGCAAGTAAGACACTCATAGAGACTCAATTGAACTACACAACTACAAAAAAAGAATTACTTGCAGTGGTGTACACGTTTGATAAATTTCGGGCCTATTTGATCGGAACAAAGGTGATAATCTACACGGATCATGCGGCTATTCGGTACTTGATCGCGAAAAAGGATGCTAAACCACATCTTATTAGATGGATTCTCCTCTTACAAGAGTTTGATTTAGAGGTAAAGGATAGAAAGGGGACAGAGAACCAAGTTGCCAATCATTTGTCAAGACTGGAAAATCAAGACAAACAGAAAAAGGACAAGTGTGTAATCAACGAGTCATTCTCGGATGAGCAATTGTTCGGGATACGATCGAAAATTTCCATGGTACGCGACTTTGTTAATTATCTAGTGAGTAACATTCTACCTCCGATCTTACACGACAACGTAAAAAAGAAGTTTCGCATCGACGATGTCAAATGGTATATGTGGGATGAGCCAGACTTGTTCAAACAAAGGCAAAAATAAGATGATCAGAAGATGTGTGCCTTACAGCGAAGTGAAGAACATCTTGCACGAATGTCACTCATCTGCATATAGCGGACATTATGGTAGTGCAAGGACAGTAACAAAGGTGCTTCAATCAGGGTTTTATTGGCCCACGCTCTTTAAAGACGCCCACCAGTTTGTCAAAACATGTGATTGATGTTAAAGGGTGGGCAACGTTTCGAAAAGAAATGAGATGCCACTATAAACAATTCTAGAGGTTGAAATTTTTGATGTATGGGGCATTGACTTCATGGGGCCATTCTCTTCGTCACTTAACAATCAATACATTCTACTCACAGTGGATTACGTATCAAAATGGGTTGAAGCCATAACACTACCATCAAACGATGCCAAAGTGGTCTTAAGATTTCTACAGAAAAATATCTTTACAAGGTATGGAACGCCAAGGGCTATAATAAGTGATGAAGGTAGTCACTTCTGCAATAAAGCGTTTACAGCACTACTGGCAAGATATGGTGTCAACCACAAAGTAGTGACGGCTTATCATCCCCAAACCAGTGGGCAGACGGAGGTGTCGAACAGGGAAGTCAAGAATATACTAGAAAAATTAGTAAACCCAAATCGAAAGGATTGGTCGCTTCGATTGGATGATGCATTATGGGTATACCGGACTGCGTATAAGACACCGATCGGCATGTCACCATATCAACTGCTGTATGGAAAAGCTTGCCATTTACTGGTCGAGGTACAACACAAGGCTTATTGGGCTATCCAAAAACTGAACTTCGATTAAGCAGCAGTGGGGGAAAAGAGACTACTGCAGTTAAATAGCTGGACGAATTCCACCGCAAGCGCATTTAAATTCACAATTGTACAAGGAAAAGATTAAAAGATGGCACGACCAGAAAATTATGCACTGAACATTCCTGCCAGGTCAATCACCACTCCTGTTCAACTCAAGACTGAGATTGTTCCTAAGAAAACTAAAATCACGGTGGACGAGGCCATTCACCATAAAGACAAGTGTTCCCCGGCGGCGCCGCTTGAGCTTTAAAGTAGAAATCCATTGGAGACTTTCAAGGTTAATGGCCACAGATTAAAGCATTACTGGGGTGATGACTCAAACTGGGATGTCATCAACATTACTCTCACCGACACTCAATGATACAAGAGGCACTGTCGGGCTAGCGACGTTAAAACTGGCGCTACTTGGGAGGAAACCCAAGCTCTAAACTATTCCTCTTAATTACTAGTACATTGTAGTTTATATTCTAGTTCAAGTATACATTTCAATTGAATTAATTGCATCTGTGGAAAAATTGCAAAAAATTTAAGGACAAGCAATCGTTCAGAAACTGCCCCTCCAGCACGGGCCGCGCTATACACTTCCTAGATCAATCGCGGGGCGCGCTAGTACTACAGAACCCAACTGCAAGCCTAGCAGCTACTCGCAGCGCTTATATCGTCAACAAATAGCGCAGCAGAACGCACTCATGCGCCCTCAACCCTCTTGACTTCCCAAGCAGGGGCACGCTACTTACTTAGATAAAGCGCCAGGGCGCTAGAACTTCAGATCTCTACTTGCCAAGCGCGGACGCACAGCCCTCACCTACACTAAGCGCGATCATCACTACTCGGGATTATCGACACCTTTGATAATTGGAGCGACGTGTTCTTGACTAATCCAAGCTACCTCTCCTCATTACATGCAAACTCTCCACTTCTCCTACACCTATTGCACTTCCTATTCCCCATAACCCCCATTACATCATCTTTACTTCTCCTTTTCCTTTTCAGATTCCAATCCCATTAATCGCATCCATCCCAATCTCCAACCCACGTTGGTCTCCTACCTCCTATATGAACTCCTACCATCCAAGAAGTCATGGTTCTATAAAGCTTAAACACAACACTCCAATCCTAAATCAAATCCATTCCTTGCACAAATTCATACAAATTGGGACATCTTTACAAAGAGGGAAACCTAAACTCATTAAAGGTAAGCACAATTATCTCCATCCCACACACAATTCTCTGTTTTGATATCAATTTGAGTGGAAAATTTGGGGAATTAAGTGCCCAAGGAGTGGGTTGTGTGTTTTTGAAAATTTGGCTAGCAAAGTAACATCAATCAACAAAGTTTGGGGGAAATAATCAGTCCACCCATCAATTGTTTGATAAAAGTCCAGAATCAGATTCTTGTGCTCAACAACACCGGAAACAACATGTCTTCCCATAAAAGACAACGGCCATCAACCTCCACGACTCGGCCTGCATATGACCATACGAAATTTTTTAGTGAAAGGGCCGCAGAAAGATTCAAGTCATCCGTCGACAAGAAGAACTTGGTGCTAGAGCAAGGATTGAAGCCAAATGCTAATTTGGATGGCGACATGGCTCTACAAATTGTAGAGCGCAATTGGTTTCAACTAGTAGAACAACCACTTCTAGCGACAATCAACATAGTTAAGGAGTTTTATGCCAATGCAATGGAACATGTCAATCATGTCGTCATGGTTCAGGGCAAACTGGTGGTGTTTCATACCGATGCTATCAACGCTTATTTTGGGTTAGAGACACCACAAGCTGACCGATATGAAGATGGGTTTCCCGAGCTAGACGAGTTGATTTCCCGATTATGCAAACCAGGGACTCAATGGGTAATTCAAGTAGGAACAAATGAAAAGATAAGTATTCCCCAATCAGCACTTAGTCGATATGGTAAAGCATGGAATGCATTTATATGTGCTCGTTTAATGCACACTCGCCACCAAACCGATGTAACTAAGGCACGGGCTCGACTGTTGTATGGGATTGTTCACCACCACTACCATGTGAATAACCCAATTGCATTTTACAATGTTGATGTGGGGGAGTGTATTCAAGAATCAATTAACCGGGCGTTACGTGGGAGTATTACGGGAGGTTTGCTTCACGGGTTCCTAATTACTGATTTATGCTGTAAAGCTGAAGTGCAGTGGCAACCTACTGAGCCAATACAACAACCAATGGCCATAATTGATCATGCTACTATTGAGAGGTACAAAGCATGGGATGGTGCGCAATCACACCCGCGTGGTGAAGGCTACATTATGATCCGCCAACCATCACCCCCAGTTAGTGCGGAACAATCGTGGGTCCCAAGGAATCAATTTATGTGGTTGGCCCAACGTTAAGAGTTAATGCATCAGTACAATGCAAATGCATTCAACACGCTTGCTGATGCGTTTTCTCGTTGCAATCCTAATGCTCAATCGGTGGTTATGCCTATTCCTCTTATCCTACCAACATATCCTCCGTCGGACGACGACGAGCAGTAACACATTTTTAGGGAAGTCCTCATCTTTTTATTGAGCATATTTGACGTAATGAGGGCATTCCTTGATTTAAGTTTGGGGGATTATGTTTTCTTCTGCCTAGTAATTTGCATGTTCAGTTTTTAGTTATTAGTTTTTATATTTTTGCATACTTAGGGCATATTATTATTAAAAAAAACATGTAGTTGCATGAATCCAGTGGATAGTTGGTATATGTTTGTTTTTGGCCAATGATGAGATTGGAATGCGATAAACAAGTGCAATACCAATTAAGGGAACTTTGAAGTAATTTCTTGTTATAAGTTGAATCTTTCTTCTGTTTGAAACTATTATAATAAGGAATGCACAAGAAAGCCAACATATTGATTGATTGCACTTAAATTGATTCATAATAAGAATCTAAAGGATGTTACTAGTTTAAATGAAGGAAGGACACGAGTTGATAACTAAGGTTAGATAAGAACCTAAGTTTGGGGGAATATTTGGGGTGTATAAGCTATATAAAAAAAAGAGAAAAAAATGAATAAACACCGTAGCGTGCTTGTCTAGTTTTGTGGCCTTTGTTACTTGAGTAAGTAAGCCTGAGGGGATTGTCTTTACACCTAGCGCCCTAAGGTCTTAATGATCTGGGAGTCGTTGGTTGAAAGCTCGTTAAGGTAGCATTGAAAAGCCTAAGGAAATAAGACATTGCATAGTTATGTGTGTGTGTATATATATATATATATATAAAACAAAAATTTGAATAAAACAGGAAATAAGAGCAAAATGCTCCCGTAATTGATAAGTATAGCATAAATATCCCATGTTGATCCTTGAAATTGGTTATTGTCTGGCGTTGGTTGGAATTAGCTTGTTATGGATGTCTTAAATTTATACTGTATGATGCCTTAGAAGAGATTTGTTATGTATTAAATTTGATTGTATGTCAATTTATATGGTTGGAACGCACACACACACTATAATAGTGATAACAGTTGGAGATGCAATGGTTGGCAAGGAATTGTGAATTGGTTTTGTTTTGAGGTGTTAACATGTTTACTTGATTTCTCTGAGGCCATATGAGTAATTATCATTATTATCATAACACTGGATTCGTAGTTTTAGTGTTAGAGGCGTTGCATTACATTGCATTTTGCTTGAGGATAAACAATGTTCAAGTTTGAGGGAATTTGATGAGTAGGTTTTTAACCTATGATTTATGTTCGTTTGGGTTGTTATATTGTTAGTTTTTGGTACTTTCATGTTAGTTTTGATGGGTTTTGTGTCTAATGTAGGACAATTAGGTTGATCTATCAAGATGTGAGCATTGGAGGAGTTTTTGAGCAAAAGTGCAACTTCTCATTGACACATAGCGCTGGACCGCCTTTGAGATGAAGAAACAATATAGCGTGGAGTCGCACCGGAGCGATTAAGAGCCATCGATGGTCTAGCTGCGGCAGCGCATGCTGAGACCTTCTATCAAGCCACGGGCGCCAAGTGCGGTATATTGTATTGAGCAGTTTTGTTGGATAAGGAGTATGGTTGGTCTTATGGGTTATTAATGATATATATAATAGATGTATAGTAGGATTGTGCCATAATGGTTATGGTATTTGTCTTAGGAGTCTTTGGTGTACTTGTTGGAGTTGGTAAGAACTTGGATTCCTTAGAGTTTCTCTTGGGCATGAGTTAGAGTGGGACTAGGGAGATTGTATTTTTAATTACGTGAGGAATCAATCAAAAAATACACACATTCTTGGGAGAACAAAATTGAAGAACAAGCTTTTGGAGGACTAGAGAGAGGGAGATTTTCACGAAGATTGCGAGTTGAATTCGAGAGAAGGGTGGTGTATTATTATTTTTCTTAATTTCAATTTGTGTAATTGGGATGATGTCTTCTTTTATTTATTCAGTAGTTAGTTCATTCATTATGAACTAATTTACTTTTTAGGCGAATGATGGATCCTTGAGTGGAACAATGATTATGTAGCTTTATTTCCAGTTTAATAAAATATTTTCCAGTTTATCTATATTAATTTGAGCTTGAATTTACGAATTGCCTGATCAACAATTCTTTGTGGATTTGTTTGGAATCGAGAGAGGATATTTAAATCTAGACTTAGTTGATATAGCATGTGTTCACGAGTTTTGTGAATAGCAGAATTCTGATGAATGTTAAGGTAGAGATTTGCTTGACATCACATGTAATCGGATAGAGAACTTAATCTTAAACCTTCATTAATTATAATTCGCATAAAGATATAGTGAGTTAGTTGATTAAGGTGTTTGACTTGTTTCTATCTTAACTGTGGATTTAAGTTAATACGGTATTAGTGCATCGAGAGGTGGCTAGTACTATATTTGTGTTCTTGATTAATAAACTGGGATATTGAGTAGAACTGGAATTAAGGTGTATGAATCAAAGTGAAGTTTAGGGTGAAATCATGAGCTTAATTCTCCATTAATTGTTTGAAAATTCAGTTGCTATTAGTTGTGCGTATTTTGAGATAACTAGTTCAATAATAATTTAGGTTTTATAATCATTAAAGTGACTAGTTTAATAAAATTAGGATTAATAGAAAATTGATAATTGTAAGGTTGAGTTTCTTACTAATTTTTCTCGTGGGAACGGAGATATGAGGTCCATATTCATTGTCGAACAATTTTTTTTTAACTTTTTCTAGATTTTCAAAAACTTCAATTTTGAGCACTTAGATGTTATGGATCTACAAGATACTAACCCAGATCATTGATTAACACTACTTACAACATATTACAACACATAAACACCAGTTTCTAACACAACATTAAAGGTCATATTCTAAGTTAGGGTTTATACCTTTCTATGAACTAACTTGAATCTGGCTTTCTGATTTGTTAATGGAGGTAGCGGGGCTTTGTTTTGTGACTGAAATGCCTTAAGATTTCGTGGGTTTGGGTGAGAGCGAAGTGAATTGAGTATTGGTTGCACAAATGGCTTAATAAGTGACTTTTCTCTCTCTTTGATCTTATAAATAATGTGGTGCAATGCATTTGGCTGAGATGTTGCTGCTGATATGTGTAATATGTAGGCACATGGCTAGGTTGGAGTGGTTGAACAACTACACATAGGCCAAGATCTACAAGTTTCCTTTAATAATACAATAAGGGCAATTTGGTCATTTGTCTTATGATTTTAATGGCATGATATTAATATTGGCAAACCTTTAGGGTTTAACCCTTAGGGTTTAACCCTTAAGGTTTAACCCTAAGGTTTCATAAATTTTATTAGTTTCTAGAATTTCTAATTTGACTAAAAATATACAATTTTAGTTTCTAAAAATTATAAATTAGCGTTCCTTAATTACATTTAGTTTTCTAATTACATAGAACACGAAAATTAAGTTTAAGTTTTACTAATTATAATTAAGATTGCTAATTTAGCAATTAGGGCTTACAATTAACAATTAAGGTTTTTGTTTTAGCATTTAAAATTCCTAATTTTTTTTATAATTAGGGTTTTCAATTTGCAATTAGGGTTTCCTAAATAATAATTAGGGTTTCCCTAATTAACAGTTAGCTGTATATTTTAACAGTTAAAGTTCTAATTTTGTAATTAGGGTTACTTATTTAAAATTAGGGTTTCCAGTTAATTAGGGTTCCTAAATATTAGTTAGAGTTTCCCTAATTAACAATAATTTTCTAAAGTACACATAATTATCACATAACACGGGTACGAAATAGCCTTGAACTCGTATTCGAGTTTTAAATTAGGGTTTCACAAACTAATGCTAGGTTTGGTCATGATACACCATAATTGACCAACCATTATCGGTCAACACACATATAATACATATTTATAGCACTGAAATATAAATAATATTATATTATTATCCTCATTCCTTGATCAAAATCCAAAATTAGGGTTTGGATTCCATATCTGATTTATCTTGCATATATAGTACTATTAATTAAGTTAAAAATAATTAACTTAACTAATCTGAACAAATTCATATAATAAAATAATTATTATAATAGTTCTATAATCATTTCATAAATTATTTAAATAATATTATGATCATATTTTCATAGAAAATATTTAATAAAAACATTTCTATTATAAAATTAATTATTATAAAAATATAATTTATAATAATCAATAATTCTAAATAAAATTGTTTGTAATTATTCATGTAATAAATATATTTTCATTTATCACACAAATACATACGCTTTGACTTATACATATTCCCCTTATTTATTTTAATAAATAATAAAAAAAATATACTCAAACTTTCTGATTTATTTATATAAAAATACCGGGTTGTTACATTTGGAGTTCGAAGAAATCTCCTTTCTACACATTCCTCGTAATAGGAATGATTTTGCGGATGTGCTGGCGACATTGGCCTCCTTGATTCACATACCTGACAAGGAAGATATGCCAAGCATCACATTTTCCCTGCAAAAGGCTCAGTCTATGGGAACTATGTTGGAGAAGTATCGGATAAGCTACCTCCCATCCACAACCCTTGGTATCAACATATCAAGGAGTATCTGCGAGATGGATCTACACCCGCTGAGGCGAACCCAATTGAGAAGAGGCGGATCCATCGAATGGCTATGAAATTTTACCTGAGCGGAGATGCACTCTACAAGAGAGATGCTGGACCAAGCTCAGAGGCTCATGGATGAGATCCATGGTGGAGTATGTGGCCCACACATGAGCGGCCTCCTACTTATTAAGAAGATCCTCAGAACAGGACATCATTGGCTTACGCTCAAAGCTGACTGCGATGATCACGTCAAGAGGTGTTATCAATGCCAAATTCATGGAAATGTCATCCACGCCCCTCCAAGGAAACTCCACAATATGAGTTTGCCATGACCCTTCTCAATGTCGGGAATGGACGTGATCGTGCCCATCGAGCCCAAAGCCAGTAATGGACATCGGTTTATCTTCACCATGATTGACTACTTCATCAACTGGGTAGAAGCAGCCTCCTTCCCCAAGGTTACCAAAGAAGTCATCATTGCTTTCATAAAAAATAATGTCATTTGTCGCTATGGACAACCAGAGGTAATTGTGTCAGACAATGCTAAGAACCTCAACAACAAAATGATGGAGGAGTTATACAGTAAATTCCACATCAACCACCTTAACTCCGTCATCTACCGTCGAAAGAAGAATGGTGTTGTTGAAGCAGCTAATAAAAACATCAAGAAGATCATGCAAAAGATGTCCACCAATCACATATGAACTGTTGTCGGACTCTTTCCGATGAGCTTAGATTTTATATCCAGTGCGTTCTTTGCTTATATATATATATATATATATATATATATATATATATATATATATATATATATATATATATATATATATATATATACAAATCCTCAAATGATAAAAGCCGAGTGGGATTGAGAAACATCTTGTGCATTTATCACTTATATATATATATATATACATCTCTGTCGAACTTCGGAGTTTACTTCGTGGCCTTTTACTACTTTCTTTACATTTTGTCCCGCCTGGAGTTTACTTCGTGGCGGTTGATCGCATTTACTGCTTTATTTACATTTCTGATCCCCCATGGAGGTGCTTCGTGGTGGTTGATCATGTCTCTATATATATATTTACTACTTTTATATATTTACATTTCTGATCTCTCATGGAGGTGCTTCGTGGTGGTTGATCATGTCTATATATATATATATATATATATATATATATATATATTTCGCTTTTATATATTTACATTTCCGATCCCCCATGGAGGTGCTTCGTGGTGGTTGATCATATCTGTATATATATATTTATAGCTTTTATATATATAACTACTTACTGCTTTTCATATAAATTGCGGCATCATGTGAGCCTAGGAATCATGTGATCACAGATTGATCCATCAATCTAGATTCGATTCCGTGATGGACATTTTCAGGTTATGGCGACTTTGTAAATTATTTACGGTGTTTGAATTTCCTTAGATGACTTTCATGCCCATGAGGAATTCGCCACTGCTATGTATTATTTTCTCGAAGATGCTTCGCATCTCAAAAATAAAAGCAATCAAGCCAAACATTTAATAATAAAATGGAAGTATGAAAAGGTCTCAATTACTATTGAGCACGTGGTTTGAAAAACCTCATTACAGAACTTCATTGCTATATCATGTTTAAAAGCTGAATTTTTATATAAATTCAAACCCTTTGTATATAGGTGCGAACGAGGCCTCACACTACTTCTAAATAAATTACACATTAATCCACACACACACACATATTCATATAACAGTTTCTTGAAAAGTGGCGGTCACCGTGGTAACACGGATGTCGGGGGTGCCTAACACCTTCCCTCCGCATAATCAAGCCCCCGAACCCAAATGAATCTCGGTTTCATAAACCTATTTAGCAGTGTCACATCACTGGGTCAATGTGCAAACCTTTTCTCGGTTGCGTTGGTGCAACCAATTAAAAACACCAACTGGCGACTCTTATAGTCAAATCGTCGACATATACATGTCGGACCTTTTTCACTTGTTTTTTCAAACAATCTCACATAACATGAGAACACCAAAGAACGAGAACAGAAAAGGGACAAATAAAAATCCCGACGTTGACAATATATATATATATATATAAGTAATGAAAAGCTTAAAAAATTGAAAAATCTTACAGTAGGCGGCCAAGAAGACTTCAAATAACTTTAAACGCCTGAAAACTCAGTTTCCACCGGTTAAATTTCAGTATGTTGTAAAACACGAGCTTATAAGTGTTTAGAAAGAAGTATCACTCAATTTAGAGCACCCTAGAAGTGTTTACAGACTGAAATGGACAGAGTTTTCTCTCCTTTTCTCTTTTTTTTAAAATGAGCTGTCAAGAGCTCATATTTAAAAACTAGATGGCCACGGGTCCACCTGAGGCTGTCCGAGGTGTCCCGGGCCATGTGGGTCTTGTTGTCTCGAAGTACGTGTATTTACTATGCGTTGTCTGCTCAAACCTTCATAACTTTCAATCCAGGCATCCAATTAAGGCGTATTGTACCTTTCCGGAATGCTGTTGTCGAGAGCTACACAATGACATGGGATTAGAGGTTGTATGAGCTAGGAAGATGGGTCCATGACCAAACCTTCAAGTCTTCAAATTCTATCCGGTGTGTTGTCTTGTGTAGTAGTCACTCAAGATTTTGAGCTATGGTTCTTGTGGAACACCTTGTATGCAGTGTGGGTTTTAATGATGCTGAGACAACATGAATGTAGTATCGAGGTGGCAAAATGATGATTTTGCCCTCATCAGGGTTATCTCCTGCTTTGCGCAAATGTAGCAGTCATTACTTAGGGTTATCTCTGAGATTGGACTGTTGTGAATGTTAAATGTCCTCAGGGTTGTCTCTGAGGTGTGTTGGACCTCCCGGGGTTGTCTCGAACATTGGAACTGAGTGCCTCGGGGTTGTCTCCGAGGTTGTAACTGACTTTTTTGGGGTTATCTCCAGAACTGGAATTGCATCCCTCGGGCTTGTCTCTGAGATTGGAACTGAGTATCCCGGAGTTGTCTCCGGGATTGAAACTGAGTATCTCGGGGTTATCTTTGAGATTGGAACTGGACCTCCCGGGGTTGTCTCCGAGGTTGAGCTGAGTTGACTTCCAAGGTAATCTATGGAAGACGATTTTTTCCCTCCTGCGGGGTGTAGACACTCAAAATTTTCTGCACTCCTATTCCTAACACTACAGGAGGGTAGATTTGTCTTTTGGAGATAACCCTGAAAGACAACTTACATCCATGCCGGATACTGCCGGAAGTTCAACTCCAACCAAGAACACAAACCGGGAACATCATCTCAACCCGAAACACACATCGGGAGTGTCATTTCCAATCTCGGAGATAACCCCGAGATATGCAGATCAAAAGACCAGCAACAACACCGGAGAGGGGCGATCCTGTCTCTGGCGATAACACCGCGACATTCGGTTCCGGTCCAGAGACAACATCTTTGGGAGTAGCAACCCCATCCTTGGTGATTTCCCCAAGGGATGCCATTGCAATTCTGACGATAACCCCGAAAATGCTTGTTTCAAACACATACGATCGATTGAGCTCGGACATCCCAGTCGAGGCACATACCTCAATCCGGGACTAACAAAGCAGTGACGAGGGAATACCCACGGATAGCGGTGAGGCATACAAACAAAGCGATCCAATCTCGGATATAACCACGAGCAACGTCGCTTTACGCTTAAACCAATGATAACCCCGATGAAGTCAACATGTCATCTTACTGTCTCAACAAGATGATATCACAGCATACCAACAAGTGGTCCAATCTCAGCTATAACCCTGAGCAACATCTACTTTCAACTCAAACCGATGATAATCCCGGCGAGGAGTCAAACGTCATCTTGTTCCTTCGGCAAATGGCACGTCGTCTCAACACTTCATACATACATACATACAACAATGTCCCACAAGAGCCGAGGATTGACAATCCCGAGTGACTATTACGTGTGGCAATACTTTGGATAGAATTTGAAGCTTGAAGACCATGGGCATAAACCCCTCTTCCTGACTTCGTACAACCTCTAATCCATGTCATTACGTAATTCTCCACATAAGCGATCCGAAGAAGTATAGATATACTTCGTTCAGATGCTCAGATTGAAGTTCTGCAAGTTTGAGCGGACATTACGATTACAGTTGCACGCGCACGTCTTCACGAGATAACGGGACCTGCGAGGCTCGGATCCACCACGACCGGCATTGCAGTACAACTACTACGCTGCCAGTAGGTGTACCTGCTGACCATCGATCTATAAATATAAGTGAGGGTCGACCATTTGAAGGAGAGAGAGAAGGAAAAAGGCGAGGAAGCCCATCCATTTTACTCAACATACACATCTTTTAAGTGTTTCCTCTTCTTTAAACACTAGTTAGCTCACATATAGCTACTTTTTATCCGTGGGAGCCGAGTGTTTATCCATTTAAAGTCTAAGAAGTCTACTTTGGCGTACCTGTAAGCCTTCTTACATTTTATAAAGCCTCTTTCTCATATATCACACCTTTGTTGTACACGTTGATAGTCGTGTGAGTGTGTTTGCCCGACTTGATCCGTGGTTTTCATTTCATTACATATATATATATATATATATATATATATATATATATATATATATATATATATATATATATATATATATATAAGCATATAAACGCTTCTAGTCCATATAACAATTACGTAATGATATAACAATATATACAATCCATGTCACACAACATCTAGTCCATATATATATATATATATATATATATATATATATAATTGCTGTCGGACATATCCGATGAGCCTGGATTTACATCAGAGTGCGTTTACTACTTATATATATATATATATTGTATATATATATATATATATATATATATATATTTTATTTACATTTTTGTCGGGGCGAGTTTACTTTGTGGCCTTTTACATTTATTTACATTCTCATCTTTTGGAGTTCACTTAAGTGGCAGTTGATATTTTATAGCTTTATTTACATTTAAATCACTTTGGAGTTTACTTACGTGGCGGTTGATCATCATTCATATATATATATATATATATATATATATATATATATATATATATATATATATATATATATATATATATATTTACATTTCGATCCCCATGGAGTTGCTTACGTGGTGGTTAATTGATCTGTATATATATATTTACAACTTTTATATATATATAATCTTATCGCTTTCCATACAAATTGCGATATCATATGAGCCTAGGAATCATGTGATCACAGTGTTTAGTCTCTTGAATCTAGATTCGGTTCCCATGATGGACATTTTTAGTATGGCGACTTGTGCATTATTTTACGATGTCCAGAGTTTCCTTGGATGGTATTGTCATGCCCATAAGGAGTTCTAACCTTTGTTGTATATTATTTTCTCGAGGATGCTTCGTATCTCGAAAATAAAAGCAAACAAGCCGAACATTTAATAAAATGGAAGTATGAAAAGGTCTCAATTCCTATTGAGCACACGGTTTGAAAAAACCACTTTTATAAAACTTCATTGCTATATCTTGGTTAAAATAGGATTTTTCTATAAAATTCAAACCTTGTGTATATAGGTGCGAACGAGGCCTCGCACTACTTTCAAATAATTGCACATTGATCCACACACACACACACACACATTCATATAACAATTTCTTTGAAGAGTGGCGGTCATCGTGGTAACACGGATGTCTGGGGTGCTAACACCTTCCCTCCGCATAATCAAGCCCCGAACCCTTAATGAATCTCGGTTTCACAGACCCGGATTTAGCGATGTCAAAACAACGGGTCAATGTGCTAACCTTTTTCGGTTCGCGTTAGTGCAACCAATTAAATACACCAACCGGCGACTCTTAAAGTCAATCGTCGACATTATACATGTCGGACCTTTTTCACTTGTTTTTTCAAATAAATCTCACATTAACATGAGAACACCAAAGAACAAGTAACGAAAAGGGACACTCAAAAATCCCGATGTCGACAGGTGGCGACTCTGCTGGGGACTCCAGTAAGAGGGCTTAAGCCGCTATTACAAGCTTTTCAAAATTGTTATATGCTTGTGTGTAATTGTTACATTTACATTTCTGATGAATGTGTACAAATGCATCTTACTTATTGCACTGCTAAATATCTATCTGTGATATTAGTGCTTCGCACATGTCATCATTTTGCATAAATGGTGAGACACGTTGTATGTGAATGTATGTTGTGTGGTCCCTCCACCAAGAGGCTATCCTGTCGGTGTTTGATTACTAGACCCGTGGGAAGAATAATTCCCCGGGGCTCAGGAAAGGCACCACTCAGATTCGCTCCAGTTGAAAGACCGGATTAACTTCCCGTCGAGTAGATTGCGATGATCTGGGAACCTTCATGCCAAAAATCCGAAAGAGTAACCCTAAGATAGGTCAGCCACTGATAAACCAAACGCGGAGGAAAGTCCCTTCATGCTTTCCATTTTCAATTACTTGTAAAAGCATTTACTTGTAATTTTATTCCATGTTCAATCATATGTAATGGAAAATATGAAGAATATCTGTGCATGACATGTTATCAATTAACAAACCAGTTTTGCAGGACAAATTCCTAAAACGGACATGTTATAATAACATTTACATTACCCTAAGACTAAACTATGTAAGTCTTTTGTAGGGAAGCAATTGGGCCTGTTACCCGCTCAAAATCCAAAAAGGACACAAGCCTACAACCAATTATGTCTTCTTCCGAATAGTCTAATCCTGTTTCCCGAGAAGAATTTGACAGATTGAGTAAACAAATAACAGACTTGGCTGTACTACTGAAGGAGTTCAAGGTCTGGAAAAAATAATTCCAGAACATCAGTTGGATACAACCAACAAAGACCCTGAAGGCACCCATCTCCAAGGAGATCCAGACAACGGTGACATCACGAAGAAAGTCCTTCAAATGGAGGAAACCATTCATGTTCTCAAAGGGATTGGAACTCATGGCAATGTTTCATATACAGACCTTTGCATATTCCCTGATGTTCATTATCCAGAGAAATTTAAAACCCCTAATTTTGAGAAATATGACGAATTAGGGGATCCTTATACACATTTAAAAGTGTTCATTGGAGAACTCAGATCTTATGCTGAGAATGAAAAGCTCCGAATGCAGTTGTTTCAGAAAAGTCTGATTGGAGAAGCCCGTTTATGGTATACCAGATTAGACAACTCTAAGATCCATAGTTGGGAAGAGTCGGCTCACACCTTCCTCACTCAATCTGATTTTCAATCTCAAATGGCTCTGGCCACCTACCAAATTACCAAGGTCAAGAAAACAATCTAACGAGTCATTCGAGAGAGTATGCCCAAAGGTGGAGGCGCTTAACGCTCAAGTTATTCCTTCCATGACGAGAATCGAGAAATGGTCATGACTTTCATAGATATCTGAAGCTCCTTTCTTTGAAAGAGTTCTAGTTTGGTATTGGCAAACCATTTTACGAAATGATTAAACACTACGAGATGGGTTTGAAATGGGATTGAAGTCCGGTAAAATTCAAGACCTAAGCGCTCTTAAAGCGATTCTTTGAGCACATCTAGTCCGAATCTTATGGAAACAACCCCGGAGGTCCATAAAAAGAAAGAGGAGGATGTTTCCTTGATACTACAAGGACAAAAGGCAATCTAAGCATGCCTATGCAGGAGGAGAAACTACTCCCCTTTTCCAAAGACAATCTTGAACCCTCCATTGCCTAAAAGTGGAGAAGTAAAGCGACCTCAAACGTTCACACCCTTAGGGGACTGCTCGAGAATATTCTTGCTCTTCGACCGCTTTCGAGAAGAAAATTACGCATCTTCTTCCACCAGCCAACCCTAATGGGAAGGGTTTTAATGCTACTCGGAAGTGTGCTTACCATGCCGGGGCACCCAGACATGATACTCAAGATTGTTGGGCCTTGAAACACAAGATCTAAGATCTGATAGACAACGATGAAATCGTAGTCACCAAGCCAGATCAACCTCATGTGCAAGACAACCCTCTCCCTCAACTCAAAGAAGAAGAGGTTAACATGATCAGTTGGAGCACTGGACATGGTTCCAATTCTACTGGTGAATCATCCCAACCCATCAAAGACGGTGTTGACAAATGGGATTATGCAAAGTTCCAGTTTATCATGGAACGAAAGATGAAAGCTCTTGGCAAACAAATTAAGCAATTGGCAGAACTGGTTACCCACCATCATCAAGTCACATGCCAATTAATCAGGCAGGAGCATGCCTATCTCCTTCCATTTGTTATGAATGCTTCATCAACACCTTCAGAAAGCGAAGCTATGGAGGATAAGGTTGCAAAGCGAGCAAGTGCTAAAGCCCGTCGGGATTTCGCCAATAAAAGGGAATTCACTTATTTGGGCCAATCTATGGAGGAGATACTTCAAATGTTGATCAACGAAGGAAGAATCACATTCCTTCTACCTCCAATCAATCCCCGCTCAGGGCGGTTTAATCCTGATGAAATGTGTCAATATCATTCACATTCTTGCAATCACAACACAAAAGAATGTTGGGCACTCCGCCACCTCATTCAGAATCTTATTGATAGCGGTGTCCTGCAAATAGCGGATGATTACACTGTGAAACTTAAGGGTGGGAATGCATGCCCTACTCAATGGAAGGGATCAGTAGCAGTTATATCAGAAGTGGATGATGAGACTATCAAAGTATTTCCCATACAACCAATTCATCTCAAAGGAGCTAACAATCCTTTGAAAGTGGTCGCACCAGAGCCAATTCCTTTACCTTGCAGACTATAACATCCTGTTGTCAGCTTACACAAAGTTTCATGGAATTATGGAGAAGCTGAAGGATCCACGTCTCATACTACTGCTACAGTATCGAAATAGAATCCACTGTACCTTCCTCAACGGATTATCAAGCCTACTTGCGAAGCAAAGGGGAAGTTGCCCATGGAGAAGATTGAAAAATTCCTTCGTACTATGGGCCATAATGAAGCCAAAGTGGTTTTAAGCTTGCGAGAAGCTCCACACTAGATTTTGATACTAGACCTGGTTTTCTCTTTCGAGGAGCATCGGAAGGTCTTGCTAAAGGTTTTGGAAGAAGCCTACCTGCCAAAATTAGTGAATGTAGAAAAATTTCAACATTTGGTTGATCACATTTTCAACAGCAATGTGATATCCTTCACTGATGATGACATACCTCCTGAAGGGACCGATCATTGCAAACCACTGCACATTGCAGTGTTGTCTTCCGGGTACATGCTAGCTGGAGTATTGATAGATGGAGGTTCATCTCTGAATATCTGTCCTTATGCCACCTTGGTGAAGATGAATATCAATCTCAATCAAATCTAAAGTAGCCATACGATCATCCGAGGTTTTGATGGATCTCGGCGAAATTCCGTTGGAAAGATTGGATTTCTAATTGAGATTGGTCCAAATACATTCAACGTATCCTTCCACGTCCTCAAGATAGATTCAGGATACAACCTGCTATTGGGGAGACCATGGATACATATGGCTGGAGCTGTTCCTCCACATTACATCAAAAACTCAAATATCATCATCAACAACAGCCTAATCATCATTGTCGATCTTTGTTTTAATGTCCTAGATCAGGAACTCTACCAATTATCAGCTTCAATTCAGAAGTTGAGCCGGCCAGTTTCCATACTCTAGAAGTGAGTAACACTCAATACCCATTCTATTGGAGCGCCACTTCCTGTACCCAAGATTTCTGATGAGGTTATGTCAGCCACTCAAGAAATGATGTTATTGGGTTATCAACCTGGATAAGGGCTTGGTAAGGATCAACAGGGTATTAAGCACCCTATCCAAATGTCCAGTCAAATTGGGACAGCCGGGCTAAGCTATTCTACTAATTCCACTCACAGGAATCCTCATAAACAGGTTCCTCAAACTTCCGCGATACGACAATTTTCTACACCTTTACCACATGAGTTGATATAGTCTCTAGTAAAGGTACCAGCCCATGTTGTGGCTATGCTGTTTTCGAAACCAGTGCCAATCAAAGCTAAAGAGGTGTTGATTCCTGATCCCGAGGCGGAAGAAAAGGAACGAAAAATGTAAACATGATCTTGCCTTGATGATGGCAGGCATTCGCGTCATTGTTCACGATGAACACACAAACAGATACACCCCAGACGATGATTTCCCAGATGTCATGGTTATCATTCGAGAAAAGGAGGACACTGACGATCCTTCTATCACTGCAGTCCATCAGAACTTTTCCCTTAACAATTAGAGCAGCACTCCATGCATTGGTCGACGAGGGTAAAATGGCAGAAAATCCCTCTGTCCTATAAATAACTTTAATTTCTTACTTTCCTTTACAGCACTAGTAGTTGTTTTATCACGTACATGCTAACACTTTGGTATGATCGAACAGTTGCATATATTAAGTGAAAGCATATTTTGTTTCAGGACTCTAAATTTAGATGTGCATGTACTTGTTGATGAGGTGTCTTCTCTCCATAAGGGCTGTAACTTTGATGCAAAGTTGGACTCAGACTTGATGGACATCCAAGAGGACATTGAGACACCTCAAGAGATTAAGGAATGGGTCACCGACAAACCCAAACCCAATCTTGATCAAACCACTCCTTTCAATCTCTAACCTTGACAACAACCCTAAGCTAATCCAGATTGGTTCAGACCTTACCACAAATCAATGGAATGACATGGTTGCACTATTAACCCAATTCCAGGATGTGTTTGCATGGTCTCATGAAGACATGGTGGGATTGTCCACTGACATTGTTCTTCATCGCCTTCCCATTAAAGAAGGATTTAAGCCAGTTAAGCAAAAGCTCAGGCGATTAAAACCTGAGTGGAGTTTAAAAGTTAAAGAAGAAATTGTGAAACAATTTCAAGCTGGCATCATCATGGTGTCTACATATCCAGAGTGGATATCCAACATTGTTCCCATGCCTAAACCAGGAGGAAAGGTGCGAGTTTGCGTGGATTATCGGGATTTGAACAAAGCTTGCCTTAAAGATAGCTTTCTCGTGCCTTTTATCCACATTCTTATTGACAATACTGCTCAATACGGCATGTACTCCTTTGCTGATTGCTTTGCAGGGTAACATCAAATTATGGTCGCTGAGGAAGATCGTGAGAAAACTGTTTTCATCACGCCTTGGGGAACCTTTTGCTACAGACGGTTGTCATTCGGCCTCATCAACGCCGGGGCATCCTACCAGCGAGCTATGATGGCTCTTTTCCACGATTTAATACACAATGAGATAGAGATCTATGTGGATGACATCATTGTCAAATCCCACACATGGGAAAGGACAAGAGAAACACTCACCAGCAGAAATGGGTAGAATCCTAACCACGCCTCGGTTAAACCCTGCGATCGCATACGCATTTCCCTGAGGAAGTAGGAAAAGGTGTAGGAACCCCAATCATACTCTCCTATACGGTCCACGTGTCGAGTGGCGCTAATCAAAGCGAAGGACACCGTAGAAGAGTTATCTGCTATGAAGCAGCCCCTAATAATCATCAGGAAAAATCGCCGAAGAATGCGATCCCTGACTCTCATATCATCAAGTATGGGCTCACTCAACAGCCCGGTCATAGCATCTATGCTTAAAGGACTGTCTGAAACAGTCCCCGCCTTGAAAGCGCCTTCAATCGAAACTCCCAACAAGGATCTCGACGGCAATAGGGGGTGATATCCGCCGCATACAGGCACCCCCCCCTCCAAACTCCATACACATGATAAACCGCCAATCCATCGGTGTCATCATCACCTCATGATCCGGCAGAATGGAGTGATCGAAGTCTGTGGAACCACCGCCGATAATGCCTTGAGGTAACCCCAGGGACAGCGACGGGGTAGAATGGAGAAGAACCTCCCGAATCCCCAACCATGGATGATCGCTCTATAGTCATCATGCAAGGCCTGATACATAGAGTGGATGCTAAACCAGTTCGCTCGAGGCTGTGTGAAGCCAGAAACCTACATTAAATACAGATCAACATCAAACTCCTTGACTCCTCATCAATAGGAAATAAAGAATATTAAAGATCTAACTTCATACCTCGTTTGCATGCAGGTATACTGAAGGATGCCTACTCAAGTTACCCAGAAGATCTGAGTTCGCCACTTGAATACCTGGCAATTCCCTATGGGGAACACGTCTCAGCAGGAGCAGGAACCTCGAATGGACATCCTCCTCCTCGCCCTCTCGACATTCGGTACCTCAACCCGAATAGACGTACCACCGCCTCCGCCAAACGATTTAGGTCGTCTCACGTAATCAAGACCGAGGGTCTTCAAAAGCCCTACTGCACACCGTAAGTGGTCCTCATGAACTACTTTCTACCGATCTGGATCCATAATATCTCGGATATCAAGTCTCCAAATCACATCAAAAGGGTGTGGTAATTTCGTACACAGTCTTTTTTCAAAATGCATTCTATGTTTATATGCATACATGCATTATTTTAACATACATCTACAAGAGAGTTAAAATGCATAATTACACAATGCCTACATTTTGGGAAAATTTTGCCATAGCCCCTTTGTAAATGGGACTATCCACATGCACAAAGCGTAAATGATCTAGGTGGCCATTCAAGAAAGACATCCGTCTAGACACAAATATATACATCTTGTATGCATTCATCACATCACAATAAAAATCCGTAAGTGTAATCTAATTACCAGGATTATTTTACTATTCTACCTTTACTCATTTGTCCTCAGATAAGATAAGAAATGACAGTAAAATGTACCAATTTGACTGCTTTAAAAGTCAATTTTTTTCACGTCATTGTGTTCAGCATGGTTTAATACTAACATTTACTATGTTGAATATTTTTTATCAAGTCATATCAGCATGCATATTCACTACTATGTGTCTAAATGCATTTCATGCGATAAGTCATTTTCCAACGGACTATAATTAGAAAAAATGCATGCATGTGTTACCAGGACAGTGAAGAATGCTTGTACGGTAGCAGAATATGTAGAAAGTTGCCCAAACTCAGCAGATCTAAAGAAGAGCTCTCGGATTTCCTTCGTTACGCAACTTGAAAATGACTTATGAAAGCGACCAGCCACCTATACATAGGAAGACGGTGTCAGCAGTTAACCTCTGACTCCTAAGTACACCTGCTGCACACCCTACATGGGTCCCACACCTCCTACTGCTCGTTAGTTAGAATTGCAAAGGAGTTGATAACCCGGATTTCAATAATCAAAATTTTACTTAATAAATTTTTTTTTTTTATTTAATATTAACCTCCCCGCTAATAAGCAAACATCTCGCCTATCGAGAATTAGTGAGACAAGTCTCTAGAATTAGTCAATATATGTTTTGATACCGAGAAATTAGAGTAGAGTTGTGCTTAATAACTTTAGAAAACCCTAACCCTAATTTTCTTGATAGGATTCTAGAGAAAATACAATTAAAATAATCAGATTATCGAGTCGTGTGTTTTTTCTGACCGATAGAAATGTTGATCAATGGTCGATCGGATAAGGTTTAATATTAATAAACCTTAATAAGGGATTTAAAACCCTAATCAAATTTAGAAAATAAATTGTACAATTAAAACCCTAATCAGACGCCGAAACCCTAATTTCAAAACCGAATTTTAAAACCCTAATTAGGCAACCCTAATTTTTAATAGCATGCCTAAAGTATTCATTAAACTTAAATATGGTTAGAAATCTCTAATTATATTTTTATATGGTAACTTTCATTTTAGAAACCCCTAATTTGTGGGTCAAAACCCTAAATGACCATTTTGAACCCTAATCAGACAAATGTGGATTTAATTGCTATAATTGCAATGTTAATCAGAAATATAAATCCTAATTATCAAGTTAGTAGAAACCCTAATCTAATTGGGAAATCTAATTTCTAAAATTGAAATATTATTTTTCTATTTAAAACCCTAATTTTGGGTTATAAATTATAATGTACAAATTTGACCCTAAGTGCTAAATTAGCAATTTTAATTAGGATAAAATAGTCCTAATTAGCAAATAATGATTCATGGTTGAAATTACAAAATAATTAGGAAGCCCTAATTATAATTTAGAAATCAAAATTTTCTATTTTAAAATTTAATTAGAAAATTTTGAAATTCAAGTTGCTAAATATGTGAGGGTTAAAAACCTAAACCCTAAAGTTGTCCAAACCCTAAATTTTAGTATGCTCAAACCCTAAACCCTAAGGGTTTCATCAAATGAGAAAATCTAGAAATTTAAGGAAATGACCAAAATGCCCTTTATGGGATTTTTATAAGATTGCTTGCAAAATGGCTATCACTTTATTAGGTCACCAACTCTCTCGACTTTGTGACTCTAAAACTCAAATGCAAATTCAAATTCCCAAATTAAATACATCAAATCCAAGCAACATCAAGCAATATATATAAGATTTAGAGAGAAATTTCATAAAAATTAGCCATATTGCTAACTTACTCTTACCAACTCTCTCTCTATCTCAAAGTCTGAAATATTATAGTAGATCACCATTTATACAAATTTTTAGATCACCCAAGAACAGAATCAAAAGTCGAATTTGAAAATCAAGCATAAAAGGTATAAAACCCTAAATTTTGAAATCCTTCAATTCCTCGTTAAATGTTGTAATTGATTGTTCAAAGATATGTAATAAGGTGTCAATAAGAAGTTCGGGTTGATAAATCATGAACCCATAACATCAAAGTGCATGAATTTAAAGTTTTTCAAAATCGAAATCTGAAATCTGTGATTTTCAAATAAATGTCGATCTTATAACTCCGTGTTTAGTAAGTGTTTTTGATGTTTAAAACTTGTAAATTGTATCCTTATATGTGTACTTTAAGTTGCAAAAAGAATGAAAGCCGATCATTTGTAGATCAAAAGTTATACACTACCAAACTAGCGCCGACTGTCTGCTTTTGAAGAATTCGAAAACCCGTAATCTGGCCCAAGAACAGCTTCAATTCTACTTTGACCGGCCATATCTCTTGTTCATTCTGTGATGGTTTTGTGTTATTATTCTTGATAGTTGTAGTACTACATGTTTTCTACAAACCAGAGTTGATATATCACATAAATCGAATACGTAATGAAAGTTATAAGGACCCAAAGTGGGTACTTGGGTTCGTAAACCCGTAAAAATGAAGAACACGCTTGTCGACTTTTTGGAGACTTAGATCTCTATGATCCGTTGTTGTTTAGTGATGAAACTTGTTATTTAGTTGTAGTATTACATTTATACTACAACATGAAAGCAATTACGAGATCGTAAAGTAAGAGGAACACGATTAAATCATGGCTAAACAAGGCAAATTACGTACCGGTGATTTTCTGGCTTGAAGCTCAAGAACACCTATAGCGACAGTAAAGTGTCGCTATATAGCTTTTTAGCGACTTCGCTTAATTTATTTTATTTTCCTAATATTCCTAAATTAATAAAAATAGAAATAAATTCTAAAATTACTAAAATGGTTTTAAAAATTATTTTAAATTATGAAAAATAATTTCTACTTAATCGAATATTTTTCTTTAATATTTATAATTATTTAAATATTAAAGGTATTTAATTTATTTAATTAGTGTATTAAATAAATTAGAGAAAAGTGATTTAATATTATGAAAAATCATTTTAAATAAGAAAATGTATTTAAAAATATTTTGAGTTATAAAATGTAACTTTTAATATTTTTGGAGAATTTTCATTAATAATTTAATATTAATGATATTAGATTTATTTGATTATTAAATTAAATAAATAAGATAAAATGATTTAAATGATTTAAAAATCATTGTTATTGAGAATAAAGTGTTAAAAAATATTTTAAATTATAAAATATAATTTTCAATATTTTTGGAGAATTTTCATTAATAAATTAATATTAATGATATTTGATTTATTTAATTATGATATTAAATAATGAATTAAAAATGATTTTATTGATTTAAAAATCATTTAACAATGAGAAAAATAGTTTAAAAATATTTTAGGTTATAATTAATGACTTTTAATATTTAGATGATAATTTCATTAAAATTTATATATTAATGGTGGGATTTAAAAATGATTTTAATTACTTTAAAAATCATTTAAGTGAATATTGTTGATTTAAAATATTTTAAGTTATCGATAATAACTTTAATATTTTGATAAGTATGTTATTAATATTTTAATATTATTAAATATTAATAATGATAAGATTATTTGAGAATTAAATCATTTAAAATGATTCCAATGTTTGAAAAATTATTATAAATTATAATAATTGCTTGATAATTATTAAAAGCTTCCTAAAAATATTATAATTGATAATCGACTTATCTAAATTAATATCAAGCTTAGAGACCAAGTTTATCGGACAATCAATGTGTTAATTGCCTTGACAGGTGACCAAAACACCGAGAATGGACCAAGTCCAACCAGCATCGATATAGTTAGATTTGTTATGTGTTTTATAGGTTATAAACACCGATGTGGCTATGTGGTAATGTGCCTAGAGAAGTTTGACCGTGAACTACAAAGTTACGCGTGTTATGAATAATTGTGCTAATCAGAAGACCGATATTATCGGTTATAGGTCTTTCAAAGCGTATAAGTATTTCAGTAAATCGTAATCGCCAGAAGAGGCAAGTTCCCTAACTCAACCTCGAAAGTTATTTCATTCAATTACTATCGTGGATAATTATTGCTAATTATGCCACGCCCGTGGATTTATTGTTGAAATTAAATTATCAATTAGAATATATATATTCGCTGAATTATCGTTGTTGGATATTCATATCTCAGAGAAGTTAGAATCGACAAGACATGTATAATTCTTGTTTATTGTCAAATTATATCGAGAAATGTCTTAGCTAATTATTCGCTAGATTTAATATTAGTTAGAACTCGATAAGTTCGAGAAGAGAATTCAATTATTATCGATAGATCGATGCCAATTATTTCTGGCTAAGATCGAGAAGTAAATAGAATTTGAAATCACAAGATTTCGTTGTTAAATCAAAATCTTGATTCTCGAGACGAGAAAGAACAACCTTTATAAAAAGGGAATATCATTAAATCGTATATTCGATCATCATGCCATGCGACTTAAATATTATGCATAATATAGGTATAATAAGTCGATCACTTGTTATACTTGGCAGAGGGGTATGATTTAATCTTTACTATTATCCGATACACCGGGTATATTAAAGTATAACTTTGATAGTTACTCGAGAAGAGAAGTTCAAGATCCAATGGATCGCCAAGATAAATCGAAAACATTCCACTTTGATATTTCGTAATTGATTTTTTTTGATTATTCATTAGAATATCGAGAAACTTTGAAAGCGCTTGTACTTTTTCATCATCAATTATTATGTTGATTAGAAAACGAGAAGACTTGTTATCGAATAACAATTTGTTCACTTATTTCAAAGTTCCCCTAACTTTGGTTTCATTCTATCAAAATAGATAGTCCGGTGATTTGAATACTTATACATTTATTGTATGTATTAACTCATGGGCAAATTTGTTGCTCACCCTTGCTAAATAAAACATTTTCACTAGGGACTAAGTTGTAGGAGGTGCCGTGAAGCGTAACAAAGGCAAAGGCGAAGTTATAAATTAGTTATGTTAAACATATTTAATATGTCAGTATTGTAAACCCTTTTTGTATATCTAAAGGGTATGTTTGTAATGTTAAGGTTAGAGAACCCGGTAATGTATTATTAAACTCGATAAAAACTTTGTAAGTTACTATCTATATATTATGGGTAGTTAAATGTTATTTATATTTGATCGTGAACACCAAACTCTGGGGTCGTAACCCTTGATTGGGGGTGTCACAGTCGGTATCAGAGTCAGAGTGATCAAGGTATCACCAATGATAAGTAGAGTCGTAAGTTATAAACCTTAAGTGGGTAGGAAAAACCCTAGGATTATAAACCAAAAGCTTAGATAGAGAATACTCAAATAGAGTACTAAGTGAGAGATTGCCAAAGTGCAACGATAAGGAGAAAAGTGGACACATAAAGTGTGAGAAGTTTGTACTGTGAAGTACTAATCAAGTTGTTTAAACCGATCAGGATGTCCGAAAAAGACGAAATGGGTACGGAGATGCCAAATAATGTCAAGACCAAGCAAGCCAGAGAGTCGAGGTGCCAAAGACATAGTGAGTCCATTGAAGAAGTGGGGAAGATGAACCAATGATCAATCTTGGGAGTGATCATGATTTATTATCCCGAGATGTATCTAAGTGGTGATGAGGAGGCGAGATTCAAGCCGCTTAAGGTGGAACTAAAGAATAAGATCAAGGTCAGTGAACAAGATCACCATCTCAGGAAGTCCAGAACTCAAGCAAGGTATTTCTCTTGAGGAGTTGTGGGAAGACGAGCGGCATTACGTGAAATGATCAAGAACTAAATGAGTCTCAGGCGCAGTGGAAAGGATGAAGACCAAGGTGGAGGATCGTCTCAAGGAACCAAAGAAGAAAGACAAGAAGAAAAGGAAGAGGAACAAAGACAAATGACAACTCGAAATTCAAACCCAAGAAGAAGCAAGCTTGTATCAAGTGTGGAAAGACTCACGCCGAGAATGCATGATGTGGAAGAATGTATGCTTAACCGCAAAGGTGAAGGACATATTTCTCTCGCATTGTCCTAAGCCAAATTTGAGGAAATGTTTTTCCCTGTGGGCAAACGGGGTACCTGATTTAACAAGTGTCCCAAAGAAGAAGAAGACGGAGAAGGCAAAGTGGTCGATAGATAATTAAGATATAAGTGTAGTATCTTCCGGTAGAAGCTTTTGATATTAAGCGCTGTAATATCGAGAACAATGTAAACATATGTAAAAATATGTTTGTAATGAATAAAATCTTTATTTTCTATATGAATATAAGATTAAGATAAATTTGTGAGTTCTTAAAACTCATACTTATGATAAATTAATGACTCATAATTATATGAAATGTTTTGAACCCTCAAATGAATGGACGCCAAAGGTTCCGACTAGATAAGTTCATACACTAATATAATTGTGGCAAGTTAATGAACTCATAAGTGTGGTAAGTTTGATGAACCGAAATGGTAATTTGAAAATGGAGAATGTCAACTTTTGTGTAAAGTCGAGAATTGCAACTTTTGTAAAGTTGTGAACGTTAATCCTAAAATATTTTAATAGATAAGAAATGTGTTAGTACTATAAGTACTATGTGCTATTTGAATAAATATGCGATTAAATGAGAACTATGTGTTGAATTCTTATCAGTTAAGAATTGGTATAGAGAAAGAATATTAATATAAGATTTTCATTTAAATCGATCATGCCGCCTGCATTTATGTAATCCAACCAAAGAGAAGAGCAATCAGAATAATGAAGGAGGTCAAGTCAATTCGATGCAAAATTTTGCAAATATGATAATCAAGCTATGGAAAATGTAACTCCCCATTGCAAGGGAAGAGTAAGGAATCACCAAATTGACGATCAAGCTAATTTCAAAGATTTTAAAGCTCAGGGGACCGCCGTAATTCAAGGGGACTACGATCCGATCAAAGCCTGCACTTGGGTGAAGGAAATGGAGAAAGCGCTCATCATCACAAGGTGGCGTAAGAGCAAAAGACAAATATCATAAATATATCTAATGAAGGAGAAGCCAATTATCGGTGGGAGACGAAACAAGCGAGAGCCGGTACAAATGCAGTAGTAGCATGGACCGATTTTAAGGAGTTGTTCTTTGAGAATTACTTCTCCGAGTATGCAAGTTTCTATGGAAGTTAAGTTCTTGAACTTAAGCAGAGAATATGTCTGCTTTGAGTATGCCGCTAAATTCAACGAATCATGCGATTTGCACCTCATCGTGGATGCAGGCGAGAAAGGCAAGAAGATTCGAGAACTGATCAAACCAGAATATTCAATAAGGTAGCGGATTGCAGATCAACACGCTTATGCTTCACCGAGAAAGCGCTAATCATCAAGGAGGAAGCGAGGTCGATCTCGCTTTTATCAGAGAAGAAGAAGAAGACCAATGAGGGTGGAAGCATCGGTGGTAGTAACTCAAACAAGAGGAAGTGGAGCGAGAATACCCAATCGGTAGTAAAATCAAGGGAATAGAAAGGAGCAGAGCCTCAGGCGAATCAGTGGAAAGAACCACGCCGGTGTTTGTCCGAAAGAGGAAGGGGTTTGTTATAATTATGACAAGAGGGCCACATGTCACCCAATTGTCCCAACCCAAAGAAGATACAAGGTTGTTTTGCCTGTGGATCGATCACCATCGTGTAGGAATCGTCCAAGAGAAATGCCGAGAAGGAAAGCGCCAATAAGGGACCCTAGAAGGAACCTCGGGTAATCCGAGGACCTCGCACAAATAGAAGATCAACCGCCTGTACATTTAATATGATGGCGCTGAAGCAAAGGGCTACTCCGGAGGTAGCAGAAGTAGTAATGATTTTGCTTAATATTTAATTACGCGAGTAATATTAGTTTAATATAGCCGAGAATTGTTTTCTTTTATAGATTCAAGTCTCAAAGTTAGAAATTAAGACACAATTTAATATCAGGTTGATAAAAATGAATTGATGATACAACTTTAAAAGATTGTAGAGAATAAGAAAGCGGTGATTCCGAGGACTAATCTTTTAAGGAGGGGTGAATGTGATAACCCGGATTTCAATAATCAAAATTTTACTTAATAATTTTTTTTTTTTTTTATTTAATATTAAGCACGTTAATAAAGTATCGAGAATTAGTGAGACAAGTCTCTAGAATTAGTCAATATATGTTTTGACCGAGAAATTAGAGTAGAGTTGTGCTTAATAACTTTAGAAACCCCTAACCCTAATTTTCTTGATAGGATTCGAGAGAAAATACAATTAAAATAATCAGATTATCGATCGTGTGTTCGACCAGATAGAAATGTTGATCAATGGTCGATCGGATAAGGTTTAATATTAATAAACCTTAATAAGGGATTTAAAACCCTAATCAAATTTAGAAAATAAATTGTACAATTAAAACCCTAATCAGACGCCGAAACCCTAATTTCAAAACCGAATTTTAAACCCTAATTAGGCAACCCTAATTTTTAATAAAGATGCCTAAAGTATTCATTAAACTTAAATATGGTTAGAAATCTCTAATTATATTTTTATATGGTAACTTTCTATTTTAGAAACCCTAATTTGTGGGTTGAAAACCCTAATGACCATTTTTCAACCCTAATCAGACAAAAAGGTGGATTTAATTGCTATAATTGCAATGTTAATCAGAAATATAAATCCTAATTATCAAGTTAGTAGAAACCCTAATCTAATTGGGAAATCTAATTTCTAAAATTGAAATATTATTTTTCTATTTAAAACCCTAATTTTGGGTTATAAATTATAATGTACAAATTTGACCCTAAGTGCTAAATTAGCAATTTTAATTAGGATAAAATAGTCCTAATTAGCAAATAATGATTCATGGTTGAAAAATTACAAAATAATTAGGAAGCCCTAATTATAATTTAGAAATCAAAATTTTCTATTTTAAAATTTAATTAGAAAATTTTTGAAATTCAAGTTGCTAAATATGTGAGGGTTAAAAACCTAAACCCTAAAGTTGTCCAAACCCTAAATTTTAGTATGCTCAAACCCTAAACCCTAAGGGTTTCATCAAATGAGAAAATCTAGAAATTTAAGGAAATGACCAAAATGCCCTTTATGGGATTTTTATAAGATTGCTTGCAAAATGGCTATCACTTTATTAGGTCACCAACTCTCTCGACTTTGTGACTCTAAACTCAAATTTGCAAATTCAAATTCCCAAATTAAATACATCAAATCCAAGCAACATCAAGCAATATATATAAGATTTAGAGAGAAATTTCATAAAATTAGCCATATTGCTAACTTACTCTTACCAACTCTCTCTCTATCTCAAAGTCTCAAATATTATAGTAGATCACCATTTATACAAATTTTTAGATCACCCAAGAACAGAATCAAAAGTCGAATTGAAAATCAAGCATAAAAGGTATAAAACCCTAAATTTTGAAATCCTTCAATTCCTCGTTAAATGTTGTAATTGATTGTTCAAAGATATGTAATATAGTGTCAATTGAAGTTCGGGTTGATAAATCATGAACCCATAACATCAAAGTGCATGAATTTAAAGTTTTTCAAAATCTGGAAACTGGAAATCAGATTTTCAACCAAATGTCGATCTTATAACTCCGTGTTTAGTAAGTGTTTTTGATGTTTAAAACTTGTAAATTGTATCCTTATATGTGTACTTTGTTGCAAAAGAATGAAAGCCGATCATTTGTAGATCAAAGTTATACACTATCAAACTAGCTAAGGCTGACTGTCTGCTTTTAAGAATTCGAAAACCTGTAATCTGGCCCAAGAACAGCTTCACTCCTACTACTTTGACCGCCATATCTTGTTCATTCCGTGATGGTTTTGTGTTATTATTCTTGATAGTTGTAGTACTACATGTTTTCTACAAACCGGAGTTGATATATCACATAAATCGAACACGTAATGAAAGTTATAAGGACCCAAAGTGGGTACTTTCGGGTTCTCGTAAACCCGTAAAATGAAGAACACGCTTGTCGACTTTTTTGGAGACTTAGATCTCTATGATCCGTTGTTGTTTAGTGATGAAATTTGTTATTTAGTTGTAGTATTACATTTATACTACAACATGAAAGCAATTACGAGATCGTAAAGTAAGAGGAACACGATTAAATCATGGCATTAAACAAGGCAAAATTATCGCCGGTGATTTTCTCGGCTTCAAGCTCAAGAACACCTTATATGATGTAAAGTGTCGCTATAGGCTTTTAGCGATTTCGCTTAATTTATTTTATTTTCCTAATATTCCTAAATTAATAAAAATAGAAATAAATTCTAAAATTACTAAAATGGTTTTAAAAATTATTTTAAATTATGAAAAATAATTTCTAATTAATTGAATATTTTTCTTTAATATTTATAATTATTTAAATATTAAAGGTATTTAATTTATTTAATTAGTGTATTAAATAAATTAGAGAAAAGTGATTTAATATTATGAAAAATCATTTTAAATAAGAAAATGTATTTAAAAATATTTTGAGTTATAAAATGTAACTTTTAATATTTTTGGGAGAATTTTCATTAATAATTTAATATTAATGATATTAGATTTATTTGATTATTAAATTAAATAAATAAGATAAAATGATTTAAATGATTTAAAAATCATTGTTATTGAGAATAAAGTGTTAAAAATATTTTAAATTATAAAATATAATTTTCAATATTTTTGGAGAATTTTCATTAATAAATTAATATTAATGATATTTGATTTATTTAATTATGATATTAAATAATGAATTAAAATGATTTTATTGATTTAAAAATCATTTAACAATGAGAAAAATAGTTTAAAAATATTTTAGGTTATAATTAATGACTTTTAATATTTAGATGATAATTTCATTAAAATTTATATATTAATGGTGGGATTTAAAAATGATTTTAATTACTTTAAAAATCATTTAAGTGAATATTGTTGATTTAAAATATTTTAAGTTATCGATAATAACTTTAATATTTTGATAAGTATGTTATTAATATTTTAATATTATTAAATATTAATAATGATAAGATTATTTGAGAATTAAATCATTTAAAATGATTCCAATGTTTGAAAAATTATTATAAATTATAATAATTGTTTGATAATTATTAAAAGCTTCCTAAAAATATTATAATTGATAATCGATTTATCTAAATTAATATTGAAGCTTAGAGACCAAGTTTATCGGACAATCAATGTGTTAATTGGCTTGACAGGTGACCAAAACACCGAGAATGGACCAAGTCCAACCAGCATCGATATATAGTTAGATTTGTATGTGTTTATATAGGTTATAAACACCGATGTGGCTATGTGGTAATGTGCCTAGAGAAGTTTGACCGTGAACTACAAAGGTTACGTGTTATGTAATAATCAGCTAATCAGTAAGACCGATATTATCGGTTATAGGTCTTTCAAAGCGTATAAGTATTTTGTGTAGTCAGTAATCGCAGAAGAGGCAAGTTCCCTAACTCAACCTCGAAAGTTATTTCATTCAATTACTATCGTGGATAATTATTGCTAATTATGCCACGCCCAGTGATTTATTGTTGAAATTAAATTATCAATTAGTAATATATATATATATCGCTGAATTATCGTTGTTGATATTCATATCTCGAGAGAAGTTAGAATCGACAAGATGTATAATTCTTGTTTATTGTCAAATTATAATCGAGAAATGTCTTAGCTAATTATTCGCTGCCAGATTTAATATTAGTTAGAACTTGATAAGTTCGAGAAGAGAATTCAATTATTATCGATAGATCGATGCCAATTATTTCTGCTTAAGATCGAGAAGTAAATAGAATTTGAAATCACAAGATTTCGCTGTTAAATCAAAATCTTGATTCTCGATCGAGAAGAACAACCTTTATAAAAGGGAATATCATTAAATCGTGATATTCGATCATCATACTACATGACTTAAATATTATGCATAATATAGGTATAATAAGTCGATCACTTGTTATACTTGGCAGAGGGGTATGATTTAATCTTTACTATATCCGATACACCGGTATATTAAAGTATAACTTTGATAGTTACTCGAGAAGAGAAGTTCAAGATCCAATGGATCGCCAAGATAAATCGAAAAAAAAACATTCCACTTTGATATTTCAGAGAATTGATTTTTTTTGATTATTCATTAGAATATCAGAGAAACTTTGAAAGCGCTTGTACTTTTCATCATCAATTATTATGTTGATTAGAAAACGAGAAGACTTGTTATCAATAACAATTTGTTCAATTTATTTCAAAGTTCCCTAACTTTGGTTTCATTCTATCAAAATAGATAGTCCGTGATTTGAATACTTATACATTTATTGTATGTATTAACTCATGGGCAAATTTGTTGCTCACCCTTGCTAAATAAAACATTTTCACCAGGGACTTAAGTCAGTAGGAGGTGCCGTGGAAGGTAACAAAGGCAAAGGCGAGTTATAAATTAGTTATGTTAAACATATTTAATATGTTGTATTGTAAACCCTTTTGTATATCTAAAGGGTATGTTTGTAATGTTAAGGTTAGTGAACCCGGGTAATGTATTATTAAAACTCGATAAAAACTTATGTAAGTTACTATCTATATATTATGGGTAGTTAAATGTTATTTATATTTGGATCGTGAACACCAAACTCGGAGTCGTAACCCTGATTTGGGGGCGCCACAGCTTAATTCCCATAGATCTCTTCCACACAAGAGGTACCTCTATCTTAAAATTGTGTCTAGAATTCAAGACTTCGATAGTCCCAACGTCAACATCCTTAAAGACTTGGATCGCATGTCCAAGCCATCACCGATTGTTATCCCAAAGAGATTATTACACTAAGAATCATGCATCATGATTTGCATCATGTCAACTAAAGATCATGTTTATCTTCATTTCAGATTTCAACAGGATTCTTTATCCTATCCATGCCTCGATTGCATGAATATGATAAAGAGGGCATCTCGAGACACTTGAAATTTTTGCACTCTAACATCACAGGAGGGTAGATTTGTCTTCGAGATAACCCCGAAGAGACAACTTACATCCATGTTCTGACACTTCCTAATTTCATACAACCCTAACACAAATCAGAACATCATCTCAAATCCTAACACACACCGGAGTGTAATTTCCAACTTTGAGATAACCCCGAGATATGCAGATCAAAAAGATTGACACCGAGAGATAGTCCTGCCTCTGCCGATAACACCGTGACTAGATAACACCGGAGAAGAACCCTATCTTTGGATAACCCCAAGGATGCCATCAGAAGTTCCATGAAGATCCACAAATGCTTGTTGCAAACACATGCAATCACCTCAATCCAGATGACAAGGAGGTATACAAACAAGCAATTTTGTAACCTCGAGCAACGCTCTGCTTCCGCTTAAACCCAAGGAGCAACCCCTGAGGAGTCAACACGCCATTTATTCTTCAACAAGATGATATCACAAAGATACCAACAAGTGGTCCAATCTCAAATTGAACTGAAACGCTCTACTTTCAACTCAAATCTTATTAAAGAAGGAGTCACACATCATCTGCTCTTCGAATGGCACGCCGTCTCAACACTTCATACATACATACATACATACATACAACAATGTCCCACAAGAGCCGAGGATCGACAATCCTTTATGTGACTATTACGTGGCAATACTGATAGAATTTGAAGTCAAGACCACGGGCATTAATTCTCTTCCCGCGATGCATAATTTTGTAATTTAATTTAATTTTATTCGATTGATGAATTAATTATTAGATTAAATAATTAATTGATGAAGTTATGATAGATTAATTTAATTGTACGTGTTACATTTATTAAATTAATATGGAGAATTATTTTATTCAAGTATGTGATTATGTGAGCTTATCGATTAAAAGAAATATTTAATAAGCTTATGTTATTTTAATTAATTTAATTATTAATTAGTGATTTAATAATTTGACATTATTAATCAAAGAGAATTTGAATTATGTGACTATTTGAATTAATGAGAAATTATTATATTTTATTTAAAGTAAATTAAATAAGATATTGGATTTATTTTATATGGATGTGATATTATTTAAACTATATGATAATGATTTATTAAATTAAATGATTTTTGGATTATTTCCTTGCTAGCCAAACATAGCCTTAGAGGGAGTTGAGAGCAGTTACCCATGACTGGGTAACTGACCACAACTCGTTAGACGCTTCTTTATTATACGCCTTCCCCTCCCTTTTTCTTCATTAGTTTTCCTAAGTCTAGATAGTGTCAAAGAGAGAGTTTGAGAGAATTGTTGAGAGAGATTGCATGGTGTTTGAGAATTATTGAGGAAGGCTTTAATTCATCTCCTATTATTTTATCTACGCTTGGGTAATCTCTTCAACCCAATTATTATTTTTACGTCTTTTTAAGTTTTCATGAATATGGCCTAAGTCTTCTGTAAAGTTTCTGTAGTTGGAAAGGGTAACAATTATGTGATTATGTGTTAATATATAACATCATAGCATGTTTTATATATATTATATGGGTTTCCATAACTTCAGTTTCATGAAATTATAGATTAAAAGATTTCAGAGTATGTTATATGGCCATATAGCCTTATACGTGTTTTTAGTATGTCAAACATAAATGGTTTTGCAAAATTTCCACTCAGATATGATTATGCATGATAAAATGAACAAAACGAAATTTAAATGGTTGGATTTGGTCTTATAACTAATCTATGGCGTTGAATTTTAGAATTTATGTTCAAAACTTCAAGAACATCAAGAATAAAGACAATTTGCATGCTTTAATTTTGATTATGTGTTTTAATGGGTGAGAATCACTCCATAGATGTTAAGTATTAATTATATACGAATTATAACATGTGGGTATGTGTAATTTGGTGAAATTAGTGTTAAGAAGTGTTGATTTCACTGAATTATGTGTTCTTCGCGAACTGAAAATTCAGAGTCTCTGGGGTTTCAGCCACGCCAACTCCCGCCTTCATTTCATTTCCGCAGTCATTATAATATCGTGTCATAAGTATTACCAAGACCAAGAAAGACCAAGAGTTAAGATAAAAGTGAAATACAAATACCACTTAGCGTAATATCCGTAAAATAATTTTTTTTAAGTGTTCAAGTATAGAAATGTGTTAGCAACTTAGTCTAATGATTACAAAGACTTGTTAGACCTATAATGAGATGTTAAAATAAATTCTTAACATGTCCATAACATAATTACGTGTGAATTGAATGATCAAATGCATAGTTACCTTATTGTTTGTGAAGTCTTAATTTTTGACAATAAGTGTAGTAATCGACTAAGTATAGTCATGAACTCGAGTTAGACAAAGAATAAACTTGTGATGTTTATTACGTGATAATTGATTGGTGTTGTGAACATGAATGATATGTAAGATTTAAATCAAAGAACAAGTTTTATTAACGTGTAATCTATGCACGAGGCAAGTTTCTAAACCTTTTCTTGTTACATTGAGCAAGTTTCTTACTCTAAACTTTTGTTGAACAAGTTTCCTAACCTTACTTGTTATCGTTATATAAATTGATTAATTCCTCTTTCGATATCGAAGCAAGTTCTCATTATTATCGATCAAGCTCGCCTTGGATATTAAAGTTTATTAATCTTCAAGCATGATGTTGTTATACAATAATTATTCTATCAGATACCTTTTGAGATGTTATTCAAGTTAAATATTCATTTATCGTTAAATATTATTAGACTAAATGAACCTTCTTGATTGTAGACTAGTCCATAGTTGATGAGCGCTCTAAATTTCGTAATCCTCGATGAATTATCCAAACCAAACTTCCTTTCAAAAGTGACTTGAATGTCAAACCGAGATGAACAACCTCAGATAGGGGATTATTTATGCTTTAGCGTTAAGATATTGTGCATGTGATGGTACTAAGGGTCGATCCCCTAAGTACGGTAAAGAAGAGTCCATAGTCTTACGATCAAGTAAGGTTTCAAGTAAAAACACTTGACAACCTAGGATATAGTTCAAGGTCTTACACCCTCGTAATTTCTTTTGATTCGGTTATCCATTCTTGATTCAAAAGTTGAGCTTTATATCAGAAGCTATTATTTCTCTCGCATGTTATTGTTCATTGTTATATTGTTATACTTGTGGGCAATCGTGCTCACTCTTTCATAATAATAACTTTGTAATTAAGAACGAAAGAGCAGACGAACCTTCCACTAGTAAGGGAAAGGGCAAGCTTAGCAAGTAATGAAGACTGTTTTATTATTGTGATTATGTGATGTAATTAGAATTGATGTTACTAAGACTTATTCGTTTATGTTTTTCGCACAGATGTTTTAAGGTTAGAGTAACCTGGGATTTATTATTATTCAGTTGATGTAACCCCATAAGGGAAGAGATTTTATTATTATTTCTATCAATTGTATGGTTTGCATTTTATTTACGAGTAGATTGATAGATGATGTTTGTACAGTGAACACCAAATCCTATGGAAATGGAAGTACCGGATTTGGGGGTGTCACACTTCCTGACTTCGTACAACCTCTAATCCATGTCATTATGTAACTCTCGACACAAGCAATCCGAGTATAGATATACTTCGTTCGGATGCTCGAAATGAAGTTCTGCAAGTTCGAGCGGACATTACAGTGCACGACTACACGTACTATGAGACGACGGGACCCGTGAGGCTCGGATCAACCACTTACCAAATTGTAGGTACATTGCGGTACGCCGCAGTGTGTACCGCTACCATCCGCCTATATATACAAAGCTTGGGCTAGCCATTCAAGGGGAGAGAGAGAAGGAAAAGGCGAGGAAGCCCTCGGCCCATTTTGCTCTGCATATATACATCTTTTGAGTGTTTCTTCTTCTTTAAACACTAGTTAGCTCACATATAGCTACTTTTTATCCGACGGAGCCGAGTGTTTATCAATTTAAAGCCTAAGAAGTCTACTTTGGCAGTTCCCAACGTAAGCCTTCTTACATTCTATAAAGCCTCTTTCTCATATATCACACAATCGCTTTTACACGCTGATAATCGTGTGAGTGTGTTTGCCCTGACTTCTATCTCGTGGTTTTCATTTCGCCTATATATATATATACTAATATATGTATATATTTCATATATATGGACTAACATTATCGAAGTTATGCCTCGATCGAGCTTTGCATTTTGGCCCGGAGCATTTATTCCGCTTTTATATATATATACTTATATATATAAATCGTGGTCGATTTTTATCTCGATGAGCCCGGATTTTACATCCTGAGCGTTTAATTGCTTTTCAGATATATATATCTATATATAATTGTCATTTATATATCTCGATGAGCCCGGATTTTACATCCCAAGTGCTTACTCGCTTTTAAAGACTTGGATTTTATATATAATTGCTTTTCGGTTATTGGTGCAACCAAATTAAATACACCAACCGGCGACTCTTAAAGTCAATCGTCGACATTATACATGTTTGACCTTTTCACTTGTTTTTCAAACAAATCTCACATTAACATGAGAACACCAAAGAACAAGTAACGGTGTGGACACCAAAAATCCCGACGCCGACAGGTGGCGACTCACTGGGACTCCAAAGAAGAGGGCTTAAGCCGCTATTACAAGCTTTTCAAAAATTTTATATGCTTGTGTGTGATTGTTGCATTTACATTTCGATGAATGTACGAATGCATCCGAATTATCAGACCGCTAAATATCTATATGTGATATTATCGCTTCAAGACATGTCATCATTTTGCATAAACGGTGAGACACGTTGTATGTGAATGTATGTTGTGTGGTCTCTCCACCAGAGGCTATCCTCGCTTGTTTTTGATTATCGGACCTGTGGGAAGAATAATTCCCCGGGGCTCGTGAAAGGCACCACTCAGATTCGCTTCTAGTTGAAAGACCTGGATTAACTTCCCGTCGAGTAGATTACGATGATCCGGGAACCTTCATGCCAAAAAAGCCGCGAGAGTAACCCTAAGATAGGTCAGCCTCTGATAAACCAAACGCAGAGGAAAGTCCCTTCATGCTTTCCATTTTCAATTACTTGTAAAAGAATTTACTTATAATTTTATTCCATGTTCATCCATATGTAATGGAAAATATGAAGAATATTTGTGCATGACATGTTATCAATTAACAAACCAGTTTTGCAGGACAAATTCCTAAAATGGACATGTTATGATAACATTTACATTACCCTAAGACTAAACTACGTAAGTCTTTTGTAGGGAAGCAATTGGGCTTGTTACCCGCTCAAAATCCAAAAAGGCCACAAGCTTGACAAACAATCATGTCTTCTTCCTAATGCCTAACTCGCTTTCAGAGAAGAATTTGACGGATTGAGTAAATAAATCACATACTTGGTTGTTCTACTGAAAGAATTACACTAGTCTACTCAGGGTACGAAGATACCTACACATACATGACCCTTTACACAAGGAGTTCAAGGTCTGGAGAAAAAAATTCCAGAACATCAGTTGGATACAACCAACAAAGACACTGAAGGCACTCACCTCCATGCAGATCCAGACAACGGTGACATCAGGAAGAAAGTCCTTCAAATGGAGGAGACCATTCGTGTTCTCAAAGGGATTGGAACTCATGGCAATGTTTCATATACAGACCTTTGCATATTCCCTGGTGTTCATTATCCGGAGAAATTTAAAGCCCCTGATTTTGAAAAGTATGACGGATTAGGGGATACTTATACACATTTAAAAGTGTTCATTGAGAACTCGAATCTTATGTCGAGAATGAAAAGCTCGTAAATGCAATTATTTCGTAAAAGTCCGACCGAGAAGCCTGCTCATGGTATACCGACAGACAACTCTAAGATCCATAGTTGGGAAGAGTCGCCCACGCCTTCCTCACTCAATACAATTTTCAATCTCGATGGCTCCCGACCCACTAAATTACCAAAGTCAAGAAACAATTTAATGAGTCATTCGTAGAGTATGCTCAAAAGTGGAGGCGCCTTGCACTCAAGTTATTCCTTCCATTTACGTAATCGTAAATGGTCATAACTTTCATAGATATACAGAAGCTTCTTTCTATGAAAGAGTTCTAAATGGTATTATTGGCAAGCCATTTTCCTAAATGATCAAACACTACGAGATGGGTCAAATGGGATCAAGTTCTAGAAGATTCAAGACCTAGCCGCTTTTAAAGCCGCTTCTTGAGCACATCCAAATCCGGATCTTATGGAAACAACCCCCAGAGGGTCCATAAAAAGAAAGAGAGGATGTTTCCTCGATACTACAAGGACAAAAAGGCAATCCAAGCATGCATATGCAGAGGAGAAACTACTCCCTTTTCCAAAGACAATCTTCAAATCCTCCATTGCCTAAAAGTAGAGAGTGAAACTACCTCAAACGCTCACACCTCTTAGGGGACTCGGCCGAAAATATTCTTGCTCCTCTAATCGCCGTAGAGGAAAATTACACATCTTCCACCACCACCAACCCTAATGGAAGGGTTTTAATGCTACTCGGAAATTCATACCACGCCGGGGCACCTTGGACATGATACTCAAGATTGTTGGGCCTTGAAGCATAAGTTTCAAGATCTAATAGACAATGGTGAGATCGTGGTCACTAAACCCGATCAACCTCACGTTCAAGACAACCCTCTTCCTCAACACAAAGAAGAAGAGGTCAACATGATCAGTTAGAGCACTGGACATGGTTCCAATTCTACTGGTGAATCATCCCAACCCATCAAAGATGGTGTTGACAAATGGGATTATGCAGAGTTCCAGTTTTCCATGGAACGAAAAATGAAAGCTCTTTGCAAACAAATTGAGCAATTGGCAGAACTGGTGACCCACCATCATTAAGTCACACGCCAATTAATCAGGCAAGAACACGCCTATCTCCTTCCATTTGTTATGAATGCTTCATCAACACCTTTAGAAAGAGAAGCTATGGAGGATAAGGTTGCAAAGCGCGCAAGTGCTAAAGCCCGTCGGGATTTCGCCAATAAAAGGGAATTCACCTATTTGGGACAATCTATGGAGGAGATACTTCAAATGTTGATCAACGAAGGAAGAATCACATTCCTTCTACCTCCAATCAATCCCCGCCAGTATGGTTCAACTCGATGAAGTGTGTCAATATCATTCACATTCTCGCCACACAACACGTAAGAATGTCAGGCACCCGCCATCTCATTCGTAATCTTATCGATAATGCATTGTCCTCGCAAATAGCGGATGATTACACCGCGCAAACTTAAGGGTGGGAATGCATGCCCTACCCAATGGAAGGGATCAGTAGCAGTTATATCTAAAGTGGATAATGAGACTATCAAAGTATTTCCCATACAACCAATTCATCTCAAAGGAGCTGACAATCCTTTGAAAGTGGCTGCTCCAGAGCTAATTCCTTTACCTTGCAAACTACAACATCATGTTGTCAGCTTACACAAAGTTCCATGGAATTATGGAGAAGCTGAAGGATCCACGTCTCATACTACTGCTACAGTGTCAAAAGAAAATCCACTGTACCTTCCTCAACGGGTTATCATGCCTACTTGTGAAGCAAAGGGGAAGTTGCCCATGGAGAAGATTGAAAAATTCCTCCGTACTATGGGCCATAATGAAGCAAAAGTGGTTTTAAGCTCATGAGAAGCTCCACACCGATTTCACCGACTCTAGTTTTCTTCCGAGGAGCATCTAAGATCTTGCTAAAGGTTTTGGAAGAAGCCTACCGCCAAAATTAGTGAATGTAGAAAAATTTCAACATTTGGTTGATCACATTTTCAACAGCAATGTGATATCCTTCACTGATGATGACATACCTCCTGAAGGGACCGATCATTGCAAACCACCGCATATCATTGCAAGGTTGTCTTCCCGCACATGCTAGCCGGAGTATTGATAGATGGAGGTTCATCTCTCAATATCTCGTCCTTATGCCACCTTGGTGAAGATGAATATCAATCTCAATCGAATCCAAAGTAGCCATACGATCATCCGAGGTTTTGATGGATCTCGTCGAAATTCCGTTGGAAAGATTGGATTTCCAATTGAGATTGGTCCAAATACATTCAATGTATCCTTCCACGCCCTCAAGATAGATTCAGGATACAACCCGCTATCGGGGAGACCATGGATACATGGTCGAGCCGTTCCCTCCACATTACATCAAAACTCAAATACATCATCAACAACAGCCTAGTCACCATCAATGCCGAAATGGAATGTCCTAGATCGTGAACTCTACCAATTATCGCCTTCAATTCGTGAAGTTGAGCCACCGCTTCCATACTCTAGAAGTGAGTAACACTCAATACCCATTCTATTGAGCGCCACTTCGCACTCCAAGATTTCATGAGGTTATGTCACCACTCAAGAAATGATGTTATTGGGTTATCAACCCGGATAAGGGCTTGGTAAGGATCAACAGGGTATTAAGCACCCTATCCAAATGTCCAATCAAATTGGGACAGCCGGGCTAGGCTATTCTGCTAGTTCCACTCACAGGAACCCTAATAAGCATAAGTAGGTTCCTCAAACTTCCATCGCACAGCGGTTTTCTATACCTTTACCGCATGAGTTGATGTAGTCTCCAGTAAAGGTGCCAGCCCATGCTATGGCTATGTTGTTTCTGAGACCAGTGCCAATCAAAGCTAAAGAGGTGCTGATTCCTGATCCCGAAGCGGAAGAAAAGGAACAGAAACGTAAACATGACCTTGCCTTGATGATGGCAGGCAGTATTCGCCATTGTTCATGATGAACACAAAGAACAGATACACACCCTGCATGATCGCCTGATGTCATGGTTATCATTCGGGAAAAGGAGGACACCGACGATCCTTCTATCATCTGCAATTCATCAGACTTTTCCTCAACAATTGGAGCAAAGACTCCATACATCGGTCGACGAGGGTAAAATGGGCGTAAAATCCTCCGCCTCAGATAACTTTAATTGCTTGCTTTCCTTTACAAAGACTAGCGCTTATTTTATCACGCATAAGCTAACACTTTTGTATGATCGAATGCGATTGCATATATTAAGTGAAAGCATATTTTTGTTTCGTGACTCAATTTAGATGTGCTCAGTATTTGTTGAGGAGGTGCCTTCTCTCCACAAGTACGTCAGAATTTGATGCAAAGTTGACTCAAACTTGATGGACATCCAAGAGGACATTGAGACACCTCAAGAGATTAAGGAATGGGTCGTCGACAAACCCAAACCCAATCTTGATCAAACCACTCCTTTCAATCTCGGAACCTTAGACAACCCTAAGCTAATCCAGATTGGTTCAGACCTTACCAAAAATCAACGGAATGACATGGTTGCACTGTTAGCCCAATTCCAGGATGTGTTTGCATGGTCTCATAAAGACATGGTGGGATTGTCCACGACATTGTTCTTCATCTCCTTCCCATTAAAGAATGATTCAAGCCAGTTAGGCAAAAGCTCAGGCGATTAAAACTTGAGTGGAGTTTAAAAGTTAAAGAAGAAATTATGAAACAATTTCAAGCTGGCATCATCATGGTGACTACATATCCGGATTGGATATCCAACATTGTTTCCATGCCTAAACCAGGGGGAAAGGTGCGAGTTTGCATGGATTATCGGGATTTGAACAAAGCTTGCCTTAAAGATAGCTTTCCCGTGCCATTTATCCATATTCTCATTGACAATACCGCTTTCAAAGGTGGCATGTACTCCTTTACGATTGCTTTTATGGGTACCATCAAATTATGGTCATCCGAAGAAGATCGTGAGAAAACTTCTTTCATCACGCCTGGGAACCTTTTTTGAGACGGTTGTCATTCTACCATCAACGCCGGGGCAACCTACCAATGAGCTATGATGGCTCTTTTCCATGATTTAATGCACAAAGAGATAGAGATCTATGTGATGACATCATTGTCAAATCCCAGAAGGAGGATGACCATTTAGACCATCTCAAGAAGCTGTTCAACCGGTTGCGTAAGTACAACTTAAAGTTGAATCCCGCCAAGTGCGCCTTTGGTGTTAAGTTAGGCAAGTTTCTAGGCTTCCTAGTCAGCCACAAAGGGATTGAACTGGATCCTACCAAAATCCAGGCCATCAAGGAAATGCCCATTCCTCAGACAGAGAAGGAAATACGGGGATTTTTGGGAAGGATCAAATTCATTAGCCGATTTATTTCTCAACTCACGGCAACCTATGAGCCAATCTTCAAATTGTTAAGGAAGAAATCCTCCATGAAATGGAATGACGAGTGTCAAAAAGCCTTCCTCACAATTAAGGAGCAACTGATCAACGCTCCTGTTTTGGCACCTCCCAGGGATGATGTTCCCCTGTTCATGTACATGTCCATAAATGACAATGTTATGGGCTATATGCTGGGGCATAATGACAATAGAGGCCAAGAGCGAGCTATCTATTACCTCAACAAAAGATTCAGCATCAGTGAACACAAGTACACTCTGACCGAGAAGACTTGTTGTGCTTTAGCATGGGCTTCCATGAGATTACAACATTATCTCCATGGTCACACAACCCATCTCATATCCCGCGTGGATCCTCTTAAGTATGTGTTCAGCAAACCCATACTAAATTGTCGACTGTCCAGATGGCAGTTGATCCTACAACAATTTGACATCGTCTACGTGACTCAAAAGTTGATCAAAGGTTAAGGAATTGCAGATCAATTGGTCGCTGCATCTGCGGGGGATTACAAACCCTTAGAAACATACTTTCCTGATGAAGGAGTAATGAAAATTCAGCTACCACACTAGTACGATACATGCCATTCGTGGAAAATGTATTTTATGGAGCTGTTAACTTAGAAGGCTCTAGAACCGAGAGGCTTTTAATATCCTCAGACGGGAGCAGATCCCGTCATGGGCCAAATTGAAGTTTGTCAACACCAATAACATAGCTGAGTATGAAGGTTGTATCATGGGACTCAAACTTGCCCGTTCAATGGGTATCAGGCGGTTAACTGTCTTTGGGGATTCCGAATTGGTAATCAAGCAATCCACAGGAATAACTTTGCAGATGGCTTACCATCGACAAGTTCTATAGATGGCTTTGGAGTTCAAAGAAATCTCCTTTCTACACATTCCTCGTAATAGGAATGACTTTGCAGATGCATTAGCAACCTTGGCCTCCTTGGTTTACATACCTGACAAGGAAAACATGCCAAGCATCACGATTGCTATGCAGAAAGCCCCAGTCTATGGGAATTACATTAGAGAAGTATTGGTTGAGTTTCCTCCCATCCACAACCCTTGGTATCAACATATCAAGGAGTATCTACGAGATAGATCTACACCCGTTGAGGCGAGCCTAACTGAGAAGAGGCGGATTCATCGACTTGCTATGAAATTCTACCTGAGCGGAGATGCACTCTACAAAAGAGATGCAGGATTAGGTCTCCTCGGATGTCCGGACAAAGACCAAGTTTCAACACTCATGGATGAGATCCATGGTGGAGTATGCGCCCTACGATGCGGGCCCCTACTTGTCAAGAAAATTCTCAGAACGGGACATTATTGTCTTACACTCAAAACTGACTGTGATGATCACGTCAAGAGGTGTTATCAATGTCAAAACCATGGGAATGCTATCCACGCCCCTCCAAAGTAACTCCACAATATGAGTTCGCCATGGCCCTTTTCAATGTGGAGAATGGACGTGATCGGGCCCATCGAGCCCAAAGCCAGTAATGGATATCGATTCATATTCACCTGATCGACTACTTCACCAAATGGGTTAAAGCAGCTTCTTTCCCTAGGGTTACTAAAGAAGTCATCATTGCTTTCATCAGAAACAATGTTTTTTGTCGATATAGACAACCAGAGGTCATCAGGTCGACAATGCTAAAACCTCAACAACAACATGATGGAGGAATTATGCAAAAATCCCACACCAAACATTTCAACTCACATTCTACATCCAAAAGATGAATGGTGCTTGTTAGGCGGCTAATAAAAACATCAAGAAGATCATGCGTAAAATGTCCGCCAATCATAAAGGATGGCCTGACCTCTTGCCTCTAACTTTATTAGCCTACAGAACTTCAATGCATGCTTCCACTGGGGCAACCCCCTACTCGTTAGTTTATGGGATGGAAGCAGTGCTCCCCATAGAAGTGGAAATAGAATCCCTCAGAGTATTTATGGATGCTCAGTTGGATGAAGACCAATGGGTACAAGACAGGTATCACCAATTGTCTCTAATAGATGAAAGGCAAACCGCGGCTATCTTCCATGGTCAGTTATATCAGCAGAGGATTGCATGATCCAACAACAGAAAAGTCTGACTACGGCAATTCAAACAACATGACTTGGTTTTGAAGAAGATCATTGACAACCAAGATCAATCTAAGGGAAAATTTGCCCCTAACTGGGAAGGCCCATTTATTTTCAAAGAAGTATTGACAAGAGGTGCTCTCAGGTTGCAGGAAATGGATGGCGATGAATTTCCACAGCTTATCAAGTCAGAAACCGTGAAAAGGTACTATGTCTGAAGTAACCATCGAAACAAACATCCTGGTTTTGATCATCCAATCACCAGTCATTCCGGTTTTGAACCCTCTCTCCTTTTTAAAAACTCTTCTGCCCCTCAGGGACACATACACTTTAAGCCAGCAGCCTGGTTTTATTCCATTTTAAACCTTTCACACCTGCTTCTCCTGAAGACGAGATTAAACTTTTCACACCTGTTTCTCCTGAAGACGAGATTAAACTTTTCACCCCTGCTTCTCCTGAAGACGAGATTAAACTTTTCATCCCTGCAGTTTATCCTCAAGATAGGATTAAACTTTCTCCACACTTGCGCTTTATCCCTCATGGATTAAACTTTCTTCTCCCCAGATGTGACTGCGCATGGGATTTACGCTTCTTTCACCGTGATTCGTCTCGTGGGGAAAACTACGTCGACCGATCTCCCCGATACCGGGGTACGTAGGAAACCATATTTTATATGGCCCTTACCACAATAAAGAAAAAACAACAAAACATTTCGCGCTTTTTCTTCACAAAAACAACAAAAACAACTTCTACACCCATCCGCTTTCCGCGATTCAAATGTTGAACCTCTTACACCAGTGTTCGAACTACGCAGATTTGATCTCCTCTTCAACAGAGACGTAGGCGACCATTCACGGTGCAATCTAACCCTACCGTAACAAACATCCTTGTCACACTCTTTCGGGATCAACCTTGAAATTGCCCCACTTCATCTGCTTCAGATCAAATGGATGGAATTATCCAACCTCTTCTCACAAATAAGAGATTCGGTGACCATCTAAGTCGCGATTGTGCCTTAAAGAGCAATACCAACCCATAAGAGATGAAATTAACTAGGCTTCTCACAAATAGAAGTCTCAAGACCATCTGTGGTGCGGTCAATCTCAAAGAGGAAGAAACTACCCTCCTCTCCATTTTTCCATACAGATACCAGTCCCAAGACAACAAAGATGGTAGGGATTTTCTAGACTAATGATCCTTACGAGAGACCTTGCGACGTCTCAATGTCCATCTATCAAGGATAAGTTCAGAATACATCAAGATCAAAGGCCTTGGAGAAACAGGCAAACATCAAGCAAGTATCAAGGCATAACTAAAAGGGAAGTGAATCAAAATATATTTCCCTGCCATACATAATACTGTTTGATATATACATCTGTGTTGTACATGACAAAATGGTAAAGCTAGTCTATGCAGGAAAATACAAAGCTATCTATAGATCTCAGATATATGCGAACTATCGATCTAACATAAAGATCCCTCTCTAAAGACGGCGGAAGCACCGCAAGCTCCCCTTGAAGTGTATCTACACTAGCTAGCGATCGAGGCTAACCGCATGGTGGCATAATGCTCATCAATGTAAACACTTATACGCTTACCAGACCACCATCATCCGGGATCTCACCAAGTGTCATTCAGAATGGCCACATCCCTAGCAGATAAGGCGGCATCCCGCCAACTATCAATGCATCCCCGGGTCGATCTAGCCTCATCCCTCTAACAGAGCCGGCCAGATGTCTCTCATCAAGAGTCACAACATCGCGGGCCCTAGCCTAATCTCTATCATAGGTCATCAGATGTAAGCTCTGCTCCAAATGTTGTGCCGAATACTGAGTAATGGTGGCACTTGGGGTGGGAGAATCTATCACAAATGCTGGCAGCACAACAGTCAAGTCATCGATGGGAATGGCAACCTCTTTTATGGGCTCCTCATCATCAGAATCAGTCTCCTGCATTGTGGATACTGTCGCAGCCAATGCAGTATCTGTCTCCATCCATGCGGAATACTCTGCAGAACAACCTGGATGACTGACAGGAAACTCAGCCGACCCTCGCTAATCCCAGCAGGCATACAACCTTGATCTGTCCTCCGCTGACAAATGGTGTGATGAGAAGCGCTGACTCACTGCTCCCTCATACGGATAAAAATCCTGGAACTAGTCAAACTGACACATCATGGCCAGTGGGTGGTAAGTGATCATGCCCCTCAAACCAGCCAGAGGGAGATAATCCATGCCCGGAGCAATTGTAATGAAGCTGTAGGGTGAACTAAGCCCTGAACACAGCAATATATCAAACGGATCTCCAATCTCTTCCAAGAAAGCGGACCAAGATACAACATCTGTACACCCCGCAGGCTGAAAGAAGTACGCCATGGCTATCTCATGGGTGAAACAAAATCCATGATGTCTAAATGTGTCAATTGGTCTTAAGTGTGACATGAACCACACATACAGCATGACCGAGCTACCTGTGAACACTCCTACCGGATAAGTATAGCAAGAAGATGTAGTGACCTCAAGGTCTCTCGCGATAATCATCCGCATAATGGTACGACCTCCCGAGAGCTCTCACGCCACAATGATGCCGATATCCAAATCATCCATGTATCATGCATGTATACGTATTTACAACACGATAAAAGCAAAGATAACTATTCGGGTCGAACGCCAATGATCCTCCTGGTGGGTGAAATCCCTAATGTCAGGCATAGTCGTCCTTAGAGCCAAACTCACAAAACAGAAACGCCGATATATAACATGGCGGATGTAATCTCATCCTCGCACTACTCGCATACTCAATCTTGTGAGGGTCATGAACTGTCTGCTTATGTCTCCAATAGCCATATGCACGAAAAGGTCCGTCTGCAGGCGCAAGATCGTTAATCATGCATACTCCTCCAAAGTAGAGTCAACTCACGTCCCAAATCTAATACCTGCTTATTAGTACCCAAAGGTTTCAAAGATGCCCTCTACAAATCCTCGGAGGAACTCAAACATCGATAAAGGTCATAAGATGTTGCGTAAAATCATTTACAATCACCATGTCGATGGTGATACACTATCATACCATGATCGTGATACCACCTATTACCGCAAATGGTGGGGTATGATCAATACTGCTTAATCGTCAAGAAGACATCTCAGATGGGCCGTGGTCATAAGACCATCCAGGTCAATGTCAATATCTCTCGACATACATACATATGCATAATAATAACATGCATGATACAATAGATGGAAATATGATATAGGAATGGAAAATCGTGCATACATTCCTAAGTATATCATCATCTAATACATCTCTATACAAACTAAAATACAGTGAAATGGGGCGGCTACCCAACATCTAACAGAGGGCCTATCAAAAGATATAGTGAGAATGGGGCAAAGCTACCCAAAGCAGCCTAACAGAGGCCTATCAAAAGAAATACATACATTAAAAAAAGTCAATGGTGTCGATGTCCACATCATCGATGTTGTCCAATTCGATGTAACTCCTCCCGAGTCAATCGGATCTCTATCTGCAGGGATGTCGTGCCTATACAAAGGAGGATCTGTCTTTGGCAAAACCATATGGGTCATCCGAGGGACCAAAAGCCAGAGCCGGAAGGATCAAAAGTATCTACCTGCAAGATCTCTCGCCCAAACGCCGAATGAAAAGATGTGATCGGGTCCAACCGCCAAGGCCAATGGCATTAATCGTGTCACATGAGTCTGATATCGACACGAAAGCTAGCCAATATGTCATCATCACAGATCCTGGAACCATATCCCCAATAAACTGTGTGGCGCGGGTCTGAGCTCCAATCGTACGAGGGATCCACCAATGCTAGAACATCTCCTGAGAACAGGGGCCCTCTTACAATGTAAACCGCCAATCCCCATCAATGGGATGTCAATGACGGAGAGGCATGCGAACAAAGTTAATAACGCGCTCGACAGAGGCAAGATCGTAATCTGAATCTCTCCTCAGAGTGCTCCCCGATAAAGACGCTTCTCTAAATAGAGCTCCCATCCTCCATCTATGAAGAGAGGAATCTGCGGGTGGAAATGATGTACTCTACTCCAAATCAAGTGCCCATCCTCAAAGCCAACTTCCAAATGCTCTCCAGAGTAGGGAATCCATGTGATGACATCGGCTATCAACAACTCCAGCTATAGGCGACAATGAGTGAAACCCTCAGCAACAGGGACCTCCGCCAGTATGGAATGATGTCATCTCTGTCCTCGTGGATAGGTATCTAAACCTAACACACTCACAGGATGCAAACAAGGAAGCCTCTCATAGGCCCAAAACTGCCAACACAAAGGCAAACATCTGCTGTCAGTCAACACTCTTAACCCACAAATGGGAAATGATAAGAGAAACACTCACCAGCAGAAATGGGTAGAATCCTAACCATGCCTTTTGGCCAAGCCTCACGATTGTATGCGCATTCCCCGAGGAAGTAGGCAAAGGTGTAGAAACCCCAATCATACTCTCCTATACTATCCCACGTGTCGAGTGGCGCTAATCATAAATAAGGACACCGTAGAAGAGTTATCTCGCTATGAAGCGACCCTAATGATCATCAAGAACAATCGCCGAAGAATGCGATCCCCGACTCTCACATCATCGTATGGGCTCACTCAATGGCCATTTCATAAGATCTATGCTCAAAGGACCAGTCTGAAACAGCCCCGCCTCGAAGCGCTCACCGAACTCCTAACAAGGATCTCGACGACAAGAGGGGTGATATCCGCCGCAAGGCACCGGCCCCTCCAAACTCCATATCTTTGATAAACCGCCAATCCATCAGGCGCCATCATCACCTCGCAGCCCAAAGAAATGGAGTGATCGAAGTCCGTGGAACCACTCGCTGAGACAATGCCCCGAGGTAACCCTGTGACGTTGATAGGGTAGAATGGAGAAGAACCTCCCAATCCCCAACCACGGTCGATCGCTTATAGTCATCATGCAAGGCCTAATACATGAGTGGATGCTAAACCAGCCCTCGAGGTCAGTGTGGAAGCCGGAACCTACATTAAATACAGATCAACATCGACTCCTCGACTCCTCATTAATAGAAATAAGGAAGATTAAAGATCTAACTTCATACCTCGTTTAAGGCGTATATCTTTGAAGGATGCTTACTCAAGTCACCCGTAAGATCCGGGTTCGCCACTTGAATACCTAGCAATTCCCTATGGGGAACACGTCATACAGGAGCGCGGGAACCTCGAACGATACATCCTCCTCCTCGCCCCCTCGACATTCGCACCTCAACCCGAATAGACGTACCACCGCCTCCGCCAAACGACGAGGCCGCTCACGTAATGGAGCCGAGGTTCTTCAAAATCCTCCTCCGCATACACGTAAGTGGTCCCACGGAATCGGGTTTACCGATTTGGATCCATAATATCTGGATAGTAAGTCTCCAAATCACCTTAGAAAGGGTGTGATAATTTCGTACCTGGAGTCTTTTTCAAAATGCATTCTATGGTTACATGCATACATGCATTATTTTAACATACATCTACAGTAGAGTTAAAAATACATAATTACTCAATGCCTAGATTTTGGGAAAATTTTGCTATAGCCCCTTTGTAAATGGGACTATCCACATGCACATAGGCATGACTAGGTGGCCATTCAGTAGCACGTCTGTACATAGTCATATACATCTTGTATGCATTCATCACATCACAGTAAAAATTCGTAAGTGTAATCTAATTACCAGGATTATTTTACTATTCTACCTTTACTCATTTGTCCTCAGATAAGATAAGAAATGACAATAAAAGGTACCAATTTGACTGCTTCAAAGTCAAAAAATTTCACATCATTGTGTTCAGCATGGTTTAATACTAACATTTACTATGTTGAATGTTTTTTATCAAGTTATATCAGCATGCATATTCACTACTATGTGTCTAAATGCATTTCATGCGATAAGTCATTTTCCAACGGACAAAAATTGGAAAAAATACATGCATGTGTTACCGTGATGTTGAAGAACGCTTGTACCAGGTAAGAAGATATACGTAAAAGTTGCCCAAACTCAAGCAGCAGATCCGAAGAAGAGCTCTCGATTTCCTTCAATGCAAGAACTTGAAAATGACTTATAAAAGCGACCAGCCACCTATACATAAACACTAAGAGTCATAGTTAACTCATGACTCCTGCAGTACACCTCATGACCCCTACATGGGTCACACCTCCTCGCCCAAAGCTTAGAGTTTCAAAGGAGGTCTCATGTTTGAAAAGGCCAAATCAGAATAAAATGCTACGCGATGGAGCGGAACAGCCTGAAATCCTAGTGTCTCGTCAGTCAGAGTTAAACTCCCGTCGTCTCAATTGTATTCACCTGGATGCAGGGTATACTATACCAATGAGCTCAGCTTTCATAAACCATGCTCGGCAATACCCCACAAATGTCCGATACCGTCATTTGCAGGGTTACAACCCTAAACAATCCCCGATGGGGGTTACAACGCGAAACCATGAAATATCAAACCTCCCCGGCGGGGGTTACAACACCGAAGTTATCAAACATCTACGCCTCCCTGGCGGGGGTCACAACGCACATCCTTCAAACATCTACGTCTCCCCAGCGGGGGTTACAACGCAATGCAACCATTGATACACACATCAATGAAGGTCAAACAGCCTTGACAATGCACCCAGTAGGGATTCATCTGGTGATACACACATCAACGGAGGTCAGGCAACCCTGACAACAACAAAATTGTTTGCAGTAACTCCGATAGTATGAGGGAACATGTTATACACATCCTTAAAACAGACAGCTTTATTCCCAGAAATCTCTTCCACACAAGAGGTAGTCCCAACGTCAACATCCTTAAAGACTTGGATCGCATGTCCAAGCCATCACCGATTGTCATCCTAGCGTGGATTACACTAAGAATCATGCATCACGATTTGCATCATGTTGTTTGCATATAAAGATCATGTTTATCTTGCTTGCATTTCAAGTGTCTTAGATTCTTTATCCTATCCATGCCTCAGATTGCATGAATATGATAAAGAGGGCATCTGTAGACACTCAAAATTTTCTGCACTCCTATTCCTAACATCAGGGAGGGTAGATTTATCTTTCGAGATAACCCCGAAAGACAACTTACATCCATGCTTTGATACTACCTAAGTTCACCCAACCCGGAACACAAACCGAACATCATCTCAAATTCGGAACACACACCGAGTAAATATTTCCAATCTTTGAGATAACCCCGAGATATGTAGATCAAAAAGACCAAAGAATAACACCGAGAGAGGATACCTGCCTTCGGCGATAACACCGTGACGCTCGGCCCATCCCCAGAGACAACATCGAGTATAACCCCATCCTCGGTGATAACCGCAGGATGCCATTGCAATTCCTGATAACCCAAAATGCTTGTTGAAAACACATACAATCGCCTTCAATCCGGATGACAAAGAGGCATACAAACAAGCAAATCCAATCTCGGATGTAACCTCGAGCAACGCTCGCCGCTTAAATCTGATAACCCCATGAGAGAGTCAACACGCCATCTTCCTGTCTCAATAAGATGATATCACAAAGATACCAACAAGTGGTCCAATCTCACCAGAACTCCCCCAAAGCAACGCTTACTTTCAACTCAAACCTGAATAACCCCTGCAAGGAGTCACACATCATCTTGTTCCTTCGACAAATGGCACGTCGTCTCAACACTTCATACATACATATATACAACAATGTCCCATAAAAGCTGAGGATTGACAATCCCGAGTGACTATTATGCGGCAAGATTTTGGATAGAATTTGATGCTTGAAGACCATGGGCATGTAATTCTCTTCCTAACTTCGTACAACCTCTAATCCATGTCATTACGTAACTCTCGACACAAGCGATCCGAAGAAGTACATATATACTTTTTTCGAATGCTCGGATTGAAGTTCTGCAAGTTTGAGTGGATATTACAGTGCATGACTGCACGTACTACGAGATGACAGGACTCGCGAGGCTCGGATCCACCACGAGCAAATCGCGAGTATAGCTATCTTGGGCCGCAGTAGTGTACCGCTGACCATCCGTCTATAAATATAAGGTGAGGGGTCAGCCATTTGAAGGGAGAGAGAGAAGGAAAAAGGCGAGGAAGCCCTGTCCATTTTGCTCTGCATATACATCTTTTGAGTGTTTCCTCTTCTTTAAACACTAGTTAACTCACATATAGCTACTTTTTATCCGGCGAGAGCTGAGTGTTTATCCATTTAAAGTCTAAGAAGTCTACTTTGGTAGCCCACTGTAAGCCTTCTTAAATTCTATAAAGCCTCTTTCTCATATATCACACACTGTTGTACACTTTGATAGTCGTGTGAGTGTGTTTACCCGGACTTCGGTCCGTGGTTTTCATTTATGTCTATATATATATACTAATATATGTATATATTTCATATATATGGACTAACATTATCGAGTTATGCCTCGATTGAGCCTAGACTTCGGTCTGGAGCGTTTATCTGCTTTTATATATATATACTTATATATATAAACTGTGGTCAGACTCTGTCTGATGAGCCTGGATTTTACATCTGGAGCGTTTAATTACTTTTGTATATATATATTTATATATATAATTGATGTCAGACATATCTGATGAGCCTAGATTTTACATCCGGTGCGTTTACTCACTTATATATATATACATATATATAATTGATGCCTGACATATCCGATGAGCCCTGATTTATATCCAAAGGCGCGTATCGCTTTTATATATATATTTGTACATATATATATATATATATATATATATATATATATATATATATTTATATTTCTATCGTGCCTCGGAGTATACTTCGTGGCCTTTTACAAATTTTATTTACATTCTCGTCTCGCGCCTGAGTTTACTTAAGTGGCGCTTGATCGCTTTTATGTTTTTTATTTAAATTTTCGTCCTACCGAGTTTACTTACGTGGTGGTTGATCATGTTCATATATATATATATATATATATATATATATATATATATATATATATATATATATATATATATATATATATATATATATATATATACCGCTTATATATATTTACATTTCCGATCCCCATAGAGTTGCTTTCGTGGTGGTTGATCCATCAGTATATATATATTTACGCCTTTTATATATATAATCGCCATCGCTCCGATACAAATTGCAAGATCATGTGAGCCTAGAATCATGTGATCACGAGTGTTCATCTCATCAATCTAGATTCTGTTCCCATGATGGACATTTTTAGTCAGTAAGCGACTTGTACATTATTTAACAAAGGTCTCGAGTTTCCTTGGATGACATGCATACCCATAAGGAGTTCTAAGAATGTCAGATATTATTTTCTCGAGGATGCTTCGCATCTCGAAAATAAAAAGAAAATAAGCTTTAACATTTAATAAAATGGAAGTATGAAAAGGTCTCAATTCTATTGAGCATGTGGTTTGAAAACCTCTTTATAAAACTTCATTGCTATATATTCGTTAAAACCTAATTTTTTATAAAATTCAAACCTTGTATATATAGGTGCAAACGAGGCCTCGCATACTACTTTCAAATAAATTGCACATTGATCCATCCACACACACACACACATTCATATAACAATTTCTTTGAAGAGCTATGGCACCGTGGTAACACGGATGTCAGGGGTGCCTAACACCTTCCCTCCGCATAATCAAGCCCCGAACCCTTAATGAATCTCTTGCTTTCACAGACCCGCTTAGCGTTAAGTCAAATCATCGGGTCAATGTGCTAACCTTTTCGGTTACATTAGTGCAACCAAGATTAAATACACCAACTGGCGACTCTTAAAGTCAATCGTCGACATTATACATGTCGGACCTTTTTCACTTGTTTTTTCAAAAAAATCTCACATTAACATGAGAACACCAAAGAATAAGTAACGAAAAGGGACACCAAAAATCCCGACGTCGACATCATGTACCTGTCCATAAATGACAATGCTATGGGCTGTATACTGGGGCAGAAAGACAATAGAGGCCAAGAGCGAGCTATCTATGATCTCAGCAAAAGATTCAGCATCAGTGAACATAAGTACACTCTATCGAGAAGACTTGTTGTGCTTTAGCATGGGCTTCCATGAGATTACAGCATTATCTCCATGGTCACACAACCCATCTTATATCCCGCGTGGATCCTCTTAAGTATGTGTTCAGCAAACCCATACTGAATTATCGACTATCCAGATGGCAGTTGATCCTACAGCAATTTGACATCGTCTACGTAACTCAAAAGTCGGTCAAGGGTCAAGGAATTGCGGATCAATTGGCCGCTGCACCTGCAGGGGATTACAAACCCTTAGAAACATACTTTCCTGACGAAGGAGTAATGACAATTCAGCTACCACATTAGTACGATACATGCCGTTTGTGGAAAATATATTTTGATGGAGTCGTTAACTCGAGGCTCTGAGCCGGAGCAGCTTTAATATCTTAGACGGGGAGAAGTATCCCATCGCCACAAATTGTAGTTTGTCAACACCAACAACACACGGTGAGTATGAAGGTCAGATCATGGGACTCAAACTTGCCTGCTCAATGGGTATCGGTGTTAATCGCCTTTGGGGATTTCAATTGGTAATCAAGCAATCCACAGGAATCTATCAAACTAAAGAATTACATTTACTGCCTTACCATCGGCAAGTTCTACAAATGGCTTTGGAGTTCGAAGAAATCTCCTTTCTACACATTCCTCGTAATAGGAATGACTTTGCAGATGCATTAGCAATGTTGGCCTCCTTGGTTTACATATCGGACAAGGGAAACATGCCAAGCATCACGATTGCTATGCAGAAATCCCCAGTCTATGGGAATTACATTGGAGAAGTATTGGATGAGTTGTCTCCCATCCACAACCCTTGGTATCAACATATCAAGGAATATCTACGAGATGGATCTACACCACCGAGGCGAGCCTAACTCGAAAGAGGCGGATTCATCGACTTCTTATGAAATTCTACTCGAATCGGAGATGCACTCTACAAAAGAGATGCAGGATTAGGTCTCCTCAGATGTCTGGACAAAGTCCAAGCTCAGCGACTCATGGATGAGATCCATGGTGGAGTATGTGGCCCTCACATGAGCGGACCCCTACTTGTCAAGAAAATTCTCAGAACGGGACATTATTGGCTTACACTCAAAGTTGACTGTGATGATCACGTCAAGAGCTGCTATCAATGTCAGATCCATAGGAATGCTATCCACGCCCCTCCAAGGGAACTCCACAATATAAGTTCGCCATGGCCCTTTTCAATGTGGGGTATGGACGTGATCGGGCCCATCGAGCCCAAAGCCAGTAATGGACATCGATTCATAATCACCATGATCGACTACTTCACCAAATGGGTTGAAGCAGCTTCCTTCCCCATGGTTACTAAAGAAGTCATCATTGCTTTCATCAAAAACAATGTTGTTTGTCGATATAGACAACCAGATGTCATTGTGTCAGACAATGCTAAAAACCTCAACAACAACATGATGGAGGAATTATGCAAAAAATTCCACATCAAACATCTCAACTCTGTTATCTATCGTCCAAAGATGAATGGTGCTGTTGAAGCGACTAATAAAAACATCAAGAAGATCATGCAAAAAATGTCCTCCAATCACAAAGGATGGCCTGACCTCTTGCCCCTAACTTTATTAGCCTACAGAACTTCAATGTGTGCTTCCACTGGGGCAACCCCCTACTCGTTAGTCTATGGGATGGAAGCAGTGCTCCCCATAAAAGTGGAAATGGAATCCCTCAGAGTATTGATGGATGCTCAGTTGGATGAAGACCAATGGGTACAAGACAGGTATCACCAATTGCCTCTGATAGATGAAAGGCGAACCGCGGCTATCTTCCATGGTTGGTTATATCAGCAAAGGATCGCATGATCCTACAACAGAAAAGTCTGACTACGGTAATTCAAACAACATGACTTGGTTTTGAAGAAGATCATTGACAACCAATATCAATCTAAGGGAAAATTCGCTCCTAACTGGGAGGGCCCATTTACTGTCAAAGAAGTATTGACAGGAGTTGCTCTCAGGTTGCAGGAAATGGATGGCGATGAATTTCCACAGCTTATCAACTCGGTCACCATAAAACAGTACTATGTCTGAAGTTACCATCGAACAAACATCCTGGTTTTGGTCATCCAATCACAAGTCATTCCGGTTTTGAACCCTATCTCCTTTTTATAAACTCTTCTGCCTCTCAGGGAAACATACACTTCAATCCAGCAGCCTGGTTTTACTTCATTTCAAACCTTTCATACACCTTCTTCTCCTGAAGATGAGATTAAACTTTTCACACCTGCTTCTCCTGAAGACGAGATTAAACTTTTCACCCCTGTAGTTTATCCTCAAGATGGGATTAAACTTTTTCCACACTTGCAGTTTATCCCCTCTATGGGATTAAACTTTCTTCTCCCCACAAAGATAGCCTCGCATACGGGATTTACGCTTCTCTTGACCGCGATTCGCCTTGAGGGGCTTAACTACATCGACCGATCTCCCCGATGCCGGGTACGTGGTAACCATATTCTATATGGCACGGTAGCAATAAAGAAAAACAACAAAAACATTTCTGCCCTTTCTTTACAAAAACAACAAAAATACTTCTACACCCATCTGCCTTCCACATTCAGCGTTGAACCTCTTACACCAGGTTCGAACTACGCAGACTTGATCTCCTTTTCAACAGGAGTACGTAGGTAGCCATTCATGGTGCAGTATAACCCATACCAGAACAAACATACTTGTCACACGGTATTGGGATTAACCTTCAAATTGCCCCACTTCATCGGTTTCAGATCAAAGGGATGGAATTATCCAACCTCTTCTCACAAATAGAAGATTCGGTGACCATTTAAGCTGCGATCGTGCCTCAAAGAGCAATACCAACCCATAAGAGATGGAATTAACTAGGCTTCTCACAAATAGAAATCTCGGCTACCATCTGTGGTGTGGTCAATCTCGAGAGGAAGAAACCACCTCCTCTCCATTTTCTCCATACAGATACCGGTCAAAGACACCAAAGATGGTAGGATTTTCAGAATCAATGATCCATTCCGAGAGACCTCACACGCCTCAATGTCCATCTATCAAGGATAAGTTCGAGAATGCATCAAGATCAAAGGTCCCAAGAAACAGTGCAAATATCAAGCAAGTATCAAGGCATAACTAAAAGGGAAGTGAATCAAAATATATTTCCCCGCCATACATATCTTGTTTGATATATACATCTCGTGATGTACATGACAAAATGGCTGTTTAGTCCAATGCAGGAAAATACAAAGCTATCTACAAATCAGATAGATGCGGACTATCGATCTAACATAGCATCCTCTCTCTCAAGACGGAGGTAACGCCGCAAGCTCCCCGCCTAAGGGTATCTATACGAGCTAGCAGATCGTGAGGCTAACTCGCACGGTGGCAAAATGCTCATCAATGTAGCACTCATGCTTACCAGACCGACCGTCCATCCGGATCTCACCAAGTGTTGTCTACAATAGCCACATCCCTAGCGTATAAGGCGGCATCCCGCTCAACTATCAATGCATCCCTAGTGATCTAGCCCCATCCCTCTCTAACAGAAATAGATCTCTCATCAAGAGTCACAACATCGTGGCCCTAGCCCGATCGATCTCTCTCATCATAGGTCATCAAATGTAAGCTCGCTCCAAATGTTGTCCGAATATCGAGTAACAAAGCAGCACTTTCGGGGTGGGAGAATCTATCACAAATGTCTTGGCAAAGCAGATCAAGTCATCGGTGGGAGTGATGCCTCCTTTATAGGCTCTCATCGTCGTAATCGGTCCTCATGCACTATGGATACTCGCCAGCCCAATGCGCTTCTGTCTCCATCCATGCGAATACTCGCAAAACAACTCGGATGATCCGATAGAAAACTCGATCGACTCTCGATCCCAAAGAGTATACAACCCGGATCATCCTCCATCGACAAATCGGTTGTGACGCGAAGTTACCGACTCACCGCCTCTCATACAGATGGAAGTCCTGAAACTGGTCAAACTGACACATCACGGCCAGTGGGTGGTAAATAATCATGCCCCTCAAACCAGCCAGAGGGAGATAATCCATTCCCGGAGCATGAGTAATGAAGCTGTAGGGTGAGCTAAGCCCTGAACACGGCAATATATCAAACGAATCTCCAATCTCTGCCAAGAAAGTGGACCAAGATACAGCATATGTACACCCCGCAGGCTGAAAGGAGTACGACATGGCTATCTCATTGGTGAAACAAAATCCATGATGTCTAAATGTGCCAATCGGTCTCAAGTGTGACATGAACCACACATACAGCATGACCGAGCTACCTGTGAACACTCCTTCCTGGATAAGTGCAAGAAGATGTAGCCAGACCTTAAGGTCTCTCGATAATAATCATCAAGACAATGGTACGACCCTCCCCGAGAGCTCTCACTTCCATAATGACGCCGATATCCCGACTCATCCATGTATCATGGCATGTATAATGTATGACAATCACGACAAGAAGTACATCTACTCTAGCTGAACACCAATAATCCTCCGGTGTGGTGAAATCCCCGGAATGCTGTGCATAGCTGTCCTCAGAGCCAAACCTATCAAATAGGAAACGCTGGGATATAACATGGCCGGATGTAATCTCATCCTGCACTACTCTGCGCCTCAATCCTGTGAGAGTCATGAACTGTCTACTCATGTCTCCAATAGCCATATGCATGCAAGGTCTGTCCAGAGGCAGCGTCGTCAATCGTGCATACTCCTCCAAAATAGGAGTCAACTCACGGGTCCCAAAGCGTATCACCTGCCTCATCCTGCATCCAAAGGTTTCTAAGCATGCCTCTACAAATCCTCGGAGGAACTCCAGAAACATCGGAAGATCATAAGATCCTGCACAAAGAAATCATCTACGATCACTATGTATGATGGTGATATACTATCATACCATGATTGCATACCAGCTAGCACTGCAAATGGTGCGGTATGATCAATACGGCTAACTGTCGAAGAAGACATTTGTATGGGCCATGTCATAAGACCATCCAGGGGTCAATGCTGAATATCTCTGGACATACATACATATGCATAACATAATAACATGCATGATACAATAGATGGCAACATGATATAGGGAATGAAAACTGTGCATACATTCCTAAGTATATCATCATCTAATACATCTCTATACAGCTAAAATACAGGGAAATGGGGCGAAGCTACCCAACATCTAACAGAGGCCTATCAAAAGATATAAAATTAGAATGGGGCGGCTACCCAAAGAACTAACAGAGGCCTATCAAAAGAAATACATCAGAAAAAGTCAATGGTGTCGATGTCCACATCATCGATGCTGTCCTCCTATTGTAACTCCTCTTGAGTCACTGGATCTCTATCTACAGGGATGTCAGGCCTATACAAAGGAGGATCTGCGTCAGCAAAACCATATGGTTCATCCGAGGGACCAGCGCCAGAGCTGGAAGGATCAGAAGTATCTACCTCTGTAGGATCTCTGCCCAAATGCCGAATGAAAAGATGTGACCGGTCCAGCTGCCGTGTCAATCTGTCAATCTGTGTCACATGAGTCGGATCTCTGACACAGGCTAGCCAATCCGTCATCATCACGGATCCTAGAACCATATCCCCCATAAACTGTGTGGCGCGGGTCTGAGCTCCAATCCTACGAGGGATCCACCAATGCTGGAACATCTCCTGAGAATAGGGGCTCTCTGACAATGTAAAACCGTCAATCCCCATCAATGGGATGTCAATGATGGGTGATCGGGAAACAGCTAATAATGCACGGGAGGAGGCAAGATCGCAGATACTGAATCTCTCTCAGAAGTGCTCCCGGGATAAAGACGCTCCCTAAATAGAGCTCCCATCCTCCATCTGTGAAGAAGAGAGGAATCCTGCGGGTGGAAATGACGTGACTTACTCCGGGCCGGGTACCATCCTCAAAGCCAACTCCCAAATGCTCTCCAGTAGGGAATCCATGTGATGACATCGATCATCAATAGCTCTAGTCAGAGAGGCGACAATGAGTGAAACCCTCAACAACAAGGACCTCCGCCAGTATGGAATGATGCCATCTCCTTCCTCATGGATAGGTATCTAAACCTAACACGCCACAGATTTGAAACAAGGAAGCCTCTCATAGGCCCAAAACTGCCAACACAAAGGCAAACATCTGCTGTCAGTCAACACTCTTAACCTATACATGGAAAAGAGAAGAGAAACACTCACCAGCAGAAATTGGTAGAATTCTAACCATGCCTCGATCAAGCCCTGCAATCGCATGCGCATTCCCCTGAGGAAGTAGGCAAAGGTGTAGGAACCCCAGTCATACTCTCCTATACGGTCCACGTGTCGAGTGGCGCTAATCAAAGCGAAGGACACTATAGAGGAATTATCTGCTATGGGCGTTTTCTTAATGATCATCAGAACAATCGTAGAAGAATGCGATCCTCGACTCTCACATCATCGGCATGGGCTCACCAATGTTTCACTCATAAGATCTACGCCAAAGGACCTGTCTTTAACAGCCCCGCCTTAAGCCGCTTCCGCCGAACTCCCAACAAGGATCTCGACGGCAGTAGGGTGATATCCGCCGTGCAAGGCACCGGCCCCTCCAAACTCCATACCTATGATAAACCGCCAATCCATCGGCGTCCATCATCACTGGCAGCAAAGCAAATGGAGTGGATCGAGTCCGTGGAACCACCGCCGCATAATGCCACGAGGTAACCCCTGGGATAGCAACAGGGTAGAATGGAGAAGAACCTCCCGAATCCCCAGCCATGGACGATCGCTCTATAGTCATCATGCAAGGCCTGATACATAGAGTGGATGCTAAACCAATCCCCGGCGGGGGTTACAATGAAATATCAAACCTCCTCGGTGGGGGTTACAACGCCGAAGTTATCAAACATCTACGCCTCCCCGGCGGGGGTCACAACGCGCATCCATCAAGCATCTACGCATCCCCGGCGGGGGTCACAACGCAATGCAACCATTGATACACACATCAATGAAGGTCAAGTAACCTTGACGTCATATCAGCCGATGGCAAATAAACCCATCGAAGCAACCTTACCCAGCGGGGGCTACAACGCAATGCTACCATTGACACATACATCAATGAAGGTAAAGAAGCCTTGACAATGCACCCAGCAGGGAATCATCCGGTGATATACACATCAACGAAGAACATGCAACCCTAATAACAACAAACTGTTGGCAGTAACTCCGACAGTATGAGGGAACATGTTATACACTGTAATAACCCGAGATTTTCTATATCAAATAAATAAGAAATTTTGCGTATAAATTTTTTTTTTATTTAATGACGAGACTAAGTGTCAAGTAAAGTGAACGATAAATGCGAAAACATTTATTACTTGAAAAATTAGAAATAATTTTGGAATTATTAATTACCACAAATTATATGGTAATAAATTTCGTAAGTTTAAATGTTTTTATTAATTATTTTCCATGAAAACATGATTGGAAATAATATATGATGTGATAATTAGATTTATATAATAAATATTTTATTATATGAATTGTTCGTAATATTTAAGTTAATTATTTTAACTTGATTATTGATGTTGTGTACGAAGAATAAGTCGGATACGAGATCCAAACCCCGGATTGGGATTGTGATCAAGAGATGAGAATAATAATATTATATTATTTATATAATGATTTTACAAAGACCATAATTATGTATTTGGTATGTGCGATGACAGAATAATATTGAAAGTAAACGACGGAATTAGGTCATAAAGATATTACCGTCAGAAACCCTAATTATTAAACCCGCCATGGGATATTTACGAGTAGTATTTGTGTATATGAAATTACCGTGAATAAGAATATTTGTAATTAGAAGAAACCCTAATTCATCATTGTAGTACGATAATTAGGACAAACCTTAATTATTATAACCCTAACCGCTATTGAAATTAGAAACCGTAATGATCATTGTTAAGAATATACACGATAATTAAAGAACCACTAATGGTCAATTAGAAACCCTAATTGATGACGCGTTGAGAAACCCTAATTTTAATTACCGGGTTTAATTTCGATGTTATTGTATAAGTGTTTTAATTTACCAAAGGATAGAAGTTAATTGGTAAATTATAAGAATTAAATCTAGTGATTAAATATTACATTTAATTGCCTTTGTACAAGATTGTCCATACACTCTTAAACAAAGCCCAACCATCACCCATAACAAATCGAAGCAAGAATCAAGAATTTTTGGTAAAAGGGTATAAGAACACTAAACCTAGAAATCCTTTGATTCGATGTTATTTGATGCAATTGATCGCTTAAAGTTGTGTAATAGAATGTTAATTCATGATATGAGTTGATAAATCAAAGACCCATAACATCAAAGTGCACGAATTTGAAGATTTAAGCAAGTTGGAAAAAGCAATTTACATTATTTTTTCACCAAATGTCGAGGCCATAACTCTTTTGCTTTCGATCATGAGTTTTGTTCTTCAAAAGTTGTTATGTGTAGCCCGATATGTGGTCTTTAATCTGCAAAAAAAGAATCAAGTCCATATCATGTATAGATTAGAAGTTATAGATGGTCAAACATGGTTGACCGATCATGATAAACTGCTTTTAGGGCAAATCAGTAATGGGGACATTCTCATCCACTTTTGTGCTTTAAAAGGTCTGGACTTTTGATATGTTGTAGTGCATCGAGTTAGGAAGCCATAGGCTTTGGAATGACCTCATTTTAACCTCGGATGAGGGAATTACGGTGATTGGAAGGAAATGTGTCAAATTTCTCAAAACCGATAGTCAAGAAATGGATGTGCTATTCGGGACACTGTTTCGATCGCTTAATGTTTCCAAAACCTTCTGGTCTTTTGGTATGTTATAGTACACCTAATAAGTTTCCATAGACTCAAAACGGACTAAATCCGATATCGGAGGAGAGAGTTATGACATTTCAAAGTAGTAGTGTCAAAACTTTCCAACAAGTGCGGTGTACCATTTGAACGGAATTTCGGTGATGTGTTCGAATTTGGAAATGGTCAAAGAATAAAAGTTGTAGCCTCGGAGGTTAGCTTCAGCGTGGGCTCAAGAATCGCTTAAAAATGTTTTAAAATAAAAGAGTTATGACTGCTTTAGCGAAAAGAGGGTAAAGCTGAAATGAGATTGAAAAACCGTTATGAACGTCCCACTTTTGACGCATTGTTTGGGCTACCTAATGAACCCGAATTGGGTAATTCGTATTTTTAAAAATAGTCTTACATACCATGTATAACATATCCAAAAATCAGATTAATCGGAGTTATGAGCAATGCGTTAGAAAATCATAAAGTGAGCTATTGAAAAATTAGTATAAACCAAGTCCCATATCGACTAAATTGAGAATTTCACCATTTTCTAAACCTATAAATAGAAGGGCTTGGCTTTGTTTCATTCACCAACAATAAGGCCTCCAATTTTGAGAAAGGCTTTTGTTGTGGGAGAACTTTTATAAAGATCTCCTTAGTTAAATTTTTGGCGTGGAAGTGCGTATTCATTCTGTGGAATTAAGATATTTAGGGTATGTTTCTTATTTAATTTTTGTAATGTTATTATTTTTAATTGTTAGTTAAAGTTTGAATTTTTGAAGTTTAGTTAGTGTTGTTAATAAACTAGTTAGTTTACTATGTTTATTTTGGCTTGGAATTGATTATGTAAATGAGTTATTTGTGATGACTTTTAATATTTTGTGATGAATTTTATTAATTAATAATTATTAATGATATTAAAGTTATTTAATGATTATATTAAATAATTTAGTTTAAAAATGATTTTAATATTATAAAAATTATTTTAAATAAAAATAAGGTATTTAAAAAAATTTAAGTTATAAAATATAACTTTTAATATTTAAATGATAATTTCATTAATAATTAAATATTAATGATATTAAGATAATATTAATGATATTTAGTTTATTTAATGATTAATATTAAATAAATAGTTTAAAAATGGTTTTACTTATTTAAAACCATTTAAAGAGGATATTAAGGATTTAAAAATATTTTAAGTTATAATTAATGACTTTTAATATTTGGATAAATAGTACATTAATATTTAAATATTAATGGTAATTATTTAGGTAATATAAATGTTTTAAAAATAGTTTGAGTTATTATAAATAACTTTTATATTTTTTAAGCAATGGTTTCATTAATAGTTTAGTATTAATTAAACTATTAATGATAATAAAATTGTTTAATGTTTAAATCATTTAATTATGATTCCGATATTTGAAAGTTATAAATTTACCAAACTAGTCGACTTGAGAACCGATTATGAAGTTACTCAATTTGAAGAAGAACACCTATAATAATGATTATATCACTATAGGCCCTTTAGTGATGATTTGAATTATTTTAAATTTTTCAATTTTTGGAAATTGCAAAAATTATTAAAAATAAGATGTCCGATATTTACGAGATGTTGAGGTATAGAATAAGAGTCTTAGACTCAAGATTTACCCGATAAAGTCATCGATCTGGCAAACAAATGTCGGACCTTATAAAAGAAAGAAAAGACTATCAGTAAGAGCATGGATGAGATATTTGAAAATGTATAAAAATATTTCAAGTATAGAATAGGAACTAAAAGTATGATCACCGTGATTATGTGATTGGACTATGTCTTCAATTTGTAATAGACGATTATGTGTTAAGATATATTGTTCTAATCGAACGAATGATCCGATTATTAATAGGTTGTGATAAAGAGATAAAACCTAAGTTGAGATTTGTAATCGTTGAATCGAAAAAGTATCCTACCTTTGCACTTCCTTTATCGCAATGGACATGAGTAAGAAGTTTCGAATTATTCTATCCCCTGTATGCATTATGTACTCTTTGATTATCGACATGTTAGCTCGGATATATATTACATTTCATTGATTTCTATAAATGGTTATACAAGTGTCCCCACTTGGATAATCATGACATTTGTTCACATGTTGATACACCTTTGTCAATTACTGTATATATATGTTGAATTACATATTATTGTTGAAGCAAGATTAAAAACCTTGGGTTTGGAACCGTGCATGTATGAACATCCCTATATGGGAAAAATTTTGCATGGCGGATAGAGTGAGCGATGAATTTCGTTCAAGTTATGTAGTATTGATCAATCTGGTACAACAATGCCGATCACCCTTCGTGCTCGTAAGTTATAACGGTTTGAGGATAGAATTCCGCTAAACCTTTTCGAAAATGAAAAGAATGTTCATAGTATGTTTCTTAAACCCTATTCAAGGTAGTAGCGAGCCAAATTTAAAGAATTTGAAAGAGAGTTGTTATGTGAATTTTTTATCAATACAGCATTACTTCACAACTTTCAATTCGTTGTAGAAGTGTTATGTAAAGAGAATACTTATATTCTTTCAAATTTATATATAATTGCTATTACTTCTTTGGGCACTTAAATGCTCATCCTTGCTTAAATTAAATGTTTTTCGATTATGTATGAGCAACTGAAGGCTCGAAACCGAACAAAAGGAAAAAGGAAAGGCGATCGAATAAGTGTGTATTATGAGTTAATGCTTATAGTTGTATTGGTATCTATTCAAGTATTGTAAGGAATGTATTTGAAGGTCACGTACCTGGGGAAGTAAACTTTGATGTATGTAAATTAAGTTCGAATGTATTATTATTTAGTATTATTCAGCTTAAAGAAATGGTATCGTGGAGAACCGAGTTCGGGTTGGGGTCGTCACATACACATCCTCAAAACAGACAGCTTTATCCCCACAGATCTCTTCCACACAAGAGGTACCTCTATGGAGTATAAACCAGTGTCTAGGATTCAAGACTTTGGTGATAGCCCCAACGTCAACATCCTTGGAAGCTTGGATCGCATGTCCAAGCCATCACTGATTGTCATCCCAGTAGGATTACCTGACAATCATTCATGCATTCTACATATATTTGCATCATGTTGGTGCATATAGCATCATGTTTATCTTGCTTGCATTTCAAGTGTCTAGGATTCTTTATCCTATCCATGCCTTGCATTGCATGAATATGATAAAGAGGGGCATCTATAGACACTCGAAATTTTTTGCACTCCTATTCCTAACATTACAGGAGGGTAGATTTGTCTTTTGGAGATAACCCTAAAAGACAATCATGCCAAATACTACCGAAAGTTCAGCTCCAACCCGGAACACAAACCGGGAACATCATCTCAACCCGGAACACACACCAGGAGTGTCATTTCCAATCTCGGAGATAACCCCGAGATATACAGATCAAAACACCGGCAACAACACTGGAGAGGACAGTCCTGTCTCGACAATAACACCACGACGTTCAGTTCCAGTCCTAGAGACAACACTGGGAGTAGCAACCCCATCCTTGGTGATAGCCCCAAGGGATGTCATTGCAGTTCCGACGATAACCCCGGAAATGCTTGTTTCAAACACATGCGATCGACCAGCTCGTACATCCCAGCCGAGGCACACATACACCTCGATCCTGGGACTAACAAAATGGGCGATGAGAATACCCACAGATGACAATGAGGCATATAAACAAGCAATCAATCTCGGATATAACCTCGAGCAACGCTCGCTGCTTAAACCGCCGCGATAACCCCTGGTGAGGAGTCAACACGCCATCTTACTGTCTCAACAAGATGATATCATAAAGCATACCAACAAGTGGTCCAATCTCAACCAGTAACCACGAAAGCACGTCTACTTTCAACTCAAACCGACGATAACCCCGGCGAGGAGTCAAACGTCATCTTGTTCCTTCGACAAATGGCACGTCACCTCAACACTTCATACATATATACATACAACAATGTCCCACAAGAGCTGAGGATTGACAATCCCGAGTAACTATTTCGCGTGGCAGTACTTTGGATAGAATTTGAAGCTTGAAGAGCATGGGCATAGACCCCTCTTCCTGACTTCGTACAACCTCTAATGCATGTCATTACATAACTCTCGACATAAGTGATCCAAAGAAGTACAGATATACTTCGTTCAGATGTTCGAATTGAAGTTCTGCAAGTTCGAGCAGAAATTATAGTGCATATTTCGCACGTCTTCTTAGACGACGGGACCCACGAGGCTCGGATCCCCCACGACTGCCCAATACAGGCTAATCAAGGTGCCTAGTAAATAATACTATGCTACCATCGGTCTATATAAATATAGTGAGAGGGGTTGACCATTTGAAGGAGAGAGAAAAGGAAAAAGCGAGGAAGCCTGTCCATTTTACTCTGCATACACATCTTTTGAGTGTTTCCTCTTCTTTAAACACTAGTTAGCTCACATATAGCTACTTTTTATCCGTGAGCCGAGTGTTTATCCATTTAAAGTCTAAGAAGTCTACTTTGGCATTAACGTAAGCCTTCTTACATTCTATAAAGCCTCTTTCTCATATATCACACACTTTGCATTGTACACTTTGATAGTCGTGTGAGTGTGTTTGTTTTAGGGACTTGATCTGTGGTTTTCATTTTTTTTGTATATATATACTAATATATGTATATATTTCATATATATGGACTAACATTATCGAGTTATGCCTCGATTGAGCTGAACTTGATGCGAGGCGTTTATCTCCGCTTTATATATATACTTATATATATAAACGTAGTCGAACTTCTATCGATGAGCCCGGATTTTACATCCTGAGCGTTTAATTACTTTTGTATATATATATATATATATATATATATATATATATATATATATATATATATATATAATTAATGTCGAATATATCTCGATGAGCTGGATTTTACATCCACACTGCGTTTACTTCGCTTTTATATATATACATATATATAATTGATGTCTGACATATCTGATGAGCCCTGATTTACATCCTATGTGTTTACTACTTTTATATATATATATATATATATATATATACATTCTGTCGAACTCGGAGTTTACTTACGTGGCCTTTTACAACTTTATTTACATTCTCATGCTCAAGTTCACTTACGTGGCGATTGATCGCTTTATAGCTTTATTTACATTTCGTTCACTTTGGAGTTTACTTCGTGGCGGTTGATCATGTTCATATATATATATATATATATATATATATATATATATATATATATATTTATCGCTTTTATATATTTACATTTCGATCCCCATGGAGTTGCTTATTGGTGGTTGATCCATTTTGTATATATATATTACTGACTTTTATATATATAACTACTTCTCATCGCTTCCATACAAATTGCGGTATCATCATGTGAGCCTAGGAATCATGTGATCACAGTGTTCGATCATCAATCTAGATTCGGTTCCCATGATGGACATTTTTTAGTTATGGCGACTTGTACATTATTTTACAAAGGTGTCTCGAGTTTCCTTGGATGGTTGTCATGCCCATAAGGAGTTCTAAGATGCGTCAGATATTATTTTTCTCGAGGATGCTTCGCATCTCGAAAATAAAAGCAAACAATAGAACATTTAATAAAATGAAAGTATGAAAATGTCTCAATTCCTATTGAGCACACGGTTTGAAAAAACCTCTTTTACAAAACTTCATTACTATATCTTGGTTAAAACTGGATTTTTCTATAAAATTCAAACCTTGTGTATATAGGTGCGAACGAGGCCTCACACTACTTTCAAATAATTGCACATTGATCCACACACACATACACACACTCATATAACAATTTCTTTGAAGAGTGGCGGTCACCGTGGTAACACGGATGTCGGGGGGTCTCTAACACCTTCCCTCCGCATAATCAAGCCCCCGAACCCTTAATGAATCTCGGTTTCACAGACCCATTTAGCAGTGTCAAAACACTGGGTCAATGTGCTAACCTTTTCGGTTGCGTTAGTGCAACCAGTTAAATACACCAACTGGCGACTCTTAAAGTCAATCGTTGACATTATACATGTCGGACCTTTTTCACTTGTTTTTTCAAACAAATCTCACATTAACATGAGAACACCAAAGAACAAGTAACGAAAAGGGACACTCAAAAATCCCGACGTCGACACAGGGTTAGTAACATGAATGAAAAATTTTGAGTGTCTACAATTAACATTCCTTTTCTTTTTTTCCCTTTCCTTGCAGCAAAAACATGCATCTCTTATCGATGCCCAACCACCGAATATTTGGGTTCCTTCTCTAGAGGCGCCTCGCCTACCGGAATGATGTTGTTATTTACAATTTTGTCATTAATGCCTCAGCATACTTCTAAAACTCGATGTTGGATGAAGTAGCACTGAATATTCTTCTTTGCTGGTTGTTTTTTCTTTTTGGATGTGTAGAATGAGGGATAAAAACTTTGATGCCTTTGCTCTGATCTCTTTTACAACTTTAATATTGTGTGATGCTAAATTGTTAATTTAAGTTGTATAAAATTTTGTTATTTCAATCGGTTTTGGAACCGAAACCGCACCAAATGAAATCGCAGTGCACCAATTACAAGCAGTTTCATGTGCTGTTTTGGATTTGTCAAATTGCACCTAAGTGGTTTTGTGTGCGATTTGGACTTCAAACCACACCAAACCGCATCATGCTTGTTTTTCTTATACGTTGAGTTTTACGTCAAAAAATAAGTAATATTTGTGAATTATTTAAAAATGACTTATAAGTTATTTTAAAATAAGTTACTTTGACCAAATGTAATGTTTATTTTACCCTTTGTTATTTTGTTCATCTTTTTATTAATTCATTTTTATTGATCTTTACATTTATTTTAACTTATAAACATGAGCCGAAAGCCTTCTAATTTATTTTAACTTAATTTCTTACTTATAAATTAAATTGATACCGAACGATTTTACTTATAAGTCCCGACTTAAAATAAGTTATACGTTATATTTTAACTTAAACAACTTATTTGTAAGTATAATACTATCAATTTTCCGATCTCTTCTTCTACTCTCTCTCAATTTCTGCAAGTATAGCTGAGAGACTCTAAATCTTAGCAACAACGGTGCTTTCATTGAGAGCTCCATCGGTGGAACTCCATCCTATCACAATAGCTGTGGACAAGTTTGTGAACGATTTTTCTTCTTCCATGGCTACATGCTTTGAAGCTAGGAGACAATCTTGTGTAAAGCTTGATCTAGAGCATCATCTAAATCAATTTCAGAATCAAGCAGCTGATGATCCAATTGTCTCGGGGATTGGTGAGCATAGGGACTTTCAGCCGAAAATTGATGATTTGTAGTATCTTTCAAATTTCAATACAAATACAAAGGGGTGTCCTGTGGCTGATAAGGTGTTCGACAAAAATCCCGAACGAGAAACGGATCAATTGAAGCAGGAACAGGAATTTGTGGAGAGGTTTCATACTCCGAAAGAAGCTCTATCTCATGAAGAGAAAACATTATCTGATGGAGAACCGCAACCCACAATTTTGAACAGTTGTTCTCCCAACTGTTGAGAATTCCTTTAATTTGGTTATCTCGTGCGAAGAAGGAGCTTATGGAACTCCAAAACCACCCCCAATAGTGAGAATGCAAGCTGTTTGGAAGATGTTCAATGAAAGACCAAAAGAAGGTATTTGTAGTAGAACATCTTATTTTGAATATAAATCTGGGTACATTAGGTTGTCTGATGGTTTGTTACAACAAGGGGACAAAAGAACTATTTCTGCTAACTATAAATACTGTGAGAAACAATCGGCATCACACATGAATTTGGAGAAATTCTCTTCTATTTCTCCAGGGGTTGAGTTAAATTGTAGTCGAGGGAAATGGACTGAAGTATCATTGTCACCTGCTATGTACTCTTGTTACGAAAATTTAAAAGAAGAAAACAGTGAGAATACTTCAACGGACTTCGATATGGAATACTACGTGAATCAGAAGGTTGATTTGTTGAAGGATGAGTGCTCAATTAAAGGTGAAAAACATCCTTATTATTGTGTTTATCATCATTTGAAATTGAATTTATTTAGTTTGGGAATATGTGGGTATGATGGAGTTCTAAATTTGGAAGATAAGAAAAATCAACACTGGAAGGAAGGCAATGTGATAGTGGTTGATGGCTGGGAATTTCTACAGTTAATAGCTTGTTTGATACCCAAAAATTTTAAGAGATGCTAGTTGCAATTGATTGTTACCAAGATGGCCTTGTTGGAGCACAGAGTTCAAAGCATATTGCTGAAATTACGGTCAGTACAATGCATGGAGTGATACGAAGCATATACAGAGCATTCAAGGACAAATGAGAACTTCTATTCAAAAGTGTAGCAAACAAATCGCTTGGCCATATTCTTCATGCTTGTCTCAATGGGGAGCTTGCAAAGTTTTTTCTTCACTCTAACAAGGGTATCTCAACTCCATATTCTTTAAAGTTCTTTGAATGTTATGTGCTGAAACAATTAAAATGTGTTGGCATTAGGCCCTTGTTAGTGCTATGGAATTTAACCTTATTGTGCTTAATTCAGCATCGCCACACTGATGATGTTTGGCACTTGTATGAGAACACGAAGATGGATACTGTTGATAATGGGCAACACAAATACATTGTTAAAACTGACCCATGCCAAAGCCACCCATTGAGTATTACTCTCAACGTGATCTATCTATGCTTTGTATTAATACATCAGTCAGGGATGTTTTTAATGTAACATATTTGGGCTATGCAAAACAGGGGCTCCAACTTGCGGACAAGTTAGTTTCAAGGGATGGGATAATGATACCGAAGATGAACTAATACAAGACACAACTTTGGGAGAGTTGATGGGACACCAGGAACATGATGCTTTAGCAGGTGTTGCCTTGTCGTCTTTGTTGGGCCTTTCTACAAATATTGTGCTTCTGTTTCAGGTTGAGAAACTTGCTTAAATTAAGGAGTCTTATTGTGATCGATTTAGAAAAAGCATTGAGAAATTTTTATGAGTTTCTAAAGCCTCCAGACTTGAAAATTTACTTCTCCCTACACTTGCACAGTTTCCCCACTTTCAACAATGACAAAAATGGAATACATTTTCAATACGATACAGAGTCAATGGATTGTGCGAAGTTATTTGTCTCAGTTTTAGTTAGCTCAGAAGGATATTTTAGTGCAAATTTTGGAAACTTTATTAAGTTTTATTTGGGTGTAGTTCTGAGCTACGGTTTATATGCTGAGCTTGGGGCTATGAAACTGCAGAAATATGAAGAAGAGGAATTTTCACCACTTTACCCTCACTCAATCTGGGATAATTAAAATGGAAGTTTCAATGAAGATGCATCATTTGTGAGATTATTTGCTTATGATGTATGGAGTTTCTATTTGTTCAGTTACGTAGTAAGAGATTGGTTCTCTATTGTGAGGAGTTTGTGAGCTCTCAGCTGTGGGGGAATGATGAAAAGGAAACTTCAATAATGCAAAACTATGATGATGAGGCATTTGCTTTTTATGATAAGTTGTTCTGATGTGTATATTCCAAGTCTGTGTACTTCATTTGTTCCAACTGATGGGGAGCCTATTGTAAACTACAACCAGGATGCAAATAGACATCAGTTGAAGCTCTTCCTTTATAAAGTGAGGCGGAAACAATTACTATATGGTATTCACACCTTTTTGAGAGTTTATCCGACCATCTTTCCCAAGAAGCCTGCAACTTCCAGTCCAGAAGAAAATGGTGGCTTTAAAAAATTCTGTGGGATGGTTGGACTCATGCAAGTCATTCATTGGGTCCCTTTCAGGTCAACATTTCATCCATTATGTGCGTTCTGTGCTTGGCATCTCTACTGTTTAGGTCATAAAAGGGATAATATGTGTGAATTTCACTCCTATTTGTTATTCTTTAAGTGTGACATGCTCTTATTCCATACAAACACCCATTTTGGGAGCATAAAGTGCTTAATGCATATCCTTCAGAACATGGGGCTGTGATACTTGTCTATTCTGTATTAAAGCTCTGCTCATTTAAAATAAAAGGGAAGAGTCACTTTAAATTTGGATTTGTCACTGTTAAAGGTGCTTTGTTGTTAGAGTTCTCATTGACAACAATGGAGAACAACATTAATACCGAAAAGAAGGTGGAGATAATATATGTTGCAACTGTGTTTCAGCATCGAGGCATCAAAGAATTGGCTGAATTAGTGGGGGCAGGTTACTGTTACTACTAATTCCATTGCAGTCTATAAATCTGCTGCGGGTTTGGCCCGGAATGCCATCATCTGCCTGTGAAATGTTATGTTCCCTTTTTTCGGGCTTGAGATTTTTGTGGATGGATCCCATGATATCAAAAAGAGTGCTGATGTAACAGAGCTTATTCTTGCTGCTTACTACAAGGCTCTCAATGACCAGAAAATCCTACTTGAAGGAATCTTATTGAAGCCCAACATGGTGACCCCTGGATTTGATTTGCACCGAGTTGGTTGCCGAGAACACTATCTGACGTAATGCGGTAATGGCAAATGAAGGGCAATTATTGGCAACTGGCAAATGTAATATATGCCACTGGTCTGAATGTATAACAAGTTTTGGCATCTATGGTTCTTTTGTTGGTGTTAACGTCAAGATCTTTCCCCACGTCCCAATCACCAAGACGTGTCCGATATCTTGCACAGTTCAACAAGTCAACACCAAAAGCTTGACGGCTTGACCGTCGGGGATAGTTCCGGCGTGAGAGTCAGTATCGGCGATCACAAGGTTAACAATGGAGGAAAATAATGTCTAGTGACTTGAGAGCAACAATTAATTAGTTACCTTTCACCGTGTGTCATCCTTGCTTTATATCTCCAAAATTCGGTTTTGTCTCAGATGTGATCGACTTTTCGGACCCACAACTTTTAATGACTAAGCCTGTCCAATCCTCATTAAATGCAATGCGAGATGATATCAAAGTTCTATTCCCAATCTACACCCCAAAAGCCAAGTGGAACCATACTCATCTAGTAATTCTACCACCACCGTCACATTTCAATACTTCATAGGCCCCAAAATAAAGATAATATCCACCCAATGGGCTGACTGGCCCAATGAACCGGCCTAATACTTTCAAGACCCACCTCAACATGTCTAAAGTAATATGGCCCAACATTGCCCCCCAATCTTTTATTAAACATGAGATTTAATGAAAGAGTATAAGTGGAATCTGTCCAGAATAAAAGGAATTATAATGAGATCAACAAAGGCCCAAGATACAACTTACCGAGGCCCAATAGGTAAATCTTAAACAACAATTCAAATAGAAATCGGAAGCCCAATAGAGAAGCCCACTCCGGTTAACAATGAAGGTCAAAATCGCACGCTACCTCTTCAAATTCACAATCAGTGCTGGCATTAAACGAGCCGCCCTTGAACCTCGTGAAAAGTTGAAGAGAACTCTAGTATAAAAGCTGCTTTCTCCCAAATCTGACAGTTTTACCAACTCAATTTGAAATTCGGATATTCCTTGCTCCTCTTCTTCTCTAAATTTCTCTCTGCAACTAATTAACAATGGCTTTTCAGAATACTAATCAAAGTTCCCCACTTCGCATAACCCCCATTACCACTGTTCCTCCCAATCTGAGCTCTAGCAAAAAAGAGGCTCCGAGTTCAAATCCCAAATCTGTTGATACTCACAGTCAGAAATCAACCACTAAAAACTATTCCCAATCCTTCAGAATTCTTCAAGAGTGAAGAATACTTCCCCCATGCCAACACTCCTTCCACCGTCACTGAGATTGAGTTGGGTAACTTTCGGACCCGCTACCAGATTTCGGACACCTATATGGTAAGGGCTCCAGCTCCCCACGAACGAATGTACCAGCGACCCGAAGGCTGGACCGCCATGTCGGTGACCCTTCTCGAAAAGGGAGTTCGCTAACCTCTCTATGCCTTCGTCATCATTCTACTGGGGTTCGTAGGTGTGGGATTCACCCAGTTAGTCTTAGAACTCCTACATACACATCCCGGCATTTATAAGCATACGCCCACGAACAAGGGATTCCACTGCCGTCGACTTGTTCTTCACTGCTTCATTCATAAGCCGGTAAATCTCGAGAAACGCGAGGCTTCAAGATCTTTGAGCAAACAATCCCCCAAACCTAATGTCAGGTTCGAGAAGCGACCACTAATGGACACTCCTTCGAGCAACCAAGGATGGCATAAGGAGTGGTTTTTTGTCAAAGGACCCGAAGTCTCCTCCATACCCGACTGGACCACTTTCGATCGTATCTCTGCAAACTTCGGAAATATTTCAACGGAACGAGTGAGAGAAATGGCGAGCCTTCTAGAGAAGATTCACATTTAGGAATGGAGCTTCGGATTTCTGAGTAAACAAGCATGGTTGCACGACCATAACTGTAAGTCTCGAACCCACTTTATTGTTTAACTCCCAATTTCCATCAGTAGTTATCGTAAACAATTGTTCCTCATCTGTTGCAGTGTCTCTGATCAAACAACGTCCAATCGAATCAAGGATCTAGACAGATTTCTTTACGGTACATCTTCGCGACCCTCTGTAGATGTACCAACCAAGAGCTTCAAGCCACCGAATCAACTCCTACTGAAGGGACAAGCCAACCTCGCCGAAAAAAGCAAGTTGGCCGAAAACCCAAACACACCCCCACACAAACTCACACCGAGTGCCTCCTCGATATGCCCTGTGATGAACGGACCCGAATCCTTCGCGCCAAAAAGAGGAAAACCCAAGCAAATTCTCCAGCCTCTCGAAGAACCACAAGTACCTCCAACAGAGACCGATCCTCCGCCAACCACCCCGGTTGAAATCGTTGATTCTGACGAAGAGCCCGAGGAACAAGTAGAGCGAACACCCAAACATGATCGCAAAAGAAAACCAAACTCCTCGGAATCTAGGCCGAAGCCATGGGAGCCCCCACTCTCTGGCCAGAACCCGAAGAGAATTTCCCATTTGAGCTCTACAACTCCTTCGTCCGTAATACCGACGACCACCGGTTCGACAACAGCTCTATTATGGACCTGATCAATGAGGGAATGAAGTACCAAGCTAGAGTAAGCTTAACTTATCCATTTACATCTCGGCCCATTAATTTTGAATTGATAGACTAACACTGATCATCCGCAGTAAAACATCATCTTGGACGCCTCGAGTCCCCAAATACCAAGAGGTCAAGTCAAGAGAAAGCCGCTTCGAAGAGAGAATACCCTGCTTAAGTCTGCTTTGGCGAAAAATAGAAGTAGTCTCAAAGTTGCTCTTCACGACAATGAGTTCCTTCAGAAAGACCTTGCCCAAACCAAAGAAGATTTGAAGACGTCCCGGGCCACTCATCAAGTCATCACTGATATAAATATCGATTTTCTGAAGAAAAACGAAATTTTGGCGAAGAAAATCGAAGATCTGGCCCAATCCAACTCAGTTCTGTCGAAGCAAAATAAAGATATCCAAGCTAAAGATGCAGAGCAAATGGCCCATCGTCAAAAGCTTGAAGAGGAAGTTCGAGAACTCCGGACTCTTAGGGATTTGGGCCCACCATTAACTGATCGGCTTCGCAAGGAGATTAAAGCAAATTACAGAAATCCAATCGAAATGAACATGAAGTTGTCCACATGTACTCAAAGGTACGAGGTGCTGCAAAGTAAATTCAAAGCCAAACTTGTGGTGGCCAAAGTAAACCCGGCTCTCCTCGACTCTTCGGACAGCGAGGACAATAAGGAAGCTTAAAGATATCATCCGAAGCTTTAGGACTCCCTGAAAAGACATTTCTCCTTTGTAAACAATTAGATATCAATGAGATGATTAACAAATTCTTATCCTTATTACACCTTTGACCATTTCTTGTCAATAATTCATCATCAATCAACGTGAAAAATGTATAATCTTAAATTGTTAGTCAATAACTAAGCAAGTCATATAACAGATAAGATCAAGTAATAATGTGACCCGAATTCAACACTTAAAAATCAGGTAATAAAGTAATGCAATACTTATTCGTTACCAAAATGAGAGGTAGATTTGCTTCATAGGGAATTTGTTTACCACGAAGGGCCTAACAACCCACAAGATGACATTTGCCTACCACGAAGGGCCTGACAAAGTCTAAAGGATGACAAGGCCTGACAAAGTCTAAAGGATGACATTTGCCTACCACGAAGGGCCTGACAAAGTCCAAAGGATGACATTTGCCTACCACGAAGGGTCTGACAAAGTCTAAAGGACCACCTGCCAATAAGGCTACCATCGAATGGCCAACGAGTCCACCTGAACCTCCTAACACCGATGACGTATGCCTACCACGAAGGGCCTGACAAACTCATAAGGACCACCTGCCAATAAGGCTACCATCAATGGCCAGCGAGTCCACCCGAACCTCCTAACACCGATGACGTTTGCCTACCACGAAGGGCCTGACAAACTCATAAAGACCACCTGCCAATAAGGCTACCATCGAATGGCCAGCGAGTCCACCCGAACCTCCTAACACCGAGGTGGCATCTGCCCGTGCATGTCAGACTATGGATGAGCTACCGAAGTCCCTCATGAATGCTTCAAATTTCGATCCCATGAACTGGCGTCTGTTAACATGATCCCTAGGCAATGCACCCAGTATGACTACCCCCCAGACAGCAAGAGGTATATGAGATAAAATCGAATATAGCCTTTTGGTGGATGATGTGGGATCGAACTATTTAGCTGACACAAATACCCACATGAACCCTCCGAAGAACATCTGCAACTTCGGACGGCACCCAAAATTCCTCAATAGTGGAGATGAGTCCAAAGTAGAATACCCCGTCTGCAAACAACGCCCACAATTACGATTACTGTCAAGCACCTGCAGCGGTTTCGTCGGACTCTTGACTTCTCCCATAACTATCGTCATCTTATTTCTTCATCCCTAAGGACACGGCTTACATAGCAAAAGGGTGTCTTGCACACTTCAACTTCTCGCACCAAAATCGCTCCCCACCGCCAATCGAACTAGTTGCCAGATACAAATAATATAGCTCGGCGAGAGCGGGCTTCACCAACAAAGGCACCAAGAAAGATAGGTCGTTTATTCCCTGGAAGGCGTCTTCACATCCCGAAGTCCACTGGAACATCTTAGCATTCTTCGGCCCTTTCCACGTACCAAAGATTGGCAAACATCTTTCTGCCGATTTGGACATAAACCTTCTCAAAGTCTCTTCTGAATAGTCTTGTCTTTTCCATTCGAACTGCAGACTTTAGGCGGGCATCTCCGAAGATTTAGTATCCACGAGGCGCAGTGCCTCGGTGGATTTTCAGGAGTGCGGCTTCTGGGTCTTCTTCGACCATAATCCAGAAGACCAACAGGACGGAGTACCCTTCTTCGATCAATCAGGAAAATGGTTGTTGGGTCTTCATCTACTCTGCTTCGACCATAATCCCGAAGACCAATAGGGCGGAATACCCTTCTTCGATCAATCAGGAAAATGGCTGTTGGGTCTTCATCTACTCTGCTTCGACCATAATCCAAAGACCAATAGGGCGGAATACCTTCTTGATCGAATTAGGAAAATGGTCATTGGGTCTTCATCTACTCTGCTCGACCATAATCCAAGGCCAATAGGGCGAAATACCCTTCTTCGATCAATCAGGAAAATGGCTGTTGGGTCTTTATCTACTCTACTTCGACCATAATCCCGAAGACCAATAGGGTGGAATACCCTTCTTCAGTCAATCAGGAAAATGGCTGTTGGGTCTGCTTCGATCCCAAGGACGGCCTCGAGACATGTCTTTAAAGTGTAGACTTCTTTTTAACTTGATCGGTTCATCGATCGACCACTTCGGTATAGGATTCTAAGCAGTATGCCTTCTACCCTTTTCCGACCATGGTCAGGTCTTCTCTCGGCAGCAAAAATCAATCTTCTTCTAACATCACCTTGGGCTCTCGAATGAGAACCCTCAGAAACCTGCTTGGAAGCAATACCAGCATGAGCACTCTTTGAATGACCCAATCAATCCTTGACAGATACTCATTGTGTAGACGAAGTCATAGCCATCAGCTATCCTTTAGAAGTAACTGTTCTACTCTTCTTCACCATGGATTCCGACGTAGAGCAGCTACAATTTGTGATTGAAAACTTCAAGAAGACTAGAAAAGCCCTTATTCTAGCGCCAATGTTAACGCCAAGATCTTTCCCCACGTCCCAATCACTAAGACGTGTCCGATATCCTACACAGTTCAACAAGTCAACACCAAAAGCTCGACTTGACCAGTCGAGGGATAGCTCGGCGTGAGAGTCAGTATCGGCGATCACAAGGTTAACAATGGAGGAAAATAATGTCTAGTGACTTGAGAGCAACAATTAATTAGTTACCTTTCACCGTGTGTCATCCTTGCTTTATATCTCCAAAATCCGGTTTGTCCTCAGATGTAATCGACTTTTCTAAGACCCACAACTTTTAGCCACTAAGTCTCATCTCCAATCCTCATTAAATGCAATGCGAGATGACAACAAAGTTCTATCCCCAATCTACAATTTGTCCAAAAGCCCAAGTGGAACCATAATCATCTAGTAATTCTACCATCGTCACGTACCCAATACTTCATAGGCCCCAAAATAAAGATAATATCCACCCAATGGGCTGGCTGGCTGGCCCAATGAATCGGCCTAATACTTTTAAGACCCACCTCAACATGTCTAAAGTATTATGACCCAACAGTTGGTATTTTCAAACACATGTATAAGAGGTACCACCTTGAGGACAAGGTGGTTTTTGAGGGGACGGTATTGTCACGTACCATGGACCCAGCTAATTAAAATGGGTTTGTAAGAGAGATCCAATGGTTGAGATTAACACTAAAATTAGTTAGGATCAACGGTACATAACAAATATGAGTTTTGCATGTTAAGTTCATGTACTTAAAACAACTGGTTTGTAACAGAGAAAGGTATCGAAATATAAGTATCAATTTTCCAATCTCTTCTTCTACTCTCCCCAAATTTCTGCAAGTCTAGCTGAGAGACTCTAAATCTTAGCAACAAAGGGCCTCTACTTAGAGTCCGACAGGAAGTTTGTTGCCTAATATGTCACGACAAACAATAGGTGGGTTCCAGTTACATATGAAAATCTCTCTCCTTGGGATTACGGGTGGGAAAAGAGAGGACAAACTAGCATGTTTAAAAAAGGGAATGTCTCGATCTTTCCCTTTCCTTTCCCATGTATTTCAAGAAAATATCAGGAATTAACTTACATAAATTTTTAGGAAGTCAAACTGTTTTATTTTTGTTAGCAAATTCCCAACAATAATATGATTAAACCAAGGAGGCAGTAGAATAACACAATAACAAATATCCAACAATAAGTAGGATTCAAAATAACACCATATAACTTTTCACACAATTCTTTTATAAGGTCATATACTTTCTTAAATTGAGTAAATTCCAAATGAAAATCTGAAAAGGACGGAGCTAACAATATTGTAAGATATTAAATTTTTGGACATACCATTATTTTTGCCAATTTTTGATTCACTGAAAAAGCTTGTGCCGAAGAGTGAGCTTCTTTGCGGTTTTTCTCTAAATTTGCATAAGCTTATCTCTGCCAAAAAAAAAGTTGTCAAGAATAGTCTAATAGATGTTTCATAAAGGAATATTTAGAATATATTGAAATATTTGTGCTTTTTCTTCTTTCAAAATTAGAAGTTTTGAGTTCACTTCTTATTAAGGAATAAAGACAATTATTTTCAATTCCATAAATTGGCCACTTAGTTTAAAATATGAATACTTTCTCTCCATACCTTAATTGCCTTACTGAAATTGCATGAAGAGATTTAGAAACAGGTTTGCAACCTATTAAATCTTGTGACACGGAAAGCATGGTTGGTCGCGCTTTAGGATCTAAGCGTACACATGCAAAACCTAATGAAAGAACTCGAATGATATCCTGTTCAATTAGTTTTGTAGTTCGATGCGAGAGGCGAGGATCTAATGTTGGGAAAAATATGACTTTCTCACAAGTGTAAATCAATGGAAGCAATGCAAGAAAATAACAAAAAGAAATAGGCACACAAGAATTACGTGGTTTCCTCAAACTGAGGTACATCCACAAGATTGGTAGGTCAGTTTCTTCCACTATCACCAAACAGAGTTTACAAAATGACCAAAAAAAGCATAAGCCTTACAAACACACCAAAGGTGTAAACCACAAGAGGAAAAATACCTTACCAATGAGAAAACAAATATCCAAGAACAAACAGGACGGAACAGAAGAATTTATCAGAACTAGAAAGAACTAACAGAAGAATTTTATCTGAATGGAGCTCTCTCTCTTTCCTTTTCTGTATCTGTTTTACCTCTACCAAAAATGGGACATGTCTCAAATTTATAAGGATTTGTATCTTCTTGAAGACTCCAAGCCAAGCCTTGAGAATACCAAGAGTCATGTACGGGAAAACCACCAAAAATAAAAGTCATGCATTTTACCAAGGTGCATGCCCAAGACTGTAATTTAGAAATAGATGGGTCCCACAAAGGAGGGAAACCCAACAATTCTCCCCCTCTCGACTTATGTGGAGGATTCGACCATTCCTGCCAAGAGTTGACACTTCTCATGCTTGTCCTTAGACAATGCTTTAGTCAACATATCCGAAGTGTTATCATCAGTGTGAACTTTTTCAAGTTGCAACAGCTTATCGTTTAAGACATCACAAATCCAATGATATCTAACATCAATGTGTTTCGATCTCGAATGAAATGAAGAATTCTTACTCAAGTGGATCGCACTCTGACTATCACAATAACAGACATACCTTTCTTGTTTCAAACCCAACTCTCGTAAGAACTTCTTCAACCACAATAGTTCTTTGCAAGCTTCTGTGATGGCGATGAACTCAGCTTCTGTGGTAGAGAGAGCAACACATTTCTGTAACCTTGATTGCCACGCTACTGCTCCCCCTGCAAAGGTAATCAAATAATCAGAAGTAGATTTTCGACTATCGACATCACCAGCCATATCAGAATCTGTGAACCCGTCAAGAATAGGCTTGCTTTTACCAAAACAAAACTCATCTTTGAAGTGCCCTCAAGATACCTCGAATCCATTTCACCGCCGCCAAAGGTTCTTTCCCTGATTAGATGAAAACGACTAACAACCCCGATCATGAGCAATATCCTGACGAGTACAAACCATGGCATACATCAAAGAACCAATCACGAACTATAGGAGTTTTCTGCATCTCTTTTTCTTCATCACTTTTAGGACATTGTCTTGAGCTAAGTTTGAAGTGGCCTACAAGTGGACAATTAATGTGCTTTGCTTTGTCCATATCAACCTCTCAAGAACCTTTTAATGTAATTCTCTTGAGATAACCAAATCAAATTTACGTGATCCGTCACGAACAATTCTCATCCCTAGAATTTGCTTTGCTGGACCCAAATCCTTCATGGCAAAGGATTTGCTCAACTCTGACTTCAACTTGCTAATCTTGCTCGTGTCTTGTCCCACAATAAGCATATCATCAACGTAAAGCAAGAGAATAATAAAATTGCCATCTAGATATTTTTTCACAAACACACAATGATCTGAATTGGTTCTTGAATACCCATGCTTAGTCATAAAAGAATCGAATTTTCTATACCACTTCCTTGGAGCTTGCTTCAATCCATACAAACTCTTCTTCAATTTGCAAACTAACTGAACATTACCCTTATCTATGAAGCCCTCAGGTTGCTCCACATAAATTTTCTCTTCTAAGTCACTATGTAAAAATGCGGTTTTCACATCAAGCTGCTCAACTTCTAAATTCATACTGCATGACTATACCAACAACCACGATTCGAATGTAGGACATCTTCACAACCGGTGAGAAGATCTCATCAAAATCAACTCCTTCCTTTCGACCAAAGCCTTTCACAACAAGCGGTGCCTTGAATCTCTTGGTTGAGAACTGCTCCCATCATTCTTTCGTCTCAAGACCCATTTATTTTTCAAAATTTTCTTCCCTTTAAAGCTGCTTCACCAAATCATAGGTGTGATTCTCATGCAAAGATTTCGTTTCCTCTTTCATTGCCGTAAGCCATTCAGTTTTGTTCTCGTGCTTCAAGACTTCTTCATAAGTCTCTGGCTCCCCCTGATCTGATATCATTACATACTCATTTGAAGAATATTTTTTGGATGGTTGTTTTTCTCTGGTAGATCTCCTTGGTAATGGCTCTTGATTAGGTGGCTGCTCCCCCTCAATTTTTGGCTCAACATCATCTTCCGCTGCATCATCATGAGGTGTCTGCACTTCCTCATAACAACGGGTGGAACAAGAGGATCTAAATCAACAAGATCATCAGTATTACACTCAGCTGACTCAGGCTTGTCAATGTCTTCAATAGTCTGATCTTCCAAGAAAACAACATCTCGACTTCTGACAACTTTCTTGTCAACTGGGTCATACAACCTGTAGCCAAATTCTTCATGTCCATAGCCAAGAAATATGCACTGCTTTGCTTTTGGATCAAGCTTGGACCTTTCATCTTTTGGAATATGAATAAAAGCTCTGCAACCGAATACCCTCAAGTGATCATAGGAGACTTCCTTCCCTGTCCAAACTTTCTCTGGTACATCACCATTCAACGGAAATGAAGGAGACAAATTGATAAGATCAACTGCTGTCCTCATTGTCTCACCCCAAAAGGATCTTGGCAACTTTGAATGTGAGAGCAAAACATCTGACTCTCTCAAGAATGGTGCGATTCATTCTCTCTGCAACCCCATTCTGTTGAGGTGTCTTTTTAACTGTCCTTTCATGCCTGATGCCATGGTTGGAGCAATATTGATCAAATGGTCCAATATATTCACCACCATTATCCGAGCGAACACATTTCAACTGTCTACCAGTTTCTCTTTCAACCTTGGCCTGAAAATGTTTAAACACGTCTAGAACTTGATCTTTAGTTTTCAGTGTATAAGCCCAAACTTTTCTGGAGTGATCATCAATAAAGGTGATAAAGCACCACCAAGTGTCCTAACTTCCAGAGGACCACATACATCAGAATGTACCAAATCTAGAACATGAGATTTTCTAGATGCAATATTTCAACGAAATGATATTCTGTTTTGTTTACCATGGAAACAATGAACACATGTTTTCAAAGGCGTACCTTTAATCCCCGCAAGAAGCTCTTTTTTGGACAAAACTTGCAATCCTTTTTCACTCATATGTCCAAGCCTTCTATGCCATAAATCGGTGGATGAGTCATTCTCTAAGGTATTCACAACACCCTTGCAGATTTTTGCTTGCATAGTGTAAAGAGAGCAAGTCTTCTTTCCTTTTGCTACCACTAGAGAACCTTTGGAGAGCTTCTATTTACCACTACTGAAATTGTTGTTGTAGCCCTCATCATCTAACTTTCCAAAGAGAGATTAAATTGAGCCGTAATATCCTGCAGACATGCCCTCACATCTCTAAGGAACAATTTGCGTACCAATATTTGTTTCTAAGCAAATGTCACCCATACCGACAATTTTTGACACATCTTCATTTCCCATACGGACATTCCCAAACTCACCTTGCGAGTAAGAAGTAAAGAAATCATCCATGTAAGTAACATGAAATGAAGCTCCGTAATCAATTACCCAAATCCTTCTTCGCCAATCAAATTAATACTAGCATCATCACCGATAACCATGAGTTCATCATTGGTAACTGCAGCTGTATCATTTTGCTTTTTCTCCAAATTTTTCTCTTTGTTCTGCTCCTTGAACTTGAGTTTTCTGCACTGTCGCTTCATGTGCCCTTTCTCGTGACAATAATAGCACTCAACACCTTTCTTTGAAATCAATCTTGAACGACCTCTAGATTTATCACAGTTGTGCAGAGCCTTACTCTTACTCCTGCCTCTCCCCCGGTTTTCCATCACAAGTGCTTCGGAGTGAGAAGAACCTGATGACTTTCTTCTTGTCTCTTCATTCAACAAAATTGCTTTGTAACTTGACTCATTGTTACCACTCCATCAAAAAAGTGTAATTACTAACTGTGACCACCAAAGTTCCCCAGCTTTCAGGAAGTGAACTAAGAAGTAACAAAGCTTGTAATTCATCATCAAAAGTAATTTTCATAGCAACCAACTGATTCACAGTGCTCTTAATTTCATTCAAATGCTCTGCAATAGGAATATCCTCCTTATATTTAGAGTTCACAAGCTTTCAAAATAGAAAAGCTTTGTTCACGGCCGTCCTCCTATCATAAAGACTCTCCAATTTGGTCCAAAGACTGTGTGCTGAATTTTCTGTAGAGACATGATGAAAGAAACTATCATCAATCCATTGCCGAATAAAATCGATAGCCTTTCGATCTAACTTTTTCCACTCGTCATCTTTCATTTCTTCTGGTTTGCCACTATCACCCTCTATGGGTCCATTCAAATCTTTATAGAACAAGAGGTCTTCCATTTTAGTTTTCCAAGTCACCCAATTTGTGCCATTGAAACTAATCATACGCCCAACGTTGCCGTCCATGATTCACACACAAATATAACGAAACGGAACCGAATTAACCAATAGCTCTGATACTAGATGTTGGGAAAAATATGGCTTTCCCACAAGTGTAAATCAATGGAAGCAATGCAAGAAAATAAAAAAAAGAAGTAGGCACACAAGAATTACGTGGTTCCCTCAAACTGAGGTACATCCACAAGACCGGTAGGTCATTTTCTTCCACTATAACCAAACAGAGTTTACAAAATGGCCAAAAAAGGCATAAGCCTTACAAACACACCAAAGGTATAAACCATAAGAGGAAAAATACCTCACCAATGAGAAAACAAATCTCCAAGAACAAACAGGACTGAACAGGAGAATTTATCAGAACTAGGAAGAACTAACAGAAGAATTTTATCTGAATGGAGCTCTCTCTCTTTCCTTTTCTGTATCTGTTCTACCTCTACCAAAAATGGGACATGTCTCAAATTTATAAGGATTTGTATCTTCTTGAAGACTCCAAGCCAAGCCTTGAGAATACCAAGAGTCATGCACGGGAAAACCACAAAAAATAAAAGCCATGCATTTTACCAAGATGCATGCCAAAGACTGTAATTAAGAAATAGATGGGTCCCACAAAGGAGGGAAACCCAACATCTAACACATCATTCAACATTATATCTTGGGCAGAAGATGACTTTGGAGGTGAGAGGAGCTCTCTTGGATGCTACCCCATCATTATTTCAATTACCAACACCCCAAAACTGTAAACGTCACACTTTTCACTCACAACCATGGTGTAAACAAGTTCTGCAGAGTCAAGAAACTTCTTGAGAAATTCTAAAGTCTCATTTTAGTTGTTCTATTTTTCAAAATACATGTGACATAACTTTTTTAAGATAATGCAAAATATATATATTAATACATATGTATATACACGTGTGGGCCCAAGTGCATATTAGGATTCACATGACCTAATTGAAATAAATGTACAAATTAGGATTTACATAACCTAATTAAATGTACAAATTAGGGTTCATATGACCTAATTAATTGTACAAATTAGGGTCCATGATGAAATTAAATGAAGACCGAAAAAGCCGGAAATAAATGTGCTAGACCCAGGAAAGCCTCCACGTGTTCCAAGGCAGAAGACTTGTGGAGGCAACCCATTTTGGGAATTGATTGAGGGATTGGATTGGCGGCTAGAAGGACATGGCAATTTGGGCATTACTTTGATGACTAAAGGATATTTCTGGAATTTCCCCTTAAAGACATGACTAAGGGTATTTCGGGAATTTCTCTTAAAACATGTGCCTGGCATGTGACTGCTTCCCAGGAAAGCTCTATAAATAGCCTTCTATCCTAAGAAGGAGGGGGACTTTTTTGGCCAAACATTACACTTGGACTCTTGGAAGCTCTGAGCACTTTGAATTCTCTCCCAACTCGAAGACTCAAGAAGGTTCTTGGAATCCCTGCTACCCTAACCCGGCTTTGGATTCGAGAGTTTCGCCCGCGTGTCATTGGAGTAATCGCCCACCTGTCGTTCTCTCCTCTTCAATCAATCAGTCAATTCCTTATTCTTCGTGGATTTCTCGTCTCTTCAGCCAACACGAAACCCTAACCCTAGCAAGGTGCGATTTCCTTGTCCACATTTATTTGGTGACTCTGCTGGGGAGGTGTAGAATTCGTGAAGGGAATGCCCATAACTCGAAGTGGGAGAACTACAGGAAGAGCTGTTTCACCAACAAATAGCATTACCTCACCGAATCCAGTTCCAAGGCAAGTAACTCAAGCATTCCAAGGTGCAAACCTAGATTTTGACCAACCACTTGTTGAAGACGCTTCAGAAGGGAGTTCGACATCACCACATATGGCCAATCAACAACAAACCAACGCAGGAAGGCAAGGCGAGGATGCATGTGGAGACCAGACGAATGTTGTGCAACTAGAGATGCTCAAGGCATTGAAGGAAGCACGAGAAGGGCAAGGGATGATGATGGCCATGATGCTGGAGATGCAGAGGAAGCAAGAGGAGATGGGGAACTTCTGTCAGCAGTTGATACAGATCCCTACCTCCAAGGCCATGTTCCTAGGAAGTTCGCAGGGAGAACAAGCAGGAGTAGAGGAAAATAGCATTACCTCACCGGATCCAGTTCCAAGGCAAGTAACTCAAGCATTCCAAGGCGCAAGTGGGAGAACCAGATTGTACCTCCACTGACGGAAAGTCAATCGGTTCCAATAATTAACCTAGAGCCCCAGAATAGTAGTGACGTGCCACAACCTAGGTTGGAAGCAAGCCAACCTCAGACACACATCATCCCAACCAATCTTCCAGCATTCTCACAAGTGCAAATGCCAATCATTCCAATACATGTTCCGAGAGTGAGCCAGCAACTGCCACAAGTACCAGCTTTGCACGATGGAAGTATGCATCAACCATACACACCGCCGGTACAGCAGTATATCACAACACCCCAGAGAGTTTATGCCACGAGCCAGTACGTGACGAAGGATGATATGATCGATGTGATCAATTAACCAGCAGTGCACATCCCGACCCTGAGTTAGAGACTTTACTCCACCTTACCCCACAGACACATTCGGAGGCAACCTTACCCGACAGGGTATATTGAGCATCCCCCACAATTTCCAAAATACAATGGGGAAAAAGGAAATGCTAGGGAACATATTTCCAGGTTCATAGAGTCAATGTCTCTGTGGCTAGGATATGACGAAGTGAACAACCACAACTTGTTAATGTGGGAATTCAACAAGACTTTGACGGATAGTGCCTTTAGCTGGTACTACAATTTGGAGAAGGGGTCGGTCCATGATTGGGACGACCTAAAATTACAATTTTTAAAGAAATTTTTCTATGTGCAGAAACAGGTAACCATTGTAGAGCTTATGCGGTTCAAGGAGAAGCCGAATGAGGAGTTGTCAGAATACGTTGACAGATTCAGGGCCCAGACACAGAAGTGTGCAGAGCCGATTGAAGAAAAGAACTTGGTCAGCATTTGCAACAATGGTGCCTTAGATACCTTCAAGCCCCACCTCATCACCAAGGCTTGTGATTCTTTCACGACACTTTTGTCTTTTGCACAAGACTTGGGAGGAATCATGGCATTGCCCACTAGCCATGCGACTGTTACATGGAAGGGTAAGAGGACAACAACTGTGGCTTTGGCTGACTCTCAGTCAAAACCACAAGGGGGAAAGAGAGAGAAGCATGAGAAGAATTTTGACCGAACTAGAGGAAGGCCTGGAGACAAATATGAAGGAAAGCCAGTCCCAGAAGCTATCACATGCAGTGAGAAAGCATTCAGAGGTCTGTATGAGCAATGGGTAGAACATGGGGTGGTGAAACCCCCAAGGCCTATTTGTAGTGATAGAAGAGATGAAGAGAATAACAGACTTCTATGTATTCCACCAATACGCGGGACACTCAACTATGGATTGTTATAGCCTGTGGAGGATATTCCACGAGAAGCTGGCAAATGGGGAGATCGAACTTGGAAAGGAAAGTAGTGTTCACGACAAGCCACTGCCAAATCACAAGGGGAAAGAAACGTGCAACATTGTTATTCACAGCATAATCCCAGAAGTGGAGATGATGATGGAAGAGAAGGAGGAGTGTGACCCAGGCCTGCAAGTTACGACGTTGATGAATGGGGCCAAATGCAGAATTTTTTTCGATCAGATAGGATTGGCCAAGGAAGCAAGGATTGAGGCAACCAGGGCAATTATCAAGGCTGCCAAGACGCAGGAGACTTGCATGGCCATAAGCAAAGGATTTGTGAAGACGATGGAGGAAGAAGAAAATAAGATATCTTTCTCTAAGGCTGATAGAGAAATAAGATACCCGCACAATAGGTCGTTGTATGTGACAGCAGTAATCAATGGCATTGAGGTGCGGAGGGCATTCATTGACAATGGAGCGTTTGTAAATATTATGCCCTACACCATATTTAAACGGTTAGGCCTGCCAGAGAAGAAGATTGTAAAGGATCAAAAAAACATTACAGGATTCGCCAACCAGAGTACAAGAACCTTGGGGCACATCAAGGTGGACATGCAAGTTGGGAAGATCCGAGGGCCTGTAATGTTCCATGTTGCCGAGGTGTATGCAATATATCATATCTTACTAGGAAGGGCTTGGCAAAATGACTATGGGGTGGTTCCCTTGGTCTTTCATCAGTGCCTGAAGGCTATCTGGAAAGGGAAAGAAGTGAAGGTACCAGCAACTCGAAATCCCTATGGACCAGAGGAGGCACACATCACCGAAGAAACTTTCTTCGATGATGTCGCTGAAGAAGGAGAGAACCAGATTGCAAGGCTTGATTCCCTAAGACTAGCAAGCTGGAAGGAAGTGCAGGAAGATAGGTTCGTGCCTGCAGAAAAAGAGAAGAAGAAAACCTCGGAACATGGAGAATGCTCCAAGAAAAAGAAGCCAGTGGTAGTAGACCTAGAAAAAGAAGGAAGAAAAGAAATGAAAAGGTCAGCAGACCCTGAAGATGCCAGAAATATAATAAATGCCAAGCGGACGACACAATCTGAGGATGGCCAAAAGACAAAATGGGAGAGGGTTGTTAAACCTGACGGAAAGGTGGAGTTTCGATTGTGACGGTGCAAGGGGGAAGAGCCCAAGGAAGTATGCGAACCCAATGGCTCAGGAGAGGTCCCCCACTCCAGCAATAATAAAGATGGAGGAGTTGTACAGCAGAAGGTAGAACCAGCTCCAGAATGCTTCGAGGATAGGCCAAAGCCTCAACCAAACGAATTAGAGGAAGTTGATTTGGCAACAGAGGGATGAACGCCAAGACCAACTTATGTCAACAAGGAGCTGGATGCTAACCAGAAGGAGGAGCTGGTACAATTATTGCGAGAGTATAGGGATGTCTTTGCTTGGAATTACGACGAGATGCCCGGAATTGACAAGGATCTTGTGGAGCACAATCTAAACATAAGCCCGGGAATGAAGCCAGTAAAGCAAGCACCTCGCAACTATGCACCCGAAGTTGAAACTCAAATAAACGAAGAGATCAAGAAGTTGCTGGAAGTAGGGTTCATCAAGCCAATTCAACATCCAATATGGCTATCGAGCATTGTACCGGTAAAGAAATCAAATGGACAGCTGCGAATATGTGTGGATTTCAGAGACTTGAACAAGGTATGCCTAAAGGACATGTATCCATTACCCAACATAGACACTTTGGTAGATGCAATGGCTAATCATGAGATGATGTCATTCATGGACGGGTTTGTGGGTTACAATCAGATAAACATGTCCATAGAAGATGAAGAGTTGACAACCTTTCGTACCCCGTTTGGGAATTTCTACTATGTGGTAATGCCATTCGGTTTGAAGAATGCGGGGGCAACTTATCAAAGGGCAATACACACTATATTTCATAACATGATTCATGATATAGTGGAGGACTATGTGGACGACATAGTAGTGAAATCCAAGAAGGCAACAACTCATGTGGAGGACTTGAGGAAGATGTTTGAGCGTTGTCGAAGGTATAAATTGAGGATGAATCCGAAGAAGTGTACCTTTGGAATGATGGTGGGAAAATTTTTGGGCTTCTTGGTACACAACAGAGGCTTAAAGGTAGACCCAAGCAAGGCGAAAGCAATCACAGAGATGCCCCCACCAAAAACGCAGAAACAGTTGAAGAGCTTCTTAGGGAAAGTTTCATACATGAGAAGATTCATGCCAGCATTAGCCGAAGTCACAGAACCTTTCGGCAAATTGCTAAAAGGAAAGGCACAATGGGACTGGGGGCAAGACCAACAATAGGCCTTTGAGAAGGTGAAAATAATTTTGGCTTCAACATAAACGATGGTGGTGTCGCAAAGAGGAATGCCGTTGCAGTTGTACATTACATCTACCAAGAAGTCTATAGGTGGATTAATCACGCAGGAGGTGGATGGGGAAGAAAAACATGTGTATTACATTAGCCAGATAATCAGAGGACCGGAAACTAGGTATTCATAGGTGGAAAGGCATTGCCTAGCATTGGTGTTCATTGCGCAGAAAATGCGGCATTATTTTTTAGCACACGAAGTAAAGCTTGCAACAAGAATTGATCCAATCAGATATCTATTAACTAAGCCAACATTAGTAGGAAGACCTGCCAGATGGATGATGATTCTTTCAGAATATGACATCAAGTGTGTAACACCGAAGGCAATCCGATGTCAAGCCTTGGCAGACCTGTTGGCTCAATTTCCAAATGGAGAATATGAACCCCTTTTTGAGGAGCTTCCGGGTGGAGAAGTAGAATCAATCGAGCTAATAGATGAGGACCCAGAATGGTGGAGTTTGGCTTTTGATGGATCATCTGCAGAAGGTAAACGCAGAGCAGGAGTGGTGTTGACCACCAAAGAAGGAAATGAAGTGGCCTTGTCATACAAATTGGATTTCCCTTGCACAAACAATGAAGCAGAATATGAGGCGTTCATACTAGGATTGTTGGCGGCTCAAGAATTGGGAGCCAAACATCTTAAAGTAAAGGGAGATTCAAATCTCATAGTGCAACAGATAATAGGCCAATTCGGAGTGAAGGAACCTATCTTGGCGCCATATCGAACTGTAGCACAAAAGGTGATGGAGGCTTTTAAGAAGGTGGTGATTGAATATGTGCCAAGAGGACATAATAAACAACCTGATGCACTAGCAACAGTAGCGTCTCGAGTCTATGTCCAAGGTGAGGATTTGGATGTAAAGGTAATGAAGAGAACCCTTCCAACCACAGTGCTAAATTTGTTCCCCAAAAACACGATAGATGATTGGCGATATGAAATCTCCCATCAATTGCAAACAAAGGAGGGAATAATACCTTCCGTGAAGTTGCAGAAGTACAACATCATCAAAGGTGTCTTGTATCACAAAGAAGCAGACAGTGTATTGGCACGATGCTTAGGGAGGCAGGAAGCATATAGAGTCTTACAAACAAAAAATGACGAGAACTGCAGATTAAGCGAACATAGACTTGTATCGTGTAATTCAGCGGCGTCGAGGTATTATTGGCCTGAAATGAAGAAGGAAGCGGATGCCCTACAACACCAATGTGTTTCATGCCAAGAATATCCTGAGGAGGATGAATGTGCCTTCATTGAAAATATAGTGGATTGGCGAATCCCTTATGTGGAGTTCTTACAAAGCGGGACTCTTCTGACCGAAAAGAAGGACGCAATTATAATCAAGAGGAAGTCACAACGTTTCTTCTTGCAGAATGGAGAATTGTTTAGAAGGGGATTCAATGGCAAGCCCTACGATTATCCGGAACTAGGTGAAGCCAAAGATTTGGTTTACCAAATGCACAAGGATGAACACTATGGGGAGCCAAGTTGTACAAACAACTTATCGATCATGGTTACTACTGGCTAAAGATGGAGGGAGATTGTCTAGAATTTGTTAAAAAGTGCCACATTTGTCAAATACATGGAAACTTGATCCATGCTCCCGCCTTGGATTTGCGAACCTTGGCAACACCATGGCCCTTTCATACATGGGGAATGGATCTTATAGGTCCTTTTCACCCTAATTCCAAGGGTAACATATGGATTTTAACTACCACCGAGATGTACATAAAGTGGGTGGAGGCAATACCCTTGAAGAAGGCCATGGGACCAGCAGTGGCCAATTTTATTAAGGAGCACATCATTTGCCGTTTCGGGATCCCGAAGATCATTTTGTCGAATAATGGAACTCCCTTCATCAATAGGGATGTCAAAAATCTGATGGAAAGATACAGGGTGAAACATTACAAATAATCACCCAACTACCCGAAAGGCAACGGACAAGCAGAGGCTACAAACAAAACCTTGATAAAAATTTTATCAAAATCCCTAGACGATCATCCGAAGACATGGGCAGAACAATTACCAATAGCATTATGGGCATATCGAACTTCAAAAAGGAAGCCTACAGGCGAGACCCCATATGCTTTGGTTTATGGTGAAGAAGCTATCTTGCCGCTGAAATAGAAATACTTTCGGATCGAATGAGACTTCGAAGCTTGGTTGAGGAAGAAAACCGACCAGCCGCCTTGGAGGCCTTAGTTGACTTCCGAGACAAGGCTAAAGAAAAGCTTGAACGATACCATGAAAGACTGCGACGACAATACAATACCGCGGTGGTACCACGACGAATTCTGGTGGGAGACCTGGTGCTCAAAACGGCAACTCAAGTCATGAGGGGGACCCCAACCACCAAATTTTACCCCAAATGGGAAGGCCCGTATAGGGTACGAGAGATATCCGAAAGCGGGTATTGCAAGATATCTCATTTGGGATTAGATGCTGTCTTAGGCCCATTAAACTTGAAGTGGGTAAAGAAATATTACACATTAGAAGAGCATCACAAGAAGTTACACTTTCAACTTCAAAAGTGATCGAGGCACCTGACTAAGTACAGCCCTCGGAAGTTACACTTTCAAACTTCAAAAGTGATCGAGGCACATGATTAACAGCCCTCAAAAGTTACACTTTCAACTTCAAAAGTGATCGAGGCACCTGACTAAGTACAGCCCTCGAAAGTTACACTTTCAAACTTCAAAAGTGATCGAGGCACCTGATTAACAGCCCTCGGGAGTTACACTTTCAACTTCAAAAGCGACTGAGGCACCTGAGTATAAGCCCTCAACCCCGAAAGTTACACTTTATCTTTAAAAGTGGCGAACGTTATGCTTTATTCGACAAAAGCAAGAAAGTTACACTTTACCTCTAAAAGTGGAAAACGTTATGCTTTCTTCGACAAAAGCAAGATTTACTAATAAAACGTTATGCTTTTCGTTAAAAGCAATTTGATTATCAATAAATTGACAAACTTTCACTTATACTTGAATGTTTTTTTTTAAATTTCTTACAAAAAAAAAGTCAATAGTGTTGGTTTGTGAAAAATATATATATACATGTTTTTGATAAAATTCATGTTTACTTGCTTATAATACCTATTGTTGTCTTGAAATATTAATTTGAATAACTTGAGATTCAATGATAAATATTGAGTTTTAAGGAATTATTCAAATTAAAAGCAATCAACAAGGTTAAAGAAACTACATTTTGATAAAATGAAATATGTGTAAATGAGTTTCTGAAATAGGAAATCGAAAAAACAAAAAACTACTACAACAAGTTATGATCTAAAGGCCAAGACATATCAAAATGAAGTGGAGGCACAACTAAAGCTTCTAAGTCAAAGAACTACAGCAAGATCTCGAATCTTAAGATTTGCGACTTTCAGCCTCCCTAACTTTGTCGGGTAGTTGACTCTAAGTCCCGTCGCTGGCGCTCTACCTCCCGAAGCTGGCCGTCTAAATCTTAAGATTTGATCTTCAATTTGTTGGCGACTTAAATCAAGCTCGTAAAATTTGACCGAAAAGGATTCATCTTCACACTTACGTGCAAAGAACCTCTCGAGCGTAATGAAACAAGATCAAAACTTGACTTGAGAAGAGCCAACCTATCACGGAACAAAGACATGTCAACACCTATGGTCAGTAAGATCGCTTCACATTATTGCTAAACTTCTTCAAGTCCTCAACTCATGAAAGAATATAAAGAAAGAGTGTGCAACCCAAGAATAAGGCCCGTGAGTCGATCTAGGAAGAAGGCTTGGTGGAAGTTTCCTTAATAATCAACCTAATTGAAGTATCTCATGGAACCGAGCTGAGACGCGCTCAAATTTTTCGAGACTAGAAGATGATATCCGAAACCCTCCAAGAAATAAGATCCCCCTTTAGATTGAAAGAAGCTTCGGTAGGAACTACTTTAGAGGCCATCATGGAATTTATTGAGGCAAGAGATGGAGGAGCATAGGGATGCTGTAGGGCTGAGGATTCCTCGAAGCCTTGGTCACCTGGAGGATAACCAAGGTCACTATATGGCGAGTGGGCAACATCCGGATGGAGAGCATCAAATAAAGTGAGTGCCTCAATAGGCAAAGGCAAATCTTTCATCTTCTCGCTCTGAAAAACAAAATGTCAAAGCACAATATATTAAAGACAAAGAAAAAAAGGAAATTCAAGACAAATCATATGTTGATTAAAGAATGATACTCACAATATAATCAATGGAAAAGGAGTCGGGAGATTCCATAGAAAGGGGAATGTTATTCAACCCACCCAAAGTGTTATCAACAATGCCCTCCCGAGCAATCACAAACTCGGTAGAATCCTTCTGGGGAGGATGAACATCACCAATAATTTCAAAATGATTCCCTCTCGGGGAAGTAAGAGCCTCATCAACATCTTCACACTCATCATGAGGAGCAGTCATAGGAGGGTGTGAAGAAATAGCTATATCACCCACAGCAGGACTCGAGCTCACATCAGATAAGGTATCCTTAGCATCCAGGCTAACACAATCATCACGAGGAGTAGATGACTCAATATCAGCAAGTACAGGTTGGGAAGGCTTATGATTAGTGGAAACCGTCGCGGCCGCCTCATTTGCAGTATTGTACATTACCCCAAGAGGAACGTTATCATCATCATCATCATCATCTTCATCGACCATGGTAACCTAAAAAATAAAATAAAGGAAACAATTACTCAATGATATTTGAAGGAAGTAATACAAGGGATGAAAGAAAAACGAGAATAATACACTAAAAATTACCAAATTCCTACGACACTTCTTGATTGGATCCTCGGCTGCCGGGATACTAGGATCAACATCATTAAGGGGGCATTTCGCTAATGGTTTTATGATAAGCCTGATAGGAGGACGACTGATTGGAACCACGGCAGAAGCAATAGGAGGAGCTATCTCAGAATCAGTAGTAGTAGTTGCTCTCGTTTTAGAACGAGTAACTCTCATCTCCTCGGCATCAGAGGATCCCTGGGGAGGAGGTAAAGAAGACACTCGAAGTGGAGCTCGTGGTGGAAGACTCCTGGAAGTAGTGGTGGCCTGTGAGGGAAGAGTAGCTAGATCATCTCGAAGAGGAATATCTGCTAACTGAGGAGGAGACAACTTAGGCATCAAAATGTCACGCTCAGCCAACCATCTACTGGCTGGCCAGAGTACTGAGCGAACATTGGGCTTGGGAGAGCATAGCAGTCGTCCCCATTGGAGACGTTTCAGAATAGAAACTGGCAATGAATAAATCAAGGTATCATCCTCCCATCTTTTAAGATTGACCTGCCAGTAGTTACGTTCGCCAGTAGTATATCGCCCACTCCGGGAATTATCTAGTATGACAAAAGGAAGGGGTCTATAAGGATCACTTGGTAGCCTCAGAAATGCCCATGTAAAAAAGGGGGAAGTACAGACGAAATTAAGAAGAGCAGCCTCATAATTCCCCCGGCAGGTGTGACCGAAAGGGCGTTCCTGGTCATATCCTAATTGTCTCATAACCCTGTGAGGGAAATACAGTACAGTGCCAAAACAATTATTCTCAAGGAAATAGGGAAGCTCTGTAGACCGAAGAAAAACGAACTAAGATAGTGCAGAACCACTCAAGCTGGTCCTGTTGAGGCTTGAGTAGGTACGAAATTTGTGCTTGTAAGAATGAGGTAGATGACCGCAACCCTCCGAAGTAATGGTGTAGGGACGGGAAGTGAAGCATGAATAATCATCAAGGAAAGGCCGCAAATCAGTACTATCAAGGCTAAATTGGTGATCAATCCAACGTGCCATGCAAGGAATGACATTGGGTGATGAACAAAGAGGAGATTTCTTCTTCTGCTTAGAGGAATAGCCCGAAAAGCGTTCAAAAAGAAAAATCTGAAGGAAGGAGCATGGAAGGAAGCAATTGACATCGTACCTGAATGAATAAAAGTCAAATAAGAAAAAGGTTAAAGGAAAAGAAGTGCGGTTGTAAAGACAAATATATATATATATATATATGAAAGTGATTACCTCCCAATGGATTCTTTCATGGCAAGGGCTGTTTCATCTAGGCGACGATATAAGGTCCCTAGGAAGAGAGAAGCAAGGGGAATCTCTGAGCCCCGGGATAATAATGCCGCTAAGCTGAACATACGGGCGGAAGGACCGTCTGTAGGAGATCCAGGGAAGAGGAAGTGGGACAGCCACATAGCCAGATAAGCTGCCAGAGGAAAAGGACAAGTCTCTCCACGGAGGGCAAGAACAGATTTGTCATGAATAGAGTGTCCCCAATCGGTGGTCTTGTAGTCATCGAAAGAAATAACGTACCGGGATAACCAAGAACTTTTCTGCCGACTGGAGGTCTCGAAGTCCGGAAGGAGTGTATCGCCCTTGAAGAGGGAAGTGAAGTGGAAAGATTGCTTGAAGGCTTCCATCAAATAGGCAACACAGTCATCATCTCTAGTGGACATGCTACAATGGGAAGGCTACAAGATGTAATTCAAAAAAATAAATATATATATATTTCAGAAAAATGAGAATGAATTCAAGGAATAAAAGAAGAGAACTTACTGATATAGGGCATAGACGTCCTCTAGAGTAGGGGTGAATTCCCCCCAGGCAATGATGAATGTGCAAGTAGAGGAACACCATCGGGAGATCAACACAGTAAAAGCGTTATGGTCATGGTGGATACGTAGGTCTCTACACAGTTGAACACAACGAAAGATGCTCGCATTATTGAGTATTTCCACGTATTCAGCATTTCCAAGGATCTCATCGGTCCAATCCTGCCATCCTTGAAGGCGATTAGATGAATCAGACAGGAAGCGAATGGAACTAAAAGGGTATTCTTTCTTCTCTATGCATAGGCGGGGAATACAATTGGCATGGGGGAAGTCATCCCAACCTCCGCAAGATGGGGCATACAGAAACAAGCCTTCTTTCTCTGGTGGAGGAAAAATCGCTCTTTAACTCTATCCCAAAAGATGTCAGAAGGACCAAAGAAGGGAGCTCTCCCCCAATCGGTGATGAAGGGGGACTCCTTGGAAGTTCGTGGTCCTGCGGAGCATTCAGGTGAAAGGGCCTACAAGCAAGAGGAAGTTTATTATAAAAATTCTAAATAAAGCAAAGAAAGGATGTCAAGTAAAGTATTTGAGCTTGAAGTTGTGACGCCCCCAGAATTCAGAAACTCATATCTCGAATTTCGGTGCATCACGTGCTACTACGAATATCTTACAAAATCATTAACAACGGAAATAATAGAATAATTTACATTGATATAATATAAATATTCACGTCCCAAGGTACCGTAACCATTACTACATCAATTCTGTGATTAGCTTAACATAGCTTAATCATGCATCATAAAGATCATAACAATAATAATACTACGTCTAGTCTTAAGGACTAAGTTATTCTGCCGCCTTGCCCTTTCCCTTGTCCTTTCTTTGAAGTACCTTGCTTTCTCTTATAACGAAATGTTTTAGGAAGCAAGAATGAGCAACAAGTTTGCCCAGCAAGTAATATAGCCAGAAGAACAAGCAGTTATAGCATTTGAATCTTTCAAGGGTATAATAATAATTGATAGTTTAAGGATATCAAGAATATCAAGAGTATTCAATAGGAGTCGTTATAGACTGAAGGATATCATCAAAATCTCAGGATTTATCCATTTCGAGGTTCAACACGAATGAGTACTGAGCAGTCACTAAGGACTAAGAACTCTTACTAGAATTAACAATATTACACTGTAATCCAAAATCAACGAGTACAACAGGTGATCAGCCTAAAGTACCCTACGTTATGCATAACATTTAATCATACTCATGTGCGCACGTCGGTTCCCCGACAATATGTAATTTCCCCTTCTATGAGGGTTGTTCATCTCAGTAGATTTACGATAGTCCACACCAAGTCAATTGGTTTGGATAGCTCTTTAACACATAATAATAGTCTAAGCCAGATCAAGGGCTTGAGCAGGTTTTCATCATGCATTTAGGAACGATAAGTCCAATGCTTACAACAACGTCAAGGTATACAATTGATTTTCGAATAGAAGCAGATATTTTCTTGATAAAAATATGATTGATATGACAACAATTCAATGTATACAGTGTGAGAATTAAGGAACTTGCAACACAATAATAATAGTGTTCGGATACTTGCTCAATGTAAATTTGAGTGAAGTTAGGGAACTTGCCCAATAATAACAATAAGTTAGGGATAGAAACTTGCATGATATAAGTAACAAGTTTTTAGGGATAGGAAACTTGCCTTTAGCATTGATTACTACTTATAGCGAAAATCACCTCAATGAGCTATGCTTGTCCTATTTATGTAAGTATAGGTATTCATTAACCAAACACCCTTGATATACATATATAAACAACATGTACACTAACATGCTCATACTTTTGACCACTGCTAGTTTGTTCATAAACTTTCTTCTTTGAAGTTCCAAAAGGTTCATTGCTTTAAGTAGACCATAACGTCTATCAATCCCACCGACCTTTTTCTACGCATGTTTGCAGGCATTAGATTTATTTTCCCGAAGTTACTAAAATTCTCTACTTAGAACTTAATAGTTTATAACAGTATAGGAGTATTTATTAATCCATCCTTATATCAAGTCATGATGATGTCTCCGAGTTCCGGACATCATCTAGCCATGTCCGCCAAAGTCCGAAGCCAAGAAGAACACGCTTCGTCCAAGACATCACTTCATCCAAGACATCACGCTTTGTCCAAGACATCACGCTTTGTCCAAGAGACATCACGCTTTGTCCAATTCACTTTGTCCAAGATATTACGCTTTGTCCAAGACATCATGCTTTGTCCAAGACATCACGCTTTGTCCGAAGCCAGCTCCTTCAGAGACTTCAGTCTACACTATTTTGACAAAGTCTAAGTTCGTCGGGTTAATTTCATTAAGACTTTACTATATGCATACAACCTAAGGGATTTCTTAATACATGGTCCAACACGACCGAACCCATCAGTTGGTTCCTAAATGCAGGTCAAATTGCACACCCATGGATTTCGAAGCGATGAACATGCTCGCTTTTGCGAGTAGCCACAACTTGATTCCAGACAATTTTTAACGTATTCATGCACGAAGGTAAACTTTCTAAACACCCTATATCATCCTAATTCATCATACTTGACCTATTAATCCAAAAAAGCGAGAATCAACAAGACTCAAGTTAAGAACGAGTAGAAATTATACCTTCTCGAGCTTTAACCTTGATATCTCACACACCGATTTGGTAATGCTTAGCAACTAAGAATTCTTTACTCGATTTCTCCAACACTCTTATCACTAAAATAGGTATTACGGTGGCTTGTATTTAAAGAGAAGACATGGACTAGACACTTGCTTTACCCAATGTTGGGATTCATGGTGCAATAGAAATGAACAATGGTTATTTAAGGAGTTGTTCAACCACTCCATACCAGCCACTTAGCTAGCCATGCATGCCTAGGATTAGCAGCTTGAAAGTTTGCGTAAAGAGAGTTTAGGCTACTGTCCTTTGTACTCGGTGACCCTAATTTGGGGACAAGAGAACAGATCTCAGACATAGACAAGGGGCTAGTCGGTCAGGCCCACTGCCCCACACCACATTTTAATTTAACCAATACCTTGTACTATCAGTTAACTATTTTGTTGGATTCCGGATTGGATTTTAAATATCCCAAGCTTATTGGGCTAACTCAAAAGTCCATCAATTGACTTATTGAGCTAGACTCCCAATTTATTATTTGGACTTTAAACATGCAAATACTTAATTATTCCTCACTAATTCCATCATTGTGTCACACGAGACATTTCATGAACCTATCATAATTCTCCATATCTTATCGATCATCAACAGCTCAATTTTAATTCAATTGAGTTACTCCCCTCATGCCACGTAAGCATTTATAAAATAAATAATCACCAGCTCTATTTATAAATATAAATATTAAATCGTAAAAGTTACGGGTATTACATCCTCTCCCCCTTATAAAAATTCCGTCCTCGGAATTGATACAAGGTTACCCAAAAAGGTGGGGATAGTCTCTCCTCATCCCATCTTCTAATTCCCATGTGGCCTCTTCGACATCGTGGTTTCGCCAAACAACCTTTACAGAAGATATAACTTTGTTTCTTAGCATTTGTTCTTTCTTATCTATTATCTGAACAGGAATTTCTTCATATGCCAGATTCTTTTCTACTTGAATGGGCTCATAGGAAATCACGTGCTTATAGTCCGACTTATGCGGACGTAAATGCGAAATGTGAAACACGTTGTGGATGTGTTCCATTAAGGTGGCAAGGCAACTTTGTATGCCACTTCGCCCACTCGCTTCAATATCTCGAATGGCCCTATAAACCTCGGACTCAATTTTCCTTTCTTTCCGAATCTGATTTTTCCCTTCCAAGGAGATACCTTTAAAAACATAAAACTACCGACTTCAAAGTCTCGGTTACGATGATGCAAGTCGGCATACTTCTTTTAGCGATCTTGAGTCGCTACCAATTTTCCCTTATTGTTGCTACCACGGCCACTTCTTTGGACTAATTCTGGTCCCAAAAGTCGTCGTTCTCCGACTTCATCCCAACATAAAGGCGTCCTGCACTTTCTTCCGTAAAGAGCTTCATATGGCGGCATACCGATACTCGCATGATAGTTATTATTGTAAGTGAATTCTACTAATGGTAAATGGTCGTCCCAATTTCCCTTGAAGTCCATCACGCAAGCTCTAAGCATGTCTTCCAATGTTTGTATTGTTCGTTCACTCTGCCCGTCAGTTTGAGGGTGATAGGCAGTACTCAATCTCAATTGAGTTCCCATTCGTTCCTGCAAACTTTTCTCGAATTTTGATGTGAAACGCGGATCTCGATCGGAGACAATCGACACCGGCACTCCATGTCGCGATACGATTTCCTTCACATATAAATTTGCTAACTGGTTTAAATTGAATCGAATCTTGATGGGTAGAAAATGAGCCGTCTTTGTTAGTCGGTCCACAATAACCCAAATGGCGTCATAACCCTTCTGGGTAACCGGAAGTCCAACTACGAAGTCCATCGTAACGTGCTCCCATTTCCATTCTGGAATTTCCAATGGTTGAAGTAGTCCACTTGGCCTCTGGTGTTCTGCTTTGACTCTTTGACAAGTGAGACATCTGCTAACACACTCTGCAACCTCTCTTTTTTCAAATTAGGCCACCAAAATGGTGTCAAGATCCCGTACATTTTGTGCCTCTGGATGTCTGAAATACATCATATTGTGTGTGCTTCGTGTAGGATTTCCTCTCTCAGTTCGATTATAGCTGGCACCCATACTCGACCCTCAAATCTCAATATACCATTCTTATCTACTTTGAACGTTTCTTCCTTATCTTCTACTATTCTCTTCTTTATCTTCTCACATTCTTCATCTTTCTCTTGTGCTTCCTTTATTCTATCCAATAACGTCGGGTGAGCTCTCATCATGAGTAATCTTCCTTCCGCTTCTTTTGGTTCCTCCACCTCTATTTCCAACTTTTCCATTTCTCTTATTAATTCCTCTTGAGTTGTCAGTTTGAATAACTTCTCCCTTCCTTTTCTACTCAAAGCGTCGGCTACAGCGTTTGCTTTTCCCTGGTGATAAAGAATTTCACAGTCGTAATCCTTGATCAGTTCCAACCACCTCCTTTGTCGCATGTTCAACTCCTTCTGTGTGAAGATATATTTTAGACTCTTGTGATCCGTATATATCTCACATTTTTCTCCATACAAATAGTGCCTCCAAATCTTCAATGCAAAGACTACCGCCGCTAACTCCAAGTCATGGGTAGGGTATCGTTTTTCAAAATCTTTCAACTGTCGTGAGGCATATGCAATGACCTTGCCATGTTGCATTAGCACACAACCAAGTCCTCTATGCGATGCATCACTATACACCACAAATCCTCCTGTATCATCAGGTAATGATAATACAGGTGCCTCACTCAACCTCCTCTTCAATTCTTGGAAACTCTCCTCGCATTTGTCCGTCCATACGAACTTCTCTGTCTTCCTCGTTAGATTGGTCAGCGGGGTTGCTATCTTAGAAAAATCTTGGATAAATCTTCGATAGTACCCGTCCAAACCTAAGAAACTCCTAACTTCTGTTGGCGTCTTCGCCTGTTCCCAGTTATTTACCGCTTCCACCTTTGCAGGATCCACAGAAATTCCATCTTGATCTATCACGTGTCCTAGAAACTGGACCCTTTCCATCCAAAATTCACATTTTGAAAATTTAGCGTACATCTTTTCCCTTCTCAATGCTTCCAATACCATCTTCAGGTGTTCGGCGTGCTCTTCCTTCGTCTTTGAATAAATCAAAATGTCGTTGATAAATACTACTACGAACTTATCTAAGTATGGCTGGCTTCTTCGGTTCATCAAGTCCATGAATGTTTCTTGGAGCATTGGTTAATCCAAATGACATTACTAAAAATTCGTAATGTCCGTAGCGAGTTCGAAACGCCGTCTTTTGTACGTCCTCCTCTCGCACTTTCAACTGATGATAACCCGTTCGTAAATCTATTTTGGAAAAACACTTCACTCCTTTCAGTTGATCGAAAAGGTCGCCTATCCTTGGCAATGGATATTTATTCTTAATTGTCACTTCGGTTCAACTCCCGATAATCGATCTGAGCCTCATCGATCCATCCTTTTCTTTACAAACAACATTGGTGCTCCCCAAGGAGACACACACTTGGTCGAATGTAACCCTTATCTAGTAACTCTTGCAATTGAATCATCAATTCCTTCATTTCTCTTGGCGCCATACGATATGGGGCTTTCCGAATTGGTGCGGTTCCCGACGCTAAGTCTATTATGAATTCAATTTCTCCATCTCGGAAGACCAGTGCGCCTCATTTGGAAACACGTCTTGGAAATCTTTTACCACTAATATATCTTTCATTTCTATTCTCTTTTGATGAATGTCCATTATATAGGCTAAATAACCTACACATCCTTTCTTTAACAATTTCTTGCTTTGCATCATCGTAAAGCACCACGATTGCTTGAGTGATGAGCTACCGTAGAACACTACCTGGGACCGATTTGAGGTCCGAAGGTTCACACTCTTCTTCGACAATCGATTATCGCAGGCGGGCGGGATAACCAATCCATTCCTAATATCACATCAAATTCTCCCAGTTTAATCGGAATTAAGTCTACGTTTAGTTTGTGACCTCTAATGTTTGCACAACAGTTTCGGTAAACAAACCCTATGGGAATTACTTCCTTATTCGCAATCTCTACGTTCAATGAATTTTCTAAACGTTCAGGAGGTATGTTTAGTCGATTAGCAAATTCTTCGGACACAAAGGAATAGGTAGCACCCGAATCAAATAATACATAAGCATTTATATTATTGATTGGGAGAATACGACACCACGTCCTTGCATTCATTTGCGTCTTGGATAGTCGTATTAAAGGTTCGGCGATCGATTCGGTTGGATTGCGTTGGTCCGTCGATCATCGACTTCTTGCCCCCTCCTTCTTTGGTTGCTTCTCCGTTGCTCCCCTTCTTTGGGCAATCCTTGATTTGATGCTCGGTTGAGCCACACGCTGAAACATCCTTTGATCTTCTTGACTTTGGGCGGTTGGGTGAAATGTGCCCTTCTTGGCATGATTGTAGCAGACGTTCGCCTTTCCAAAGATTCCCCACGATGGTTTTTCCCACATTTCGAGCAAGCTTCACTTCTTTTCTTGAATCCTCCTTGATAATTTTCTGACTGGTTGATGTTTCGGTGGTTGGTGTTGTTGTTGTTGTTGTTGTCGTTGTTGCGGTTATCCCATTTCTTCTTTCCCAGATAACTTCCACCACTGCTACTCCCTCCACGAGTCTCTCCCCGGCGTTCTGTTCTTCTTCTCTCCTTGTTGTATTGGCTCAATGCCTCGCTACCTCCCTCAGCAATTATCGCCTTCTCCAATAATGTGGCGAACGAGTCGATTTGAAGGACCGACACCTTGTTGAACAACCAAGGTTTTAGTCCAAGTTCGAAGCGTCGAGATTTCCTTTCTTCTGTGTCTACTTGATGTGTTGCGAATCGTGCGAGTTCATTGAACTTGGCCGCATACTGTGCCATTGTCATCTCCCCTTGTTTTAGTTCTAGAAACTTTACCTCCATCCTATTCTTCATGCTCTTGAAGTAATTCTCGAAGAACGAGTCTTAAACCTTTCGGTGTTATAGTCCTTCTCCGCTCTCTGTTGATTTGCTTCCCACCGAGGTTTGCTTCACCCCTCATCATATATGTAGCGAACACGGTTTTTTGGTCTTCACCCACACGAGCAATGGCAAAGGCTTTCTCCATTTCCTTGATCCACGTTTGCGCTATGATAGGATCGGTAGTACCTATGAATTTCGGAGGTCCTACACTTTTAAAGTCCTTGAAGTTTGCGACCGAGCTACTTGGGGAATGGGTGGTACTTGTTCATTTCTTCCCCTAAGAGCCTCCCCTAACAAATCTACAAGCCTCTGAATGGGATCTACTTGTCCTCTCTCATCATTAACCGACTCTTCCGGTGCAGTTAACCTACGTCTGGGCGGCATATTCCTACCTCATAACATTCCATTTTTTATTATCTAATTATATTACTTAAACAATTCTCCATAAAAGGAATAAGATCTCGGAATACATTTCAGAACAAGATCATTTATATTCATATGCCAAATTGTTACATTACATGATTATCTCCAGCATACTTCTATAAATGACACAACTTATCCCCTAATATCACAAAAGATGGGGACAATCATTAACATACTACCCCTCTAACATAACTCAAAAGTTTGGGGTTTATAACATCTCACATTCTACATAAAGACTGAAATTACAACAATAGATAATACACTACACAACGAACTATAACTAATAACTTTTAACGCCTAGACTTAATCTATCATTCCGCTATTAACGCGTACTCCCTCTGAGTAATGTGCACCACCACATCTCGGCTTATGGTGTGTCGGTCCATCCACTTTCTCTTCGGGTAGTGATTTACCCCATCAATCATTCCCTCCATGGTAAATCATGATGCATAGCTCATCCTATTCATCTTCCTCCTTTTGCACCTCACTTCATCTTCTAGATCATTAGCCCTATCATTGGCCCCTTTCCACTTTTCTTCGAAATGGATCTTATCCATTACTTCCATCCTTAACTGAGTACGGATAGCTTCCTTCTCCGTCCTCTCGCTCAACTCCCTCTGCTCCATTTCTTCCAACTTCCCTGCCAGTTCTACATTCCTAGCCACCGCCCTGTGAAACAAGGCCCCCATCTGGATTCCTGTCTCCTTACGGTGAACAATCTCTACTTCCATCTCCTGCATCACTAACTTTCTTTGGTGGTCTTACGTCCTTGACTTTTGGAATTGGACTCTCATCTTTAGCCTCAACCTCTAACTCCTCAACTCTGCACCCTAACTCTAAAATCTGCTCCTCATACTCCCCCAACATCCTATCCTCAAAAGTAGCCTCGTCGGAGTCCCCCATGGGCTCATCCACCATACGCTCCTCCATAGGCTCCTCCTCTGGATCAGACTCTTCGGGTATTGGCTCTATCTCCTCTTCCTCATCATCATCATCGATAGGGACTACAGTTGATATAGGCTCCACTATCAATGGTGCCTCATATACCACGTGTATGTCACGCGGATCCTCTTCTACTACTCGGCTAGGTCCTCCCATGTCAGTCATCCTACAATCACCGACACAAGACAAAACAAACAACAACTCCATTAGAATCATAAGTTCATTGTATAGAATGAAATTATATTCTGTAACACGCTAAGTCCATCTCTATGAAAACTCTATATGAGTTTCATCCCTTTCTTTCTTCTAAGTTCTCCTAAGTTATAATCTAAGGGCTCTCGCTCCTAAGGTTTATAACTATGGCTTTGATACCAACCTGTGATGCCCCCAAAATTCAGACACTCATATCTCGAATTTTGGTGCATCACGCATCTTCTCTGAATATCTTACAAAATCATTAACAACAATGAAATAATAGAATAATTTACATTGATGTAATATAAATATTCACGTCCCAAGGTACCGTAACCATTACTACATCAATTCTGTGATTAGCTTAACATAGCTTAATCATGCATCATAAAGATCATAACAATAATAATACTACGTCTAGTCTTAAGGACTAAGTTATTCTGCCGCCTTGCCCTTTCCCTTGTCCTTTCCTGAAGTACCGCCTTGCTCTGCCTTAACTGAAATGTTTTAGGAAGCAAGAATGAGCAACAAGTTTGCCCAGCAAGTAATATAGCCAGAAGAACAAGCAGTTATAGCATTTGAATCTTTCAAGGGTATAATAATAATTGATAGTTTAAGGATATCAAGAATATCAAGAGTATTCAATAGGAGTCGTTATAGACTGAAGGATATCATCAAAATCTCAGGATTTATCCATTTCGAGGTTCAACATGAATGAGTACTGAGCAGTCACTAAGGACTAAGAACTCTTACTAGAATTAACGATGATACAATTTGTAATCCAAAATCAACGAGTACATGGTGGTGATCGGCTTAAAGTACCCTACGTTATGCATAACATTTAATCATACTCGTATGCATACGTCGGTTCCCAGATAATATGTAATTTCCCTTCTATGAGGGTTGTTCATCTCGATGAGATTTACGATAGTCCGCACTTTTAGTCAATTGGTTTGGATAGCTCTTTAACACATAATAATAGTCTAACCGAATCAAGGGCTTAGACAGTTTTTCATCATGCATTTAGGAACGATAAGTCCAATGCTTACAACAACGTCAAGGTATACAATTGATTTTCGAATAGAAGCAGATATTTGCTTGATAAAAATATGATTGATATGACAACAATTCAATGTATACGATTGTGAAATTAAGGAACTTGCAACCTGAATAATAATAGTGTTCGGATACTTGCTCAATGTAAATTTGAATGAAGTTAGGGAACTTGCCCAACAATAACAATAAGTTAGGGATAGAAACTTGCATGATATAAGTAACAAGTTTTTAGGGATAGGAAACTTGCCTTTAGCGTTGATTACTACTTATAGCGAAATCACCTCAATGAGCTATGCTTGTCCTATTTATGTAAGTATAGGTATTCATTAGCCAAACACACTTGATATACATATATAAACAACATGTACACTAACATGCTCATACTTTTGACCACTGCTAGTTTATTCATAAACTTTCTTCTTCGAAGTTCCAAAAGGTTCATTGCTTTAAGTATACCATAACGTCTATCAATCCCACCGACCTTTTTCTACGCATGTTTGCAGGCATTAGATTTATTTTCCCGAAGTTAGTAAAATTCTCTACTTAGAACTTAATAGTTTATAACAGTATAGGAGTATTTATTAATCCATCCTTATATCAAGTCATGATGATGTCTCCGAGTTCCAGGACATCTCGCCATGTCCGGTGTCCGTCTGGAAAAGACAACAACGTTCGTCCAGAAGGCATCGTCTTCATCCAAAGAGACATCACGCTTTGTCCAAGACATCACGCTTTCTGTCCAAACATCATCATTTGTCCAAGAAGACATCACGCTTTGTCCAAGACATTACGCTTTGTCCGAAGACATCATTTTGTCCAAGAGACATCACGCTTTGTCCGGCCCGCTCCTTCGAGAGACTTCGATTACACTATTTTGACAAAGTCTAAGTTAAATCGGGTTAATTTCATTAAGACTTTACTATATGCATATAACCTAAGGAATTTCTTAATACATGGTCCAACACGACCGAACCCATCAGTTGGTTCCTAAGTACGGTGCAGTTGCACCCCATGGATTTCGAAAGCGTGAACATGCTCGCTTTTGCGAGAGTAGCCACAACTTGATTCCGGACAATTTTAACGTATTCATGCACGAAGGTAAACTTTCTAAACACCCTATATCATCCTAATTCATCATACTTGACCTATTAATCCAAAAAACCGAGAATCAACAAGACTCGAGTTAAGAACGAGTAGAAATTATACCTTCTCGAGCTTTAACCTTGATATCTCACACACTGATTTGGTAATGCTTAGCAACTAAGAATTCTTTACTCGATTTCTCCACACTCTTTATCACTAAAACAGATACCTGGTGGCTTGTATTTAAAGAGAAAACATGGACTAGAAACTTGTTTTACCCAATGTTGGGATTCATGGTGCAATAGAAATGAACAATGGTTACTTAAGGAGTTGTTCAACCACTCCATACCAGCCACTTAGCTAGCCATGCATGCCTAGGATTAGCAGCTTGAAAGTTTGCGTAAAGAGAGTTTAGGCTACTGTCCTTTGTACTCGGTGACCCTAATTTGGGGACAAGAGAATAGATCTCAGACATAGACAAGGGGCTAGTCGGTCGTGCCCATTGCCCTTTACACCACATTTTAATTTAACCAATACCTTGTACTATCGATTAACTATTTTGTTGGATTAGGATTGGATTTTAAATATCCCAAAGCTTATTGGGCTAACTCAAAAGTCCATCAATTGACTTATTGGGCTAGACTCCCAATTTATTATTTGGACTTTAAACATGCAAATACTTAATTATTCCTCACTAATTCCATCATTGTGTCACACAAGAGACATTTCATGAACCTATCATAATTCTCCACATCTTATCGATCATCAATGGCTCAATTTTAATTCAATTGAGTTACTCCCCTCATGCCACGTAAGCATTTATAAAATAAATAATCACCAAATTTCTATTTATAAATATAAATATTAAATCGTAAAAGTTACGGGTATTACCTAAACTTCATTTCTTCGCCTAAACAATGATCATCCCCTAGGATTCGCCCCCTAGGGTTCGGCCCCCTAGGGTTTGGTCAAAAGGGGTGGTTTTGCCACATAAAAAAAAAAAAAAAAAATTAGTAGGGTTCGGGCCCCCTAGGGTTCGACTCCTATATGGTTCAGCCCCCCTAGGGGGTGTTCCTTCACCCTTAAAATAAATTGAGTAAGGTTCGGCCCCCTTAGGGTTCGGCCCCCCTAGGGGGTGATCCTTCACTCTTTAAAAAAAAATAATAACTAAGGCGGCTTTCCCCCTATAGGGTTCGGCCACCTATAGGGTTCGGCCCCCTAGGGGGATTCTTTTGTATACCTTTGATATTTTGATACTCCACAAATCAACTTTTCAGAGCGAATGCTTCTTAATTTGACGCGACAAATATTGTATTTTCCTTTATTATCCGAGGGAGCCCTACCGAGATATGATCAAGGTAACGGGGCTCAGAAGACAAAAGAAAGGTTACAATGGCCTGAAAAGAAAAGTGAATGAAACAAGTCAGGAGGAAGTTCGATAGAAAGCATTCAAATAAACAGAAAATTGAAAGCAAAGACAAGAAGAAGAAACTAACCAGCCCCAAGGGTTCGGGTTCAACCCTAGGTTTCTACCTATGGGGAGGAATTCTACTTTTTACCTCCCGCTTTTAATAATAAAGAATGTTTCCTTGTTGCCTCCTTGATGATTTTCCAAGCTCGTAAGAAGAGAGGGAGTCTAAGATGAAGCAAGACGAAAAGAAAAGCCTAAGTGACTTGGGAGATGTATATATATGTATATGCATATATTCTCCAAGTATGCCTGCAACAGAAAAGGAAGCAACCTCTATTTTCCTATTAAGGAAAATTTCGAAATATAAAGATAAGTTTATTTGAGCTTACTTCTAAATAAAAATATATATAGATGGAAATTTCGAAATTTGTATATATTTTAATGGAATTTCGAAAAAAATTAAATAAATAAAATTAAATATAATAATATATTTTTGATATTTTATTCCTAACAATAGGGAAATTTCAAATTAATATATATATATATATATATATATATATATATATATATATATATGAATATTTGATTTCCTTAAGAGGAAAGATATTGCTTTACAAAAATCAAATAGAGGAAGATTCTATTTTACTTCCAAAATAAATAAGATTCTATTTGGAAATATTTGATTTGATTCCTAAATAAAAAGAAAGATTTGATTTACCAAAAGAAAGATTTTATTAGATTAAATTTTATTTGGTAAGATTTGATGATCTTCCTTGTTTTAATTTCCAGGAAAAAATAAGGAAACATATATTGGGCAAGCTATGGAAAGATTTGCAGAAGATTCCTCAATATGTCCAAAGAAGAGCCCTGCTAGGTTTTGCCTCCCTCGGTTTTAATCCCAAGGGTTTGGCTCCCTAGGGGTTCCCTCTTCTAGGACCCTTGTCTTCAAGACCTGTAGAGCTAATGGAGTGGAGTCCTGCAAAAATCATTCGAAAGCTTAGAGTATTTTGCACAAGCGTCTCTCTGGAATCACGACTCTCGCGCAGGGGCAAATGTGGGCCCAAGTGCATATTAGGATTCACATGACCTAATTGAAATAAATGTACAAATTAGAATTTACATAACCTAATTAAATGTACGAATTAGGGTTCATATGACCTAATTAATTGTACAAATTAGGGTCCATGATGCAATTAAATGAAGACCGGAAAAGTCGAAAATAAATGTGCTAGACCCAGGAAAGCCTCCACGTGTTCCAAGGCAGAAGACTTGTGGAGGCAACCCATTTTGGGAATTGATTGAGGGATTGGATTGGCTGCTAGAAGGACATGACAATTTGGGCATTACTTTGATGACTAAAGGGTATTTTTGAAATTTTTCCTTAAAGACAGGACTAAGGGTATTTCGGGAATTTCTCTTAAAACATGTGCTTGGCATGTGACTGCTTCACAGGAAAGCTCTATAAATAGCTTTCTATCCTAAGAAGGAGTGGGACTTTTTTGGCCAAACATTACACTTGGACTCTTGGAAGCTCTGAGCACTTGGAATTCTCTCCCAACTCGAAGACTTAAGAGGGTTCTTGGAATCCCTGCTACCCTAACCCGGTTTTCGGATTCTGAGAGTTCTGCCACGTGTCATTGGAGTAATTGTCCACCTGTCGTTCTCCCCTCTTCAATCAATCAGTCAATTCCTTATTCTTCGTGGATTTCTCGCCTCTCCAGCCAACACGAAATCCTAACCCTAGCAAGATGCGATTTCCTTGCCCACAACACGCAAACACGTGCGTATATATAGCTATAATAAAATATAAAAACTTGTAACGTATAAATATGAATTCAACATCTCTTGAAATCCATCTCGACTTTCCAGAAAAGGGTGTTTGAACTTCATAAATTAGGCTATGAACTCTAAAGTATCTTAATTCTTAAACTTTCAAATATATTCAACACTAGTATATACTTAAAGGCTCTGCAAGTCAATGTAGATTAAATTATCTAAATTGATATAACATTTTTAGGACATATTAGAGGAAAAGAGAAATCAATAAAATTACATTACATGAATAAACTTGTTCACCTGGAGCAACATATCCGCAAGTGCCGGCAAGTGCGGTTTGATTTGATGAATCCGGGTATAGCAATTTTGCAGTGCCAAAGTCAGCAACAAAGGCCTCAAGCTTGGAGTCCAATAAAATGTTGTTACTTGATATGTCGCGATGAACAATAGGTGGGTTGCAGTCATAATGCATGTAAGATAAAGCGTTTGCAATATCTTTTACAATGTTCACTCTTCTGGTCCAATCTAGTTCGATGGCTTCAACATCATTTCTGAGGACACAAAACAAGCTTCCCCTTTCCAAGTATTCATAAACCAAAAACATGCATCTGCGGTGTAAACAAAATCCAAAAAGCTTCACGATGTTCTTATGCCTTATATTTGTTAATACTTGTATCTCATTCCTGAAACTCTTGTCAAAAGCCGACTCTTCGAGCCTATGAAGTTTTTTTAGAGCCACTACATTGCCACTAGGTAGTCTAGCTTCATACACACTACCATAGCCACCGGTTCCAATGCAGTATCTGATGTCAAAGTCATTGGTTGCTCTAATAATATCTTCATATGCAATTCTTCCATCATAATTCCATATCGAACAAAAATCACCGTTCTTGATTGCTTGAGCTTGGCTTTGACTTCTTTTTGCCTTAAGACGATTCAATAATACAAGGGCAATCATTAAGAAGGTTAGGAAAACAACAATGGGAAGAACAACTTTTATAGTGTCCAAGCCTCTTTTTCTCTTGTTCTTCTTGTTGAAGATGATGTCGTTGTTTATTGTGGTATTGCTGCTAGACATCTCTTGACAAGTCAGATTACCCTTGAGGGCGTAATTGCCTGATAAATCAATTGACGAGCCATCGCAACCATTGCAAGGACAAATTTGAATTGTGCCAGAAAGATTATTATTGGAGAGGTTCAAGTACTTCAAGTTTGACAAACTTTCAAGTTCAACAGGAATGGCTCCATTAAAATGGTTACAACTTAATGACAAATTTTCAAGTTGGTTACATTTTCCAAGTTATTTGGGGACGTGTCCATTAAACCAATTTTTTGAGAGGTCTAGAAATAGAAGATTATTCCACTGCTCAAAAATCGGTATTGTTCCAGAAAGTTGATTTGAGTGCAAATCAATAAATTGAAGTTTGGGGAGAAGGAAAACATCCATAGGTATAGAGCCGTTTATTTGGTTTGAAGAAAGGATCAAATTTGTCAAGATGCTTAAAAGACCTAGAGATGAAGGGATTGAACCATCAAGGTTGTCATTGCTCAGGTCTAGTGACTTTAGCATATTCAGGTTCCCTAATTCCGAAGGGATATAGCCACTAAATTGATTGTGATAAAGGTACAGAGTGACCAGATTTGTCGGCAAAGAACCCAAAGCTGAAGAGATTGAACCGACGAGGTCATTCTTATAGAGGAGTAGAAAACCTAAGTTGGTCAAATTCCTAAATCCTAAGGGAATGAAACCACTAATATTATTACGTGAGATGTCAAGCATTTGTAGTTGGGTGAGGTTAGCCAAGGAAGGAGGTAACTTACCCGTAAGAAAGTTCTCTCCCAGAAAAAGGTCTGTGAGTTTTGAAAGCATACCAATTTGGTACGGGATGCTACCACTCAGTCCACAGGAGTTAAGGTCAATCAATTCAAGGTTTGGAAATGCAGAAAAATTCAACTTCCCCACCTCACTTCCTGCGTAAGTGTACAGGATTATATCAGTGACACTACCTGCATCATTGCAATTGATGCCTCTCAGTTACAATGACTATGAGAAGTGTTCACCGTAATAATAGAAGTACTATTATTATTATTACTCCCCCACCAGCCGCTGCGGATTAGAGCTTCAGCTTCCGGTGATTTTGCTGCTGCAGCTACTAATATCATATTTGCACAAGAAGCCAGAAGAAGAAGAACAAGTAGTGCACGAGTGATGGACGAAGAGGATGCCATAATTTCTCACCAAGTACTGCCTAAGCATCTTCAGCAGTACCCGAGTCCACAAATCCTAGATTATATTTATTCTAAATATGGTCCATTGAATTTTCCGGGCAAGGCATAAAGACTATATTAAGTAACAAGAGTTGGTGGACTATAATTGTGATTATAATTTTTAATATATTTAAATGGGAAAGATGACTGAAGTAAAAGGAAAATTGCTGAAGAAGGAGAACCAGCCGAAGAAGGAGAAGCAGCTGAAGGAGAAGATGAAGGGACAGCTCCAACCGATAAAAAAATAAGAACAGAAAAAAAAATTTGGTCAGTAATAAAATACTAACGGATAGAAATTGAAAATATAAATTGGAAAATCTATAAATATGTACAATTGTAAGTATTTTGTTAATAATAGTTTGTATTTTTATTATATTTAATAATAAATTTTTTTTTTGAATTCATCGATTATTTTAATCTTTTTATATTATAGTTCACGGAATAGTCTATTTGCTGGAAAGATTGAAAACTAAAAAACATCTGCTGATGTCATATTTATTAAATATAATCCACGGTATAGTCCATCTACCGAAGATGCTCTAAAGCCTAACAAATGGTGGTTGGATTTGTAATGTAAAGGAGGTAACTCTACAGGCTATAGCCGACCAATAATTAAAGTCTTCTCAGTCTTTCTGGAAATTTTGGCAGGGGAGACTCACTTTTATTCAGTCTTCTCATGGTATCTTTGGTGGGCTCAAAATGAGGAGAGCAAATCCTCTGTCCCCAAATTCCCTGCCCCCCACTTAAATTTTGACACATGTCCTTTTATTTAATTTTAAAATTAATTAGTGTTAAGTAAGAGACTAGGTGTCAAAATTTAAGTTGAGGGACACAAGGTGTGACGCCCCCAAAATAGGTCCAATCCACCCAACCTATTCTGAGTCGCCAAATACATGGTACAGAAACAACTACAACTTCATTATTACAATTGTCGTGCAAAATACGACAACACTTATGTTGTGACTTTAAATACAAATATTGTCTTATAGACAATATCCACACCCAAATAAAACCCTCATTACAATTATTGATACACTATTTTACAAAATAGTGAGAACTACTAAAACAACTATCTTGAACCATCACTCCACACCCCGACTAGTTCCTGCTATATTCTCGTCTCCTGAGAAGAAAAATGGAACAAAAAGGAAAAGGGTGAGCTCAACTAGCCCAGTAAAAAATATTATGACTAAGATAATGTACAACAAATTATCCTTAGTCTTCAACAGGGAAAAATCTGATATAATACAATAGACAACAAGTTTTAGATCAACAACTGCAGCGGAAACAACAATTCATTAAAAAAGTTAAGTAGAGAATGAAATCTACTATCATCTATGAATTTAAAAGTCCATCATTGATATTTTGTCCCTGTAACATCAATCAATATACATCTTGAATCAAATAGTCATCTTTGCACTACAGGCCAAAGATATTAATCAGTCGGTCATGTTTATCTCAACACCTGTTCATCTTTGCACTACGAGCCAAAGATATTCATCAAGAAATCATTTATCTTTGCACTACAGGCCAAGATATTCAATAATATCATCATTTAGGACTGAGGATGATGAAAAATATATTTTAAAGAAAACGAATCCAGTGAGACAAAAGAACAAATATTAAAGATTAAGTATTTTAGACAATCCAAGTTCAAAATACTCCATAATAAACTATTGTGGAAGCGAGAATTTAAAAATGAAGATCAAAACATAGATCCAATCAAAGATGGGAACCATAACGAGACAATCTTGGACACGAGAAAAGAAAATTTAATTTTTCCAGTGAATAGTATCGATGATAAATGAATAGTCTTTGTATCGTGAATAAGACTGTGTATCGTGAATAGTAACTCCGACACTAAAAGGTAGAAATTTCACAAGAAAGTCATCATGCTTCGTGAATAGTACTCGTGAATAGTAACTCGTGAATAGTAACTCATGAATAGTAACCCTGACATAAAAAGATAAGAATTTCACAAGAAAAATTTTACCAATATTCCGGTATAATGATATTGAAAGAAATAATATCATTTATAAAAAAAATAGCATCTCTTACCTCAAAAGAATAGTACTTACGGGCCGAATATCGGATATATATTTGAAGGAAACTTGCAAATCAGATATAGTAACACTCAAAGTATCAAAATACTCACACACGAATAAGCTCGATAATATAGAGAAAGATTTCGATTTAAAAGGATTTTCAATTCTAACCTAAGCATCCTATTTATAGGAAAATACTTAGAATACCAAAGCAGAAAATTTAATAAAATAATAATATTTATATAAAAAAATCATACGCACCATTAGAAATCTAATTTCAACACATTTACCAACAAGTGGGGCCCACCAAAAATTAAAAACATGTTTTAAATAATTTTTGTAACAAAATCAATTCAGACCCAATATTCTGAAACTTCAATAATTCATAATAAATAGCCCTTTTATCAGAAAAATTCAAATCTTATATCCATTCCATAGGAAATTTAATTCTCTACAACTTTGCAGAAGAAAGTTTTTCCAAATTCCAAACAGAAATTGACCGAAATCCACATACGGACGATTTTGTAGGCTATAATCAAATTTCAGTAAAAAATAAGGTCCACCAACACACAAAACACGTGTTAAACATTTTTTATAACAAAAATACTCTTCCTCCTAATTTATTCATATATCACACATTCATTGTAAAAATATCACAATTATTATATTATTATAATATAATAATATATTTAAATGAATTATTTTATCAGAAAAGATAAAATATCAATTTTTAACAATTGTCACTTTAAAAATTTTCTCCATCTATATCCACATAAAATGAATATTTTTCTTATCAGATAAATCAATAATTAATTATTCACAAATAATATTACGAATCACAATAATGTGACAACCAAGCCGTTCCTCAGAAAGGGGCTTTCGATAAGGATTTCTCCTTCTCGGCACGCAATTAGGTGACCAAACCTCTCCTTAGACAGAACTTTCTAGACATTGCCAATAACGCTATCTAATAATATTATTTAAATAATATGAATTATTGATCTAATAATAAAAAATACTTTGTAGTGACAATTATTGAAACAACAATAATATAAAATATCAACGTAGCAATTATTGAATCAATAAAATAAAATATTGAATAGTAATTACTGTAACAATTATTGAGTATTGACCTTACGTAAGAATCAATAATTGGTTCAATACCGCAAAGCATCTTCTTGTGCGACATCGCCGTATTCTTGTATTTTAATCACCGGTATTCCAACAAGATATTAACGGTAAAAACTACATGGATTATTTATAAAAACTCAAGCTTGTCGTTTTCTTCATCCAATCGCTTTCAAGTTATGGGGCCCACACAAAAGTCGCTGGCATCGCATTTAATATTCCCAAAGCAAAGAAGAATATTCCACGATCAAACGAATATTCCCAAACAACAATGAATATTTTATAACCACTTGCTTATTTAAAATATTTAGCATTTTTTACCCATAACTAACCACATTAATCAAATCAACCCCTTTACTATTTTAAAATAATAATTAGAGAAATTAAATCTTTATTTATAAAAAGTTGGGGTCTTACACAAGGGAACAGAGAAATTGGGGATAGAGGATCTGCTCTCCAAAATAAGTGGCGTGAAAGATGTGATGGGGACCAGGTAGGGCTATTAACTTTTTCAATAATTCTAGAGGGACCGTCCTTCACCAGCCTAGTCATCGGTTCATTTTTTTTGTTATTGTCTCGTAAAAAATGTGTAGTATTTATTTTAATTAATTTTTTTTACAGAATTCAGTATTTTAAATGTAATTTAGATACATATACAAAATAGAGTTGTACATTATATAGAACCCTATTTTGTATATGTATCCAAATTATACCTAAAATACTAGATTCTGTAAAAATTACAGTTGGAATAAATATTGTGACGCCCCCAAAATAGGTATACATCACCCATTCTGAGTCGTCAAATACATGGAACAGAATTTAAATACAAACTTCATTTATACAATACGACAAAAGCGTAGCTGAGAGTTTTTACATGAATATTATCTCATAGACAATATCCAAACTCAAATGGAGTCCTCATTATATTTATTATCACACTATTTTATAGAATAGTGAGGACTACTATAGCCACCATTCTGGACCGTCACTCCATTCCCCGACTAGTCCCAGCTATATTCTCATTTCATGAAGAGAATAGTGAAATAAAAGGGTGAGCTCAACTAGCCCAGTAAGAAATATTATGACTAAGAGAATGCAGAATAAATTATTGTTAGTCTTCATCAGTATAACAACTGATAGAATACAATAGACAATAAGTTTTAGATCAACAACTGCAGCGGAAATAACAATCCATTAGAAGAGTTAAGTAAAACATAATTTCTACTGTCTTCTATGATTTAAAAGTTTAATATCAATTTTATCGCTGAGACTCAGCTTAATAAATAATTCACATCATTGAATTATCCATGCACTACGGGCCAAGGATATTCGTTAGTATCACCAGTGGTCAGGATCATGCCAATCCACAATTCATCTTTGCACCCTTGGCCGAAGAGAACCCATGGTCATGATCATTCCAAATAACTATCCATCAATGCACTACGGGCCAATGAGGACTTTTACCACATCATTTGTAACATTACAGGTTATGATTACACCGAATAATCCCTGGTCATAATCATACCAATCAACAGTCCATCTATGCACTACGACCAAAGATGACTTTTTATCACAATATAAGCATGAGGATGATGACAATGATATAAGAATTCAATCAAACGAAATCAAGGATAAATATTAAAGACTTTAAATTTATCTCGAGTTTAAAAATGTTCAAATTGTCAATATGATACTGCTTTGTGGAGTAAAATTCAAGAATAATATTGTATCAAAAATAATTTAGACAGAAAAGAAATCAATTTCTGTCATGAATAGTACCCCAGGTGAATAGTACCCGAGTGAATAGTACCCCGTGAATAGTACTTCGTGAATCGTACCCCGTGAATAGTACTTCATGAATAGTATCCCATGAATAGTACTTCATGAATAGTGTCGTACGTATGAATAGTACCCATGAATAGTACTCTGACATGAAAAGCTTAAAATTTAATAAAAATGTTCAGAAAAATATCATTGTGAAAAAATACTAGATGAAGCTCAAATTTCAAGGATATTCAACTAATTTCAAGGAGTATATGTGACACCCCCAAATCTGGGTACTTTAATTCCACGGAATTTGGTGTTCACTATACAAATATCATCTATCTATCTATCCATAATAAATACAAACCATGCAATAGATAGAAATAAATCCTCCCCTTATGGGGTTACAACTGTTAGGTTTGTAATAATCATGAACGCAATCAAATTGCATAAAATAAGCGGAAACGTGAAAAATCAGAGTTTTAATTTTTTACAAACCATATACCCGGATCATCCTTTATGCGCAATTATTAATTAAACGAAAAGATAAAGAACAAGAATCATACCCTTGAAGATTCGAGCTTCCTCAGGTACAAGTTCACCTCCAATCCTTTTCGCGTTCAACTTGAATCCACCGGGTTTGGTTCCTTCCTTTGATCAACATTAGCCACCCAAGTGTTTGGCCTCTAGAGGTGATCCACCAAGGAAGAAGAATGATTCAAGAAGATGGGTGGTTGGCTAAACCCTAGTTTTTTCTATCTCTATAGAAAAAGAGCGTACTCTCCAACAATTGGAATCACGTATTCACGTGTTTTGTGAAAGTGTCTCAACCACACCCATAATAAGACTCCTCTTATTTATAAATGTAGACAATCCTCCTTAACAAATAAGGAATTGGGCTTTATTTTAATTAATTAAACTCCTTTAATTAATTAGGCTCCTAATCTTATTAGGAATAATTAATTAAACTTTTAATTAATTAGTCTCCTAATCTTATTTGGAATAAATGAGAGTACTTTTATTAATTAATTTCCAAACTCCTTTAGGAATTAAACAATAATAATAGTAATAAGAAAAATAAGAATCTTCTTATTAATTTATATTTAATATTTCTAAAATATTAAATAATAAATATTAAGCTATTTAATTTATTCTATCACCATAGATTAAATTAAATATACTTAACTTATTATTACGACTATGCCATATTAAACCTAGGTTGTGAATAAATCAATTAGAACAATTCTAATCTTATTTAATAAATAAATTAAACTATTAATTTATTTAAATAAATAATATTTATTCTACAATAGGGATAAGTCTCCCTAGCGATCAACGACTTTCCGGATAATATAGATTTCAACATTAATCATAAAAGAACCTTTGAGTAAATAGTTACCGTACAATTCAATCCTTCCACCATACAATGTCCCAATTAAATATAAGACATGGAATTACTGACAAGTCTTATTTTATTTAATTATATGTATTTCGACTCTTAAATGCACAACTCCAAATAATGCAAATTAGAAACTCCTTTCTAATTTTATTCTGCCTTGGCCAACGACTATTGGTCGTCATTTAGCGAATCACATAGGACATTTCTCTTCTTTTACTAGAAGTGATAGATTCTTTATTGATCATACATTATCTTCATGTACAACTTATTATACTCAAGCATACCCTTTGATATACCCTAAGGGTCTTAAGGAATAAGTCAAAGCATAACTTATCATACACAAGATACTATGATGATCTCAAGTCCAAGGATCACGTATCACTATAGGAATTCCTATTGATATGCAAGTAAAACTCTATTAGGTATTCCTTAGCGAGCCACGTTCAGTGAACTTATTCTTTAATAAGCACCTACATACTTACTTTAGTGTCTCCACACAAATGATCATGAGATCAATCATCCTCATCCAATAAGCAAGCAACGTATGTACAAATCTATCCGGATTCACTAATCCCCAATTTAGTAATCCAACGATTGGGAACTATTTTAGTTTTAAGCTTTCTAAGAATTTAGATCTCATTAGAATGATCATCATCATTATTCTAAAAGCATTGCTTAAAACTATGGGTTTATCATATATTATAAAATAGTATCATGTAGATAATTAAAAGCCTTTAATAAATTAATACTTTTTATTAATAAATGAATAAGATTGTTACAAAGTATATGCTTTATCATCAAACATGATTGGCTTGTGTGCATACTACTTTCAATCTCCCACTTGCACTAAAGCCAATCGTCATGGTATCGCATACCCTTCATCTCTAAGTGACGATTATCCTGCTGTTGGATAAGCTTTAGTTAATAGATATGTAATGTTGTTCTTGAGAGTCCACTATCTCTATAGTGATTACCCATCTTTCAATGATTCTTATAATCAAATGAAAGTGTCATAACACATGTTTAGATCCAAGATGAGACTTAGGAACTATTTCTAGTTCTGTAATGAACTTTTCATCCAAACAATCAACTTACAGATTCATTTATAGCTATATACTTTGTCTTTATCACTAAACCAACAACTCTTTGCTGTTTGGAATCTTTCCAATTCACTACACCACTGATCAAGGTAACGCTTTACTTTAAAGTGGATTTTCTATTGTCTTGGTCTGTTTGAAAAACGTGAGTCTGTTAAGCCCTCTAGTTTTAATTTAGACTCACCATAAATTTTAATCACATCCTTAGTGCCGGTTAAGTACTTTAAGATGTTTTTCACTAACTCACAGTGAACTTCTCCAGAATATGACTGATCAACATCAGGTCCCGTACATTTCATTGCATACATGATAGTTACTCATGCGATCTCTCTTTTATGAGTATATGGGAACTATTAAGAGAGATACACTCCATGGCTCATCAACATGAGACAACTCTTGGAGTTTGCCATGCTAAACGACTTTAGCATCAAATGAATATACATTTTTCGGGTTAAGTCGAGCATCCTCTTAAATCTATCTATATATATTTGTATCCCCAATTAAGATACTCTTCCCAAATCATTCATGGAGGAATGTTTAGACAATTTTTACTGATTATAGCATTAGTATGTCATTCCTTATCTATAGTATATCAACATATATTATTAGGAATGTCACGGCGCTCCCACTGACCTTTTTGTACACACTAGGTTCATTCTTGTTTTTGATAAAATCAAACTCTTTTGATTGTTTCATCAAAACGAATGTTCCATTTTTGAGAAGTTTGCTTCAATTTATTTCTCTGAGTGTCTACAACTCTTACCTCATCGTATGTAACTGGTTCATCATCTTCTATGATGTATACCTTATCATCATCACATATGATGAATCCATACCTCCTAGGTATCTTTGGTGCTATTCTAGATTTACGATTTAGTTGTGGTACAATAGGTCTATCTATAGGTTCCTCTTATTTGACTTATAGTGTTTTATGGTTCTTGAACTCTTCAAGATCTATTATCCTCCCACTAGCCCCTTCAATGATAAACATCTTTATCTTAGAAGGCAGCATGTTTCGCAACAAACACCTTTTGCTAAGTAGGATCATAGAACATATACCCTAAACTTACTTTAAGATGTCCCACAAATTTGTACTTGTCAAATCTTGTCCTAAGCTTATCCTTTGAAACCTTTTCACATAAGTTGGACAACCCCTTATCTTAACAAACTTAAGATTAGAAATCCTCCCTATCCATAACTTTTATGGAGTCTTGGGGCCGAATTTTGAGGTTACCTTTTTCGTAGATATGCAGCCATTTCTAGGACATTACCCCAGAAGGATACTGGAATGTCGGTAAAATTATTATGGACCGTACCATGTCCAATAAGGTACTATTTTTCCTTTCAGATACATCAATCAATTATTGCGTATCAGGAGGCGTCCATTATGAGAAAACCATTTGAGATGATCTAGAAACTTATTGCACAAGTAGTTATTCCTTGATCTAATCAAATAATCTTAATACTTTGTCAATTTGTTTCACTTCTGAATTCTTTGAACCTTTCAAATAATTCACACTTGTATTTCATCAAATACACATATTCAACTTTTGAACGATCATCTCCTTTTTCTTATACTAGTTTGTTCAATTTGAAAAATAATTTTTCACGTAAGTCAAGTATACAAAATCCATTAAGTAATATTTCAGTTCTATACAAAATATTATTATTATAAATAGAACAACAATTGTTCTTAAATATAATACCAAAGATTTCATTGTTCAACAACAAAAAAGGAAATAATATTTCTAACGAGAACTAGAATACAATAACAACTTATTGACTTAATAGATTTGCCAGTAGGCAATGCTAAACGATAAGTTTCTATGGCTAATGCAGCAACCTTTGCTTCATTTCCCACACATAGGATTACTTATCTTTGTTTAGCTTTCTACTTCTGCTTGGTCCCTTCATAAATCTATATTTATGATAACCAAAGTCGGTATCCAATACCCAAGTAGAACCTTGACTTTAAGACAAAATTATTTCAATCATAAAAAAACTATATTGTAACCGAAACTTCACTAAGCTTCTTTTGTTGGCCTTTGCAAGATGCTTTTCACAATTTCTTTCCAGTGTCCAGGCTTATTGCAGTGGAAGCAAACTCCTTTGCCATCCTTATCAGTTTTGTTCTTATTATCCTTTGTTTTTGCCTTTCTATATACCTTCTTTGAATCGTTCTTCTTTTCAAAAGATCATTTGGCCCCTACCGGTAAGACTTGGTCTTTCTTGGTTGGAAAGTGACTCTCTACATTTTTCAACATGTTAAGCAAATCAGCGAGGCTGATATCTTGCTTGTTCATATGAAAAATTCACAACAATTGTGAAAGAAGTCCAAGAGGGAGTGCAAGATCAAATCTTGGTTCAACTCTCCATCCATGAAAAAAACCCATTGTCCTAATTATTCAATCAAATTAATCATGTTTAGGACATATGTTTGTACTGTACTGTCGTTGGTCATTCTAGATCGGAAGAGCTCCTTAGATATCTGATATCTATTAGTCCTATTTTCCTCAACATCAACTACTTGATGTGCAGGAATATAGTAGGAGCATCCATAATTTCATGCTGACGCTGAAGCTCGTTACTCATGGATGCGGGTATGATGCATTGAGTCAACTGTGCATCATCTTACCACTTACTAAAAGTAGCAATCTCTTCATCAGAGGCATTGTCTGCAACCATTGCAGGGATAGGCGTATTAAGGACATAAGATACCTTTTCAGTTGTGAGAACTATTCTCAATTTCTTAACCAATCCATTTAATTTGGTTCGGTTAAATAACATCTAATATGCTTCACAGTGATAGTAATTTAGACATTGTAAAATTCTGTAAATGAATTTGTAATTAACAACATTTTAGCATACATTCTTTTATTAATTAGCAAAATAATTTAGGTCTTGTCTTAAATTGGTATCTCCCACTATTTTCTTTAAACTATATTACCCTCAATATATATAGTTCGGAAATATCTAATTAAAGATATGCTAGTGAGAATAAGGATCCCATTTCAAATGTATATAGCCTTGTGTGTGCACAACAAACGATATATAAATAAATAGGTAGACAACTCTTGTCAATTACATCAACTATGCAACTCCTAGTATTTTGCCTCTTAGATCATAATGGTCAAGTGTGTGCACATCCGAACTAAAATGATTTAAGTTAAGTCAGACCCAACATTTCCATATAAGTGAAGAAAAACTACATTATTGTGTGTGCACAACAAAGCGAAGATGTTCAATTCCTTATAAACATCATATGTAATAAAAATAACATCTTAAATATTTAATACTTGCCTTGTGTGTGCACAACAAACTCATATTAAATATTTAATACTCTATTGTTTCTATCATGCTAGAAGGCGACGTTCGATATTCCAAATATCTTTGAACGTTACAACTTAATATAAAATATTTGAGGGGTTTGTTTGTAATTTGTCTCATCTTGTTTAGCGCGCATGCACATATATATATAAAATACGCATCATATTAATTAACATGCGAAGCATGTTTGCATTATATATATATATATATATATATATATATATATATATATATATAAGCATGCACATATAGAATATTATATTCTACTCAGATTGATTATGGACTTTTATTCTAGTTTGGTTCACTAGAGCCACCAAGTGAACCAAAATGTTAAACCCTAGGAGTGAAAGAATTAATATTTAAATATAACTATTATATTTAAACCCGGGCTCCATTACAAACGAGTCTTCAAGCGCTCATTGATCCTTGATCTCCAATTCTTCAAAATTAATTCTAACTATTCCTATTACAAAATTATATAAAATAAATAGAAACCTTGATCGTGATCGAGGGAAGTACATAGGAGGAGATAGAATTTACATTAAGAAAAAATTAGAAAAGACGAGGTACGCAGACCCCATTTAATAAAACTCATACATTCATGCATCCAACTAAAATAAAATTCAATCACATTGGTTAATAGTCCATAATCAATCCCATTTATTATCATACACATCATCATATGCATCAATAAATAACATTCATCTCATGAATAATAAACATTCAATATATATATTGATATCATTTAATGAGCAAATTTAGTTAGTATAAAATCTAATTTTGAATCAAAATAAACCGCTTTATTTTAATCCAAATTTAAATCAAAATAAACCTCTTAATTTTAATTTATCCAATTTCGAATAAAATAAATTATTTTATTTTAATCAAAATCTTTAATCAAATAAACTTATTTATTCCAAGTAAAAAAATAAAAATAAAACTCTTTTATTTAAAGGAAACACGGATTCTTTTTCTATTCACAAATAAACTCTTTTATTTTGAATAATATGAAATCTTATTCCATATCTAAATAAACTCCTTTATTTAAGGAAATACGGATTTTCTTTCCTATTCACAAATAAACTCTTTTATTTTGAATAATATGAAATCTTATTTCATATCTAAATAAATAAATTTATTTAAGAAAACATAGAATCCAATTTCAACTTCAATTAGTTATCATGGAATCCAATTCCAACTCTAATTAGTTAACATGAAATTTAATTTTAAAATTAAAATATTTTTTTTTATTTTAAGAATAAAATTATTAATAATAATATTATATATATATATATATATATATATATATATATCGTAATATGTGAATCACGTGGGAACCTGTTTAACATAAATCACGTGATAATGTCGTAATATGTAATACATGAATCATCATGTAACTTGTTAACATTATAGTAGATATTAAGTAATAGGTATCTATATTACGTGATGCAGGATTATGAAATCACGCGAATTACGAAGGTACAAGATTAACGAAATAACGGATTTCGCCATTTTTTTTAAAAATTTTATACAACAAAATTATGCTCAATTAAATTGTTCTAAACACATATCAATATACATATCAAATTAAAATAATTAATAATTCACATAAAGGTTTGGCTCTGATACCACTGTTAGGTTTGTAATAATCATGAACACAATAAAATTGTATAAAGTAAGCGGAAACGTGAAAATCAGAGTTTTAATTTTTTACAAACCATATACCCGGATCATCCTTTATGCGCAATTATTAATTAAACAAAAAGATAAAGAACAAAAATCATACCCTTGAAGATTCGAGCTTCCTCAAGTACAAGTTCACCTCTAATCCTTTTCGCGTTCAACTTGAATCCACCGGGTTTGGTTCCTTCCTTTGATCAACGTTAGCCACCCAAGTGTTTGGCCTCTAGAGGTGATCCACCAAGGAAGAAGAATGATTCAAGAAGATGGGTGGTTGGCTAAACCCTAGTTTTTTCTATCTCTATAGAAAAAGAGCGTACTCTCCAACAATTGGAATCACGTATTCACGTGTTTTGTGAAAGTGTCTCAACCACACCCATAATAAGACTTCTCTTATTTATAGATGTAGACAACCCTCCTTAACAATTAAGGAATTGGGCTTTATTTTAGTTAATTAAACTCTTTTAATTAATTAGGCTCCTAATCTTATTAGAAATAATTAATTAAATTTTTAATTAATTAGTCTCCTAATCTTATTAGGAATAAATGAGAGTACTTTTATTAATTAATTCCCAAACTCCTTTAGGAATTAAATAATAATAATAGTAATAATAAAAATAAGACTTCTTATTAATTTATATTTAATATTTCCAAAATATTAAATAATAAATATTAAGCTATTTAATATATTCTATCACCATAGATTAAATTAAATATACTTAACTTATTATTACGATTATGCCATTAACTTCTTAAATAATTATTTTTCCTTTTATGGTGTGACCCTTTAGGTTCTCCTTATTAAACCGGTTGTGAATAAATCAATTAGAACAATTCTAATCTTATTTAAATAAATAAATTAAACTATTAATTTATTTAAATAAATAATATTTATTCTACAATAAGGATAAGCCTCCCTAGCGATCAATGACTTTTCGGATAATATAAATTTCAACATTAATCACAAAAGAACCTTTGAGTAAATAGTTACCGTACAATTCAATCCTTCCACCATACAATGTCCCAATTAAATATAAGACATAGAATTACTGTCAAGTCTTATTTTATTTAATTATATGTATTTCGACTCTTAAATGCACAACTCCAAATAATGCAAATTAGAAACTCCTTTCTAATTTCATTCTGCATTGGCCAAGGACTACTGGGTTGTCATTTATTGAATCACATAGGATATTTTTCTTCTTTTACTAAAAGTGGTAGATTCTTTATTGATCATACATTATCTCCATGTACAACTTATTATACCCAAGCATACCCCTTGATATACCCTAAGGGTCTTAAAGAATAAGTCAAAGTATAACTTATCATACACAAGATACTATGATGATCTCAAGTCCAAGGATCACTTGTACTACTATCACTACAGGAATTCCTATTAATAGGCAAGTAAAACTCCATTAAGTATTCCTTAGCTAGCCACGTTCAGTGAACTTATTCTCTAATAAGCACCTACATACTTGCTGTAGTGTCTCCACACAAATGATCATGAGATCAATCATCCTCATCCAATGAGCAAGCAACGTATGTACAAATCTATCCGTATTCACTAATCCCCAATTTAGTAATCCAACGATTGAGAACTATTTTAGTTTTAAGCTTTCTAAGAATTTAGATCTCATTAGAATGATCATCATTATTATTCTAAAAGCATTGCTTAAAACTATGGGTTTATCACATATTATAAAACAACATTATGTAGATAATTAAAAGTCTTTAATAAATTAATACTTTTTATTAATAAATGAATAAGATTATTACAAAGTATATGCTTTATCATCAAACATGATTGGCTTGTGTGCATACTGCTTTCAACAACATCTGAATAATAAATACAATCCCAGGTCAAACTAACCTTAAACATCTATGCGAAAACATAAACAAATAAATAAGTCTTAAACAACATCAAGTCTTGACAATAAACATTCTTAAAATTAAATAACAAGTCTTCAACACTTGTTAACTTTTCCCTTGCCTCTACTAGTGGAAGGCTCGTCGGACCTTTCGTTCTTAACTGCAACATTATTATTATGCAAGAGTGAGCACGGTTGCCCACAAGTATAACAATATAACAACAATATACTAACATGCGAATGAATCAAAGACTTCTGAAATAAGAAAACTTGACTTTTGAATCAAGAATGAATAACTAGAATCAAAAGAACTTCTGAGGGTCATAAGATCTTGAACTACGTCCTAGGTTGTCAAGTGTTTATACTTGAAACCTTTAACAGTCATAAGACTATGGACTCTTCTTCTCGTACTTAGGGGGATCAGCCCTTAGTACCATATTGTGCACAATATCTTAATGCTAAAGCATAATTAATCCCCTATAACAGGATTGTTCATCTTAGTTTGACATTAGAGTCCATACCAAAGGAAGTTTGGTTTGGATAAGCTCAACAATGGTTCTAAAATTTAGAACGTTCATCAACTATGGACTAGTCGAATCAATAAGGGTTCGCTAGTTTTACAAGGTTCAACAATAATTGATATTCAATTTGAATAATAAAGTTCAAGATGTATATAATCGAATAAGTATTGTATAACAGGAATTATACTTTTAAAGAATGATAACATCTAATATGAAATCTTAACTTGAACAATAATAAACAAGATAGAATAAGGAAATTGCTTTATGTAAAGAAACAAGGTTTAGGAACTTGCCTCGTGCGTAGGCTAAATGATTACTACTTCCGTTTACCACAAGTCCTACACACATACCATATGTATTCACGACATTCATTAGTTACATTTTTACTTAATTATTTGATATAACTCCACTTTATTTAATAAATCATTACCCTTCTAATTTAATTACTTAATTAAATTAGAATATTTTCATTCCCTTACTATTTTTACACTCTAATAAATTATTTCATAATATTTTTCATCGAATATTTATTTTATTCCATAAATATCTCAATTAAAATATTTATTTTATTTTATAAATATTTTAATAATAATTTTCATCGAATATTTATTTTATTCTATAAATATCTCAATTAAAATATTCATTTTATTTGATAAATATTTTAATTAATAATTTTCATTGAATATTTATTTTATTCCATAAATATCTCAATTAAAATAATTATTTTATTTGAGAAATATTTTAATTAATTAATTATTATTATATTTAATTTAATTTATTTTATTTTATTTTATTTTTGCCCACGTAAGGTGATTTAGTTTAGTAACGCCACAAAGCGAGTTACCTAGACTCAGTTTCTGCAGTCTGCAGTTCACGAACACATAACAAGGCCAATTTAGGCCAAAAAAATCTCACACAAGTTCAACCGTTTGTTCACAGAACATGGCCAAAAACTTCTAATTTCCTTGTCCTTAAATTAATTTAAGCATACAGATACTATAATTCATATATGATCATTACCCAACCTTTCTAATCATGATTTTAATAACTTAATTCATATAATTACTTGAATCAAAACACATAATTTCACAGTTCTTATGAAAAACTCAATTTTTCACATTATTAACGAAATCAACTACTGCGAACTCGTTTTTCGACCAAATCAGTCCGTTTAAATTGCGTTCTTTTCGCCTTTACATGTATAAACAAAATCATTCATCAATTTACCGATTAATATGTAATTTAAACATAAATATTTGTACTTATAAGCCATATTCATATATTTTTCTCTATAAAACTATAAAACTCCAATTTGAACATGATTTCATAGATTAATTACTCTAAAACACATATAGATCATATATAATTGAATTATACAGGTTAATAAACATACATAACATCATAGATTTAACAATTAGCCATGAAAATTCAATTACAGAAAACTAAAAGCCAATTTTCATGAAAAGTTTCTAAGTACGTAAATTAAAAGTATAGGTTAAGGAATTACCCCTTAATTTTCTCTGTTAGATTGTTAGAGAGTAGAAGAAAACTCCTTAATCCTCCAATTCCTTCTTCAATTCCCTCAATCTCTCTTTTTTCTCTCTATAGTTCACTGACTTAGGTTTTTAGGAAATGAGAAAGACGTAAAAGAAAAGGCCTAATATAAGTGCGCATATCGGCGTAATAGTGATCGGTTAATCCCGTAGTGGGTTAACTGGCCAACTTTCTTTAAGGCCTTGTTTGGATAGTCTTTAAAAGGCTATTTACCAATTAATTTAATTAATATCTTATTATATAGTTTAATAATGTCACACCCATTTAAGGAATTAATCAAATATCTTATTTAATTTAATTAAATAAAATAGAATAATTTCACATTAAATCACATAGTCACATAATTAATTTCTCATTTATTAATTATGTCAAGTCATTAAATCTCCAATTAATTGTTAAATTAATTAGAATAACATTATGCTTAAATAATTAATTTAATCAAATAAGAACAATTAAATACATACTTTTGAATAATAAAATTCTCCACATTAATTTAATCAATGTAACACATATAATTAAATTAATCTTCCACAATTTCATCAATTAATTATTTAACCCAATAATTAAATTATCAAAAAATATTTATTTAATTTAATAAATATTCTAATTAAATTACAAAAATCTCGTTTGTCACAGTATAAAAGCAATACTTTAACAAAATGAGTGTAGAATTCAGAATATGAAACGAAATAATATTACTTACATACTACAGAGTATGGAAGAAAATATTATTTCTTACGAATATTGAACAAAAATAACATCCCTTATAACTGTTGAACGAAAATAATATTCCTTACGAATATTGAACGAAGATAATATTCTTTACGAATATTAAAAGAAGATAATATTTGTTGCGAATATTGAACGAAATAAAATTTGTTATGAATACGAAAAATAATATCGTAAGCGAATATGAAATAAATAATACCCCTTACGACTGTTGAACGAAAATAATATTCCTTACGAATATTGAACGAAGATAATATTCCTTACGAATATTGAACGAAAATAATATTCTTTACGAATATTGAACGAAATAAAATTCCTTACGAATACGAAAAATAATATCGTAAGCGAATATGAAATAAATAATATCCCTTACAACTGTTGAACGAAAATAATATTATTTACGAATATTGAACGAAGATAATATTCCCTACGAATATTGAACGAAAATAATATTCCTTACGAATATTGAACGAAATAAAATTCTTTACGAATACGAAAAATAATATCGTAAGCGAATATGAAATAAATAATACCCCTTACCTTAAAAGGAAAGTACTTCTAACTAGTAGGGCGGGGATATTCTTGTAGAAAATTTACACTGTTTTCTACACTCAAGCTTTCTTAAAATCTAAAGAAATACGCTCAATATTATAGAAGAAGAATTCTCTGATTCTGGTGTGATTCTTAATTCTAAACTAAGCATCCTATTTATAGGAGAAGAGAAGGATACTATTAAGAAAATAAAATCACGGACTGCACAGTGGCATCACGGGCGCGAATTCGTTTGGTTGATTTCGTTGAAAATTTGATTTACTATGCAACACTATGCAATAAAATATAATATATTCTATTTTACATAAAAAACAAAACTTATTATAATATATATATATATATATATAGAGAGAGAGAGAGAGAGATAAATAGAGAGGATTTTTATGAAGTATTTGTTATAAATTTAGCTTATTGGATGGACCCCCATTTACCTATTTTTTTAAAAATAATCGGTAGAAAGTTATCTCAATTATATATATATATATATTTCGATTGATGTCCGAATTGTTATAAAAGTCTATGCTATTTGATTCAGCTAGACGAATATTGAAAGATGTTCATGGAATTCAAGCGTTCTTTGTCAAATTATGTCAAACCAAATTGTTTTGGTGCAGATTTGGATGTTGAAAAGATGAGATGAACAACCCTTTTATAGGGGATTACGCGGAGACGTTTAGATGTTTGTGCACAATACATTGTATGGAAGGGTGATCACCCTAAGTGCAGTCGCTATAGTCTTATATTTGTTAAAGTTTAAGTTGAAAGATTACTTATAACTATGGACATACGCATAGCGTTTAAATGTTTATGCAATACATCGTATTTAAGGGCTTAACACCCTAAATGCACGGAGTCCCTATAGTCTAATGATCATATAAGGTTTAAGTTGAAAGAGTACTTATAACCGTGGGCGTAGTTCAAGGTCTTATGACCCTCAACATGATTTGAAATCTTTTAAATTCCTCATTATTCATATCGCTTTCCCCAATTATTGAGCAATTGTGGAAGATTCTTGTTATTCTAAAAAGGTGAATGTGGTAAGGATGATATTCCTTAGAAAGAAGTAAGTCGTAGAATGCGACACTGAATGATGAATATATTGAATAAGTGAGAAAAGAAATTTTTAAATGAGAAGGAGATGAGTTATCAAAGAATAATGTACAACTTTTAATAGAAAAGTTTAATAATTGTAGAAAGATCTTTGTGGAAAGAAGTGGTTATAGAACCCAATGAATGAATAAAGTATTAACATAAAATCTATTTTTATAGATTGAATGAATGAAGATTAATAAATAAAATTTTGAGGACGAAATTCTTAGAAGAATGGGTGAATGTAATATCCCGAGTGTTTATGATATCGATCCTTAGAAAAGGAAATGAATGGATTAAAGAATATATAATACTCAAAATATAATTGAGTTCAAGTGAAAGTTATGAAATAAAACTTACAAGAATTTATTATGAAGAATGGTGGGAGTAGGAAATATAAAACCTATATGAAGATAATGTGTTGAAGTTATTCAACGAAGTGATTTGGTAAGAAACCTGAGGAAGGTAGGATTTCGGTGATTCCGATGACGGAATCCTTATAAGGTGGGAAGAATATAACAATCCAGAATTTTATTTATAATTTCAAATAAATATTTTTAATTGATGTGTTTGTTATTTAGTAGATATTTGTTGGATTATTTATTAGTAAGTAAATAATTCATGAGTTATAGAAATTAACTTAATTAAGATAAAAGAGAGATGTATTAAATTTATGAGATAATACTCTAATTTAACTCAATAACTAAATTAGAGAGTTATTAAGGATTATATGGTTTGTTATAATGTTATTTAATTTAATTTTTGTAATTAAAGTGATGTGTTAATTTATTAAATAAAATTATAATTATAATCAAAATTATAATTTTATTGTATTGGTTTATGTGGTAAATGGATTTAATAAATTGTTATTAGATTTAATTTAATTTGAATATGAGAATTTATTTAAATAAAGTGTGACAATAAATATGACTTATGAAAATAGATTAAAAGAGTTTTAATTTGGTGTTACCAAACAAAGCCTTATGGATTTTGAATTAAAATAAAATAAAAAATATAATATAATATAATAAATATTACATAATTAGTATATTTATTATTATGACTGTTTTATACGTTTTATGTTTATTCTTGCGTCTGTTTTATTTTACGTAAGAAGTTTTGGCTTGAGCCTGAGAAGGGAGGAAGAACACAGAAGAGAGAAATAGAGAAAGGGAGAGAATTCTCTGTAAGTTAGAGAAAGAAAGTTGGAGAATCAAAGGAAGAAAAGAAGGATTAGTTGTGAGACCCCGAATTTTATGAAATAAAAGTATTCAATTTTATTATAATTATTCTATTTAGTAAATGGTTAAATTGATAAAAGGTTAAAGTTAAGGGTGATATATGAAAAATTTTCAAAGTAAGCAAGTTGTCATAAAATAATCGGTAGTAAAAGTATAGTAATACGTGTGGTTGCATAGTAGCACACGGTATTGATTATTGATGCTTACGCGAGAAGTCACTCAGTTTTATTCAATTATTATCACAATATTTATATTATTAAATCAATAATTGAGACGACAAAATTATTCATATTATTATTTGCAATATTGACAATGTCTAGAAGTTCTTTTAAGGAGAGGTTTGGTCACCTAATTGCGCGCCAATAAGGAGAAATCTTTATCGGAAAGCCCCTCTCTTTCCTGGGAACGACCTGATTGTTAAATATTGTGAATTATAATATTAATGATGAATAAGTTCGTGTTGATTAAAGATGAAATTGATAGTTCCATTGTGTTGGAATTATTAATGTTAGTGAAAATCGACATTTATTTCGATAATAATTGATGTCTGGAGGTTATATTAATCAATCAGGTAATTAACTGGATAAATGAGCAATTAATTGCTATTAGTTCACATGCTTATAACTATGTGTTCACATGTGTGTACTATTGATTCACGTGATTTACTATTAGGGGAGTTGGTGCAAGATTGATAATACTTGCATGACTAAATTAAAAATGGAGGTATAGTTGAAGGTACTATACTATAATTAATTTTTTTACATATTTAGAACTATTGAGTCACATGATTTACTATTGATTCACATGATTTACTATTAGGGGAGGTGATGCAAGTTTGATAATACTTGCAGGACTAAATTAAAAATAAAAGAAAAGAGGGAGGTATTATACTATAATATTTTGAGCCCCAAAATGTGCAATTATGGAAACTATATTTTTCTATAAATAGAAGCACATTCCTTTATTATTTTTTACCAATTCACTAAAGCTATAGAGAAATTATTATAGAGAGAAAGAAGAAGAGAAGTCTGCTACCTCACTATTCTAGTATCCGATTTCTTCTAAGGTAAGGGTATTATTCTTTTCATATTCATGAAGAGAGTTATTTTCTTTCAATACTAAGTAAAGGTTGTTATTCCATTCTTTATTATTATGTTGGAATAACTCGTCATCACAATACCGCATATATGGTAAAATTCTTACATTATTCTATTCTTTATTATTACATTAGAATAACTTTTATGCATGCGGTCCATCGCATGCCTGGTGAAATCTGTTGTTATTCCATTCTTTATTATTTTGTTGGAATATCCCGTCTGTGCGGATTACGCATGACCTGGTTCCATTCTTTATTATTATGTTGGAATATCCTGTCTGTACGGATTACACATGACCTGGTTCCATTCTTTATTATTCTGTTGGGAATAACATGTCTGTGCGGTCTATCACATGCATGGTGAATTCTTCTATTATTCCATTCTTTATTATTCTGTTGGAATAACCTGTCTATGTGGATTACCGCATGCATGGTGAATGATCTTTTGTACTCATTCTTTATTAAATTGTGGAAATGATCTGTCTACGTGGATTACCGCATGGCGGGTGAAAATCCATTTGCAGTTTCGTATATTCTATTATACTCATCTGGGATATCATTTCTTTTGTACTCATCATAAATATCGTTTTCTTTGGTTTTTTTTGTTACGAGTTACTATTTAAGGGTTACTATTCACCCGGTTACTATTCACTCTAGTATTATTCACTCGGGTATTCAGGGTACTTTTCGTGTCGGAGTACTATTCACGAGTTACTATTCATGAGTTACTATTCACTCTAGTATCATTCACTCGGGTATTCGGGACACTTTTTGTGTCGGGGTACTATTCACGGGGTACTATTCCCGAAGTACTATTCATGATGTACTATTTACCCAAAAAATATATTCTTTTCTGTCCAAATTATTTTTGGTACATGAATATTATTCTTGAATTTTACTCTACAAAGCAGTATTATATTGACAATTTGGATATTTTTAAACTCTGGATAAATTTAAAGTCTTTAATATTTATCCTTAATTTTGTTTGATTTGATTTTGGTTGATTATTGCTTATATCATTGTCATCATCCTCATGCTTATATTGTGATGAAAGTCATCTTTGGCTTACATGCATAAATGGACTTGGTATGATTATGACCGTGATTATTCTAAGATAATCATGACCGTAATGTAACGAATGATGTGGTAAAAGTCCTCATTGGCACGTAGTTCATTGATGGACAGGATTGTTGGTATGATTATAACCGAGGATTATTCTAGATAATCATGACCATTGATGATTACATGAATATCATTGGCCGTGGTTCAGGGATGATTCAATTTTATTTATTAAGCAAGTCTCAGCGATAAAGTTGATGAAAAACTTTTTAAATCATAGAAGATAGTAGATTTTATGCTCTACTTGACTCTTCTAATGGATTGCTTATTCCGTTGCAGTTGTTGATCTAAAACTTGTTGTCTATTGTATTCTATCAGTTGTTATACTGTTGAAGGCTAATGATAATTTATTCTGCATTATCTTAGTCATAATATTTCTTACTGGGCTAGTTGAGCTTATCCTTTCTTTCATTGTTCTCTTCAGGAAATGAGAATATAGCTAGGACGAGTCGGGGAATGAAGTGATGGTCAAGGATAAATGACTTTAGTAGTCCTCACTATTATACGAAATAATGTGATAATAATTGTAATAAGGACACCATTGAGTGTAGATATTGTCTAGATGACAATATTCTTATTTAAACTCTCAGCTATGTTTTGTCGTATTTTTCACGACTGTTGTATAATTAAGTTGTATTTGAATTTTGTACCATGTATTTGGCGACTCAAGATGGGTGATGTATACCTATTTTGGGGGCGTCACATTAGTCAAGCCATTTTTATCCTCTATCAAGGTTAAAGAAGATTCAAAGTAAGAATCAATTCTAAAACCTCAAACCTCTATTCTTGAGTTTTCTATAGAAGTTATTTAGTTGTATGATTTGATAAATTGTTGAATAAATATGTTTATGGGTTGGTATAACCTATTTTATAACATCTAAAAGTGGTTTTTAGGGTGATCAAGTTCATGAAAGTATGATTAAACTAGAAAAAATTGAGTTTTATAGATATTTGTACATTATGGCATGTTTTAGAATCAAACATTGATGATGAATTCATGATATAATCTGAAATTGATTATATATGTTGTTAGTATGATGAAAAACGAAAACAACCCAATTTGAACGAGACAAAACGGATGTAAAACGAATTCATAGTGAATGAATTCGCTAAATATGTGTAAAACATAAAAAAAAATTAGCATGAACACTGAATTAGAACCCTTAAAATGAATTGTTAATATTCTTGAAGTGTTAGAATTATTCTTTAGATGAGTAGTTCAGTGTTTCACGAGTTCATAGAGTCGAAAACCAACTAATTCGGACTTAAAATGAGAAAGTTATGATCAAAACTGTGTTCTATATGAAGCCTCATGCGCGCGCCATGATCCGGGTCAGGGCAATGGCCTTGGTAGCGCATGAGATTTAGAGGAAAAGTACCGATCACGCCCATAATGTCTTGAATGTGACTGATTTGACCTATTTTGGTAAAATGGTCATAACTTTTTCATACGAACTCCGATTGAGGTGATTCAAGATGATCCGGAACGAAGACGAACAGACCTACAACTTTTGTTCTTTAAGGTTTTTAATTTGAGGTCTTTAGGATGGGTAAAAATAGTCATCTTTGTGACTGTTACGTATTCAGAGGCGATCAAAGGGCGTCGATCGAGCACATACGCAAGTATAGTGCTCCTGACGATGGAATATGTTATTCTAAGTGATGTAACATGAATATGCATGATAATAGACATGTCATATGACTAAGATTACTTTACTCATAATGGGATGCTTAAGCATGACTTAGTATGTGTTTTAAAAAGAAACTTGAAGATTTCAAAAACAAACCTTGACGAACTTTAAGTCACTTGAGTTCTGACTTTGTAGTGAGCATATGGTGGAGTCATGCGAGCATAAAATGTGATCTTAAGTTACCTCGTATAAGATAACTTGTATAGCTTGGATAATATGTGTTTTCAAAGAGAAATTTAAAAGTAATAGAAACTAACTTTGATGAGCATTTTACTTGCATTATGACCTTATAAGCAAGCATGATAGAGTTATTTATGCCTTTGAATATGAATGATATGTGCACTCAACTAGTCAAGCATGACATAAGTTATTTAAGCACGTTTTAAAAGTATGAACTATGCTATGTCTATGTAAATGAGATAGATACATGTGAACATGCGTATTAAAGGTTGTTAGTACCAATATAAGGTTTAAAAGCTTATAAACCTTGAACCTTCGTTAAAAGAAGTTGTTAAGCCTTGTTGATGTAAATAATTCAACATAGAACTATGTAATTCAAAACTAAATGATTTGAAATGTGAACTTGAAGAAATATGAGAACCTACTTGATGTATGTTTATAGTATATATCAGAATGCATAGTAGGTTAGGACTAAACTAAGCAATGAAAAGCTCAAGTCTGAGTTTTGGTGGTGGGAGTAGCGGCCACCACCCACTCCCAAGCTTAAATGCTTGTCTGCGACAAGACTGTTTTTTGAGAGTGACCAAGAGCAGTTTGTTAACTACATGGTCTGAAGTTATGGTTATATATTGTCTTTAAAACCTACAAGATATGAAACAAGATTGTTTAGATAAATATGATAATAGAATGAACTAGTCTCATGGTTATCCTAAGTTCAAGTAAAATGAAACCAAGTTAGGAAACAATATTTGTTTTTATATTAAGAGCGTATGAAATATATGACTAATGGATGTGAATCAATGATTATATAACTGTGTAGGAATACACGAAGTGCAGATAAGCGTTAAGCAGTTAAGTCATAGTTCATAAACTACTTAATCGAGTAAGTCTTTCGGGCCCTATATTGCTATATGAACTTGATGATTAATCTGCTTTTAAATCTTTATTGCAAAGAGCATGATGTGTTATATATATATGTTGAAAGTATGAAATGTAAAAGTCAATTTATGACTATGTTGATTGATTAAAGCATGCTGATTGAGTAAGGACTCAATCTTTATACCTGTTGTATGAACTGTAGCATGTATGTTATATGTTGAGCATGTTATTATGTGATATGTGATGCATGAAAACTGTTAGATTTTGCTAGGCTGTCGAGCTCAACCTTGCAAATAACCACTTTTGCAGGTTCAAGATTCAAGGTAGAGTTATGTGTTACTTGAAAGACATGAATCAGATGTGATACTTGAAGATTTATACACTTTGGTTGTGTTATTATTATTTGAACCATGTTTAAGGTTCCGAATAATGTATTAATGTTGAATTGTAATATTGTTTTGCAATGTAAACTATTGTAGTATTAAGAATGATTCTGAGATATTTAGATATAAAGGTTGAAAGTTCTGGGAACGAGAATAGTTTGTAATAGAAAATTTTAATTGTAATAGAAACTTTTAATTATTCCGCAAATTTCAATGGTTGTATTATCGTTTAATGATGTAAAATTAGAGGTTGAATATGTTATCAACGACCGAAGTCGATAATTAAATTGTATGAATTTTGGGATCGTTACATGGGCGAATTTGACCCAGAAATTGATGGCAAAGGTCTTTTCACCAGAGAAAACTGCCAAGCTTAGACATGACATCATGTCTTTCACATAAATGGACTCTAAATCTCTTTATGAAGTGTGGGAAAGATAGAAGGATCTATTAAAGAAGTGTCCTCACCACAACTTACCAAATTAGCTAATAGTGCAAACTTTTTATAATGGAGTATCAAGTCATACCAGATTGAGTATTGATGTTGCATCTAGTGGAGCATTTATGGGGAAGAAATATGATGAAGTATATGAGTTGTTGGAGACAATGGCTACGAACAATTATCAATGGCCTTCTGAGAGGAAAATACTGAATAAGGTAGCAGGAGTCAATGAGGTCGATGATGTAACTGCATTATCTCCACAGGTTGTTATCCTTGCAAAGAAAATAGAGGCCATAGGGGTGAAACCAGTGCAAAAGTATAGTAGTGTCATGTGATTTGTGTATCGGGAGCCACCCGACTGATAAGTGTGTCATTAGCGCTGAGTTAGTGCAGTATGTCTCCAACTACGGGTGGCAACAGAATGCCAATGCTCCCACACACTATCATCCTGGCTTGAGAAACCACTCCAATTTCTCATAGAGCAACAATAATAATCAAGCTCAACCCTCTGCTCCTAGACAGCCATATCTTCCTGGTTTTCAATCTCAAGCTCCACAATCACAAACCTCCTACCAACCCCCAACTCCTCAAGAACGAAAACCTAACTTGGAAGATCTTCTCTCGAGATACATATCCCAGAATGAGACAATGATAAATAGCCAAGAGGTTTCCATCCAAAATTTGGAAAACCAGGTGGGACAGTTGGCCACTGCTATAAATAACTGTCCCCTGGTACCTATCTGAGTGACACTGATGTAAACCCAAAAAGGGAAGGCAAAGGACATTATAAAGCAGTTACACTACGAAGTAGGAAGGAGTTAGGTGAGACTATTGTAGACAACTCCACAATGCCACCAATGATTGTTGAGGTGGAAAACAGTGTTGAGAATAAGAGGACTAAAGATGGGGGTAAGGATGGAGAAGCAACAAAAAATACACCACCTACTCCTAATAGTACCAATCAAAAAGTATAATTGGATTGACGTGAGGGTGCAAGACCAAGAAGTCATCTTCAATGTCTTCAAGGCGATGAAGTTTCTGAGTGATACTGAGGAGTGTAATTGGATTGACGTGATTGACAAGGCTGTAGAAGAAGTATTGATGGAGAATTGTATTCCAGATCCACTTGAAGATGTATTAGTTAACCCTTCTGAGTTAGAACAACCGTGTGACGCCCCCAAAATAGGTATACATCACCCATTTTTAGTCGTCAATAACATGGTACAGAAACAACTACAACTTTGTTAATAAAACATATAAACTGTGAGTTTAAATACAAATATTGTCATCTAGACAATATCAACACTCAAATAAGTCCTCATTACAATTATTGATACATTATTTTACAAAAAATGGTGAGGACTACTAAAAAAACTCTCTAAAATCATCATTCCATACCCTGACTAGAACTCGCTACATTCTCGCCTCCTGAGAAGAAAAATGGAATAAAAGGGAAAAGGGTGAGCTCAACTAGCCCAGTAAAGAATATTATGACTAAGTTAATATAAAAGAAATTATCGTTAGTCTTCAACAGGGAAAAATCTGATAAAATACAATAGACAACAAGTTTCAGATCAATATTCGCAGTGGAAATAATAATTCATAGAAGAATTACGTAGAGAATGAAATCTACTATTATCTATGAATTCAAAAGTCCATCATCAATATTTTATCCCTGTAACATCGATCAATATACATCTTGAATCAAATATTCATCTTTGCACTACAGGCCAAAGATATTCATCAGTTGGTCATGTTCATCTCAAAACCTATTCATTTTTGCACTACAGGCCAAAGATATTCATAAGAAAATCAACCATCTTTGCACTACAGGCCAAAGATATTCAATAATATCATCATTTAAGACTGAGGATGATGAAAAATATTTTAAAGAAAATGAATCTAATGAAACAAAAGAACAAATATTAAGGATTCGTACTTTAAACAGTCCAAGTTCAAAAATACTTCATAAATAACCATAGTGAAGTAAAATTCAAGAATGATCAAAACATGGATACAATCAAAGCTAGTATCCATAATCGCTATTTTAGAAAAAAAATGAAAATTTAATTTTTCTGTGAATAGTGCTGTATTCGTGAATAGTGCCGTATACGTGAATAGTGTCGTATATGTGAATAGTAACCCCGACACTAAAAGACAAGAATTTCACAAGAAAAATCTTACCAATATTCTGGCATAATGATATTAGAAGAGATAATATCATTTTTTAAAAAAATAATATCCCTTATCTCGAAAAGAATAGTACTTCTGGGTGGAATATCAGATATGACGCTGAAGGAACTTCCACCGTATAGCAACACTCAAAGTATCAAAATACTCACAAGAATACGCTCGATAATATAGCGAGAGAAAACTTCAGTTTCTGGTGGGATTTTCAATTCTAACCTAAGCACCCTATTTATAGGAAAATGCTTAGAACACCAAAGCAAAAAATTTAATATAATAATATTATAATTTTTTTAAACTTCCTATGCCCACTTATTTGGCCAAAACATCAGCCACACATATGCCAAAGCAACAAAAACATTTTTCTTAATTAAAATATTTTACACTTCAAAAATTAATTATTCTAGAACTTCGGAACTTCAATAATTCATAATAAATAGCTCTTTTATCAAAAAAATTCAAACCGTATGTCTTTTCCATAGGAAATTCCATTCTCTACAACTTTGTAAGTTTAAGTTTTTCCAAATTCTAAATGTAAATTGAATCAAATCCACATACTTGGATGATTTTACACAGCTATAATCAAATTTCAACAAGAATGGGGTCCACAAACATGAAAAACATGTTTTAAATATTTTTAGTAACAAAATACTCTTCCTCCTCATATACTCATATATCCCACATTCATTGTAAAAATATCACCATTATTATATTATTAAAATATAATAATATATTTAAATAAATTATTTACCAGAAAAGATAAAATATCAATTTTTCAACAATTGTCACTTTAAAATTTTCTCCATCTATATCCACATAAAATGAATATTTTCCTTATCATATAAATCAATAATTAATTATTCACAAATAATATTACAGAATCACAGTACTGACAACTAGGTCGTTCCCATGAATGAGGGGGCTTTCCAATAAGGATTTCTCCTTACTGACGCGCAATTAGGTGACCAAACCTCTCCTTAGACAGAACTTTCTAGACATTGCCAATAATGTTATCTAATAATATTATTCAAATAATATGAATTATTGATCTGATAATGGAAAATACTGTGTAGCAACAATTATTGAAACAACAACAATATAAAATATCAACGTAGCAATTATTGAATCAATAAAATAAAATATTGAATAGTAATTACTGTAACAATTATTGAGTAGTGCCTTCTTACGTAAGAATCAATAATTGGTACAATACCGTGCCATCGTGTTTTAACCAATTTGATATTCCAACGGATTAATCAGAATAACTACGCCAAGTTATTTATAAATAACTTATATTTGTCGTTTTCCTTCATCCAATCGCTTTCCGTTATGGGGCCCACACAAGGCTGCGCCGTCGTACGAATATTCCCCGATAGTAAGTATATTCCACGACCAAACTAATATTCCCCGACAACAATGAATATTTTATAACCACTTGCTTATTTCAAATATTTGCGCATTTTACCCATAACTAACCACATTAATCAAATCAACCCTTACTATTTCAAAATAATTAATAGAGGAAATTCAATTTCATTAATAATGAGTTGGGGTCTTACAACCTCCTCTCCTTATGAAATTTTGTCCTCGAAATTGACGTACATACCTGGTGTTGCGAAAAGGTGAGGATACCTCGCTTTCATTTCCGTTTGCAACTCCCAGGTCATTTCCTCAATAGCATGGTTCCTCCACAAAACTTTGACCTGTGGTATTACCTTTGTACGTAAGACATGCTCCTTCCTATCCAAGATCTTGATAGGCACCTCTTCGTACGTTAAGTCTTCAGCTATCTCATCCGGTTCTAACTCAATAACATGGTTTGGGTCTTTCACATATTTACGAAGCACATATATATGAAAAACATTATGAACACGAGACATACTTGGAGGTAACGCGAGTCTATAGGCTACATTTCCTACTCGGTCAAGAATCTGAAATGGACCAATAAATCGTGGATTGAGCTTTCCTCTCTTCCAGAATCTTGTAACTCCCTTCTATGGGGCAACACGCAACAATACATGATCCCCAATACTAAATTCCACGTCCTTTCGATGAAGATCCGCATAACTCTTTTGTCGATCTTGTGCCGTTTGTATACGTTGTCGAATCATTTGGATCTTTTCTGTAGTAATACGTACCAACTCTGGTCCCAACAATGTTGCTTCACCCACCTCATCCCAACATACTGGAGAGCGACACTTTCTTCCATACAATGCTTCGAATGGAGCTACCCCTATACTTGCCTGATAACAGTTGTTGTAGGAGAATTCCACCAATGGTAAATACTTATCCCAACTCCCTTTGAAGTCTAAGACACAAAGTCTTAATAGATCTTCAAGAGTTTGAATAGTCCTCTCTGATTGTCCATCCGTTTGAGGATGGTATGCCGAACTGAATCGTAAATTCGTGCCCATAGCTTTTTGCAAACTAACCCAAAATTGTGAAGTGAATCTTGGGTCACGATCTGAAACTATGGATACTGGCATGCCATGCAATCTCACAATCTCATTTACGTACATATGAGCAAGACGTTCAAGGGAATAAGTCTCTCGTATCGGCAAGAAATGAGCAGACTTAGTTAATCTATCAACAATAACCCAAATCGCATCTATGCCTTGAGAAACCGTGGGAAGACCCGTAACGAAATCCATGGTAATGTGTTCCCACTTCCATTTCGAAATCTCAAGTGGTTGCAACGGACCCTTAGGCACTTGATGCCCCGCCTTTACATGTTGACAAGTTAAACACCTCGAGATAAACTTTGCAATCGCTCTCTTCATATTGTTCCACCAAAATGTATGTCGAAGATCACAATACATTTTGGTACTTCCAGGATGGATTGCAAATGGTGTATTGTGTGCTTCTATCATGATCTTGTTCTTTAAATCAGAGTTATTAGGAACACAAAGTCTAGAGTGTACTCGAAGTATTCCTTCTTCATCGATTCTTGCTTCTGGAATAGCACCTTCTTGTACTTTCTTCTTCATACGCATTAGCTCCGGGTCTGTGGCTTGAGAAACTTTAACTTTATCTATTAAAGTTGGTTCTATGCGTATACTTGTCATCATCGCACTCGTTCCTGTATATGATCTTCTACTCAACGCGTCAGCTACCGCGTTTGTTTTTCCAGGATGGTATTGAATGGTGTGGTCATAATCTTTTAACAGCTCGAGCCAACGTCGTTGCCGAATATTGAGTTCCTTTTGGGTGAAGAAATATTTGAGGCTTTTATGGTCTGAATATATCTCCACTTTCTCCCCATATAGATAGTGCCTCCAGATCTTTAGCGTAAAAACGACTGCTGCTAACTCTAGATCATGAGTAGGATAATTCCTCTCATACTCTATAAGTTATCGCGAGGCATAGGCTATGACTTTCCTATGTTGCATAAGAACACATCCTAACCCTTTGCCTGAAGCGTCGCTGTAGATAACAAATCCATCCGAACCAGATGGTATTGGCAGAACAGGTGCCGACATGAGTCTCCTCTTGAGCTCTTGAAAACTCTTCTCGCATTAATCGTTCCATATGAATTTTGTATCCTTCCGAGTCAGCTGAGTTAACGGAGTAGCTATTCGAGAAAATTCTTCCACGAATCTTCGATAATAACCAGCTAAGTCCAGAAAGCTACGTACTTCGGCCACCGACTTTGGTTGCTCCCAACTTTGTATTGCTTTAATCTTCGTCGGGTCAACAGATACTCCATGTTTTGACACCACGTGCCCAAGGAATTCTACTTCCTCAAGCCAGAACTCACATTTCTTCAACTTGGCATATAGCTTGTTTTCACGAAGCCTTTGGAGTACCAGCTTCAAATGGTGCTCATGATCTTCACGACTTTTGGGAATATATGAGGATGTCATCAATAAAGACAACAACGAACTGATCCAAATATTCCTTGAATATTCGGTTCATCATATCCATGAAAACCGCAGGAGCATTAGTCAATCCAAAAGACATGACTAAGAATTCATAATTCCCGTACCGAGTTCTGAAGGTAGTCTTTGGAATATCCTCAGTTCTAATCTTCAGCTGATGATATCCAGAACGAAGATTGATCTTTGAGAAGAATTGTGCTCCTTGCAACTGGTCAAACAGATCATTAATACGAGGTAGCGGATACCTATTCTTGATAGTGACATGGTTCAATTCTCGATAGTCAATACAAAGTCGCATACTTCCGTCTTTCTTCTTTACAAATAAAATAGGAGCACCCCAAGGAGATGTACTAGGATGAATGAAACCGATGTCCAACAACTCCTGTAGTTGGACCTTTAACTCCTGAAGTTTAATAGGAGCCATTCGATATGGGGTTTTAGAAATGGGCTTTGTACCAGGTTCAAGATCAATAAAGAATTCAACTTCACGTTCTGGGGGTAGACCGGGAAGTTCTTCAGGAAATACGACAGGAAATTTACTAACAACAGGAATATTATTCAAATCCGATGTGTCTTTATTCAAATCCATAACATGGGCTAAGAAAGCTTGACATCCGTTTTTCAATAAACGAATAGCTTTATGACTTGATATGACAGTGATTGAATTTAATGGTTTAGTTGCTTGAATTCGTACAACAGGTTGGTTAGGAATATGAAAACTAACAACCTTACGAAAACAATCAATTTTGGCATGATGAGTAGTTAACCAATCAATCCCTAAAATCACATCAAAAGCAAGTATCTTTAAAGAGATAAGGTCAACAGGTAATGTGATGGTGCCAACTTGAATCAAACAAGATTTATAAACATTGGATGTGATGAAAGTTTCTCCTAACGAAGTCTCCACAGATAAATCATAGTCTAATTTCTCCGGAGTTAAGTTTAAACGTTGAGCACAAGCAGAAGAGATAAATGAATGGGTAGCACTGGTATCTAGTAAGGTATAAACTTCGCAAGAATTTATGATTAGCTTACCCGTGATCACCTTGTTTGGATTCCTTGCATTTTGACCAGTCACGACAAACGTTCTTCTAGGAACCGTTGACTTTGACTTTTCTGGGATAGCCTTTTGAGTCACCATCCCCGCTGGACTTGGTTTTGCTACTGTACAATCTCGAGCGATATATCCTTCCTTTCCACAATTATAACATACGTTGAACTGTTGTGGCGGCTTAATGATATGTCCCTCTTTCCCGCATTTATAAAGATACGACCGATGGTCGCTCTCCTCCCCTTAGAAGCGATTCTTTGTTGGTCTTTGACGCCTTTGCATTGTCATTGTTGAATCTCCTCTTTTTAAAATCTCCCCCCGACTCGTTTATTCTATTTTCATGGCCATGATTACCACCAGAGTGGTTACCGCTTTTGTCTGTATTTTTCTTTCTCCGCTGGTTATCGTTGGTCTGATGACTGCTGTCACCGGTATGATCCTGGTTGTGGTCCCTCGGTTGAACATACTCATTATCTCGCTTTAATAATTGATCCCTATTGACAACATCTGAATAGAGAAAAAATTTATGAGAAATGAGATATTGACGTATGCCGCATTTCAAACCTCTCAGAAACATCCGCGTCATACGTTCCTTATTCTCCACTAAATGAGGTGCAAACCTGGATAACTCTGCAAACTTCGCTTCGTACTAGGACACTGTCATGTTATTTTGTTCTAGTCTAATAAACTCCACTTCCTTCATATGATGAATACTTTCAGGAAAGTACTTGTCATTGAACAATTTTTGAAATGTTTCCCAAGACATTCTGAGTGCGGCTAGATGGGTACTCTTAACAGATTCCCACCAGTAATCTGCCTCATTTCGGAACATAAAGGTGGCGAATGGAACCTTCTGTTCTTTCGTGCATCCCAAAACATCGAATATCTTGGTAATTTGTTTGACCCACGTTTTTGCCTTAATCGGATCTAGCTTTCCCCAAAATTCTGGTGGTCCCAACTTTTTGAACTGCTTGGCTGTGACAAACCGTGCGTTGTTATCATTTCCACCTGTATTTTGTGCACGAGTCTCCCTCGTCTGATTTTGCATGAACTGCAAAATGCTTTTAAACATCCCGTTGTTCATCATCTGCTCAGTGGTGTTGTTCACAGGAGGAACATTGCCAGCTTGTTGCACGTTCTCCTATTTGGTGAGTAAAGGTGTCTCCACGGTCTCATTTACTCCACTGTTAACATTCTCATTCGACATTCTCAAATACTACCATAAAACAAGGGTTAATTAAAGAAATTAATATATCACATAATATCCCTATATACTGACCAACCAATAAATAAGCTTAGGTAAAATACACTAGCGAAGGTTTTACTCATCTCTCCCCTCCTAGTTCTATTCCCCGATCTCTGCAAGAGATCATATCCCTAAGCTCTAATACCAACTGTGACGCCCCCAAAATAGGTATACATCACCCATTTTGAGTCGTCAATAACATGGTACAGAAGCAACTACAACTTTGTTAATACAACATATAAACTGTGAGTTTAAAAACAAATATTGTCATCTAGACAATATCAACACTCAAATAAGTCCTCATTACAATTATTGATACATTATTTTACAAAAATGGTGAGGACTAGTAAAACAAATCTCTAAAATCATCATTCCATACCCCGACTAGAACTCGCTACATTCTCGCCTCCTGAGAAGAAAAATGGAACAAAAAGGAAAAGGGTGAGCTCAACTATCCCAGTAAAGAATATTATGACTAAGATAATATAGAACAAATTATCGTTAGTCTCTTCAACAGGGAAAAATCTGATAAAATACAATAGACAACAAGTTTCAGATCAATATTCGCAGCGAAAATAATAATTCATAGAAGAATTACGTAGAGAATGAAATCTACTATTATCTATGAATTCATAAGTCCATCATCAATATTTTATCCCTGTAACATCGATTAATATACATTTTGAATCAAATATTCATCTTTGCACTACAGGCCAAAGATATTCATCAGTTGGTCATGTTCATCTCAACACCTGTTCATCTTTGCACTACAGGCCAAAGATATTCATAAGAAAATCAACCATCTTTGCACTACAGGCCAAAGATATTCAGTAATATTATCATTTAAGATTGAGGATGATGAAAAATATTTTAAAGAAAATGAATTCAGTGAAACAAAAGAACAAATATTAAGGATTCGTACTTTAAACAATCCAAGTTCAAAAATACTTCATAAATAACCATAGTGAAGTAAAATTCAAGAATGATTAAAACATGGATACAATCAAAGCTAGTATCCATAATCGATATTTTGGAAAAAAAATGAAAAATTTAATTTTTCTGTGAATAGTGTCGTATTCGTGAATAGTGCCGTATACGTGAATAGTAACCCTGACACTAAAAGACAAGAATTTCACAGGAAAAATCTTACCAATATTCCGGCATAATGATATTAGAAGAAATAATATTATTTTTAAAAAAAATAATATCCTTACCTCGAAAAGAATAGTACTTACATTTTGAAATATCGATATATTACGTTGAAGGAACTTGCACCGTATAGCAACACTCAAAGTATCAAAATACTCACAAGAATACGCTCGATAATATAGAAAGAGAAAACTTTAATTTCTGGTGTGATTTTCAATTTTAACCTAAGCACCCTATTTATAGGAAAATGCTTAGAACACCAAAGCAAAAAATTTAATATAATAATATTATAATTTTGTTAAACTTCCTACGCCCACTTATTTGGCCAAAACATCAGCCACACATGTGCCAAAGCAACAAAAACATTTTTCTTAATTAAAATATTTTAAACTTCAAAAATTAATTATTCTAGAACTTCGGAACTTCAATAGTTCATAATAAATAGCCATTTTATCAGAAAAATTCGAACCTTATGTCTTTTCTATAGGAAATTCCATTCTCTACAACTTTGTAAGTTTAAGTTTTCCAAATTCCAAATGTAAATTGACCAAATCCACATACGGATGATTTTACAGTGCTATAATCAAATTTCAGTCAAGAAATGGGGTCCACAAACATGAAAAACATGTTTTAAATATTTTTAGTAACAAAAATACTTTTCCTCCTCATATACTCATATATCCCACATTCATTGTAAAAATATCACCATTATTATATTATTAAAATATAATAATATATTTAAATAAATTATTTATCAGAAAAGATAAAATTTCAATTTTTCAACAATTGTCACTTTAAAATTTTCTCCATCTATATCCACATAAAATGAATATTTTTCTTATCATATAAATCAATAATTAATTATTCACAAATAATATTACAGAATCACAATACTGGCAACTAGGTCGTTCCCAGGAAAGATGGGTTTTCCAATAAGGATTTCTCCTTACTGGCGCGCAATTAGGTGACCAAACCTCTCCTTAGACAGAACTTTCTAGATATTGCCAATAATGTTATCTAATAATATTATTCAAATAATATGAATTATTGATCTGATAATGGAAAATACTGTGTAGCGAAAATTATTGAAACAACAACAATATAAAATATCAACGTAGCAATTATTGAATCAATAAAATAAAATATTGAATAGTAATTACTGTAACAATTATTGAGTAGTGCCTTCTTACGTAAGAATCAATAATTGGTGCAATAAGTGTTTTAACCACTTGGTATTCCAACAGTATTAACGGTAACAACTACGCAGTTATTTATAAACAACTTATATTTGTCATTTTCCTTCATTCAATCGCTTTCCATGGGCTACACAATTTTCACACAAATCAATCGAATATTCCCCGACAGTAAGAATATTTCACGACCAAACTAATATTTTCCGATAACAATGAATATTTTATAACCACTTGCTTATTTGAAATATTTGCGCATTTTACCCATAACTAACTACATTAATCAAATCAACCCTTACTATTTCAAAATAATAAATAGATGAAATTCAATTTCATTAATAATAAGTTGGGGTCTTACAAACCCAATCATCACGAGTATGTTTAATGGGTGGATGCGTCCCCAAGATCGAATCAGTTCAAGCATCCATTTGAATCCTTGGATCAACAAGGATTGTCTACCTCACAGTCGCATCCATCAATGATAGAAACACCTGTGCTAGATCTTAAGCCATTGCCAAGTCATTTGCGGTATGTTTATTTAGGTGAGTCATCTACCTTGCTCGTTATTGTTTCCATATCATTAGATGAGGTACAGGAAGATAAGCTCTTGCAAGTCCTCGAGAAGTACAAAACAGTTTTGGGGTGGACTATTGCAGACATTAAGGGCATCAGTCCCTCTATTTGCATGCATAAGATCCTCCTTGAAGAGGGTTCCAAGCCTTCTATCGAACATCAGCGGCGTTTGAACCCCATAATGAAGGAAGTTGTTCGAAAAGAAATTATCAAGTGGCTTGATGCGGGTATCATCTACCCAATCTCAGACAGTCCTTGGGTTAGTCAAATCCAGTGTGTGCCAAAGAATGAGGCATGACTGTAATGACTGTGAATTTTAAACTCCTTATTAAATAAATATGTGATTTAATTTTAATGAGATAGTTTTGTGAGTCTATTTAAACCTTACGTGGTTATGTGAAATTATGAAATGATTAAAGGGAGTCACTAATAGTTTATTTAAATTAGTGGACTAACCCTAAGACTTTAATGTCAAAGAATCGATAAGATTATTAATAATTAAATATTCAATTTATTTGAATATAGTGGCAGGATTTGAACATATTGATTAATTGCAATTATGGGTAATTAATTGATAATGTGTTGATTAATATGAATAAATAATAATTAATGAGTAAGAGATTAATAATTATAAAATGATTATATTTACTTAATTAATTTGTGCAAGCATGCAATATATTAAACCTTTATTATATAGTACAAGGTGACACATTAATATGTCTATATATTATATATATAGACTATATAGTAAGAGTTATTGCATTCAGGTGAGTTGCATAATAATATTGTTTATATGACAAGAAGTGTGTGGGTAAACATTCATGTATACCCTATTGACATGTATTAAGATCTGTGACGCCCCCAAAATAGGTATACATCACGTATCTTGAGTCGCCAAATACATGGTACAAAATTCAAATACAACTTAATTATACAACAGTCGTGTAAAATACGACAAAACATATGTTGTGAGTTTTAATACAAATATTGTCATCTAGACAATATCCACACTCAATTGAGTCCTCATTACATTTATTATCACACTATTTAATGTAATAATGAGGACTACTAATGCTATTATCTCGAATTTGTCACTCAGCTTCTCCGACTAGTCTCTAAACTTTCATGTTCTCATTTCCTGAAGAGAACAATGAAAGAAAGGGGTGAGCTCAACTAGTCCAGTAAGAAATATTATGACTAAGATAATATAGAATAAATTATCATTAGTCTTCAACAATGTTAAAATGATAAAATATAACAAACATCAAGTTTAACTGCAGCGGAACAAGCAATCCATTTAAAGAGACAAGTAGAGAATAAAATCTACTATCTTTTATGATTTAAAAGGTTTTTCATCACTTTTATCGCTGAGACTTAGCTTAATAAATAATCCACATCATCCCTGCATTACGGCCAAAGATATTCATTAGTATCACAACCACAAATTATCCATGCACTACGGGCCAATGATATTCGTGTATTCATCAATGGTCATGATCATGCCAACAACTGTCCATCAATGCACTACGGGCCAATGAGCACTTTTACCACATCATTTGTAACATTACGGTCATGATTATACCGATTAATCCCTGGTCATAATCATACCAAGTCCATCTATGCACTACAGGCCATATATGACTTTTAACATAATATAAACATGAGGATGATGATAATGATATAAGAATTCAATAAAACAAGTTCAAGAATTAATTTATCCAGGAACTAATAACGTCCAAATTGTTAACATGACACTTCTTTGTAGAGTAAAATTCAAGAATGCTCAGAAGAATATTTCCATGAAAAGATACTGAATGAAGCGCAAATATTAAGGATATTCCACTAATTTCATGGAGTATAGAAGTCAAAACTTTAACCAACTGAGTATAATAAAGAATGGAATAACAAAAGAAATCACCGGGCATGCGATAGACCACACGCATGTGTTATTCCAACGAATAATAAATAACGGAACCAAAGTCGGTAAATTACACCGAAGCGGGATATTCCAACGAGAATAATAAAGAATGGAATAACAACAGAAATCACCATGCTTGCGATAGATCGCATGAGCGAAGTTATTCCAATGAATATAATAATTAATGGAACCAGGTTAGGCGTCATACGCACCGACAGGATATTCTGACAGAATAATAAATAATGGAACCAGGTCATGCGAAAACGCACAGACGGGATATTTCGACAAATAATAAAGAATGAAATAACAACAGAATTTCACCATGTATGCGGTACTTCGCATAGACAGGTTATTCCAGCAGAATAATAAATAATGGAATAATAGAAGAATTTCACCATGTATAGGGTAGACCGCGTATACAGGTTATTCCAACAGAATAATAAAGAATGGAATAACAAAAGTTCTCTTCATGAATAAAAATAAATAAATAATACCCCTTACCTTAGAAGAAACTGGATATAGGAGTAGTGAAGTAGCAGAATACTTTTCTTCTTTCTCTCTATAGTTTCTCTCTCAAGAGTTTCAGTGAATTCATAAGAAATAATGAAGGAATGAGCTTCTATTTATAGGAGAATGGACTGAATAGTAACTAATTCATGAACGGTCCAGATTAATTTACTTTTGAACGGACGGTCCATATTGATTTACTATGCAGTATAAATAAAATATTATAATAAAACAAAATCTTTTAAATAAAATATAATATATTCTATTTATAATATAATAAAATGAATAACTTTATAAAAGTATTCTGTTTTATATAGAAAGATTTTACTATGCAAAACACTATGCAGACACTATGCAAACACTATGCATAATAAAATATAATATATTCTAATTCATTGCCTAATAAAATAAATAACTTTATAAAAGTATTCTATTTTATATAAAAGCTTTTCTGTTTTATTACAATTAATAATACTAATAAAACAAAATTTATATATATAATATATATATATATATATATATATATATAAACTTCTTTGACTTCATAAAAAGACACCTCAATATATTTAACAACATTTATCATCATTATTATAATTCACAATATTAATCGACCAGTCGTTCCCGGAAAGAGGGGCTTTCAATAATGATTTCTCCTATTGGCGGCCGTTAATTAGGTGACCAAACCTCTCCTTAGCAGAACTTGTAGACATCGTTAATATTGCAAATAATAATATTAATAACTTTGTCATCTCAATTATTGATTTAATAATATATAAAATATTGACAGTAATTGAATCAAATAACGTGAGATACTATGCAACAATTACTATAACAATAATTGAACAAAACTGAGTGACTTCTCACGTAAACATCAATAATCAATACCGCATTACTACGCAACCACGCCAGACATCGTATTTTTTTACTACCGAGTTGTTCAACAGTTTTAATGGTAAAACTTCCGTCGTTATTTTCATAAAAATATTTTTGTCATTTTCTCAATCCGACAATAATTCTATTGTGGGGTCCACCAATGATTGTGCCGTCTTACGGATATTTCCCGACAAAAAGAATATTCTCCGACCAAACGAATATTACATAACAACTTGTATACTTTGAAAAATTTATAAATATTACCCACAACTATAACATTATATCAAATTCATACCATAATTTTGAAAAAAATATTTTGAGAAATTTAAATCTTTATTCATAAAATTTGGGGTCTCACAATCTCCCCTCCTTATGAAATTTCGCCCTCAAAATTTACGTACGTACCTGGTATATATGCCGAAGAGGTGAGGATACCTTGACTTCATTTTAGATTCTAACCCTTGAGGTATAACCCTTGAGTGTTGAATACGATCCTTCGTATCTCCTCATATGTTAAATCTTCTGCTATATCGTCTAGTTCTAATTTAATAATGTGGTTTGGGTCATCCACATATTTACGTAACATCGATACGTGAAAAACGTTATGAACACGCGACATACTTGGCGGTAAAACGAGTCTATAGGCCACAATTCCTACTCGATCAAGGATTTCAAATAAAATCAAGGGTTGAGATTTCCTCTCTTCATCGATTCTTGCTTCTAGAATAATGCCCTCTTGAACCTTCTTCTTCACATTCATCAGCTCTGAGTATGTAGCTTGAGCGACTTTAACTTTATCGATTAAAGTCGATTCTACTCGTATATTTGTTATCATCATGTGGGTCTCTAGAGTCTTTAACTCTATCTTCATCATTTGTAAGTTATACGAAATGGGTTTTTGTGTTAACAACATCGCACTCGTAAATGCATACGATTTTCTACTCAACGCATCAGCTACCACGTTCTCTCTTCCACAATAATATTGAATGGTATGATCGTAATCTTCAACAGCTCGAGCCAACGTCTTTGGCGCATTATACGTTCGTTTTGGGTGAAGAAATACTTGAGGGTTTAAGAATTAGGTTTTGTACTGGGGTTAATACAAAATTCTAACACACTCTCTAGGGGTAGGCTCAGAAATCTTCAAGAATACGTCAAGAAATTTATTAACAATAAAAATATCGTTTAAAAACTGTGACTCTCATCCAAGACTTGGATAGTACGTCACATTGATACTTATCAACTTGTTATCGTCATTCACGGCGTCGCCTATAGAAAGTCTAGCTTCGGTGTATTCCAAGACTTGGATGTCACCAGCGAAAGGCTCGGGGCTTTTTACTTATGGCTTGATATGACAATGATTGACTTTAGTAGTTTGGTTACTTGAATTTGCATAACAGGTTGGTTAGGAATATGAAAGCTAACAACCTTACGAAAAAGCATGATGAATAGTTAACCAATCGATTCCTAAAATCACATCAAAAGCAAGTATTTTCAAAGAGATAAGATCGACAGGTAACGTGAGGGTATCGATATGAATCAAACAAGATTTATAGACAGTGGAGGTAACGAAGGTTTCTCCTAACGGAGTTTCAACAGATAAGTCAAAGTCTAATATCTCTGGAGTCAAATTTAAACGTTAAGCGCAAGCAAGAGAGTTAAAAGAATAAGTAGAACCGGTATCGAATAAGGTATAGACTTCATAAGAATTTATAATTAACTTACCCGTAATAACCTTGTTCGGGTTCCTCAATAAATGCTCTCACTTAAACTACTGGCTTTGTCTTGTCTGGGACGGCCTTAGATGCCTCCATCCCAGCTGGACTTGACTTTGGTGCACGACAAAATTGGGCTAGGTGACCTTCTCTTCCACAATTGTAGCATGCTTTGGATGGCATCGCGCAGTTTGGACTGATGTGTCCCTCCCCTCAACATTTGAAGCATATGATAGGTGGTCGTTCTCCTTCCTTAACAACGGGTGTTGATGCTTACGTCTTTCCATCATTGTTGAATCTCTTCTTCTTGAAATGTTCATTCTTATTGTTTTGGCCATGATTCTCACCGAAGTGGTTACCATTTCTGGATTGTTGATTCCCTCCATGTTTATTATCACCGCTTCGATGACTGCTATCATTGGTATTATCATTTTGCCGGCTGCTTTCTTTTGGTTGGGTTGACTCATTATCGTGCTCCAATAACTGAGCCCTATTAACAACATCTGAATACAAACACATTTTATGAGAGATAAGATATTAATGTACCTCGGGTTTCAAACCTCTTAGAAACATTCACGTCATTCTCTCCTCATTATCAACCAAATGGGATGCAAATCGGGACAACTCAGCAAACTTGGCTTCATACTGCGACATGGTCATGTTGTTTTTATCCAGCTTGATGAACTCTACCTCTTTCATGTGACGAATACTTTTGGGAAAGTACTTGTCGTTGAATAATTCTTGGAACTTCTCCCAAGTCATCTTCAGTGTGGCAGGTTGAGTACGCTTTACAGATTCCCACTAGTAATCTGCCTCTGCTCGCAACATGAAGGTGGCAAAGGGAACCTTTTGCTCCTCAGAGCATCCCAAGACATCAAATATCTTGCAGATTTACTTTATCCATGTCTCCGCCTTAAGTGGTTTTGGGTCTCCAAAAAACTCCGGTGGTCCCAATTCCTTGAACTGCTTAGCGGTGACCGTCCGAGAGTTGCCAGTGTTTCCACTGCATTTTGGACAGAGCCGCTCTTGCTCGATCTTTGCATGAATTTCATAAAGCCTCTGAACATTCCATCGTTCATCATCTGGTCTGTTGTTGTTGTTTGCACGAGGATTATCGCCTTCCGATGCACATTATCCTCGATTATTGATTTGTGGAGACTCAATCTGCCTCTCTCATGCTTCGTTGATGTTCTCAACATTCTCGGATGTCATTTTCAAATCTTGCACAAAAACAAGGGTTAATTAACATATCACATATTATCCCTATATTCTGACCGACCAATTAAATACCAAATAAACTTAGGTAGGTCATACTAGCGAAGGAATTTCCCGTCTCACCCCTCCTAGTTCTTTTCTCACATCTTAGCCAGGGATCATATCCCTAAGCTTTGATACCAACTGTGACGCCCCCAAAATAGGTATACATCACCTATCTTGAGTCGCCAAATACATGGTACAAAATTTAAATACAACTTAATTATACAACAGTCGTGTAAAATACGACAAAACATATGCTGTGAGTTTTAATACAAATATTGTCATCTAGACAATATCCACACTTAATTAAGTCCTCATTACATTTATTATTACACTATTTAACAGAATAATGAGGATTACTAATGCTATTATCTGGACCGTCACTCTATTCCCCGACTAGTCCCGGCTATGTTCTCATTTTCTGAAGAGAACAGTGAAAGAAAGGGGTGACCTCAACTAGCCCAGTAAGAAATATTATGACTAAGATAATGTAGAATAAATTATTATTAGTCTTCAACAATGTTAAACTAATAAAATATAACAAACATCAAGTTTAACTGCGGCGGAACAAGCAATCCATTTAAAGAGTCAAGTAGAGAATAAAATCTACTATCTTTTATGATTTAAATGTTTTTCATCACTTTTATCATTTGAGACTCGACAATAAATAATCCACATCATCCACGCACTACTACCAAGGATATTCATTAGTATCACAACCACAAATTATCCATGCACTAAGGGACAAGGATATTCGTGTATTCATCAATGGTCATGATCATGCCAACAACTGTCCATCAATGCACTACGGGCCAATGAGCACTTTTACCACATCATTTGTAACATTACGGTCATGATTATACCGATTAATCCCTGGTCATAATCATACCAAGTCCATCTATGCACTATAGGCCACATATGACTTTCAATATAATATAAACACGAGGATGATGACAATGATATAAGAATTCAATAAAACAAGTTCAAGAATTAATTTATCCAGGAACTAATAACGTCCAAATTGTTAACATGACACTTCTTTATAGAGTAAAATTCAAGAATGCTCAGAAGAATATTTCCATGAAAAGATACTGAATGAAGTGCAAATATGAAGGATATTATACTAATTTCATGGAGTATAGAAGTCAAAACTTTAACCAACTGAGTATAATAAAGAATGGAATAACAAAAGAAATCACCAGGAATGCGATAGACCGCACAGACAGGTTATTCCAACAGAATAATAAATAACGGAACCAGGTCAGGCGAAATTCACACCGACAGGGTATTCCAACATAATAATAAAGAATGAAATAATAACAGAAATCACCATGCATGTGATAGATCGCACAGACAGGTTATTACAAAAGAATAATAATTAATGGAACCGTGTCAAAGTAATGTAATACGATCGGCGGGATATTCACGAGAATAATAAATAATGGAACCAAGTCATGCAGCCTTGCCGATAGGATATTCCGGCGTAATCATAAAGAATGGAATAACAACGAGAATTTCACCATGTATGCGGTGCTTATGATGATGCTTTATTCCAAAGAATAATAAATAATGGAATAAAGAAGAATTTCACTAAGTATAGGGTAGACCGCGTATACAGGTTATTCCAACAGAATAATAAAGAATGGAATAACAGAAGTTCTCTTCATGAATATGAAAAAAAAAATACCCCTTACCTTAGAAGAAATTGGATATAGGAGTAGTGAAGTAGCAGAATACTTTTCTTCTTTCTCTCTATAGTTTCTCTCTCTAGAGTTTCAGTGAATTCGTAAGAAATAATGAAGGAATGAGCTTCTATTTATAGGAGAATGGACCTGAATAAGAAACTAATTCATGAACGATCCAGTTAATTTACTTTTTGAATCAGACGGTCCATATTGATTTACTATGCGGTTATAAATAAAATATTTTAATAAAACAAAATCTTTTAAATAAAATATAATATATTCTATTTATAATATAATAAAACGAATAACTTTATAAAAGTATTTTGTTTTATATAAAAAGCTTTTCTGTTTTATTACATTAATAATATTAATAAAACAAAATTTATATATATATATATATATATATATATATATATATAAACTTCTGTGACTTCATAAAAAGACACCTCAATATATTTAACAACATTTATCATCATTATTATAATTCACAATATTAATTGACCAGGTCGTTCCCAGGAAAGAGGGGGCTTTCCAATAAGGATTTCTCCCTATTGGCGCGCAATTAGGTGACCAAACCTCTCCTTGGCAGAACTTCTAGACATCGTTAATATTGCAAATAATAATATTAATAACTCTGTCATCTCAATTATTGATTTAATAATATATAAAATATCGACAATAATTGAATCAAATAACGTGAGATACTATGCAACAATTACTATAGCAATAATTGAACAAAACTGAGTGACTTCTCACGTAAGCATCAATAATCAATACAGGTATTACTACTATGCAACCACGCCAGACATTCTTTGTTTTTACTATCGAGGTTGTTCAACAGTTTTAACGGTAAAACTTCTGTCGTTATTTTCATAAAAATATTTTTGTCATTTTCTCAATCCGACAATAATTCCATTGTGGGGTCCACCAATGATTGTGCCGTCTTACGGATATTCCCCGACAAAAAGAATATTCCCTGACCAAACGAATATTATATAACAACTTGCATACTTTGCAAAATTTATAAATATTACCCACAACTATAACATTATATCAAATCCACACCATAATTTTGAAAAAAATATTTTGAGAAATTTAAATCTTTATTCATAAAATTTGGGGTCTCACAAGATCAATTGCTAATTAATAATGATTTCATTAAGTTATTATGATTATAATAATAATAGTTATGGTAATAAATAATGAGCAATGCACAATTGTATTTGGTGTTAATAGAAAATGTACATGGGTTATATGTATGTACACTACTTGATACCTTGTAATTAGGAAATACATTGTATGCTATTTAAATCATTATAACCTATGAAATGAATTAGGTATACATTTTTGTAAGTGCTGTGAATTCTTGTCCCATAATAAGAGCCCAGTTCATTTCTTCCCACGTGAAAAGCTAGCTAGCCTACTCTATCTTCATTTCAAAATCAACAAATATAGAGCTAATAAGTGGATGGGGAGTGGGATTCATGAGTGAAATCACCAACTCTCTCTTATCCATTATACATTCTTGTATTCCTTTGGTTTGATTTGAGAGGTAATTATATTATCTGTATAACCATTCTTCTATAAATGAGACCCTCACCTTCCTTATTGCAATTGCTGAGAAATATTTGCTAAGGAACTTATAAAGAGTGAGTATACTGTTAGTGAAGAGGAGACTAATAAAGTATATTGCAGCTCAATTATTTCACAGAGGTATAACTTCCCATCCCTATTCTTCAATTTCTGATAAATTGCCAAGTTCTTCATTCTTTGAATTAAGCATGTATTAGTTGATATTTGATTTGGGATATGTTGCTTAATGTTATACAAACTTCTAAATGTGTTAGAATTGCAATGGGTTTTGTTAGAAACAGTTTTTGTAAGAAATTTTTGTGATGGGTTGTTGAATTGTTAAATGAATATTATGCTCTCTCTGGTCGACAACTTTCAGAATTCTTGTTGATGTTACTAGCTGGTGACATAAATTTTGCCAAATCTTGCACTGCACCTTTTGTTTTCCTTCGTTTACTTTAAATGCTAACTTGTTGGAACCTGGTTAGAGCAAGCATGTAAACTGTTTTAGTACACAGATATAAGCACATGCAAGTAGTATGAACAAGTATAACAATGCTATAACATATGGTTGACGCAACACTTATGGTCTTGAAATGAAATTTGTAGTTTCAAAAGTGAACTTTATCACGGACACATCATATGAACATTTTGATTTTATGAACATGATAATATGGTTTATATTGACATGAAATGCAAGTCTAAAGTGATTAAACAAACTAGCACATATAAGTTGTAAGATAAGACTTGTAAAAATAAACTCAAGGAAGGTCATATGCTTATATGAGAACCTCTAACATGTGTGTATGTTAAAATATAAGTGCATAGGTATGTTAGAGTTTGACAGAAATAGGAAGTGCAAAGCTCAACCACAGCACAGCTAGGGACAGTATGATTATACATCCCTAAGCTTTGAACAAAGTATGTTGCGCCAATCCTATGATCGTGAATAGTTTACATTTTTTTTGATTTGAAGTTTAAAGCATGCTTATATGATTACATTAACTTGTATTATATGACCAATATGCTATATAATGTGTTAAGAAGCATGCTTGGTGATAGAGATGAATGTTAATAAGAAATTATGATGTTAAGTCCAAAATAAGGTTTACAAGCTATAAAGTAATGATTTGAAAAATACGTTGTTTGACCTTGTGGTATCATGTAATCTGATTTGTGCTATGAAGATGTAGGATATGTGATGTAGTATGTATAAAGTTACAACTAAGTTAGATGTTTATGTGTATGTTTGAACTTACATATATGGGTTTATATAACTAATAAATATCCTATACGTGTGAATATATTATGATAGGATTCAAAAGAGGGTATTAAGCTTTACTTTGGTAAACTACGCTTGAGGCAAATTTCCTAACTTACACAACTTTGAATTTTGTGCAAGTTCTCGAATTTCATTCGATTCGTATACTGAATGCAAGTCTCCGAACTTCACCCTTTGATTGTGCAAGTTCTCTACCTTACACAACTTTGAATTTTGTGAAAGTTTTCTATCCTTCTCATATTGTATTAAGCAGGTTATTGTTGAATTGAAAGTTATTCTTTTAAGTTTGAACTTTATTTCCAAGCATGTTATTAAGTGGTTTTAATTACTTTACAATTATTCCACATCGATATTATTGATATTCACACTTAGTGCACTTGAGTTCGTACAGTCTTGGACTTGTACATCATTTAAAGTTCTATAATTCTTGAACTGTGTCAGATAGAGTCTGAACCTTTGTTCGGTCAGACAAGTGTATGATGTTTTATAAAAGCAATCCAAACCAATTGATGGTAAGGATTCTTAGAATGAAAGAACACCATTTATGATAGGGGAGTACCCCAGGTATCTAATATAAGATACAAAGAGCAGATTTAAATGTTATGCATATACATGGTATACGCGAGGTTAATCCCCTCAAGTACTTATTCTATAGCTAATAACCAAAGGGTCAATCAGCTATTGATTCCATTGGAGTTTTATAGTTCAAAGTCTACTTGACTATCAGTTATTCTAAAAGAAATCATTATCTTCGCTTTTAATATTCATATTATTGAATCCTTCAGATATTCATATTATTGAATTCATTGTCAGATATTTTCCATTCATCATGATATATCCTTATTGTTGTATTTAAACTTGCTGAGAAAACTTGTTGCTCATCCTTGCTATATCATTAATTATATTGCAGTTAAGCCCGAGACCTCAAGAAAAGACAAGGGTAAAGGAAAGATGTAGGATAGTTGCAAGGAGCAGACTTTATCTTATGCCTAATTTAAATTACTGTTATGTAATATGAACCCTAACGATTATTTTAAGGTATGTTTATAAGATTGTATTAAGGTTATCGAATCTTGGGACTAGTAACACCTTTTGAATGAACGACGTACGTTTATTATATTCTGCATTTTAGTTATCGTATGTTGTTTAGAGGTGGATGTTTGTATTCTATCGTGACGATTAGACCGGGGTCAGAGGACTCAGATTCAGGGGTGTCACAATGATAGTGGTTTCCAATGAGAATAATGAGCTAATTCATACACGGACTGTCACTGGATGGAGGGAATGCATGGACTACCAAAAACTTAACAAGGCCACTTATAAGGATCATTTCCCTCTGCCATTTATTGACCAGATGCTTGATAGGCTTACCGGGCATGAATTCTACTGTCTGTTAGATAGGTATTCGGGCTATAATCAAATTTCTATAGCGCCCGAAGACCAAGAAAAAATAACTTTTACATGTCCGTATGAGACTTTTTCCTTCCGAAAAATGTTATTTGGCCTATGTAATGCTCCTGCAACATTCCAGAGATGTATGATGTTTATTTTCTCTAACATGGTGGAACAAACTCTTGAAGTGTTTATGTATGATTTTTTTGTATTTGGGAATTCGTTTGATTCATGTCTACATAATTTGACGATAATATTGGAAAGATGTGTGGAGATAAATTTGGTATTGAATTGGGAGAAATGCCATTTTATGTTTCGTGAAGGGATAATTTTGGGGCATCGAGTGTCTGCTAATGGAATTGAGGTAGACAGAGAAAAAATTGATGTAATTGATAATCTTCCACAACCATCATTTGTAAAAGGGGTGAGAAGGTTTCTAGGGCATGCTGGGTTTTACATGCGATTTATAAAAGACTTCTCCAAAATCAAACCACTCTGTAGCCTTCCAGAAAAAGACGTACCTTTCAAAGTAAATGAGGCTTACCTAGAGGCGTTTGAGGTGTTAAAGAAGAAGCTCGTCTCTGCTCCCATTGTTGTTGCCCCTGACTGGGAATTGTCGTTTGAACTAATGTGTGATACAAGTGATTATGTTATTGGGGAAGTTTTGGGACAGTGGAAGGATAAGTTTTTTCACACAATATACTATGCCAGCAAAACTCTAATAGATGCCCAACTCAATTACACCACTATTGAGAAAGAGTTATTGGTAGTAGTATATGCCTTCGACAAATTCAGGTCCTATCTCATCAGCATTAAAGTTATAGTATAACAGATCATTCAGCCATCAAGTATCTTATTTCTAAGAAGGATGCTAAACCACGCTTGATCAGATGGGTCTTTCTTCTACAGGAATTTGACTTAGAGATCCATGATAAGAAAGGGACTAAGAATCAAGTAGCAGATCATCACTCGAGGTTGGAGAATACGGATCAAGAAAAAACATGATTAATGAGTTCTTCCCTGACTAACAACTTCTTGCTATTTAGATTGAAATGTCTTCGTATGCTGATTATGCCAATTATATTATGAGTGGTGAGTACCCTCCGGACTTGAGCTATCAGTAAAAGAAAAATTTTTAGAAGGACGTGAAATTCTATGTGTGGGATGATCCGTATTTGTTTATACAATGTGCTGATCAGATTCTAAGAAGGTGTTTACCTAAGGAAGAAATGGATAGTGTTCTTCATCATTGCTACTCATCTCAATATGGGAGTCATTGTGGCAGACAGAGAATGGCAGCAAAGGTGCTACAGTTAGGATTTTACTGGCCCACACTATTTAAGGATGCAGATGCTTTCATGCAAAAATGTGACAGATTCCAACGTGTTGCTAATATCTCTAGAAGGCACGAGTTTCCCCTCAATAGCATTTTGGAAGTCAAAATTTTTGACGTTTGGGGCATTGACTTCATGGGCCCATTCCCATCATCATTCAACAATCTTTACATTCTGGTGGCAGTGGACTATATGTCCAAATGGGTTGAAGCAGTTGCCTTGCCAACTAATGATGCCAAATTGATCCTTTGCTTCCTGCAAAAGAACATTTTCATACGCTTTGGGACACCGCGAGCTATTATTAACGACGAAGGGTCTCATTTCTACAACAAATACTTTGCAGTTCTTCTCGCTAAATATGGAGTAACTCATAATACCGCTACTGCATACCATCCGCAAACAAGTGGCCAAGCAGAGGTGTCAAATAGAGAGGTAAAGTGCATATTGGAAAATACGGTGAATCCTAGCACAAAAGATTGTCTGCAAGACTAGATAATTCACTCTGGGTGTACCGAACGGTATACAAAACACCAATTGGAATGTCACTGTATCGCCTCATCTATGGGAAGGCTTTCCATCTTCCGGTGGAACTTGAACATAGAGCCTATTGGGCTATCAAATAGTTAAATTTTGATTTACATGCTGCCAGTGAGAAGAGACTCCTTCAGCGAAATGAGATGGACAAGTTTTGACTCCAATCTTACGAGAACGCCAAACTGTACAAGGAAAATGCCAAAAGATGGCATGAAAAGAAAATAATCGAGCAAGGATTTGAAGAAGGGCAAGTTGTGCTTCTGTACAACTCGCGACTGAAGCTGTGACGCCCCTAAAATAGGTATACAACACCCATTCCGAGTCGCCAAATACATGGTACAGAAAGCAAACTACAACTTCAATAATACAGTTGTCGTGCAAAATACGACAACACAAACTGTGAGTTTAAATACAAATATTGTCTTCTAGACAATATCCACACTCAAATAAGTCCTCATTACAATTATTCATACACTATTTTATAGAAAATAGTGAGGACTGTTAAACATCTTTCTAGAACCATCACTCCATACCTCGACTCGATCCTGCTATGTTCTCACCTCCTGAGAAGAAAAATGGAACAAAAAGGAAAAGGGTGAGCTCAACTAGCCTAGTAAAGAATGTTATGACTAAGATAATATTCAACAAATTATAATTAGTCTTCAACAGGGAAAAATCTGATAGAATATAATAGACAACAAGTTTTAGATCAACAACTGCAGCGAAAACAACAATCCATTAGAAGAGTCACGTAGAGAATGAATTCTACTATCTTCTAAGATTTAAAAGTTCATCATCAATATTTTATCCCTATAACAACAATCAACATATATCTTTAATCAAATATTCATCTTTGCACTACAGGCCAAAGATATTCATTTGTATCACCAGTTGGTCATGTTCATCTCAACACTTGTTCATCTTTGCACTACGGGCCAAAGATATTCATCAATTAATCATTCATCTTTGAACCGCATGCCAAAGATATTCAGTAATATCATCATTTAAGACTGAGGATGATGAAAAATATTTTAAAGAAAACGAATCCAGTGAGACAGAAGGACAAATATTAGGAATTCGTATAACAGTTTATCCAAGATCAATAATACTTCATAATAACCAATTCTAAAGAAGAATTCAAAAATAAAGATCAAAACATGGATACAATCAAAGATAGTAATCATAATAGACATCTTGGACAAAAAGGAAATTTTTTATTTTTCGGTGAATAATGCCGTATACGTGAATAGTGCCGTATACGAGAATAGTAACCCCGATACAAAAAGTTCTAAATTTGATTAAAAAGTTCAAACCAATATTTCGGCATAATGATATTGAAGAAAATAATATCATTTAAGAAGAAAATAAAATCCCTTACCTCAAAATAACTAGTATTTGATCTAATATCTGATAGAAAGCGAAGGAAACTTGTACCAAAACAATGAACTCTCAAAGTAACTAAATACTCACAAAAATATGCTCGATAATCTAGAGAGAAAGAAAACTTATTTCTGGTGTGATTTTCAATTCTAACCTAAGCGTCTATTTAAAGGAAAATGCTAGAACGCTATAGGAGACTAAATTAATAAAATATTAATTTTTAAACCAATAATTCTACGTATGGTTTCAATGACCAAGACCAGCCACCACCTTTGAAAATTTTCCAGCAGCCCATATGTTGTTAACCAAAGTGGGTCCCACCCATAATTTAATAAAAATTATTTTATTTTCTGAAACTTCAGTAATTCATAGAAAATAGCCCGTTTATCAGAAAAATACGAATTTTATGTCCATTCCACAAGAAATCGAATTCTCTACAACTTTACAGAAGAAAGTTTTTCCAAATTCTCAACAGAAAATTTCTGAAATCCATAAACGGATGATTTTTAATCCCTCCATTCCAACAAAATACCGAAAAACACCTCAGCATTAATTCCTTCATTAATAACCACATAAATAAATCCATCATTAAATAAATATTTCCTTATCATATAAATCAATAATTAATTATTCATAAATAATATTACAGAATCACACTTATGACAACCAGCAGCTTTCGAGAAAGAGGGCTTTCCAATAAGGATTTCTCCTCATCAAGCGCCAGCAGCTAGGTGACCAAACCTCTCCTTGATGTAACTTTCTAGACATTGCCAATAATGCCATCTAATAATATTATTCAAATAATATGAATTATTGATCCGATAATGGAAATATCAGTAAATGACAATTATTGAAACAACAATAATATAAACTATCAACGCAGCAATTATTGAATCAATAAAAATAAACTATTGAAGAGTAACTACTGTAACAATTATTGAGTAGTGCCTTCTTACTTACGAATCAATAATTCAACAATATCAGGTAATACTGGTATACTACTATGCAACCATGCGTATTACTGTATTTTAACCACCAGGTAACCCAATAGTGTTAACGGTAACAATTACGCCGTTATTCATAAAAACTCATACTTTGTCGTTTTCTTCCTCCGACAGTTATTCCGTTATGGGGCCCATTAATTGATCAAGCTAATCGCATTTGATATTCCCCAACAAAAAAGAATATTCCACGACCAAACGAATATTCCCCGATAAAAGGAATATTTTATAACCACTTGCTTATTTTGTAAATTTTGCACATTTCACCCATAACCAAAGCATTATATCAAATTAACACCTTATTAATTTAGAATAATGAATAGAGAAAATTCAATTTTATTTATAATAAGTTGGTGTCTTACAACCTCTCATCCTTATAAAATTTCGTCCTCAAAATTGACGTAAATTCCTGGTATTTCGAACAGGTGAGGGTACCTCTTTTTCATTTCTGATTCCAACTCCCAGGTCATTTCCTCAATAGCATGGTTCCTCCACAAAACCTTAACTTGTGGTATAACCTTGGTGCGTAGGACATGCTCTTTCCTATCCAAGATCTTAACAGGTACCTCCTCGTACGTTAAATCTTCGGCTATCTCGTCTACTTCTAATGCAATAATATGGTTCAGGTCTTTCACATATTTACGAAGCATAGATATATGGAAAACATTATGAACACGAGATATGCTTGGAGGTAATGCGAGTCTATAGGCTACCTTTTCTACTCGTTCAAGAATCTGAAATGGACCAACAAATCTTGTATTGAGCTTTCCTCTCTTTCCAAATCTTGTAACTCCCTTCCATGGAGCAACACGTAATAGTACATGATCTCCAATATTAAACTCCACATCCTTTCTATGAAGATCAACATAACTCTTTTGTCGATCTTTTGAGGTTTGAATACGTTGTCGAATCATTTGGATCTTTTCTGTAGTTATGCGTTCTAATTCTGGTCCCAACAACGTTGCTTCTCCCACCTCGTCCCAAAGATAATTTGGAGAACGACACTTTCGGCCCATACAACACCTCGAATCGGAGCCATGCCTAAAACTTGCTTGATAACTTGTTGTTGTAGGAGAATTCCACCAAAGTGGCAAGTACTTATCCCAACTTCCTTTGAAATCTAGAACACAGAGTCTTAATAGATCTTTAAGGGTTTGAATAGTTCTCTCTGATTGTCCGTCCGTTTGAGGATGATATCTTTGAATCAATCAGAAATCCGTGCCCATAGCTTTCTGCAAGCTAACCCAAAATCTTGAAGTGAATCCTGGGTCACGATCCGAAACTATGGATACTGGCATGCCATGCAATCTCACAATCTCATTCATGTACATACGAGCAAGACGTTTAAGGGAATACGTCTCAAGTATAGGCCAGAAATGAGCAAACTTAGTTAATCTATCAACAATAACCCAAATCGCATCTATGCCTTGAGAAACTTTGGGAAGACCCGTAACGAAATCCATAGTAATGTGTTCCCACTTCCATTCCGGAATCTCAAGTGGTTGCAATGGACCTTTTGGCACTTGATGCCCCGCCTTTACTCGCTGACAAGTTAAACACTTCGAGATAAACTCCGCGATCTATCTCTTCATATTGTTCCACCAAAATGTATGTCGAATATCATGATACATTTTGGTACTCCCAGGATGGATTGCAAACGGGGTGTTGTGTGCCTCCATCATGATTCTATACTTGAACTCAGAATCGTTAGGAACACAAAGTCTAGAGTTGACTCGAAGTATTCCTTCTTCATCGATTCTTGCTTCTGGAATAGCACCTTCTTGCACTTTCTTCTTCATACGCATCAGCCCCAGGTCCGTAGCTTGAGCAGCTTTAACTTTATCGATTAAAGTCGGTTCTAGTCGTATATTTACCATCATCATGTGGGTCCCTGGAGTCTTTAACTCTATCTCCATCCTTTGAAAGTCATACAAAATGGGCCTTTGTGTTAACAACATCGCACTCGAATCCCCATACGATCTTCTACTCAATGCGTTAGCTACTATGTTTGCTTTTCCAAGATGATATTGAATAGTGTGATCATAATCTTTCAACAGCTCAAGCCAACGTCGTTACCGTATGTTGAGTTCTTTTTGGGTGAAGAAATATTTGAGGTTTTTATGGTCCGTATAAATCTCCACTTTCTCCCCATACAGGTAGTGTCTCTAGATTTTCAACGCGAAAATGACTGCTACCAACTCTAGATCATGAGTAGGATAATTCCTCTCATATTCTTTGAGTTGTCGTGAGGCATAGGTTATGACTTTCCCATGTTGCATGAGAACACATCCTAACCCTTTTCCTAAAGCATCGCTGTAGATAACAAATCCATCCGCATTCGATGATGGTATTGCGTAACAGTGCCGAAATGATCCTCCTCTTGAGCTCTTGGAAACTCTTCTCGCATTCCTCGCTCCATACGAATTTTGTATCTTTTCGAGTCAGCTGAGTTAACGGAGTAGCGATTCAAGAAAATCCTTCCATGAATCTCCAATAATAACCAGCTAAGCCCAGAAAGCTGCGTACTTTGGTCATCGACTTCGGTTGCTCCCAACTTTGTATTGCTTCAATCTTCGCCGGGTCAACAGATACTCCATGTTTTGACACCACGTTCCCAAGGAATGTTACTTCCTCAAGCCAGAACTTGCATTTCTTCAGCTTGGCATATAGCTTATTTTCACGAAGCTTTTCAAGTATCAGCTTCAAATGGTGCTCATGATCTTCACGGATTTTGGAATAGATGAGGATGTCATCAATAAAGACAACAACGAACTGATCCAAATATTCCTTGAATATTCGGTTCATCATATCCATGAAAGCAGCAGGAGCATTAGTCAATCCAAAAGACATGACTAAGAATTCATAATGCCCGTACTGAGTTTTGAAGGAAGTCTTTAGAATATCCTCAGTTTTAATCTTCCGCTGATGATATCCAGAACGAAGATCGATCTTTGAAAAGAATTGTGTTCCTTGTAACTGGTAGAACAGGTCATCAATGCGAGGTAGCGGATACCTATTCTTGATGGTGACATGGTTCAATTCTCGGTAGTCAATACAAAGTCGCATACTCCCGTCTTTCTTCTTTACGAATAAAACAGGAGCACCCCAAGGAGATGTACTAGGATGAATGAAACCGATGTCTAATAACTCTTGTAGTTGGACTTTTAACTCCTGAAGTTCAATAGGAGCCATTTGATATGGGGTTTTATAAATGGGTTTTGTACCCGGTTCAAGGTCAATAAAGAATTCAACATCATGTTCTGGGGGTAGACCTGGAAGTTCTTCAGGAAATACATCAGGAAATTCTCTAACAACAGAAATATTATCCAAATCTGACTTGTCTTTATTCAAATCCATAACATGGGCTAAGAAAGCTTGGCATCCATTTTTCAATAAACAAATAGCTTTGTGGCTTGATATGACGGTGACTGATTTTAGTGGTTTAGTTGTTTGAATTCATATGACAGGTTGGTTAGGAATATGAAAACTAACAACCTTACAAAAATAATCAATTTTGGCATGATGAGTGGTTAACCAATCAATTCCTAAAATCACATCAAAAGCAAGTATCTTTAAAGAGATAAGATCAACAGGTAATGTGATAGTGCCAACTTGGATCATGCAAGATTTATAAACTATAGATGTAACGAAGGTTTCACCCAACGGAGTTTCAACAGATAAGTCAAAGTCCAATTTATCCGGAGTCAAGTTTAAACGTTGAGCACAAGCAGGAGAGATAAAATAATGGGTAGAACCGGTATCTAGTAAGGTATAAACTTTGCAAGAATTTATGATTAGCTTACCCGTGATCGCCTCGTTCGGGTTCCTCACGTTTTGTCTAGTTACGACAAACGCTCTTCTAGGAACAGCTGATTTTGACTTATCCGGGACAGCCTTTGGAGTCACCATCCCTGCTGAACTTGGTTTTGCTACAGAGTAGTCTCGAGCTATATGACCCTCCTTTCCATAGTTATAACATACCTTGGATTGTTGTGGACAGTTTGGGCTGATATGTCCCTCTTTCCCACATTTGTAACATCTAACTAGCAGTCGATCTCCTCCCCTAGAATTTGTTGTTGGTGCTGCTGCTGATGTCTTCCCGTCATTATTGAATCTCCTCTTTCTAAAATTTCCACTTGACTCACCTCTCATATTATCATGGCCATGATTACCACCCGAGTGGTTACAGCCCTTGTCCGTATTTTTCCCTCCTCGCTGGTTATCATCGCTCGATGATCGCTATCACCCCAGATGACCACAGTTGTGGTCCCCATTGAGTATACTCATTATCTCGCCTCTAATAATTGAGCCCTATTGACAACATCTGAATATAGAGAAAATTTTTGAGAGATAAGGTATCGACGAATCTCGTGTTTTAGACCTCTCGTAAACATCTCACGTCATACACGCTCCTCATTTTCTACCAAATGAGGTGCAAACCTCGATAACTCCGCGAACTTCGCCTCTTCTTGAGAGACACCGCCATGTTGTTCTCGCTCCACCTAATAAACTCTACTTCCTTCATATGACGAATACTTTCGTGAAAGTACTTGTCATTGAATAGTTTCAAAATCTTTCCCAAGACATGTTGAGTGCTGGCCCGTCAGTACACTTCACTGATTCCCACCAAAGAATCCGCCTCTCCACTTTAACATAAAGGTGGCGAATGGAACCTTCTCGTTCCTCCGCATCCCAAAACATTGAATATCTTGGTAATTTTCTTGACCCACGTTTCCGCCTTAATCGGATCGGGCTTTCCCTAGAAATCTGGTGGTCCCAACTCTTTGAACTGCTTGGCTGTGACAGACCGCACATTGCTATCACTTCCACCCGTATTTTGTACACGAGTCTCCCTCGTTTGATTTTGCATGAACTGCAAAAAGCTCCTAAACATTCCATCATTCATCGTTTGCTCGGTAGTGTTGTTTACAGAGGAATATTGCCTTCCCCGTCTGCACGCTCTCCCTGGTTTGTGACTAAAGGTTGTTCCACGCCTCATACACTCCATTGTTAACGCTTCTCGTGACCCCATTCTTAAATCATCACATAAAACAAGGGTTAATTAAACAAATTAACATATCATATAATATCCCTATAATATGACCGACCAAATAGCGAAGGATTTACTCATCTCTCCCCTCCTAGTTCTATTCCCCGATCTCCGCCAGAGACAATATTCCTAAGCTTTGATACCAGCTGTGACGCCCCCAAAATAGGTATACAACACCCACTCTGAGTTTCCAAATACATGGTACAGAAAGCAAACTACAACTTCAATAATACAATTGTCGTGCAAAATACGACAACACAAACTATGAGTTTAAATACAAATATTGTCTTCTAGACAATATCCACCCTCAAATAAGTCCTCATTACAATTATTCATACACTATTTTACAGAAAATAGTGACGACTGTTAAACATCTTTCTAGAACCATCACTCCATACCCCGACTCGATCCTGCTATGTTCTCACCTCCTGGGAAGAAAAATGGAACAAAAAGGAAAAGGGTGAGCTCAACTAGTCCAGTAAAGAATGTTATGACTAAGATAATATACAACAAATTATCATTAGTCTTCAACAGGGAAAAATCTGATAGAATATAATAGACAACAAGTTTTAGATCAACAACTGCAGCGGAAATAACAATCCATTAGAAGAGTCACGTAGAGAATGAATTCTACTATCTTCTAAGATTTAAAAGTTCATCATCAATATTTTATCCCTGTAACAACAATCAACATATATCTTTAATCAAATATTCATCTTTGCACTACAGGCCAAAGATATTCATTTGTATCACCAGTTGGTCATGTTCATCTCAACACTTGTTCATTTTTGCACTACGGGCCAAAGATATTCATCAATTAATCATTCATCTTTGAACTACAAGCCAAAGATATTCAGTAATATCATCATTTAAGATTGAGGATGATGAAAAATATTTTAAAGAAAATGAATCCAAAGGAGATGTAAGGACAAATATTAGGGATTCATATAACAGTTTATCCAAGATCAATAATACTTCATAATAACCAATTGTGAAGCAGAATTCAAAAATAAAAATCAAAACATGGATACAATTAAAGATAGTAATCATAATAGACATCTTGGACAAAAAGGAAACTTTTCATTTTTTGATAAATAGTGTCGTATTCGTGAATAATACGTGAATAGTAACCCCGACACAAAAAGTTCCAAATTTGATTAAAAAGTTCAAACCAAAATTTCGGCATAATGATATTGAAGAAAATAATATCATTTAAGAAGAAAATAACATCCCTTACCTCAAAATAACGGTACTTCTAAATCGGAATATCGGATAGAAAGACGAAGGAAACTTGTACCGAACAGCAACTCTCAAAGTATCTAAATACTCACAAAAATACACTCGATAAGTGATTTTCAATTCTAACCTAAGCGTCTATTTATAGGAAAATGCTAGAACGCCATAGGAGACTAAATTAATAAAATATTAATTTTTATAACAATAATTCTACGTATGCTTTCAATGACCAAGACCAGCCACCACCTTTGAAAATTTTCCAGCAGCCCATATGTTGTTAATAAAAATCATTTTATTTTCCGAAACTTCAGTAATTCATAGAAAATAGCCCGTTTATCAGAAAAATACGAATTTTATGTCCATTCCACACGAAATCGAATTCTCTACAACTTTACAGAAGAAAGTCCAAATTCCCATCAAAAAATTTTCGAAATCCACAAATGGATGATTTTTAATACCTGCATTGCAACAAAATACTGATAAAACACCTCAGCATTAATTCCTTCATTAATAACCACATAAATAAATCCATTATTAAATAAATATTTCCTTATCATATAAATCAATAATTAATTATTCATAAATAATATTACAGAATCACACTTATGACAACCAGGCAGTTCCCAGGAAAGAGGGGGCTTTCCAATAAGGATTTCTCCTTCTTGGTAGCAATTAGGTGACCAAACCTCTCCTTGATAGAACTTTCTAGACATTGCCAATAATGCTATCTAATAATATTATTCAAATAATATGAATTTTTGATCTGATAATGGGAAATACTGTGAAATGACAATGATTGAAACAACAATAATATAAACTATCAACGCAGCAATTATTGAATCAATAAAATAAAATATTGAACAATAACTACTGTAATAATTATTGAGTAGTGCCTTCTTACTTACGAATCAATAATTCAACAATACTGTATAATACCGTGTACTACTGTGCAACCATGCATATTATTGTATTTTAACCACCAGGTAACCCAATAGTGTTAACGGTAACAATTACGTCGTTATTCATAAAAACTCATACTTTGTCGTTTTCTTCCTCCGACAGTTATTCTGTTATGGGGCCCACAATTGACTGCGCCGTCATACGGATATTTTCGACAAAAAGAATATTCCACGACCAAACGAATATTTCCCGATAAAAGGAATATTTTATAACCACTTGCTTATTTTGTAAAATTTGCACATTTCATCCATAACCAAAGCATTATATCAAATTAACACCTTATTAATTTAGAATAATGAATAGAGAAAATTCAATTTTATTTATAATAAGTTGGGGTCTTACAGAAGCTCTTCCCGGGAAAATTAAAATCGAGGTGGTCGGGGCCTTTCAGAATTGCTAAGGTTTATCCACATGGTGCCATTAAGGTCGAAGATGCAAATTCCTCAAAGACCTTCAAGGTGAATGGACAACGGCTCAAGCACTACTAGTGTGGTGACGTTAATCGTTAAAAGACGACCATTACCCTTGGGGACCTGGAATGAGCTGAGGGAATAGTCAAGCTTACGACTTTAAAATAAGCGCTCGATGTGGAGGAAACCCCATCTCAGTATCATTCTTCTACCCCTTTTTTCTTTATATCTTTGTTAATAGTAAATTTCATCTTTTTGTGGTAGTTTAGTAGTATCGTAGTCTGTCTACATGCTTTAAATAGTATAGTGGTATGTTTATATGATAATTGTAGAAGTTTGCCCAAGAAATTTTCATAGTGGTGAATTTCTTGTAAAGTTGGCATGCTAAATTCCATTGGTTAACAGTCTCATATTCATTTTGATATGTGTGTATGCAAGATTTTGGTATTCACTGCTTGAAGCTTTTGGCTTCCATCTGTTTTGACATTTTGGTATCATTGTGTTTTCATTTTCAAAATTCTTGATAGCCATTCGTTTTAAGTTTAGGAAAGCTTTTGTTGGTATCTCAAGTTGTTATGCATATATTTCAGCTTTTGGTTTTAGTTTAGTCATATAAAGTTATTAGTATAATTAGAATGCTTGGAGAAATTTTTGTAGGCTAAGTATTAGCTGATATGAATTGGTCTTGGTTGTACAAAAAAACTAACAATTTTTTTTGCCTGGTGTAGGGTCAGCGCTGCAGCGCCTGGGTTTGCTCTTGAAGTGGTGCTGCAGGGCCATCATCACCTCACCCTACTAGAAAAATGCGCTGCAGCACCTGACTTTGTTCTTAATACAGCGTTGCAGCTCCTCCCTCAAAACCAAGTTTAAAATCGAGTCTCATGCATTGTACACATATATCGAAGGCATACCAAATATTTATGAACGCTAGTAACGAGTTTTGGTTTCTTAAGTTAGGCATAGCTCGGAAATCTCAGCACAAATCCTCTCTCTCCTACTATCAGCGCCAAAGCGTCCCAAAGCTCCCCAACTAACCACTCCTCACCTTATATCTTATACTAACCCCAATTAAACCCTAGAAGTGTTCCTCACTTCAAGGATTGCTCATAGATATTGCTTAAAGCTAGGGTTTTCAACTGTTCTTCCAGGTAATTAGGTTCACCTTTAAGGAATTTGGTTCTTTAATTGAGTTTTGCATTTAGATTTTTTTGGAATTGCAATAGGGATTGCATTATTCTGTCTGTATTGGATGATTTCCAAGAGGCAATTAAAATAGGGGCTAGAAAGCTTGGCATAGAGCTGTGCACATCAGTTGTTCGTAGAATTTCCTCAGTGAGTTTTGTTTTATTTTGGCTCAGTTTGGCTTGATTTAGTGTGGCTTACTAATTGCATTAGTTTGGTTTTGTCTAAGTGGCTTATTTTTGGGCTTGCATTGGGTATTCTAGGCAAACATCTAGGGAATGGCATGGCATCTAAACGTCCGTGCACTAGCATTGGTTCCTTTTCTACGACACCTAGATGGGATAATATAAAGTTTATCAATGAAGAGGCCTGGAATAAATACAATCAAACCTTCGCCAAAAGAAATTTAGTTCCTGAGCGCGGTTTAAGGCCAGATAACAAGAAGGATGGCCAAATGATGACAATGATACTTGAGAAGAAGTGGGTCCACTTTACAAAGCAACCTGAGTCAGCTATTATTTCTGTGGTCCGTGAGTTATATGTTAACGCCAGTGCTGAGGGTCCTGCTATAGTTCAAGTTCAAGGGCAAGAAGTGGTATTTGATAGCTAGACCATCAATGCTCTATTCACGATGCCTAACCATGATGGCAAGGACTACTTAGAGTAGGGGATTTGCAGTTATGACCTAAAGGATATCATCAAAAGGCTTTGCAAGCTCGGGACAGCCTTGAAAACCAATGAATACATTAGGGAAAAGACAAGTTTCTCGCTCCAGGTGCTCAGTCTCTATGGTAAAGCGGGGTATAGCTTTATCTATTCCAATATCATGCCTACCCGCCACCATAGCGACGTTACTAAAGAACGAGCGATTTTGCTCTTTGCATTTGTCACGGGTTTGAAGGTGGATATTGGGGTTCTCATTCAAGACTCCATTTGGAAGGCTATTAAGAGCACAACTTCTGGGGGACTACCACATCCATCACTTATCACCTGACTGTGTAAACGGACGAAGGTCCAATGGCTGCTAGATGACATCACTCAGCCGCCTATGTCCGTCAGTGATCACCCTGTCATCTCGCGATTTAGTGTTTGGGAGGGGGCGCAGTCTCATGTCTGGGGTGAGGGGTACGAGCCAGCCACTCAGCCACTACCTTCATCAGCGGATGGACCTTCTACACAGACTCTAGAGATTGGTTCTTCTTCAATCGGGCCATTGGCAGACATTATGGCATCCTTGAACTTCTTGCGCCGAAAGGTTGATACAGTGGATCTGAGGCAAAATTTATTTGCCCAGTATCACGCCGAGTTCGCCAACATAGTGTCCAATATCTATGCAACATCTGGTGGAGACGAGGCTGATGTCATGTTGTTCCAATTTCCTGAGCCTCCCTTCTTTCCACCATCTCTAGGATACGAGGAGGGAAATATAGAAGGCAACGATGAAGATTCAGAGGGTGATGGCACAGACTGATAGGGATTTTTACATTCCCCGCCAATGAAGACATTTCCATATTTGAGTTTGGGGGGAGTTATCAGTCTTATCAGTCTATTATTTATATTATTATCTATGAATTATTATGAACTGCTAGTATTTTAGGTTGCAAGGAATTGTTAGTAATTGCAGCCATGAATTATTATTTTGATGTATGGATGCATATTATCTTTATGTTTTGATTATGCTTGTGATATCCATTTTTGGGCCATACTATGGCTTCTATCTTTTGTGTCATGCTATGGCTGTGTTAGACCCTAACTTAAGCTGTCATATTATTGAAAGGGTTATATATTTATTTAGATCCATTGTTTTTGGGCCATGGTATGGCTTTGATAAGCCTTATCTTGAACTGTTTATATGATTGGAATGGGATATATATATATAGTTTAGATTTTTGATTGTGGCCAATGATATGCTTTTAGTATTGCTTTATCAAAGATGTCAAGCATTTGTGGATGAGATTCTTAGATTTATTTTTAGTTAAGATTGTTGTTGATCTTGTCTAGTGTGACGCCCCCAAAATAGGTATACAACACCCATTCTGAGTCGCCAAATACATGGTACAGAAAAACAACTACAACTTTATTATTACAATTGTCGTGAAAAATACGACAACACATACTATGAGTTTAAATACAAATATTGTCTTCTAGACAATATCCACACCCAAATAAAGTCCTCATTACAATTATTGATGTACTATTTTACAAAAATAGTGAGGACTGCTAAAATAACTGACTAGGACCATCACTCTATACCCATTTGGTTCTGCGCTATGTTCTCGCTTCCTGAGAAGAAAAATGGAACAAAAAGGAAAAGGGTGAGCTCAACTAGCCGAGTAAAGAATATTATGACTAAGATAATATACAACAAATTATCCTTAGTCTTCAACAGGGAAAAATCTGATAGAATACAATAGACAACAAGTTTTAGATCAACAATTGCAGCGGAAACAACAATTCATTAGAAGAGTTAAATAGAGAATCAAATCTACTATCATCTATGAATTTAAAAGTCCATCATCAATATTTTATCCCTGTAACATCAATCAATATACATCTTGCATCAAATATTCATCTTTGCACTACGGGCCAAAGATATTCATTTGTATCACCATTGGTCATGTTTATCTCAACACCTATTTATCTTTTGCACTACGGGCCAAAGATATTCATCAGGTAATCATACATCTTTTGCACTACTGAAGCCAAAGATATTCATTAAGTATCACCATTAAGGACCGAGGATGATGAAAAATATTTTAGAGAAAGCGAATCTAGTGAAAACGTAAGGGCAATATTAGGGATTAAGTATTTGGCTTTATCCAAATTCAATAATACTCCATAATAACCAAGTGTGAAATAGAATAAAGATCAAAACATGGATACAATCAAAGATAGTAACCATAAAAGACATCCGAACGAAAAGAGAAAATATCATTTTTCTATGAATAGTCCGAGTATTTATGAATAGTGTTGTATCGTGAATAATGTAATACGTGAATAGTAACCTCGACACAAAAAAGGTAGAAATTCCACAATAAAATTCATAACAATATCTCAAAGATAATGATATTGAAGAAAATAATATCATTTAAGAAGAAAATAATATCCCTTACCTCAAAGAATTAGTACTTCGGAATGAAATGTCGGAAGTGATGCTGAATGAAACTTATACTTAACAGCAACTCTCAAAGTATCTAAATATTCACAAAATACGCTCGATAATATAGAGAGAAAAAGAGAGAAAGAGAGAAAGCTTATGTTTTTGGTGTGATTTTGAATTCTAACTTAGCCCTCTATTTATAGGAAAATATTAGCCCGCTGAAGCAGACTTGACCTGCTACCTGATGGCTTTACCTGCTACTATTGCCACCCACCACATTTGAAATAAAATTCAGCATATTTTTTCACCAACCACAAGTGGGGCCCACTCAATTCTAGATTTTTCCACCAAAATTAATTATAACCCTAATTTCTGAATCAGACACCTCTTAAAATTCATAATAAATCGTTCGTTAATTTTTAACGGTTCAAAATTTGTGGACATATACTCAACTTATATATGTATAACATATCCAAAAATCACAACGATCCAACGGTCAGATTAAAAATTATAACTCACGCAATATATCTCAAGAACAGTGATTTAATTTTTAATACCTCCATTCCGACAAAAACACCTCAACATTAATTCCTTCAATTATAACCGCAAAAAATAAATATATCCATCAATTATATCCACATAAAATAAATATTTTCTTATCATATAATCAATAAATTAATTATTCACAAATAATATTACAGAATCACAATTATGAAAACCAGGCCGTTCCCAGGAAAGAGGGGACTTTCCGATAAGGATTTCTCCTTACTGGCGCGCAATTAGATGACCAAACCTCTCCTTAGACAAAACTTTCTAGACATTGCCAATAATGCTATCTAATAATATTATTCAAACAATATGAATTATTGATCTGATAATGGAAAATACTGTGCAGTGACAATTATTGAAACAACCATAATATAAAATATCAACGCAGCCATTATTGAACCAATAAAATAAAATATTGAAAAGTAATTACTGTAACAATTATTGAGTAGTGTCTTCTTACGTAAGAATCAATAATTCAAAAATCTTTATGCAACCACGCCAGACATCGTATTTTAACCACCGGGTATTCCAACGGTGTTAATTCAGTAACAACTACGTCGTTATTTATAAAAACTCAAACTTGTCATTTTCTTCATCCGATGCGGTTATTACATTATGAGACCCATGAATGGTTATCTTGGTCGTCTTTAATATTCCCAGACAAAAAAAATTAATATTTTTTAACCACTTGCTTATTTTGTAAAATTTGCACATTTCACCCATAACCAAAGTATTATATCAAATTAACTCCTTATTATTTCAAGATAATAAATAGATAAAATTTAATTTTATTCATAATAAGTTGGGGTCTTACAACCTCCCCTCCTTATGAAATTTCGTCCTCGAAATTGATGTACGTACCTGGTGTTTCGAAAAGTTGAGGGTACCTCGGTTTCATTTCTGATTCCAACTCACAAGTCATTTCCTCAATAGCATGGTTCCTCCACAGAACCTTGACTTATGGTATAACCTTTGTTCGTAGGATATGCTCTTTCCTATCCAATATCTTGACATGTACCTCCTCGTACGTTAAATCTTCGGCTATCTCGTCTGGTTCTAACGCAATAATGTGGTTTGGGTCTTTCACATATTTACGAAGCATAAATATGTGAAAAACATTATGAACATGAGACATACTTGGAGGTAATGCGAGTCTGTAGGCCACATTTCCTATTCGGTCAAGAATCTCAAATGGACCAACAAATCGTGGATTGAGATTTCCTCTCTTCCCAAATCTTGTAACTCCCTTCCATGGAGCAATACGTAGCAGTACATGATCTCCAATATTGAACTCCACATCCTTTCGATGAAGATCAGCATAACTCTTTTGTCGATCTTGTGAGGTCTATATACATTGCCGGATCATTTGAATCTTTTCTGTAGTCATACGTACTAATTCTGGTCCCAACAACGTTGCTTCACCCACCTCATCCCAGCATACTGGAGAACAACACTTTCGTCCATATAACGCCTTGAATGGAGCCATGCCTATACTTGCTTGATAACTGTTGTTGTAGGAGAATTCCACCAGTGGTAAGTACTTATCCCAACTTCCTTTAAAATCTAGGACACAGAGTCTTAATAGATCTTCAAGGGTTTGAATAGTCCTTTCTGATTGCCCGTCCGTTTGAGGATGGTATGCCGAACTGAATCGTAAATCCGTGCCCATAGCTTTCTGCAAGTTAACCCAAAATCGTGAAGTAAATCTTGGGTTATGATCCGAAACTATGGATACTGGCATGCCATGCAATCTCACAATCTCATTTACGTACATACTAGCAAGACGTTCAAGGAAATAAGTCTCACGTATAGGCAAGAAATGAGCAGACTTGGTTAATCTATCAACAATAACCCAAATCGCATCTATGCCTTGAGAAACCTTAGGAAGACCTATAACGAAATCCATGGTAATGTGTTTCCACTTCCATTTCGGAATCTCAAGTGGTTGCAATGGACCCTTTGGCACTTGATGCTCTGCCTTTACACGTTGACAAGTTAAACACCTCGAGATAAACTCCGCGATCTCTCTCTTCATATTGCTCCACCAAAATGTATATCGAAGATCATGATACATTTTAGTACTCCCAAGATGGATTGCAAATGGTGTGTTGTGTGCCTCCATCATGATTCTATGCTTCAAGTCAGAATCGTTAGGGACGCAAAGTCTGGAGTTGACTCTAAGTATTCCTTCTTCATCAATTATTGCCTCCGAAATAGCACCTTCTTGCACTTTTTTTTTCATACGCATCAGCTCCAGGTCTGTAGCTTGAGCAGCTTTAACTTTATCGATTAAAGTTGGTTCTACTCGTATATTTGCCATCATCACGTGGGTACTTGGAGCCTTTAACTCTATCTCCATCCTTTGTAAGTCGTACAAAATGGGTCTTTGTGTTAACAACATTGCACTCGTACCCGCATATGATCTTCTACTCAATGCGTCAGCTACAACGTTTGTTTTTCCAGGATGATATTGAATGCTATGGTCGTAATCTTTCAACAACTCGAGCCAACGCCGTTGTCGCATGTTGAGTTCCTTTTGGGTGAAGCAATATTTGAGGCTTTTATGATCCGTATAAATCTCCACTTTCTCCCCATACAGGTAGTGTCTCCAGATTTTTAACGCAAAAACGACTGCTACCAACTCTAGATCATGAGTAGGATAATTTCTCTCATATTCTTTGAGTTGTCGCGAGGCATAGGCTATGACTTTCCCATGTTGCATGAGAACACATCCTAACCCTTTGCTTGAAGCATCGCTGTAGATAACAAATCCATCCGAACTAGATGGTATTGTCAGAACAGGTGTCGAAATGAGTCTCCTCTTGAGCTCTTGGAAACTCTTCTCGCATTCCTCGCTCCATACGAAATTTGCATCTTTTTGAGTCAGCTGAGTTAATGGAGTAGCGATTCGAGAAAATCCTTCCACGAATCTCCGATAATAACCAGCTAAGCCCAGAAAGCTACGCACTTCGGTCACTGACTTAGGCTGTTCCCAACTTTGGATTGCTTCAATCTTTGCCGGGTCAACAGATACTCCATGTTTTGACACCACGTGCCCAAGAAATGCTACTTCCTTAAGCCAGAACTCGAATTTCTTCAGCTTGGCATATAGCTTGTTGTCACGAAGTCTTTGAAGTACCAGCTTCAAATGGTGCTCATGATCTTCACGGCTTTTTGAATAAATGAGGATGTCATCAATAAAGATAACAACGAACTGATCCAAATATTCCTTGAATACACGGTTCATCATATCCATGAAAGAAGCAGGAGCATTAGTTAATCTAAAAGACATGACTAAGAATTCATAATGCCCGTACCGAGTTCTGAAGGAAATCTTTGGAATATCCTCTGTTTTAATTCTCAGCTGATGATATCCAGAATGAAGATCGATCTTTGAAAAGAAGTGTGCTCCTTGCAACTGGTCAAACAGGTCATTTTTCAATAAACAGAACAGAAGGGCAATATTAGGGATTCGTATTTCGGTTTATCCAAATTTAATAATACTCCATAATAACCAAGTGTGAAATAGAATAAAGATCAAAACATGGATATAATCAAAGATAGTAACCATAAAAGACATCTGGAACGAAAAAGAGAAAATATCATTTTTCGATGAATAGTGCCGTATTTATGAATAGTGTTGTATACCTGAATAGTGTCGTATACGTGAATAGTAACCTCGACACAAAAAGGTAGAAATTCCACAATAAAATTCATAACAATATCTCAGCATAATGATATTGAAGAAAATAATATCATTTAAGAAGAAAATAATATCCCTTACCTCAAAGGATTAGTACTTCGGAATGAAATGTCGGAAGTGATGCTGAATGAAACTTATACTTAACAGCAACTCTCAAAGTATCTAAATATTCACAAAATACGCTCGATAATATAGAGAGAGAAAGAGAGAAAGAGAGAAAGCTTATGTTTCTGGTGTGATTTTGAATTCTAACTTAGCCCTCTATTTATAGGAAAATATTAGCCCGTCATCAAGCAGACTTGACTCACTACACGATGGCTTTACCTCGATACTATTACCACCCACATTTTTGAAATAAAATTCAGCACATTTTTTCACCAACCACAAGTGGGGCCCACTTAATTCTAGAATTTTCCACCAAAATCAATTTTAACCCTAATTTCTGAATCAGACACCTCTTAAAATTCATAACAATTTATTCGTTAATTTTTAACGGTTCAAAATTTGTGGACATATACTCAAATTATATATGTATAACATATCCAAAAATCACAACGATCCAACGGTCAGATTAAAAATTATAACTCACGCAATATATCTCAAGAACAGTGATTTAATTTTTAATACATCCATTCCGACAAAAACACCTCAACATTAATTCCTTCAATTATAACCGCAAAAAATAAATATATCCATCAATTATATCCACATAAAATAAATATTTTCTTATCATATAATCAATAATTAATTATTCACAAATAATATTACAGAATCACAATTATGACAACCAGTAGTTCCTCAGAAAGAGGGCTTTCCGATAAGGATTTCTCCTTCTTGGCCGCGCAATTAGGTGACCAAACCTCTCCTTAGATAGAACTTTCTAGACATTGCCAATAATGCTATCTAATGATATTATTCAAATAATATGAATTATTGATCTGATATTGGAAAATACTGTGTAGTGACAACTATTGAAACAACCATAATATAAAATATCAACGCAGTAATTATTGAATCAATAAAATAAAATATTGAAAAGTAATTATTGTAACAATTATTGAGTAGTGCCTTCACGTAAGAATCAATAATTCAAAAATATTGTGCAATACTGGTGTATATCTTTATGCAACCACAGCGTATTACTATATTTTAATCACCGGGTATTCCAACAAAGGTTAATCAGTAACAACTACTGCAGATTATTTATAAAAACTCAAACTTGTCGCTTTTCTTCATCCGATAGTTATTACATTATGAGGCCCACACGAATGGTCATACCGTCGTCTTTAATATTCCCAAACCAACAAGAATATTCCACGACCAAACGAATATTCCCCGATAAAAAAATTAATATTTTATAACCACTTGCTTATTTTGTAAAATTTGCACATTTCACCCATAACCAAAGTATTTTATCAAATTAACTCCTTAGTATTTCAAGATAATAAATAGAGAAAATTTAATTTTATTCATAATAAGTTGGGGTCTTACATCTAGTCTATCGAGCTCATGCCAACTGTTAAAGCTAGTTATATTTCTAATAGGCTTAATTGGTTAATTGTTATGGAAAGAGTTAGCTCTTATTAACTTGAGTGAGTTAGTGTAAGTAAGATTTAGATTCTTATGAAAGTTCGGATACATTCTTGGTCTAATGGCATATATAAAAAAAAATTGATAACCTTAGTTGGCTAAGTTTTATTACGTGGCTTTTGTTACTCGATTTAATAGATCCTTAGGGGTGTTCTACACCTAGTTCCCTAAAGTCATCTGGCTTGGGAGTCATTGATCAAAAGCTCATTACACGGGTAACTCTGAATAGCCTAATGTAATTATACATTACACGGTCATGGTTGAGGTTGTGTTAGTTAACATATAATGTATAAAATTCAAGTTTGGCTTAAGTTTGATTACGTGGCTTTTGTTACTCGAGTTAATAGATCCTTAGGGGTGTTCTACGCCTAGTGCCCTAAAGTTGTCTTTCTTGGGAGTCATTGATCAAAAGCTCGTTACATGGGTAACTCTATTTAGCCAAAGGTAGTTGAACTTTCCACAAGTCAAAATTTATTCGTTCTCATGCTAATGCCTGGTGGTCTATTCTTGCATTTGTTGTCTTATTCTAAAAACTTGATGTATCAAGAGTTATAGATTTAGCATTTTCCTTATGGCAATTTGTGTATGAGTTATAGTTGGCCAGAATAGTTAATAGGCACACACACATGATTTGGATCAGTAGCATTTTTGAGCTAGATATGTAATCAAAGCCTTATTCATGACTTTGTTTCTTCTTTGACATTGTTATTCTGAGCTTTGAGGCCACAAGGTATATAGTAATTCAGAGCATGATTCGCAGTTATGTTTACTTTTGATCTTTTTATTCGGATACTTTTTCTTGGGGACAAACAAAGGCTTAAGTTTGGGGGTATTTGATGAGTGAGATTTATACCCGCGAATCGGACCCATTAACACTTAAGAAGTTGCTTATTCATATTATTTTATAGTATGTTGTTATTATTTTGCGCTTAAATTCTATACAGGTGGTTTATTAGGTGATTTCCAACTTTTAAGGGGCTTAATTGTCATTTTATCACTCACCGAGCCACATGGCTGCTGTTCCCGATTATTTACTAGCATCTGCGATGCTAGTACCTTTACCAAATCATCCCGTCTTGTAAGCTGACTGCAATACTTGAGTTCTTTAGTAAATTGGTGCTGCAGTCACCATTATCATGTTGTCCTTCAGCCCCGATGCATGCGGTTCTAACAAGGCCAAAGCTTGGCGCTACAGCACCACCTCCGGTTCCTAGGCAGAGAGCATGGATCAAATGACCTAGCTTATATAAATCAGCAGCCTCCTTCATATTAAAAAAATCAGTTAGCCTCCTTCTTAGTTTTTTACACACAAAGAGAGAGAGAGAGAGAGAGAGAGAGAGAGATAATATTGGGGAGAAAACTTAGAAGAGAAAGAAGTTGGTTTATCAAGGAGAAAAGATCATTGCTTCCTTCATATCTCAGATTCTACAATGTGAAGAGAAGAGTTAGAGCTGGAATACTTCTAAACAAGGGTTTTCTTTATCTAAGTCTTTCATTTATTTGTATAATATGAGTATGTTGAATACATTGATAATGTTGTTAGGTTCTAAAGTAATGAACTAACTTCATTTCTAGGATTGCAATGTAACCTAATGATTAGTGTAATTAACTTTCTCTCTTATTTATTATAATATATCATGTTTGAATGGGTTATTGTATTTCATGCTTTATTTATTGATTGCTTGGTTAAGAGATTAATATGAGTATTACTTGGATATTGGAAAATGGACTTTAATGCTTAACCCTAAATATGATAACATTTGTTATGCTTAGTCCTAATAGAGTATGAGCATATCTTACAAAATAGAATAGGAATATATTTATTTGCCTAATGTGACTAATGAGAATTAAAGTTTAATGACCCATAGTCTAATTTATTTCACCCTAAGAATATCGTGATTTATTTAGATAGGGGACTTGCATATGGCTTTCAGAAGAGACTTATGTATTCATAGAATTCTCGGTTTGTGACAACCCGAATTTTTCATAAGTTATTAAAATAAGAATTTAATAATTGAAATTCTTATTATGATGTGATTAATGTAACAATCCAGAATTTTAATTGTGATTATAAATATTTATTGAATTATATAAATATTTAATGTATGTGTTTATTGTTGAATAAATATTTGTTTGTTGTTAAATAAATATTTATTTTATTTAATTTGATTTGATTTGGTTAATTATTTGTTTAATAAATAATTAATTGGTTAAGGAAATTAATTATTATGAGATAATATTCTAATTTAATTTAATAATTAAGTTAGAGAGTTTATAATGATTAAATGATTTATTCAATAAATTGTTATTAGAATTAATTAAATTAAGTATGAAAACTTAATTAAATAAAGTGTGATAAATAACTATATTATAAAGGAGTTACTAAAATAAATTAAAGCAGTTTAATTTAGTTTTGCCAAACAAGGCTTAAATATATTAAGTCTTTAATTTTTAAAGAGTTTTGCCAAACGGAGCCTTATGGCTTTTGGTTTTATTTTGAATTTTGAATTATAATAAACTAAATAAATAAAATATAAATAATATATAATAATTTTTGTTAATAAACATTAATAAGGTCATTAGTAAGACGCTCGGTTTTAAACGCTTTTGAAAATGTGTGCGCTGCCTTTGTTTTATTTCACGTAAAAAGAGTTTTGGGTCTGATATTGGCTTAAGAGAAAAGAGAACAAAGATTACAGAGAAAAGAATTTGAGAGAGTTTGAGAGATCGAGAAAAGGCTGGGATTTCAAAGCAAGTTCTAAGTGTTCAAGCGATTCTCAGTGAAAGGATTTTCAAAGAAACAAGAGGTATTTTCTATAATCATAACACTATATACGTTTTACGTTCTCTGTGTTCTTGATTATAATATAAAGTTTTTACAAAATTTTCTGTAAACCATGTTTTTACAATAGATTATGAAATTATGCGTATTTGTAATGGTAATTGTTATAACTAGCATATATATATATATATATATATATATATATATATATATTATATATATGTGATTGTATGCTAAATTACGTATGCAAGAAAAAAAATTAGTTTTACAGTAATTACATGTACATGAACATGTTTTGTAGGATAACAAAATTAGGTATGCTAATTGTGAAATTGAACCTTATGTATGTTAATTGGGTAAGGACTTAATGAGAACGTAGTTCAAAGGAATGAATTCGTTGGATAATTGTGGTTTACAATGTTAAACCTTGTAAAACAACGTCAACAATGGAGTTGGGTTTTAAACTATGATTTCAAGGATTTAAATTTTCTGAAATTGTTATTTAATTGCTTTAAATTGGTATATGTATGATAAGTAAATGTTTATGAGTAATCTATATAAGTTTTACATCTTAATTTAGATGTTAGCTGTAGTAATTAGTCTAGAATTTAGTTATTATTATCTTCGTGGTTGGGTTCTGTAAGTTTTGGCGCCTCTAAGCGCCAAAATCAGTCTTATTTGTGATTTTCGCGCCTCGGTAAAAATAGCCTGAACTTCATGCCCAAAAGACCAAATTGCTACCAAAGATTGCCATTTCACGCCCAAAGACCACCGTTCGACTTAGTTCTCGCACCAAATACTGGAATTGTAGTCTGGGTCGGACAGTTTTGACCTCCTGTAGTAAAATGGCTATAACCTTTCCATACGAACTCCGATTGAGGTGATTCAAGATAATCCAGAATGAGGACGAATAAACCTACAACTTTAGTTCTTTAAGTATTTCAATTTGAGGTCGGGAACATGGGTCAAAATTATCATTTGTAGGACTGTTGTGTTTTCGGGGACAATCAGAGGGCTTATAGCTTGATGCTATGAAGATAATGTACTATGATATACTACAAGATAAACTCATGAGGAGTTATAGATAATGTGATACGAGAAATTCGTATCGAGCAAAGAGCAAGTTAAGAGTAAGATAGAGTTAGGTGGGATTTCAATTGAGGACTCATGTGATGGCTGAGTTGTACAAACCTTTGTATGGGCGAGGGTTTTGTGCTTGCACTCAGTTTATTACATTGATAATCATTAGAATGTCGGTGTCGCGCTATCAATGTATGTGTGGTGAAAAAGTGATTCTTTTCTCATGTGTATATTTGATAGTTAGAAACTATTAAGATTAGTTAGATATTATTAGGATTAGGTGCGGTTCTTAAAACTATTGCATATGGTAAGTTCGTGACTCATAATAATATGGTATGTTTTGAACCCCTCAGCGAATGGACACCTATGGTCTGACTAGGATAAGTTCTTAAACTCATACTATTGTGGCAAGTTCCTGAACTTCCAATGTGCGATAAGTTTGATGAACTATTTTGGGTAAGAAACGGTTATAGTATAGAGAGCATTGATGAAGTTGAAGATTGATAGAATGGTTAAGTAATGAAGTAATGAAGTAAAGGTTGAAGTTGATGGATACCTGGATATTCTAAATCTACTAGCTATGCTAGACTTTCAAAATTTATTGACTTCGTGCTGATGTTTGCAGTTCTGTTTTCTTGAAAAACATTGGATCAAATGATGAAACCAATTAGTTTTAAAAACAATACCATTATTCGTATGTCTATGCTAATTGCTTCGGCTAGACAAAAATGATTTGAAATATATCAAAATGTATTTTTTTTATATCATCAATGCATTATGTAACTTTAAAGTGCGAGATGATAAAAATGATGGAGTCATCAATGCAAAGATTACTTAGTGTTGGATGTGATCTAAGGATCGTCACTTTTACTATGTATGATGTAGTATGATAAAATCACCAAATGACGGAATCCTCTAACGGACTATAAATACAATGCGGTATCATGACGTCATAAAAAGATTTTGAGATTTCTTTAAGATATGAGAATATATATATATATATATATATATATATATATATATATATATATATATATATATGTATATATATATATATATATATATGTATATGTATATTTCAATTGATGTCCGAATTATTGTAGAAGTTTATGCTATTTGATTCAGCTAGACGAATATTGAAAGATGTTCATGGAATTCAAGCGTTCTTTGTCAAACTATGCCAAACAAAATTGTTTTGGTGCGGATTCAATGTTGAAAAGTTGAGATGAACAACCCTTTTATAGGGGATTACGCGGAGGCGTTTAGATGTTTGTGCACAATACATTGTACGAATGGCTGATCACCCTAAGTACGAGGAGTCGCTATAGTCTTATAACTATTAAAGTTTAAGTTGAAAGATTACTTATAACTATGGACATACGCATAGCTTTTAAATGTTTGTGCACAATACATCGTACGAAGGGCTCAACACCCTAAGTACGGGAGTCCTTATAGTCTAATGACTGTTAAGGTTTAAGTTGAAAGAGTACTTATAACTGTGGACGTAGTTCAAGGTCTTATGACCCTCAGCATGATTTGGAATCTTTTAAATTCTTGTTATTCATATCGCTTCCCAATTATTGAGCAATTGAGGAAGATTCTTGTAATTCTAAAAGGTGAATGTGGTAAGGATGATATTCCTTAGAAAGAAATAAGTCGTAGAATGCGACACTGAATGATGAATATATTGAATAAGTGAGAAAAGAAATTTTTAAATGAGAAGGAGATGAGTTATCAAAGAATAATGTAAAATTTTTAATAGAAAAATTTAATAATTGTAGAAAGATCTTTGTTGAAAGAAGTGGTTATAGAACCCAATGAATGAATAAAGTATTAACATAAAATCTATTTTTATAGATTGAATGAATGAAGATTAATAAATAAAATTTCGAGGACGAAATTCTTAGAAGAATAGGTGAATGTAATATCCCGAGTGTTTATGATATCGATCCTTAGAAAAGGAAATGAATGGATTAAAGAATATATAATACTCAAAATATAATTGAGTTCTAGTGAAAGTTATGAAATAAAACCTAGAATTTGTTGAAGTTATGAATGTAGTAGGAAATATAAAACCTATATTAAGGTAATGTGTTGAAGTTATTCAACGATAAATTTTTGAAAAGAGACTTGGTGAAAATCGAGTAAAGGAGGTTTCTTTGATTTCGAGGATGGAATCCTTATAATGAAGGAAGGATGTGACAACCCGAATTTTTCATAAGTTATTAAAATAAGAATTTAATAATTGAAATTCTATTACGATGTGATTAATGTAACAATCTAGAATTTTAATTGTAATTATAAATATTTATTGAATTATATAAATATTTAATGTATGTGTTTATTGTTGAATAAATATTTGTTTAATTTGATTTGATTTGATTTGGTTAATTATTTGTTTAATAAATAATTAATGGGTTAAGGAAATTAATTGTTATGAGATAATATTCTAATTTAATTTAATAATTAAGTTAGAGATTTTATAATGATTAAATGATTTATTCAATAAATTGTTATTGAATTAATTAAATTAAGTATGAAAACTTAATTAAATAAAGTGTGATAAATAACTATATTATAAAGGAGTTATTAAAATAAATTAAAGGAGTTAAATTTAGTTTTGCTAAATAAGGCTTAAATATATTAAGTCTTTAATTTTTAAAGAGTTTTGCCAAACGGAGCCTTATGGCTTTTGGTTTTATTTTGAATTTTGAATTATAATAAATTAAATAAATAAAATATAAATAATATATAATAATTTTTGTTAACCCCTGATTTAATAAGGTCATTAGTAAGACGTCAGTTTTAGATGTTTTGAAAATGCGTGCGTTGCTTTTGTTTTATTTCACGTAAAAGAGTTTTGGGTCTGATATTGGCTTAAGAAAAAAGAAAACAAAGATTACAGAGAAAAGAATTTGAGAGAGTTTGAGAGAGAAAAGGCTGGGATTTCAAAGCAAGTTCTGAGTGTTTAATATTTAAGTTAGAGAGTTTATAATGATTAAATGATTTATTCAATAAATTGTTATTAGAATTAATTAAATTAAGTATGAAAACTTAATTAAATAAAGTGTGATAAATAACTATATTATAAAGGAGTTATTAAAATAAATTAAAGGAGTTTAATTTAGTTTTGCCAAACAAGACTTAAATATATTAAGTCTTTAATTTTTAAAGAGTTTTGCCAAACGGAGCCTTGTGGCTTTTGGTTTTATTTTGAATTTTGAATTATAATAAACTAAATAAATAATATATAATAATTTTTGTTAACCGCCGATTTAATAAGGTCATTAGTAAGACATCGGTTTTAGACGTTTTGAAAATGCGTGCGTTGCCTTTGTTTTATTTCACGTAAAAGAGTTTTGGGTCTGATATTGGCTTAAGAGAAAAGATAACAAAGATTACAGAGAAAAGAATTTGAGAGAGTTTGAGAGAGAAAAGGCTGGGATTTCAAAGCAAGTTTTGAGTGTTCAAGCGATTCTCAGTGAAAGGATTTTCAAAGCAACAAGATGTATTTTCTATAATCATAAAACTATATACGTTTTAAGTATATATATGTGATTGTATACTAAATTACGTATGCAAGAAAGAAATTAGTTTTACAGTGATTACATGTACATGAACATGTTTTGTAGGATAACAAAATTAGGTATGCTAATTATGAAATTGAACCTTATGTATGTTAATTGTAAGACCCCAAATGATTATAAATGAAATTAAATTTCTCTATTTATTATTTTGAAATAGTAAGGGTTGATTTGATTAATGTGGTTAGTTATGGGTAAAATGCGCAAATATTTTAAATAAGCAAGTGGTTATAAAATATTCATTGTTGTTGGGGAATATTCGTTTGGTCGTGAAATATTCTTGTTGTCGGGCAATATTCGTACGACGACGCAGCCTTTTGTGGGCCCCATAACAGAAAGCGATTGGATGAAGAAAACGACAAGTATAAGTTGTTTATAAATAACGGTGTAGCTGTTATCATTAATACTGTTGAAATACTCGGTGGTTAAAACACAGTAGCACACGGTATTGCACCAATTATTGATTCTTACGTAAGAAGGCACTATTCAATAATTGTTACAGTAATTACCGTTCAATATTTTATTCTATTGATTCAATAATTTCTACATTGATATTTTATATTATTGTTATTTCAATACTTGTCACTACACAATGTCGACGTCAGGATTTTTGAGTGTCCCTTTTCGTTACTTGTTCTTTGGTGTTCTCATGTTAATGTGAGATTTGTTTGAAAAAACAAGTGAAAAGGTTCGACATGTATAATGTCGACGATTGGAATTTAAGAGTCGCCAGTTGGTGTATTTAACTGGTTGCACCAACGCAACCGAAAAGGTTTGCACATTGACCCAGTGATTTGACACTGCTAAATGGGTCTGTGAAACCGAGATTCATTTTGGGTCCGGGGGCTTGATTATGCGGAGGGAAGGTGTTAGGCAGCCCCCGACATCCGTGTTACCACGGTGACCGCAACTTTTCAAAGAAATTGTTATATGAATGTGTGTGTTTATGTGTGTGTGTGGATCAATGTGCAATTATTTGAAAGTAGTGCGAGGCCTCGTTAGCACCTATATACACAAGGTTTGAATTTTATAGAAAAATTCAGTTTTAACCAAGATATAGCAATGACGTTTTATAAAAGAGGTTTTTCAAACCCTGTGCTCAATAGAAATTGAGACCTTTTCATACTTCCATTTTATTATTAAATGTTACGCATTTTATTTTATATTTTTGAGATCACGAAGCATTGTTGAAAAAATAATATACAATGATCTTAGAACTCCTTATGGGCATGACAACCATCCAAGGAAATTAAGACACTATAAAATAATATACAGGCTGCTTACAGCTGAAAAATGTCCATCATGAGAACCGAATCTAGATTTAGTAAACTGGACCTGTGATCACATGATTCCTAGGCTCATATGATACTGCAATTTGTGTGGAATGCGATGGCGATTATATATATAAAAAGTCAGAAATATATATATATACACGAGACATGATCAACCACCACGAAAGCAACTCCATGGGGATCGAAAATGTAAATATATAAAAGCGGTAAATATATATATATATATATATATATATATATATATATATATATATATATGACATGATCAACCGCCACAGAAGTAAACTCCAAAGGACGAAATGTAAATAAAGTCATAAAAGCGATCAATCGCCACGAAAATAAACTCCAGGCGTAACAAAATGTAAATAAAAAATTGTAAAAAGGCCACAAGTAAACTCCGAGACTCGACAGAATGTAAATATATATATATATATATATATATATATATATATATATATATATATATGTACAAATATATATATATAAAAGCGATAACGCATCTGGATATAAATCCGGGCTCATCTGATATAATAAAGCAAATTATTATATATATATATATATATATATATATATATATATAATAAATAAACGCATGGGATGTAAAATCCGTGCTCATCGGGAGTCGACCACAATATATATATATATATATATATAAAAAAGCAATTAAACGTTCGGCATCAAGTCTAGGCTCAATCGAGGCATAAATCGATAATGTTAGTCCATATATATGAAATATATACATATATTAGTATATATATACGCATGAAATGAAAACCACGGATCAAAGTTCGGGCAAACGCACACAACACGACTCTCAATATGTATAACAGTGTGTGCTATATGAGAAGAAGGCTTTATAAAATATAAGAAGACTTACAGTGGGCTATCAAAGTAGACTTCTATGACTTTAAATGGATAAACACTCAGCTCCCGTCGGATAAAATATAGCTATATGTGAGCTAACTAGTGTTTAAAGAAGAGGAAACACTCAAAAGATGTGTATGCAGAGTAAAATAGACAGGGCTTCCTCGCCTTTTTCCTTCTCTCTCCCTCTTCAAATGGCTGACCTAAGCCTTGTATATATAGACGGATGGCCGCAGTACACTGCATGTAGCCGCAGCTAATACCTATACCGGTGTAGTGAATGAATCCGAGCCTCGCGGGTCCCATCGTCTCATAGTACGTGCACTCATACACTGTAATGTCTGCTCGAACTTACAGAACGTCAATCCGAGCATCCGAACGAGGTATATCTGACCTTCTTCGGACCGCTAGTGTTGAGAGTTATGCAATGACATGGATTAGAGGTTGTATGAAGTCAGGAAGAGGGGTCTATGCCCATGGTCTTCATGCTTCAAATTCTATCCAAAGTACTACCACACGTAATAGTCACTCGGGATTGTCACTCCTCAGTTCTTGTGGGACATTGTCGGATGTATGTATGTATAAAGTGTTGAGACGACGTGCCATTTGTCGAAGGAACAAGATGACATTTGACTCCTCACCGGGGTTATCGCCGGTTTGAGTTGAAAGTAGACGTTGCTCAGGGTTACAACTGAGATTGGACTACTTGTTGGTATGCCGCGATATCATCTTGTTGATATGGCATGATGACGTTGTAACTCCTCACCGGGGTTATCGCCGGTTTAAGCGGAAAACAAACGTTGCTCAGGGTTACATCTGAGATTGGGCTGCTTGTTTGTATGCCTCACTGTCATCTGGATTGAAGCTGATTGCATGTTTGAAACAAGCATTTTTGGGGTTATCGCTGGAACTGTAATGGCATCCCTTGGGGCTATCACCAATCACCAAGGATGGTGTTGCTACTCCCAGTGTTGTCTTTGGGACTAGAACTGAACGTCGCGGTGTTATTGCCGAGATAGAACTGTCCTCTCCGGTGTTGTTGCCGGTATTTTGATCTGCATATCTCGGGGTTATCTCCGAGATCGGAAATGACATTCCTGGTGTGTGTTCCGGGTTGACATGACGTTCCCGGTTTGTGTTCCGGGTTAGAACTGAACTTTCGGTGGTATCCGAGATGGATGTAAGCTGTCTTTCAGGGTTATCTCGAAAAGACGAATCTACCCTCCTGCAATGTTAGTAATAGGAGTGCAAAAAATTTTGAGTGTCTACAGATGCCCCTCTTTATAATATTCATACAATGCAAGGCATGGATAGGATAAAGAATCCTAGACACTTGAAATGCAAGCAAGATAAACATGATGCTATGTGCAACAACATGATGCAAATGTATGATGCATGATTGTCATGTAATCCCGCTAGGATGACAATCAGTGATGACTTGGACATGCGATCCAAGTTTTCGAGGATGTTGACGTTGGGACTATCACTAAAGTCTTGAATCCTAGACACTGGCTTATACTCCATAGAGGTACCTCTTGTGTGAAAGAGATCTGTGGGGATAAGGTTTTATCTGTTTGAGGATGTGTATAACATGTTCCCTCATACTGTCGGAGTTATTGCCAACAGTGTTGTCGCTGCCAGGGTTTCCTGACCTTCGTTGATGTGTGTATCACCGGATAGATCCCTGCTGGGTGTATTGTCAAGGTTGTTTGACCGTCATTGATGTATGTGTCAATGGTAGCATTGTGTTATAGCCCTCGCTGGGTAAGGTTGCTTCGATGGGTTTACTTGCCATCGGCTGATATGATGTCAAGGTTGCTTGACCTTCATTGATGTGCGTATCAATGGTTACATTGCATTGTGACCCCTGCCGGGGATACGTAGAAGTTTGAAAGATGCGCGTTGTGACTCCCGTCGGGGATACGTAGATGTTGATAACTTCAGCATTATAACCCCCGCCGGGGATACGTAGATGCTTGATAACTTCGGCGTTGTAACCCCCGCCGGGGAGGTTTGATATTTCATGGTTTTTGCGTTGTAACCCCCGCCGGGGATACGTTAGGGTTGCCTGACACTCATTGATGGCATCGGACCTTTGTGGGGTATTGCCGAGCATGATCTGTGAAAGCTGAGCTCATTGGTATAGTATACCCTGCATTCAGGCGAATACCGTTGAGGCGACGAGAGTTTAACTCTGACCGACAAGAAACCAAGATTTCAGGCTATTCCGCTTAATCACGTAACATTTTTATTCCTGATTTGGCCTTTTCAGCTTATGAGACCTCCTTTGCAACTCTAACTGGAGTGAGCCAGAGGTGTTGGACCCATGTAGGGGGGCCGCAGGTGTACCTGCAGGAGCTGCAGGTTAGCCTGCGGCCAGCTGTGCCTATGTATAGGTGGCTGATTGCTTTCATAAGTCATTTTCAAGTTGTGCAGCGAAGGAAATCTGAGAGCTCTTCTTCAGATCTGCTGAGTTCGGGCAACTTTCTACATATTGTGTCACCGTATAAGCATTCTTCACTGTCCTGGTAACACAAGCATGTATTTTTTTTTCCAATTTCTGTTCGTTGGAAAATTACTTATCGCATGAAATGCATTTAGACACATAGTAGTGAATATGCATGCTGATATGACTTGATAAAAAATATTCAACATAGCAAATATTAGTATTAAACCATGCTGAACATAATGATGTGAAAAATATTGACTTTTGAAACAGTCAAATTGGCACATTTTACTGTCATTTCTTATCCTATATGAGGACAAATGAGTAAAGGTAAAATAACAAAATAATTCTGGTAATTAGACTACACTTATGGATTTTTTACTGCAATGTATTGATGCATACAGGACGTATATGACTGTGTATAGGTGTGCTACTGAATGGCCACCTAGTCATGCTTATGTGCATGTGGATAGTCCCATTTGTAAAGGGGCTATGGAAAAATTTTCCCAAAATGTAGGTATTGGGTAGTCATGCATTTTTAACTCTACTGTAGATATATGTTAAAGCAATGCATGCATGCATGTAATCATAGAATGCATTTTGATAAGACTCCAGGTAAGAAATTACCACACCCTTTCTGAGGTGATTTGGAGACTTGTTGTCTAGATATAATGGATCCAGATCAGCCGAGTAATTCCCGCAGGACCACTTCTGGTGTACGGAGGAGGGCTTTTGAAGAGCCTCGGTATTGCTTACGTGAGAGACCTCTAAATGTCGTTTGGCAGAGGCGGTGATACGTCCTATTCGGGTTGAGGTGCCGAATGTCGAGGATGAGGAGGAGGATGCACCAATCGAGGTTCCTGCTCTTGCTGTATGTGTTCCCCGTAGGGAATTAGCAGCTATTCAAGTGGCGAATCCAGATCTTCTGGGTGACTTGAGTAGGCATCCTTTAGTATACCTACACGCAAACGAGGTATGAAGTTAGATCTTTAATCTTCCTTATTTCTTATTGATGAGGAGTCAAGGAGTCTGATGTTGATCTGCATTTGATGTAGGTTCCCGGCTTCACATAGCCTCGGGGGAACTGGTTTAGCATCCACTCTATGTATCAGGCATTGCATGATGACTATAGAGCGATCATCCATGGTTGGGGATTCAGGAGGTTCTTCTCCATTCTACCCCGTCGCTGTCCCTGGGGTTACCTCAGGGCATTGTCTGAGCGGTGGTTCCACCAGACTCAGTCACTCCATTTGCTGGACTACGAGGTGATGATGACACCGATGGATTGGCAGTTTATCACAAGTATGGAGTTTGGAGTGGAGCCGGTGCCTTGCACGGCGGATATCACCCCTACTGCCGTCAGATCCTTGTTGGGAGTTCCAACAGAGGTGCTCAAGGCGGGACTGACTATTCGTCTGAGTCCTTTGAGCGTAGATGCTATGGCGAATTTGTTGAGTGAGCCTATACCCGATGATGTGAGAGTCAGGGATTGCATTCTTCGGCGATTGTTCCTGATGATCATTAGGGGCTGCTTCATAGCAGATAACTCTTCTATGGTGTCCTTCGCTTTGATCAGCGCCACTCGACACGTGGACCATATAGGAGAGTATGATTGGGGTTCCTACACCTTTGCCTATTTCCTCTAGGGAATGCGCATGCGATCGCAGGGCTTGACCGAGGCGTGGTTAGGATTCTACCCATTTCTGCTGGTGAGTGTTTCTCTTGTCTTTTCCGATGTATGGGTTAAGAGTGTTGACTGACAGCAGATGTTTGCCTTTGTATTGGAAGTTTTGGGCCTATAAGAGGCTTCCTTGTTTGCATCCTATGAGCGTGTTGGGTTTAGACACCTATCCATGAGGACAGAGATGGCATCATTCCATACTAGCAGAGGTCCCTATTGCTGAGGGTTTCACTCATTGTTGCCTACAGCTGGAGCTATTGATAGCTGATGTCATCACATGGATTCCCTACTCTGGAGAGCATTTGGGAGTTGGCTTTGAGGATGGGTACCCGACTGGAGTAGAGTACGTCATTTCCACCCGCAGGATTCCTCTCTTCACAGATGGAGGATGGGAGCTCTATTTAGGAGAGCGTGCTATTAGGAGCACTACAGGAGAGATCCGTATGCCGATCTTGCCTCCTGCTAGGCGTTATTGGCCTGTTTCGCAGTCACCCGTCATTGACATCCCATTGATGGTTTTACATTATCAGAGGGCCCCTGTTCTCAGGAGACGTTCCAGCATTGGTGGATCCCTCGTACGATTGGAGCTCAGACCCGCGCCACATAGTTTATAGGGGATATGGTTCCAGGATCCGTGATGATGACGGATTGGCTAGCCTGTGTCAGAGATCCGACTCATGTGACATAAATTGTGATTGACTTTTCGGCAATTGGACCGGTCCACATCTTTTCATTCGGTATTTGGGCGAGAGATCCTGCGGTAGGTAGATACTTTTGATCCTTCCAAATCTAGCTTTGGTCCCTCGGTGACCCATATGGTTTTGCCGCCAGCAGATCCTCCTTTATATCGTACCGACATCCCTGTAGATAGAGATCCGGTGACTCGGGAGGAATTACATCGGTGGGCAGGATCGATGATGTGAGACATCGATACTCTTGACTTTTTCGATGTATTTCTCGCTATCTCTTTGATAGGCCTCTCGTTGTATGTTGGGTAGCCGCCCCATTTCCTGTATTTTAGCATGTCTGAGATGTATTAAATGATGATATACTTAGGAATGTATGTACGCTTTTCCATTCCCTATATCATATTGCCATCTATTGTATCATGCATGTTATTATGTTATGCATATGTATGTATGTCTAGAGATACTCAAAGATTGACCTGGATGGTCTTATGACCGACCACCGGATGTCTTCTTCGACGCTTAGTCAGTCGATCATACCCCACCATTTGTGGTGGTAGTGGTATCGATCATGGTATGATAGTATATCACCATCGGACATGGTGATCGTAGATGATTTACTACAAAGATACTATGACCTTACCGATGTTTGAGTTCCTCCGGATTTGTAGAGGGAGTGCTGAAACCTTTGGATGCTGGACAAACAGTGTTTCCGATTTGGGACCCATGAGTTGACTCTACTTTGGAGGAGTATATCGATTGATGATGTTTGCCTCTGGGCCGGACCTTGCGTGCATATAGTGATGGGAGACATGAGTGAGCAGCCTCATGACTCTCATAGGATTGAGGCACGGTGGTGCGGGATGAGATTACATCCCACCATGTTATATCCCAAAGATTTCTGTTTGATGTGTTTGGCTCTGGAGGACAAATATGCACGGCGTTCGGGATTTCACCATCTGGGAGGATCATTGGCATTGAGCCAGAGTAGATGTACTACTTCTATGCGTATTGTCATACGTCTACATGCCGCGGTACATGGATGAGCTAGATATCGGTGTCGTCATGGCAGTAAGAGCTCTCAGGGAGGGTTATACCATTATTTCGATGATCATTTTAGAGACCTTGAGGTCAGCTACATACTGCTGCACTTATCCGGCAGGAGTGTTTACAGGTAGCTCGATCATGTTGTATGTGTGGTTTATGTCACACTTGAGACTGATTGGCTCATTCAGACGGCAGGGGTTTTGTTTCACCCATGATATAGCCATGACGTATTCCTTCCAGCCTACAGAGTGTATAGATGCTGCATCTTGGTCCGTTTTCCTGGCAAGGATTAGAGATCCATTTGATATATTTCTGTGTTCAGGGCTCAGCTCACCCTACAACTTCATTACGCATGCTCCGGGCATGGATTATCTCCCTCTGGCTGGATTGAGGGGCATGATCACTTACCACCCACTGGCCGTGATGTGTCAGTTTGACCAGTTTTAGGATTTCCATCCGTATGAGGGGGCAGTTAGTCAGCACTTCGTATCACATCGTTTATCAGCGGAGGACAGATCCAGGTTGTATGCCTGTTGGGATCAGCGAGAGCTGGCTGAGTTTTCTGTCAGTTATCCGGGTTATTCTGCAGAGTATTCCGCATAGATGGAGACAGAGAGTGCATCGGCTGCGACAGTATCCACAGTGCAGGGGACTGATTCTGACGATGAGGAGCCTATAGAGGAGGCTATTATTCCCACCGATGATTTGACTGCTGGGCTACCAGTATTTGTGATGGATTCTCCCACCCCGAGTGCCATTGTTACCCAGTATTCGGCACAACATTTAGAGTGGAGCTTACATCTGATGACCTATGAGAGAGATCAGACTAGGGCCGCGATGTTGACAGCTCTTGATGAGAGAGATACCGCTCTGTTAGAGAGGGATGAGGCTAGATCAGCCAGAGATGCATTGATTGGAGAGCGGGATGCCGCCTTATCTGCTAGGGATGTGGCCATTGCAGATAGCACTTCCATTAGATCCCAGATGATATCGTCGATCCGCCGATATGAGTGCTTACATTGATGAGCATTATGCCACCATGCGGTTAGCCTCGATTTGCTAGCTAGTGTAGATAGATACCCTTGGGCGGAGCTTGCGATTACTTCCTCCGTCTTTAGAGAGGGATGCTATGTTAGATCCGATAGTCCGCATGTATACTGAGATCTGTAGATAGCTTTGTATTTTCTTGCATGACTAGCTTAGCCATTTTGTCATGTACAACCATGGATGTATATATCAAACAAGATATGTATGGCAGGGAAATATATTTTGATTCACTTCCCTTTTAGTTATGCCTTGATACTTGCTTGATGTTTGCCTATTCTCCAAGGCCTTGTGATCTTGATGCATTCTGAACTTATCCTTGATAGATGGACATTGAGACGTCGCAAGGTCTCTCAGATTGGATCATTGATTTCTGTGAATCCCTACCATCTTTGGTGTCTTGGGACTGGTATATGTATGGAAAAGTGGAGAGGAGGGTAGTTTCTTCCTCTCTGAGATTGACTGCACCACAGATGGTCGCCAGTACTTCTATTTATGAGAAGCCTAGTTAATTCCATCTCTTATGGATTGGCATTGCTCTTTGAGGCTGATCGTAGCTTAGATGGTCACCGAATCTTCTATTTGTGAGAAGAGGTTGGGTAATTCCATCCCTTTGATCTGAAACCGATGAAATGGGGAAAATTGAAGGTTGATCCCAGTACCGTGTGACAAGTATGTTTGTTCTGGTAGGGGTTAGACTGCACCATAAATGGCTGCCTATGTACTCCTATTGAAGAAGAGATCAAGTCTGCGTAGTTCGAACCTAGTGTAGGAGGTTCAACGCTGAATGCGAAAGGCAGATGGGTGTAGAAGTATTTTTTTTATTTTTGTTGTTTTGTAGAGAAAGGGTAGAAATGTTTTTGTTGTTATTCTTTATTGCTACCGGGCCATAGAGAATATGGTTTCCTACGTACCCCCGGGTATTTGGGAGATCAGGTCGACGTAGTTTGCCCCTCAGGATGAATTGAAGGCAAAGAGAAGTGTAAATCCCATGTGCAGGCTATACTGCGGGGAGAAGAAAGTTTGATCCCATTATGGGGACAAACTGCAAGTGTGTAAAAAGTTTGATCCCGTCCTCAGGACAAATTATAGGCGTAGAAAAGTTTAATCCCGTCTTCAGGATAAACTGCAGGTGTGAAAGGTTCAATCCCATCTTCAAGATAACCAAAATTGAGAAAGATTCAATCCCATCTTCAGGATAACTAAAACTGTATGAAAGGTTTGGAATGAAGTAAAATCAGGTTGCTGGCTTGAAGTGTATATTTCCCTGAGGGGCAGAAGAGCATGTAAAAGGGTGAAAGAGTTCAAAATCGAAATGATTGGTGATTTGGTGATCAAAACCAGGATGTTTGTTTGATGGTAACTTCAGATATAGTACCGTTTCACGGTGTCCGAGTTGATAAGTTGTGGAAATTCATTGCCATCCATTTCCTGTAATTTGAGAGCACCTCCTGTCAATACTTCCTTGATAACAAATGGGCCTTCCCAGTTAGGAGCAAATTTTCCCTTAGATTGATCTTGGTTGTCAATGATCTTCTTCAAAACCAAGTCATGCTATTTAATTTGCCGTAGTCGGACTTTTCTATTTTAGGATCGTGCGATCCTTTGTTGATATAACTGACCATGGAAGATAGCCGCGATTCGCCTTTTGTCTATCAGAGACAATTGGTGATACCTGTCTTGTACCCATAGGTCCTAATCCAATTGAGCATCCATCAATACTCTGAGGGATTCCATTTCCATTTCTATGGGGAGCACTGCTTCCATCCTATAGACTAATGAGTAGGGGGTTTCCCCAGTGGAAGTTCACATGGAAGTTTTGTAGGCTAATAAAGTTAGAGGCAAGAGGTCAGGTCATCCTTTGTGGTTGGTAGACATTTTCTGCATGATCTTTTTGATGTTTTTATTAGCCGCTTCAACAACACCATTGATCTTTGGATGGTAGATGACGGAGTTGAGATGTTTGATGTGGAATTTTCTGCATAACTCCTCCATCATTTTGTTGTTGAGGTTCTTAGCATTGTCTGACACAATGACCTCTGGTTTGTCCATATCGACGATGACATTGTTTCTGATGAAAGCAATGATAACTTCTTTAGTGACCTTGGGGAAGGATGCTGCTTCTACCCATTTGGTGAAGAAGTTGATCATGGTGAATATGAATCGATGTCCATTACTGGCTTTGGGCTCGATGGGCCCGATCACGTCCATTCCCCACATTGAGAAGGGCCATGGCGAACTCATATTGTGGAGTTCCCTTGGAGGGGCGTGGATAACATTCCCATGAATCTGGCATTGATAGCACCTCTTGACATGATCATCACAGTCAGCTTTGAGTGTAAGCCAATAATGTCCCGTTCTGAGAATTTTCTTGACAAGTAGGGGTCCACTCATGTGAGGGCCGTATACTCCACCATGGATCTCATCCATGAGTCGCTAAGCTTGGTCTTTGTCTAGACATCTGAGGAGACCTAATCCTGCATCTCTTTTATAGAGTGCATCTCCGCTTAGGTAGAATTTCATAGCAAGTCGATGAATCCGCCTCTTCTCAGTTAGGCTCGCCTCAGCGGGTGTAGATCCATCTCGCAGATATTCCTTGATGTGTTAGTACCAAGGGTTGTGGATGGGAGGTAGCTCATCCGATACTTCTCCAATGTAATTCCCAGAGATTGGGGCTTTTTGTAGAGCAAATGTGATGCATGGCATGTTTTCCTTGTTAGGTATGTAAACCAAGGAGGCCAACGTTGCTAATGTATCTGTAAAATCATTCCTATTACGAGGAATGTGGAAAAGGAGATTTCTTCGAACTCCAAAGCCATCTGTAAAACTTGCCGATGATAAGGCAACAAATGCAATTCTTTGGTTTGATAGATTCCTGTGGATTTCTTGATTACCAATTCTGAATCCCCAAAGACAGTTAATCGCCTGATGCCCATTGAACGGGCAAGTTTTAGCCCCATGATACAGCCTTCATACTCAGTTGTGTTGTTGGTACTGACAAACCACAATTTGACAGCGACGGGATACTGCTCCCCCGTACCGGATATTAGGACTACTCCAGCTTTGGAGCCTTCCGAATTAACAGCTCCATCAAAATAAATTTTCCACTCACGGCATGTATCGTACTGATGTCGTAATTGAACTGCCATTACCCCTTCATCGGGAAAGTACGTTTCTAAGGGTTTGTAATCCCCTGTAGGTGCGGCGGCCAGTTGATCCGCAATTCCTTGACTTTTGACAGACTTTTGCATCACGTAAACGATGTCAAATTGCTGTAGGATCAACTGCCATCTGGAGAGTCGACAATTCAGTATGGGTTTACTGAACACATACTTGAGAGGATCCATTCGGGATATGAGATGGGTTGTGTGACCATGGAGGTAATGCTGTAACCTCATGGAAGCCCATGCTAAAGCACAACAAGTCTTCTCGATCAAAGTGTACTTGTGTTCACTGATGCTGAATCTTTTGCTGAGGTAATAGATAGCTCGTTCTTGGCCTCTATTGTCCTTTTGCCCCAGCATGCAGCCCATAGCATTGTCATTTATGGACAGGTACATGAACAGGGGAACATCATCCTTGGGAGGTACCAAAACAGGAGCGTTAATCAGTTGCTCTTTAATGGTAAGGAAGGTTTTCTGTCACTCATCGTTCCATTTCATGGATGAGTTCTTCCTTAACAATTTGAAGATAGGCTCACAGGTTGCTGTGAGTTGAGAAATGAATCTGCTAATGAAGTTGATCCTTCCCAAAAATCCCCGTATTTCCTTCTCATTCTAAGGAATGGGCATTTCCTTAATGGCCTGGATTTTGGTAGGATCCAGTTTAATCCCTTTCTGGCTGACTAGGAAGCCTAGCAACTTGCCTGACTTAACACCAAAGGTGCACTTGGCGGGATTCAACTTCAAGTTGTACTTACGCAACCTGTTGAAAAGCTTTTTGAGATGGTCTAAATGGTCTTTCTCCTTCCGGGATTTGAAAATGATGTCATCCACATAGATCTCTATCTCCTTATGCATTAAATCGTGGAAAAGAGCCATCATAACTCGCTGATAGGTTGCCTCAGTGTTGATGAGGACGAATGACAACCGTCTGTAGCAAAAGGTTCCCTAAAGCGTGATGAAAGCAGTTTTCTCATGATCTTCCTCAGTGACCATAATTTGATGGTACCCCGCAAAGCAATTAGCAAAGGAGTACATGTCGTACTGAGCAGCATTGTCAATAAGAATGTGGATAAAGGGCATGGGAAAGCTATCTTTAAGGCAATCTTTGTTCAAATCCCGATAATCCACGCAGACTCGCACCTTTCCCCCTAGTTTAGGCACGGGAACAATGTTGGATATCCACTCCGGATATGTAGACACCATGATGATGCCAGCTTGAAATTATTTCATAATTTCTTCTTTAACCTTTAAACTCCACTCAGGTTTCAATCGCCTGAGCTTTTGCCTAACTGGCTTGAATCCTTCTTTAATGGGAAGGCGATGAAGAACAATGTCAGTGGACAAACCCACCATGTCTTCATGAGACCATACAAACCCATCCTGGAATTGGGTTAACAGTGCAACCATGTCATTTCGCTGAGTTGTGGTAAGGTCTGAACCAATCTGGATTAGCTTAGGGTTGTCTAAGGTTGCAAGATTGAAAGGAGTGGTTTGATCAAGATTGGGTTTGGGTTTGTCTGCGACCCATTCCTTAATCTCTTGAGGTGTCTCAATGTCCTCTTGGATGTCCATCAAGTCTGAGTCTAACTTTGCATCAAAGTTACATCCCTTGTGGAGAGAAGGTATGTCATCAACAAGGACAGACACATCTAAATTCAGAGTCTTGAAACAAAAGATGCTTTCACTTAATATATGCAACTGTTCGATTATACAAAAGTGTTAGCATGTATGTGATAAAATAACTGCTAGTGCTATAAAGGAAAGCAAGCAATTAAAGTTATCTATAGGGCAGAGGGATTTTCTGCCCATTTTACCCTCGTCGACCAATGCATGGAGTGCTTCTCCAATTGTCGAGGGCAAAGTCCTGAAGGACTGCAGTGATGGAAGGATCATCCGTGTCTTCCTTCTCCCGAATGATAACCATGACATCTGGGCAATCATCGTCAGGGGTGTATCTGTTTGTATATTCATCATGAACAATGACGCGGATGCCTGCCATCATCAAGGCAAGGTCATGTTTACGTTTCCGTTCCTTTTCTTCCACTTCGGGATGAGGAATCAGCACCTCTTTAGCTTTGATTGGCACTGGTTTCAGAAATAGCATAGCCACAGCATGGGCTGGCACCTTTACTGGAGATTGCATTAACTCATGTGGTAAAGGTATAGAAAATCGCTATGCGGCGGAAGCTTGAGGAACCTGCTCGTGCTTATGAGGATTCCTGTGTCTGGAACTAGAAGAATAGCCTAGCCCGGCTGTTCTAATTTGATTGGACATTTGGATAAGGTGCTTAATACCTTGTTGATCCTTACCAATCCCTTATCCAGGCTGATGACCCAATAACATCATTTCTTGAGTGACCGACATAACCTCGGCAGAAATCTTGGGTACGGGAAGTGGCGCTCCCATAGAATGGTATTGTGTGTTACTCACTTCCAAAGTATGGAAACTGGCCGGTTCAACTTCTGAATTGAAACTGATAATTGGTAGAATTCCTTGTTCAGGATAATCCGTCTCAGCATCGACAGTGACTAGACTGTTGTTGATGATGTATTTGAGTTATTGATGTAATGTGGATGGAACAGCTCCAGCCATGTGTATCCATGGTCTCCCCAATAGCAGGTTGTATCCTGAATCTATCTTGAGGACGTGGAAGGATACATTGAATGTATTTGCACCAATCTCAATTAGCAATTCAATCTTTCCGATGACATTTCGTCGGGATCCATCAAAAGTTCGGATTACTGTATGGCTGCTATGGATCCGCGTGAGATTGATATTCATTTTTACCAAGGTGGCATAAGGACAGATATTTAGAGATGAGCCTCCATCTATCAATGCTCCTGCTAGCATGTACCAAGAAGAAAACACTACGATGTGCAATGGCTTGCAATGACTGGTCCCTTCGGGCGGTATATCGTCATCAGTGAAGGATATCACATTGCTGTTGAAAATGTGATCAACCAAATGTTGAAATTTTTCCACATCCACTGATTTTGGCAAGTAGGCTTCTTCTAAAACCTTCAACAAGATCTTCCGATGATCCTCAGAAGAGAAAACCAAATCCAGTATTGAAATCTAGTGCGGAGCTTCTCGCAAGCTTAAAACCACTTTGGCTTCATTATGACCCATGTAGTGCGGAGAATTTTTTAATCTTCTCCATGGGCAATTTCCCTTTAACTTCATAAGTAGGTTTGATAACCCGCTTGAGGAAGGTACAGTGGATTTTCTTTCGACATAATGTAGCGTGAGTATGAGACGTAGATCCTTCGCTTCTCCATAATTCCATGGAACTTTATGCAAGTGACAACGAGGATGTTGTGGTCTCGCAAGGTAAAGGATTGCCTCTGTGCGCTACTTTCAAAGGATTGTCGGCTCCTTTGAGTTGAATTGGTTGTATGGGAAATACTTTGTGAGCTTCATCATCCACTTTAATAATCGCAATCGATCCCTTCCATTGGGTAGGGCATCCATTCCCACCCCGAGTTGTACAAAGGTAATCATATGCTATTTGCGGACACCGCCGTCATCAATAAGATTACGAATAAGATGGCGAGTGCTCAAAGATTCTTCTCTTTCATGGACCATGAGAATGTGAATGATATTGACACATTTCATCAGGATTGAACCGCCCTAAGCGGGGATTGATTGGAGGGAGAAGGAATGTGATTCTTCCTTCATTGATCAACATTTAAAGTATCTCCTCCATAGACTGGCCCAGATAGGTGAATTCCCTTTGATTGGCAAAATCCCGATGGGCTTTAGCACTTGCTCGCTTTGCAACCTTATCCTCCATAGCTTCGCTTTCTGAAGGTGTTGATGGAGCATTTATAACAAATGGAAAGAGATGTGCATGCTCCTGCCTGATTAATTGGCGTGTGACTTGATGCTGATGGGTCACCAGTTCTGCCAATTTCTCAATTTGTTTGCAAAGAGCTTTCATCTTTCGTTCCATGGTAAACTAGAACTTTGCATAATCCCATTTGTCAACACCGTCTTTGATGGGTTGGGATGATTCACCGTTAGAATTGGAACCTTGTACAGTGCTCCAACTGATCATGTTGACCTCTTCTTCTTTGTGTTGAGGAAGAGGGTTGTCTTGCACATGAGGTTGATTTGGCTTGGTGACTACAATCTCACCGTTGTCTATCAGATCCTGAATCTTATGTTTCAAGGCCCAACAATATTGAGTATCATGTCCGGGTGCCCCGACATGATAAGCACACTTTCGAGTAGCATTAAAACCCCTCCCATTAGGGTTGGCTGGTGGAAGAAGATGTGTAATTTTCTTCTGAGCAGTCAGAAGAGCAAGAATATTCTCGAGCGAATCCCCTAAGGGTGTGAACGTTCGAGGTCATTTTACTTCTCCACTTTTAGGTAATCGAGGGTTTGAAGATTGTGCTGGAAAAGGGGAGTAGTTTCTCCTCTGCATAGGTATGTTTGGATTGCCTTTTTGTCCTTGTAGTATCAAGGAAACATCCTCCTCTTTCTTTTTATGGACCCTCCGGGGTTTGTTTCCATAAGATCCGGATTGGATGTGCTCAACAACTTTAAGAGCAACTAGGTCTTGAATTTTACCGGACTTCAATCCCATTTTAGCCATCTTGCCATGTTTGATCATTTTAGAAAATGGTTTGCCAATAACAGCTAGAACTCTTTCATAGAAAGGAGCTTCCTGTACATCTATGAAAGTCATGACCATTTCTGATTCTGTCATGGAAGGAATAACTTGAGCGAAGAAGGCGCCTCCACCTTTGAGCATACTCTCTAAATAACTCATTAGATTTGCTTTTGACCTTGGTGATTTGGTACCGGCCAAAAAGCCATCTAAGATTGAAAACTCAGATTGAGTGAGGAAGGCGTGAGCCAGCTCTTCCCAACTATGGATCTTAGAGTTGTCTAATCTGGTATACCATGAACGGGCTTCTCCAGTCAGACTTTTTTGAAACAACTGCATTCTGAGCTTTTCATTCTCCGCATAAGATCCGAATTTTCCAATGAATACCTTTAAATTCCTCTGGATAATGCACACCAGGAAATATGCAAAGGTCTGCATATGAAACACTGTCATGTGTTCCAATCCCTTTGAGAACGCGAATGGTTTCCTCCATTTGAAGGACCTTCTTCCCGATGTCACCGGTTCTGGATCTCCTTTGAGATGGGTGTCTTCGTGGTCTTTGTTGGTTGTATCCAACTGATGTTCGGAATTGTTTTTCCGACCTTGAACTCCCCTTGTGTAGAGGATTTTGTATGTGTAGGTATCTTCGCATCTTGTGGTAGATCGTGTAATTCTTTTAGTAGAAACGATTGAGTCTGTGATTTATTTACTCAATCCATCAAATTCTTCTCTGAAATAGGATTAGGCTGCTCGAAAGAGGACATGATTGCTGTGAAGGCTCATGACCTTTTTTTTTTTTTTGACCAGTAATGTGACTCCAATTGCTTCCCTACAAAAGACTTGCGTAGTTTAGTCTTAGGGTAATATAAATGTTATCATAACATGTCCATTTTAGGAATTTGTCCTGCAAAAGCGGTTGTTAATTGATAACATGTCATGCATGCATAGATATTCTTTATATTTTCCATTACATATGGATGAACATGGAATAAAATTACAAGTAAATGCTTTTACAAGTAATTGAAAGTGGAAAGCATGAAGAAACTTTCCTCCGCGTTTGGTTTATCAGAGGTTGACCTATCCTAGGGTTTCTCTCGTGGCTTTTCGGCATAAAGATTCCCAGATCATCGCAATCTACTTGATGGGAAGTTAATCCGGTCATTCAACTGGAGCGAATCTGAGTGGTGCCTTTCCTGAGCCCCAGAGAATTATTCTTCCCACGAGTCCAATAATCAAACACCGACAGGATAACCTCCTGGTGGAGGGAGCACACAACATACATTCACATACAACGTGTCTCACCGTTTATGGAAAATGATGACATGTGTGAAGCACTAATATCACAGATAGATATTTAGCAGTGCAGTAATTAAAATGCATTCGTACACATTCATCAGAAATGTAAATGAAACATTTACACACAAGCATATAACAATTTTGAAAAGCTTGTAATAGCGGCTTAAGCCTTCTTACTGGAATCCCCAGCAGAGTCACCACCTGTCGACGTCGGGATTTTTGAGTGTCCCTTTTCGTTACTTGTTCTTTTGTGTTCTCATGTTAATGTGAGATTTGTTTGAAAAAATAAGTGAAAAAGGTCCGACATGTAAAATGTCGACGATTGGACTTTAAGAGTTGCCAGTTGGTGTATTTAATTGGTTGTACTAACGAAAATCAAAAGGTTTGCACATTGACCCAAAGATTTGACAAACGCTAAACCAAGTCTGTGAAACCGAGATTCATTTTGGGTCCAGGGGCTTGATTATGCGGAGGGAAGGTGTTAGGCACCCCCCCGACATCCGTGTTACCACGGTGACCGCCACTTTTCAAAGAAATTGTTATATGAATGTGTGTGTTTATGTGTGTGTGTGGATTAATGTGCAATTATTTGAAAGTAGTGCGAGGCCTCGTTCGTACCTATATACACAAGGTTTGAATTTTATAGAAAAATTTAGTTTTAACCAAGATATAGCAATGACGTTTTATAAAAGAGGTTTTTCAAACCCTGTGCTCAATAGGAATTGAGACCTTTCCATACTTCCATTTTATTATTAAATGTTTGGTTTGTTTGCTTTTATTTTTGAGATGCGAAGCATTCTCGAGAAAATAATATATGTGATCTTAGAACCTCATGGGCATATGATGACCATCCAAGGAAATTTAGACATTGTAAAAAATAATATACAAAGTCATATAATGTGAAAAATGTCCATCATGGGAACTGAAATCTAGATTCATGAAATCGAACTCATGATCATATGATTCCTAGGCTCACATGATAATGCAATTTGTATGGAAAGCGATAAGCGATTATATATAAAAAAGTGAATATATATATATATATATATAAATATATATATATATATATATATATATATATATATATATATATATATATATATATATATGAATATGATCAACCGCCACGAAGTAAACTCCAAAGTGACTAAATGTAAATAAAGTCAGTAAAAGCGATCAATCGCCACTTAAGTAAACTCCAGTGCTGACAGAATGTAAATATATATATATATATATATATATATATATATATATATATATATATATATATAGCGAAATGCACCGGATGTAAATCCAGGCTCATCGGATATGTCCGATAGCAATTATATATATATATATATATATATATATAAAAGCGATTTAAACACACCAGATGTAAAATCTGTGCTCATCGTATGTAGTCCGACTCGCATCAAAGTCAGGCTCAATCGAGGCATAACTCGATAATGTTAGTCCATATATATGAAATATATACATATATTAGTGTATATATATACAAACAGAAATGAAAACCACGAACCGAAGTCCGGGCAAACGCACACAACACGACTCTCAATGTGTATAACAGTGTGTGCTATATGAGAAGAAGGTTTTATAAAATGTTAGAAGGCTTACAGTGGGCTGCCAAAGTAGACTTCTATGACTTTAAATGGATAAACACTCAGCTCCCGCCGGATAAAATATAACTATATGTGAGCTAACTAATGTTTAAAGAAGAGGAAACACTCAAAAAATGTGTATGCAGAGTAAAATGGATAGGGCTTCCTCGACTTTTTCCTTCTCTTTCCCTCTTCAAATGGCTGACCCAAGCCTTGTATATATAGAGATGATGGTCAGCAGGTACACTGCTGGCACATAGCTTGTACCTACTGGGTGATCGTGGTGGATCCGAGCATCGCGGGTCCCGTTGTCTCATAGTACGTGCACTCATGCACTGTAATGTTCGCTCGAACTTACAGAACTTCAATCCGAGCATCCGAACAAGGTATATCTGACCTTCTTCGGATTGCTGGTGTCGAGAGTTACGCAATGACATGGATTAGAGGTTGTACGAAGTCAGGAATAGGGGTCTATGCCCACAGTCTTCAAGCTTCAAATTCTATCCAAAGTACTGCAACACGTAATAGTCACTCGGGATTGTCACTCCTCGGTTCTTGTGGGACATTGTCAGATGTATGTATGTATGAAGTGTTGAGACGACGCGCCATTTGTCGAAGGAACAAGATGACGTTTGACTCCTCACCGGGGTTATCGCTGGTTTGAGTTGAAAGTAGACGTTGCTCAGGGTTACAACTGAGATTGGACTACTTGTTGGTATGCCGCGATATCATCTTGTTGATATGGTAAGATGAAGTTGTGACTCCTCACTGGGGTTATCGCCGGTTTAAGCGGAAAGTAGACGTTGCTCAGGGTTACATCTGAGATTGGGCTGCTTGTTTGTATGCCTCACTGTCATCTGGATTGAAGCTGATCGCATGTTTGAAACAAGAATTTTTGGGGTTATCGCTGGAACTGCATTGGCATCCCTTGGGGCTATCACCAAGGATGGTGTTGCTACTCCCAGTGTTGTCTTTGGGACTGGAACTGAACGTCGCGGTGTTATCGCCGAGACAGAACTGTCCTCTCCGGTGTTGTTGCCGGTATTTTGATCTGCATATCTCGGGGTTATCTCCGAGATCGGAAATGACATTCCTGGTGTGTGTTTCGGGTTGACATGACGTTCCCGGTTTGTGTTCCGGGTTGGAACTGAACTTTCGGTGGTATCCGGGATGGATGTAAGCTGTCTTTCAGGGTTATCTCGAAAAGACGAATCTACCCTCCTGCAATGTTAGTAATAGGAGTGCAGAAAATTTCGAGTATCTACACACAATATTTTCCATTATCAGATCAATAATTCATATTATTTGAATAATATTATTAGATAGCATTATTGGCAATGTCTAGAAAGTTCTATCTAAGGAGAAGTTTGGTCACCTAATTGCGTGCCAGTAAGGAGAAATTCTTATTGGAAAGCCTCCTCTTTCTGAGCTAGTGCGTTGTCGATTATTGTGATTCTGTAATATTATTTGCGAATAATTAATTATTGATTTATATGATAAGGAAAATATTCATTTTATGTGAATATAGATGGAGAAAATTTTTAATGTGACAATTGTTGAAAATTGATATTTTATCTTTTTTGATAAAATAATTCATTTAAATATATTATTATATTTTAATAATATAATAGTGGTGATATTTTTACAATGAATGTGTGATATATGAATAAATGAGGAGGAGTGTTTTTGTAACAAAAAATGTTTAACACATGTTTTGTGGGTTGATGGACCCCATTTTGATTAAAATTTGATTATAGCTTGTAAAATCGTCCGTATGTGGATTTCGGTCAATTTTTGTTTGGAATTTGGAAAAACTTTCTTCTACAAAGTTGTAGAGAATTAAATTTCATGTGGAATGGACATAAGATTTTAATTTTTTTGATAAAAGGGCTATTTATTATGAATTATTGAAGTTCCGGAATATTGGGTCTGAATTGATTTTGTTACAAAAATAGTTTAAAACATGTTTTTCATTTTTGATGGGCCCCACTTGTGTGGTAAATGTGTTGAAATTAGATTTCTAATGGTGCATATGATTTTTTAATAAATATTATTATTTTATTAAATTTTCTGCTTTGGTGTTCTAAGCATTTTCCTGTAAATAGGGTGCTTAGGTTAGAATTCAAAATCACACCAGAAACTGTAGTTTTCTCTCTCTATATTATCGAGCGTATTTTTGTAAGTATTTAGATATATTGAGTGTTGCTATATGGTGCAAGTTTCCTTCAGCGTTATATCTGATATTCTAGACAGAAGTACTATTCTTTTGAGGTAAGGGATGTTATTTTTTTTATAAATGATATTATTTTTTTCAATATCATTATGCCAGAATATTGGTAAGATTTTTCTTGTGAAATTCTTATCTTTTTATGTCGGGGTTACTATTCACGAGTACTATTCACGAAGCATGATAATTTTTCTTGTGGAATTTCTACCTTTTAGTGTCAAAGTTACTATTCACGTATACGGCACTATTCACGTATACGGCATTATTCACGAATACGACACTATTCATAAAAAAATTAAATTTTATTTTCTGTGTCCAAGATTGTTTGTTATGGTTCCTATCTTTGATTGGATCTATATTTTGATCTTCATTTTTGAATTCTGCTCCACAATAGTTTATTATGGAGTATTTTTGAACTTGGATTGTCTAAAATACGAATCCTTAATATTTGTTCTTTTGTCTCACTGGATTTGTTTTCTTTAATATATTTTTTATCATCCTCAGTCCTAAATGATGATATATTACTGAATATCTTTGGCCTATAGTGCAAAGATGAATGATTTTCTGATGAATATCTTTGGCCCGTAGTGCAAAGATGAACAAGTTTTGAGATGAACATGACCGACTGATTAATATCTTTGGCCTGTAGTGCAAAGATGACTATTTGATTCAAGATATATATTGATTGATGTTACAGAGATAAAATATCGATGATGGACTTTTAAATTCATAGATGATAATAGATTTCATTCTCTACTTAACTCTTCTAATGAATTGCTATTTCCGCTGCGAATATTGATTTAAAACTTGTTGTCTATTGTATTCTATCAGATTTTTCCCTGTTGAAGACTAAGGATAATTTGTTGTATATTATCTTAGTCATAATATTCTTTACTGGGCTAGTTGAGCTCACCCATTTCCTTTTTGTTCCATTTTTCTTCTCATGAAGCGAGAATATAGCGGGGAGTAGTCGTGGTGTGGAGTGATGTTCCAAGGCAGTTGTTATAGCAGTCCTCACTATTTTGTAAAATAGTATATCAATAATTGTAATGAGGACTTTATTTGGGTGTGGATATTATCTAGAAGACAATATTTGTATTTAAACTCACAGTTTATGTGTTGTCGTATTTTGCATGACAATTATAATAATGAAGTTGTAGTTATTTCTGTACCATGTATAATTTGGCGACTCAGAATAGGTTGGGTGGATTAGACCTATTTTGGGGGCGTCACAGTTGGTATCAGAGCTTAGGGATATGGTCTCTGGCGGAGATCGGGGAATAGAACTAGGAGGGGAGAGATGAGTAAATCCTTCGCTAGTATGTCCTACCTAAGCTTATTGTTGGTCGGTCAGGATATAGGGTTAATATGTGATATGTTAATTTATTTAATTAACCCTTATTTTATGGCAGTGTTTAAGAATGGCAACTGAGAATGTTAACAGTGGAGTTAATGAGACCGTGGAGACACCTTTACTCACCAATGAGGAGAACGTGCAACAGGCCGGCAATGTTCCTCCTATAAACAACACCACTGATCAGATGATGAACGATGGGATGTTTAGAAGCTTTTTGTAGTTCATGCAAAATCAGACGAAGGAGACTCGTGTACAAAATACAGGTGGAAATGATAACAACGCAAGGTTTATCATAGCCAAGCAGTTCAAAGAGTTGGGACCACCAGAATTTTGGGGAAAGCCGGATCCGATTAAGGCGGAGACGTGGGTCAAACAAATTACCAAGATATTCGATGTCTTGGGATGCACGGAGGAACAGAAGGTTCCATTCGCCACCTTTATGTTCCGTAATGAGGCAGATTCTTTGGTGGGAATCATGAAGCGTACCCATCCAAATTAGCATTCAAAGATATCTTGGGAAACATTTCAGAAACTGTTCAATGACAAGTACTTTCCTGAAAGTATTCGTCATATGAAGTATGTAGAGTTTATTAGACTAGAACAGAACAACATGACGGTGTCCAAGCACGAGGCAAAGTTCGCGGAGTTATCTAGGTTTGCACCTCATTTGGTGGAGAATGAGGAACGTATGACGCTGATGTTCTGAGAGGTTTGAAACCTGACATATGTCAATATCTCATTTCTCATAAATTTTCTCTATATTCAGATGTTGTGAACAGGGATCAATTATTAGAGCGAGATAATGAGTCTGTTCAACTGGGCGACCAACAACACGATAATAATCGTACCGGTGGCAACAGTCATCGGGACAATGATAATCATCGTGGAGGAAATTACCATGCCAAAAATGGTAACCACTTCGGTGGTAATCATGGCCAAGATAATTGGAAAGGTGAGTCAAGTGGAAATTTCAAAAAGAGAAGATTCAATAATGATAGGAAGACGTCGGCACCAACACCAGCAATGAATTCTTGGGGAGGAGAAAGACCGCCAGTTAGATGCTACAAATGCGGAGAGGAGGGACATATAAGTCCAAACTGTCCACAATAGTTCAAGGTATGTTATAATTATGGAAAGGAAGGAGATATAGCTCGAGATTGTCATGTAGCGAAACTCAGTCCAGCGGGGATGGTGACTCCAAAGGATATCCCGGACAAGTCAAAGTCAGCAGTTCCTGGAAGAGCGTTTGTCATGACTACCCAAAGAGCGAGTAACCCGAATGAAGTTATCACGGGTTAGTTAATTATAAATTCTTGCAAAGTTATACCTTACTAGATACAGTTCTACCCATTCATTTATCTCTCCTGCTTGTGCTCAACGTTTAAACTTGACTCCGGAGAAATTAGACTTTGACTTATCTGTTGAAACTCCGTTAGGAGAAACTTTCATTACATCCACTATTTATAAATCTTGTTTGATCCAAGTTGGCACCATCACATTACTTGTTGATATTATCTCTTTAAAGATACTTGCTTTTGATGTGATTTTAGGGATTGATTGGTTAACTACTCATCATGCCAAAATTGATTGCTTTCGTAAGGTTGTTAGTTTTTATATTTCTAAGCAACCTATTATTCGAATTCAAGCAACCAAACCATTAAAGTCTAACTCTTTCATATCAAGCCATAAAGCCATTCGTTTATTGAAAAACAGATGTCAAGCTTTCTTAGCCCATGTCATGGACTTGAACAAAAATATGTCAGATTTGAATGATATTTCTGTTGTTAGTAAATTTCCTGAAGAATTTATTGGATTACTCCCAAAGTGTGATATTGAATTTTGTATCGACTTTGAACCCAGTAAAAAACCCATTTCTAAAATCTCATATTGAATGACTCCTATTGAACTTCAGGAGTTAAAAACCCAACTATAGAAGTTGATAATCGAGCCTTTATCTGGTGACTTCCTTTGTGGAATGCACCAAAGCCAGACTCTCCGTAGGGGACGCCATATTCGTGTGGTAGTTAACTGATAGATGCCATTGTGACGTGTTATCCAAGATTGGGATATGAGTCACAGTTGAGAGCAACCTAAGTCAGTAATCAAAATACGTAGCTTTTTTAGGCTTAGTTGGTTACTATTGGAGATTCGTGGAAGGATTTCTCGAATCGATACTCCATTAACTCAGCTGACTCGTAGAGATTCAAAATTCGAATGGAGTAAGGAATATGGGAAGAGCTTCGAAGAACTCAAGAGGAGACTCATTTCAGCACCTGTTCTGACCATACCATCCTAGAAAAGCGAACGTGGTAACTGACGTGTTGAGTAGAAGATCGTATACGAGTATGAGTGCAATATTGTCAAAACCCATTTTGTATAACTTACAAATGATAGATATAGAGTTAAAGACTCTAGGGACCCACGTGATGCTATACGAGTAGAATCGACTTTAATCGATAAATATAAAACCGCTCAAGCTATACACCGAAGCTGATGAATATGAAGAAGGAGGTGCATGAAGTTGTTATTCCAAAAGCAAGAATCGGCGATGTGAGGAAAGCTCAAACCTTCGATTTATTAGTCCATTTGAAATCCCCGATCGAATAGGAACTGTGGCCTATAGACTCATTTTACCGCCAAGTATGTCGCGTGTTCATAACATTTTTCACGTATCGATGTTACGAAAATATTTGAACGACCCGAATCACGTTATTGAGTTAGAACCAGACGAAATAGCCGAAGATTTGACGTACAAGGAGGTACCTATCAAGATCTTGGATAGGAAGGAACATGTCCTACGCACAAAGGTCATACCACAAGTCAAAGTTTTGTGGAGGAACCATGCTATTGAAGAAATGACCTGGGAGTTGGAATCAAAAATAAAAGCGAGGTATCGTCACCTTTTCGAAACACCAGGTACATACGTCAATTTCAAGGACGAAATTTCATAAGGAGGGGAGTTTGTAAGATCCCGACTTATTATAAATGAAATTATATTTCTCTATTTATTATTTTGAAATAGTAAGGGTTGATTTGATTAATGTGGTTAGTTATGGGTAAAATGCGCAAATATTTTAAATAAGCAAGTGTTTATAAAATATTCATTGTTGTCGGGGAATATTTGTTTGGTCGTGGAATATTCTTGTTGTCGGGAATATTAAATGCGACGACTGCAAAATTATTAGGGGCCCATAACGGAAAGCGATTGGATGAAGAAAACGACAAGTATAAGTTGTTTATAAATAACGGCGTAGTTGTTACCGTTAATACTGTTGAAATACTCGGTGGTTAAAACACAGTAGCACATGATAATGCACCAATTATTGATTCTTACGTAAGAAGGCACTACTCAATAATTTTTACAGTAATTACTGTTCAATATTTTATTCTATTGATTCAATAATTTCTACGTTGATATTTTATATTATTGTTGTTTCAATAATTGTCACCACACAATATTTTCCATTATCAGATCAATAATTCATATTATTTGAATAATATTATTAGATAGCATTATTGGCAATGTTTAGAAAGTTCTGTTTAAGGAGAGGTTTGGTCACCTAATTGCGCGCCAGTAAGGAGAAATTCTTATTGAAAGCCCCTCTTCCCAGGAACGACACGGTTGTCGATGATTGTGATTCTCGTAATATTATTTGCGAATAATTAATTATTGATTTATATGATAAGGAAATTATTCATTTTATGTGGATATAGATGGAGAAAATTTTTAATGTGACAAATTTTGAAAATTGATATTTTATCTTTTGTGATAAAATAATTCAATTAAATATATTATTATATTTTAATAATATAATAATGGTGATATTTTTACGATGAATGTGTGATATATGAATAAATGAGGAGTATTTTTGTAACAAAAAATGTTTAACACATGTTTTGTGTGTTGATGGACCCCATTTTTGACTAAAATTTGATTATAGCCTGTAAAATCGTCCGTATGTGGATTTCGGTCAATTTTTGTTTGGGATTTGGAAAAACTTTCTTCTACAAAGTTGTAGAGAATTAAATTTCATATGGAATGGACATACGATTTGAATTTTTCTGATAAAAGGGCTATTTATTATGAATTATTGAAGTTCCGGAATATTGGGTCTGAATTGATTTTGTTACAAAAATTGTTTAAAACATGTTTTTTATTTTTGATGGGCCCCACTTGTGTGGTAAATGTGTTGAAATTAGATTTCTAATGGTGCATATGATTTTTTAATAAATATTATTATTTTATTAAATTTTCTGCTTTGGTGTTCTAAGCATTTTCCTATAAATAGGGTGCTTAGGTTAGAATTCAAAATCACACCAGAAACTGAAGTTTTCTCTCTCTATATTATCGAGTGTATTTTTGTGAGTATTTAGATATATTGAGTGTTGCTATACGGTGCAAGTTTCCTTCAGCGTTATATCTGATATTCTAGCCAGAAGTACTATTCTTTTGAGGTAAGGGATGTTATTTTTTTTTATAAATGATATTATTTTTTTCAATATCATTATGCCATAATATTGGTAAGATTTTTCTTGTGAAATTCTTATCTTTTTATGTCGGGGTTACTATTCACGAGTTACTATTCACGAGTACTATTCACGAAGCATGATAATTTTTCTTGTGGAATTTCTACCTTTTAGTGTCGAAGTTACTATTCACGTATACGGCACTATTCACGTATACGGCATTATTCACGAATACGACACTATTCATAGAAAAATTAAATTTTATTTTCTATGTCCAAGATTGTCTGTTATGGTTCCTATCTTTGATTAGATCTATGTTTTGATCTTCATTTTTGAATTCTGCTCCACAATAGTTTATTATGGAGTATTTTTGAACTTGGATTGTCTAAAATACGAATCCTTAATATTTGTTCTTTTGTCTCACTGGATTCGTTTTCTTTAAAATATTTTTCATCATCCTCTATCCTAAATGATGATATTACTGAATATCTTTGGCCTGTAGTGCAACGATGAATGATTTTCTGATGAATATCTTTGGTCCGTAGTGCAAAGATGAACATGACCGACTGATTAATATCTTTTGTCTGTAGTGCAAAGATGACTATTTGATTCAAGATGTATATTGATTGATGTTACAACGATAAAATATCGATAATGGACTTTTAAATTCATAGATGATAGTAGATTCCATTCTCTACTTAACTCTTCTAATGAATTGCTATTTCTGCTGCGAATATTGATTTAAAACTTGTTGTCTATTATATTCTATCAGATTTTTCCCTGTTGAAGACTAAGGATAATTTATTGTACATTATCTTAGTCATAATATTCTTTACTGGGCTAGTTGAGCTCACCCATTTCCTTTTTGTTCCATTTTTCTTCTCAGGAAGCGAGAATATAGCGTGGAGTAGTCGGGGTGTGGAGTGATGTTCCAAGGCAGTTGTTATAGTAGTCCTCACTATTTTATAAAATAGTGTATCAATAATTGTAATGAGGACTTTATTTGGGTGTGAATATTGTCTAGAAGACAATATTTGTATTTAAACTCACAGTTTATGTGTTGTCGTATTTTGCACGACAATTGTAATAATGAAGTTGTAGTTGTTTCTGTACAATGTATAATTTGGCGACTCAGAATAGGTTGGGTGTATTGGACCTATTTTGGGGGCGTCACATTAATTGGGTAAGGACTTAATGAGAACGTAGTTCAAAGGAATGAATTCGTTGGATAATTGTGGTTTACAGTGTTAAACCTTGTAAAACAACGTCAACAATGGAGTTGGGTTTTAAACTATGGTTTCAAGGATTAAATTTTCTGAAATTGTTGTTTAATTTCTTTAAATTGGTATATGTATGATAAGTAAATGTTTATGAGTAATCTATATAAGTTTTACGTCTTAATTTAGATGTTAGCAGTAGTAATTAGTCCAGAATTTAGTTATTATGTTCTTCGTGGTTGGGTTCTGTAAGTTTTGGCACCCCAGCGCCAAAATCTGCGCCCCAGCTATGATTTTCGTGCCTCAGTGCCAAAAATAGCCCACAGCGCCACTGTCTAACTTAGTTATCGCGCCCCAATGCTGCAATTGTAGTCTGGGTCGGACAGTTTTGACCTCCTGTAGTAAAATGGCCATAACCTTTCCATACGAATTTCGATTGAGGTGATTCAAGATGATCCGGAACGAAGACGAATAGGCCTACAACTTTTGTTCTTTACATTTTTCAATTTGAGGTTGGGAACAGGGGTCAAAATTGTCATTTGTAGGACTATTGTGTTTTCGGGGACAATCGGAGGGCGTCAGGCATGCACGTATGCAAGTGTAGTGCTCTTGACAATAAAAGATGTTGTTCTAAGTTATAGAACATGAATATTATGAAGTATAATAATGTTTAACATTAATAAATGATGTATTAGATAAGTTGTATGCGCATACTAAGCACACACAAGAGAGACAAATTGGGCGTATGACGAATAAACGTCTAAACGCCATGATAAGTGATAATGAACGTAAAAAGTGTTTTAATTCAATTAAAATGAATATTATAAGATATGGAATGGATTTAATATAAAACCAATAAGTAGTCCTAGCAAGACTTAAGCACTTGAATGAAATTTGAGTTTGACTAATAAGAAATATAGTGAGTTATAAGTCTAAAGTTAACACAATCAAATTGAACATTGTGTATTGATTAATAGGAAGGGTTATAGGATATAGATTAAAGTTTAAATTACAACTAGTATGCATTGCTATGTGACTAATAGTTAATGTGCATGACTAATAGTTAGACCGCGTATACTTGCGCGTGTTTTATCAGTTATGAAATTGACCAACACAATTCCAGAACATAGGCAAGAGATAAGGACTTCCATCCACAGGTTGGAGAATCAGATGAGTTAACTTGCTACCATAGTTAATAGTTTGGAATCTCGAGGCATAGGGAGGTTATCTCCTCCAATTGATGAGAACGTAAGTGCAATTAACCTGGGATGTGATGAGGAGAAGCTAGAAGATTCAATGCTTACTTCAGAGACATATATGTTGCAGTGTAATGTTCAAAAATGTAGTGTCCAAAGTTAACACAAAATTTGATGAGGAGGAGGAACAAGAGGAAGAGTAGAATGATTTGATATATCTGCAAATCTTTACAAGAAAGATATGGATTCATCTCCATCTGTGCAAACAACAGAAACACTACATAATAGACACCATGGAACCTTTACCATGGAATTGGATGATGCAAATATCCAGTTCAGCATATATGAGACAAAAAGTTAATTATATTTTTGTTATTGATGTTGTTGACTCTATAGCGCAAGAATCTGTTAATCAAATACAATTATATAGGGAGGATTTGAGGGTTGGAATGGAGCAGGATCATGAAGAGAAGGATACTCCTAATTTAGAGTTGAAACTATTATCTGTCCACTTGAAGTTCACAAGTCCAATTACATAGAATGAGAAGGATGATGTCAAGTTAATGACATTAAACAAGGGAAGCTACTTGGGAGGCAACCCAAGATTCAAATTTGATCTTTCTATCTCTCTACTTCTTAGTTTTTTTAGTTTCATGTTAGCTAGTAGTTCTTACTTATTTGCATGATTTTTTTACATTGAGGACAATGTAAAGTTTGAGCGTGGAGGGGGAGATTTAGGTTTTTTTTTTATTTTTGTTAGGGAAATTGATCCAATTTTTATGGGAAATTGAAAAAAAAAGTATGCCTTTGAAATTTTTTTCCATGATTCTATTTGGCTAAGTGCTGAAAAGGTTAAAGTTAAAGATGGAAAATTAATTCTAAATTTCAGAATTTGTTTGATGCTTAATTGGTTAATGAATGATGAGAACTAAGTCATGATCCATAGTAATTGATTTAAATTGATTTTGTGATACATAAGTACTTGAATATGATAAGCATGCTTATTTGGTTAAGTTATTTGTGGAGTTATCTATGTGCACTGATTTCATGACTTAGAACTACTTAACTTGCTTATGTTGTGTAGAACCATGTGGAGATAAAGTTGAAAAAGTGATGAATAAGGAAAAAAAAGGTGAAAAAAAGAAAGAAAAAGGGGGGAATCAAGTGAAATATGATTAAAAAAATCTATTTCAATGTCCATTGTATGAATTAACTAGGTATCCAAGCCTCAAGAAGCATTAGTGTTCACGTTGAAAACTGTGGTGGATAAAAGCAACTTGAGTAGTCGACTTTTGTGGCCTTTGTTACTTGAATAAGTAAGCCCTAGGCGTGTCTCTACACCCAGTGCCCTAAGACTGTTTGGTTTGGGAGTCGTTGGTGAAAAGTTTGCCACATGGCTAACACTGAAAAGCCTAGAAAAAGGAGACATTACACATGTCAAGAAAAAAAAGAGAAAATATGAGAAAAGCATGAAAACACATTCATCTGTGATAAAGAGAAGGTTCTATGAAAAAAATGAAAAATGTATTCCTTCGTATGTGAGATTTATTCTGATTATGTACATAAACTTGTATGCTATTCAATCTACTAATTTGGTTTCTGTAGGATTAAATTAGTAAATTGGTATCATTTGCTAGATTAAGATATATATTAAGCAAACGATGTATGTCTAATCACAAGTAGTAATTAATGATATTTGATTGTGGTCAAGCTTTTGAATATTATTAAGGTTTTCAGAAGACAAGTTAAATAATTCTTGATTGTGTAATTGTTGCTTGAAACGATCTAATTCTCATTCTTCATGCTTTTATCGTATTAAATCTAGACTGATAGTTCTAGGTTGTAAAATAGTTAGGATCTCTTGTTGGCGATCGTCGCATTAGATTTACACATAAGGAGAATTTTGGATAATTAGCAATCGCGGTTATCTAGGGTTGTTAATCTCATTGAAGGGTAAATACTATAAAACTTGATTATTCCATAATTGTGAAAATGTGATACTGAACTGAAGAACTGAAGCTTTTTACTCATTGATACTTCTTTTAAATTCATTGTTGATAATTTAGTTTATAGAACCAAAACCCCCAATTTATTGGAAAATACTTGGATAAATATAGAACAGTACACTCTCTGTGGGATCGATCCTTACTTGTTACTATACTAATTCTTGAGTTCATAGAATAGGAGTAAGGTTTAATTTTAGAGTGCTAAACGACAGCTCCCAAGCTCTTAGGTCCAAATCAGTGGAATTCGAAGGCCTCTCGACATCAATCATCAAAGCCAAAGCGACAACATGAAATGAGAAACACAGCGATATATCAACTATGACCATCAGCGATGACAGATACAAACCAAGGAGATGAGAAATATAGAGAAGATTACCACAAATAGTGATTCAATGATGCGAAGTAACTATCTGATGACCCCTCTCATGACCCTTAAAAAGCTGACACCCTCAATCACAAGCCTTCACTAAATTAGAAGAAAGGGGTCATCAAAGCCAAATGCACCTACAAGTTCGAAATGAGGATGGGGGCACCCCGAATATCAAAGCTTAGTCTACTTGATCTTCATGTGGGTTATGAGGTAAAAGACTTACGATCTCGGCATCTTATCAGCTCATTCGTCAAACACAACGAAGCAACTGCCTGGACGACAAATAAGACTAGGGCAATTTCAGAAGCAACAATAACTCGACACTAGGGCATTCATCGACCGTCCCAAAAAAGGAAAATGAAAGTCGGCGCCCATACTACGATCCCATCATCATGCGATGTCATCATCAGAGCTTATCTCATATCATTTCACTGGTGATCCAGTATGATTATTTGGTCTTTTCCAATTATAATCTTCTTAGAAAACAACGATCCACATATGAGGTACGACTATTTCAACTCTTTATATAATTTTTGTCTCCATGTATTAACAATGATAGTCATTTTAAGTATAAATAAATCTTGCATTAGAATCTTAGAAAAAGGTTTTAAAAGAGAAGATTTTATTTAACTTGTTATGAATTGATTAATTTCGATAAGCGTCCGTGGAGCAAGAATCACAGAAACGACTAGAAAATTAAGACTATTCAACCTTTTGATTAGGCACGATATCCTAGTTCAAAGTGTTTTCTACAGAAGACTCGACCTCATAGGCATATCTGCACTTTGCGATTGCCCTGACTCTTAGTTGTGGGGTATGGAACTATTGTGACAGTGATGACAATTAATGCGAAGATAGAAGATAAGTAATGGCCAACCTAGTGTCTCGAATCATGGCATGGGTTACTCGAGTAATTAAGCCTGAGGGGTGTCTTTACACCTGGTTCCCTAAAGTCATCTAGTTTGGGAGAAACCGGCCCAACGCTCGCTTCATGGGTAACTTAATGCCTAAAAAAACAAGCATTGTGAGGGGAAAAAAGGTAAGACCTGAGAAGATCCAAATCATGGCCTGTGTTACTCGAGTAATTAAGCCCGAGGGGTATCTTTACTCAAGTAATGAGACCGTTGAGTCACCAACGATCAATATCCAGGATAATGTGCAATAGGAAGGAGATAATCCTCCTGTAACCAATAAAACTAATCAAATGATGAACGATGGTACATTTAGGAGCTTTTTAGAATTCGTGCAACACCAAATGAAAGAGACTCCTGTTCATAATGCAGGTGGAAACAATGGCAACCCACGGTTGGTCACCGCTAAGCAGTTCAAAGAGCTGGGACCACCAGAGTTTTTGGGAAAGCCAGACCCACTTAAGGCAGAGACGTGGATTAAGCAGATCACCAAGATATTGGATGTCTTGGAATGCTCAGAGGAGCAAAAAGTTCCATTCGCCACCTTTATGTTGCGTGAAGAAGCAGATCATTGGTGGGAATCTGTAAAACGTACCCAGCCTGACGCACTCAAGATGTCTTGGGAGAAGTTCAAAGAGCTGTTCAACGACAAGTACTTTCCCGAAAGTATTCGTCACATGAAAGAGGTGGAGTTTATCAAGTTGGAGCAAAATAATATGATCGTGTCGCAATACGAGGCTAAATTTGCGGAGTTATCCCGGTTTGCATCCCATTTCGTTGATAATGAGGAACGAATGACGCGAATGTTTTTAAGAGGTTTGAAACCTGATATACGTCAATACCTAATTTCTTATAAACTTTGTTTGTATTCAGATATTGTGAATAGGCCTTAGTTATTGGAGCGCGATAATGAGTCAGCACAACCAAAAGGTAACGACCAACAACACAATAATAATCGTATCGGTGGCAACGGCCATCGGAACAACGATAACCATCGTGGAGGAAATTATCATGCCAAGAATGGTAACCATTTCAGTGGTAATCATGGCCAAGATAATAGGAATGGAAATTTCAAGAAGTGGAAATTCAACAATGATGGAAAGACGTCAGCACCAGCACTCGTGGTTAAGTAAGGAGAACGACCACCTATCATATGTTTCAAATGCGGAGAGGAGAGACATATCACTCCAAACTGCACGATGCCATCCAAAGAATGTTATAATTGGGGAAAAGAAGGTCACTTAGCCCGATTTTGTCATTCACCGAAGACAAGTTCAGCTAGGATGGAGGCACCAAAGACCGTTCCAAAAAAGTCAAAATCGGTAGTGTAAGGGAGAGCATTTTTCGTGACTTTTCAAAAAGCGAGTAACCCGAACAAAGTTAGCACGGGTTAGTTAATTATAAATTGCGAAGTCTATACCTTATAAGATACCTGTTCTACCCATTATTTTGTCTCTCTTGCTTGCGTTCAACGTTTAAATTTGACTCCGGAGAAGTTAGACTTTGACTTATTGGTTGAAACTTCGTTAGTAGGAGCCTTCGTTACCTCTACTATTTTTAAATCTTGTTTGATTCAAATAAACACTTTCACGTTACCTGTCGATCTTATCTTTTTGAAAATACTTTCCTTTGATGTGATTTTAGGAATCAATTGGTTAACTACTCATCATGCTTTTCGTAAGGTTGTTAGCTTTTATATTCATAACCAACCTGTTGTGCGAATCCAAGTAACCAAACCACTAAAGTCAATTATTGTCATATGAAGCCATAAGTAAAGAGCCCCGAACCTTTCGTTGTTGACTTCCTTGTGTGGAATGCACCGAAGCCAGACTTTCTATAGGCGACATCGTGAATGAAGATGGAAAGTTGATAGGTATCATTGTGAGGTGCTATCTAGGTTAAGGGATAGAAGTCACAGTTGGTATCAATGTGACGTACTATCCAAGTCTTGGATGAGAGTCACAATTTTGAATGATATTTTTATTATTAATCAATTTCCTGGCATATTCTTGAAGACTTCTTAGCCTACTTAGAGCGTGAAATCGAATTTTGTATTGACCCCAGTACAAAACCCATTTCTTAAACTCTCAAATATTTTTTCAACTAAAATGAACAGTTTACGTGGATTACGATGAAAGTCATAATAAAAGTATAGGACTGATGAAAATCATGGGTATATGAAGTATTAGTAAGTGTTATGATGAGTTATGTTAGTTATTATGTGAAAACATGAAAGTTTCTTAGAAATCACAAAGAGTTGAAAATCAGATTTTGTTGAAAAACATAACATGAAATTCAATTGACCATATCTCCTATTATATTTTGAATTTTTGAGTGTGGTCAAGTCCTAAATTTAGATCTATGAGTTACCTAACTAATCCAAGTGGAATCACTAAAAAAGGTGTTGTAGATTTTCGTGTGGACTGATTTTAGAAAAGGAGACAGAAACTGAAAATTATGAAAAAGTTGCTGCCACGTTTTTGTAAGGGCTGCTTCGGCCACTTAATTTGAGAAAAAAATTCTAGCCTTTTGGGACATGAAATTATATGATATAAAGTACCTCCTGTCCAAAAATGTGCTCATTCCAACTTAAAATGAGCAAGTTATGACCATTTCAATATTTAGGTTTTTCCGACAAAAAATGCTATAACTGGAGTTCTATAACTCCGATGACCATGAAATTTAAACTGGAAGCTCACATTAACATGTGTAAGATCCCTTCAAGATTTGGGAATTTTTGGAGTTAAACTTGAGGTAGCTAATTTCTTAAGGAATTAATTAGAAATTGATTTTTGAAAAATAGTAAATGAACTTTAAAAATTCCGAGAAAAATATATTTTCATTATGGGACTATATTATGCTAAATCCCATAAAAGAAATATTTTTGGAACTGATTTGGTATTTTTCATGAAAATGATCTAGTTATGAGTAAATGAGTTAAATATGTTATGTGAAGTAACAAAATTGGAAAATAGGATTTTATGGCTAGGGAATCCTATATAGGGGATATGCATATTTTTGATGGGTGATTTGATCATTGGTGATGATATCTTATGAGTATAGCATTTTTGAATGATTAAATGCATTATGTGGTAAAGTGTAAACAATTGAAATAAATTGTTTATAAGTTTAAGAAGTGATTAAAATATTGTTATAATATTAAATGATATTAGATTATGAGATTATTAAGTGATTGATAACATTGGGATATTCTTGAACCCGGATAAATTATATTATGTTTAATATTTATCCTTTATCTCATTTGATTGATTATTTATATCATTGTCATGATCCTCATGCTTATATTGTGTTGAAAGTCATCTCGTGGCTTACGTGCATAGATGGACTTGGTATGATTATGAATGTGGATTATTCTAGTATAATCATAACCGTAATGTTACAAATGATGTGGTAAAAGTCATCTTTGGCCCGTAGTGCATAGATGGACTTGGTATGATTGTGACCGTGGATTATTCGGTATAATCATGGTAGTAGATTGAAAACACGAATATCCTTGGCCCGTAGTGCATGGATAATTCGTGGTCGTGATATTATTAAGCCGAGTCTCAGCATTATTGGTTTTACAGTTGTATATCTTTTGCCTGTAGTGCAAAGATGAACTGTTGATTATTGGTTATACAGTTGGCATGTGGTGAAAAGATGAATTGATAATGAATATCTTTGGTCGTATTGTAAAGATGAATTTAATATTTTCGACGATAAAGGTATCCTCACCTCTTCGTCATACCAGGTACGTACGTAAATTTCGAGGGCAAAATTCCATAAGGATGGGAGATTATGAGAACCCAAATTTTATGAATAAATATTTAATTTTCTCGAAATATTTTTTTTAATATTATGGTGTAGAATTGATATAATGTTATAGTTGTGGGTAGTATTTATAAATTTTGCAAAGTATGCAACTTGTCAGATTATATTCGATTGGTCGGGGAATATTCTTTTTGTCGGGAATATCCGTATGACGGCACAATCATTGGTGGACCCCACAACAGAAATACTGTCGTAGTTAGAAAACGACAAAAATATTTTATGGAAATAACGGCGGAGGTTTTACCATTAATACTGTTGAACTACCCAGTAGTAAAAGTACAGTAATACGCGTGGTTGCATAGTAGCACACGGTATTGATTATTGATGCTTACGTAAGAAGTCACTCAGTTATACTGCATTATTGCTACAGTAATTGCTGCATCATATCTCTCATATTATTGATTCAATTATTGTCACAGTATCATGTGCATAATATGTTATTTTATTAAATCAATAATTGAGACGAAAAAGTTAATCATATTATTAAATTGCAATATTTACAATGTCTAGAAGTTTTGTCAAGGAGAGGTTTGGTCACCTAATTGCGCACTAATAGGGAGAAATCCTTATTGAAAGCCCCTCTTCCTGAAAGCGACTTCGTTGTTAAATATTGTGAGTTATGATATTAATGATGGATAAGTTTGTGTTGATTAAAGATGAATTTGATAGTTTCATTGTGTTGAAATTATTTATGTTAGTGAAAATTGACATTTATTTCGATAATAATTGATGTCTGGAGGTTATATTGTTCAATCGGGTATTTGGGGAACTTTTCGTGTCGGGTTACTATTCATGAGTTACTATTCACGAGTTACTATTTATGAGTTACTATTCATGAGTTACTATTCACGAGTTTTAATAGTAACTTGTCCTTTCGGTTTTCCAAGAGTTATTTGCCTCTTCGGTGTTCCAAGAGTTAATTATCCCTTCGCAAATAGTAGTTGCCTCTTCAATATTACCAAGAGTCATTTTGACCCTTCGTTAAAACCAAGAGCCACTCTCAGTTTTCTATAAATAGAAGCTCATTCCTTCATTATTTCTTACGAATTCATTGAAACTCTAGAGAGAGAAATTATAGAGAGAAGCTATAGAGAGAAAAAAGAAGAGTAGTCTGCTACTTCACTACTTCTATATCCAGCTTTTTACTAGTGAGGGTGTTATTCTTTCTTATTCATGAAGAGAACTTCATTATTCCATTCTTTATTATTCTGTTGAATAACTCCGTAAAAGTGGCGTACCCTATACATAACCTCAGATACGCCAGATACCCTACTTGGTGAAATCTTTATGTTATTCCATTCTTTATTATTCATTGGAATAACTCAGATGCGCATGGATTTACCCTATACTTGGTGGAATGACCAGATATGTCACGGTTTACCCAATACTTGGTGATCTTCTTCATTATTCCATTCTTTATTATTATGTTTGAATAACCTGTTTATGCGAAGTACCACATACTTGGTGAAATTCTTTTATTATTCCGTTCTTTATTATTCTGTCGGAATATCCTATCGGTGTGAATTTCACCTGACCAAGTTCCATATTTATTATTCTGTTCTTTATTATTCTGTCGGAATATCCTGTCGGTGTGAATTTCACCTGACCTGGTTCCATATTTATTATTCCGCATTTATTATTCTGTTGGGAATAACCTGTCTGTGCGGTCTCTATCGCATGCATGGTGAATCCTTCTGTTATTCCATTCTTTATTATTCTGTTGGAATAACCTGTCTATGTGGATTGCCACATGCATGGTGTATGATCCTTTGTATTCATTCCTTATTAAATTATGAAAATGATCTGTATACGTGGATTACCACATGGTGGGTGAAAATCCATTTGCAGTTTCATATATTCTTTATTATACTCAGTTGGTTAAAGTTTTGACTTCTATACTCCATGAAATTAGTGGAATATCCTTGATATTTGTGCTTTATCCAGTATCTTTTCATGGAAATATTCTTCTGAGCATTCTTAACTTTTACTTTACAAAGAAGTATCATGTTGACAGTTTGGATATTATTAGTTCCTGGATAAATTAATTCTTGAACTTGTTTAATTGAATTCCAATAACATTGTCATCATCCTCACGTTTATGTTATATTGGAAGTCATCTTTAGCTTATGTGCATAGATGAACTTAGTATGATTATGACCAGGGATCATTCGGTATAATCATGAACTGTGATGTTATAAGTGATATCGTAAAAGTCCTCAGTGGCCTGTAATGCATTGATGAACAGTATTTGGTATGATTATGACCAGGAATTATTTGGTATAGTCATGACCATTGATGATTTAATGAATATCCTTGGCTTGTAGTACAGGGATGATTAGAAGATGTGGGTTATTTATTAAACTGAGTCTCAGCGATAAACATTGATAAAAACCTTTTTTAAATCATAGAAGATAGTAGGTTTTATTCTCTACTTGACTCTTCTAATGGATTGCTTATTCCGCTGCAGTTAAACTTGATGTCTATTGTATTTTATCAGTTTAACATTGTTGAAGACTATTGATAATTTATTCTGCATTATCTTAGTAATAATATTTCTTCTTTGGGCTAGTTGAGCTCACCCTTTCTTTCACCGTTTCTCTTGAGAAATGAGAATATAGTCGGGACGAGTCCTGGGAAAGGAGTGATGGTCCAGAAGATAGCATTAGTAGTCCTCACTATTCTGTTAACTAGTGTGACAATAAATGTAATGAGGATACCTTTGAGGATGGATATTGTCTAGATAACAATATTCCTATTAGAACTCTCAGTTTATGTTTTGCCGTATGTTACACGACAGTTGTATAATTAAGTTGTATCTGTATTTTGTACCATGTATTTGGCGACTCAAGATAGGTGATGTATACCTAATTTTGGGGGCGTCACAAGTGGGCTTCACGCGCGCGCCTAATAATGGGCAGGAGCCACGACTTTCAGCATTGCAGGCTACCACCTCCAGTATAAGTACAAAACTACTAAAAATGTAATAAAATACCTGAGGTTAGACAAAATAATTAAGTAAAGAATACCAAATTTATAGATATAAAATCTACTCATCAGAATAGTTCCTAAGTCTCATCTGGGATCCAATCATGAGTTGTAGCACTTTTATTTGATTAGAGAAATCATTGAAACTTTGGACTTCCTCGGGACTCGTCCTTGTAGATCGACTTTAGAAACTATTATTCATTTGATGCGCCATCCTCACCTGGTCTTGATGAGTCAGTCCCCTCCACTTGGAACCATACATCACAGGGGATTAGTGTAGCAATGCCAGATTCATTGAGGCGCATGTGCTTCTTTCCTGTATATTTTATTTTGACTTTCACATTCATGTATACATATGTTATGTATGGATAAAATATTTTATGTATTGATTCTCTTTTTTAATCATTGCACACTAATTTATTTTCATTGTCATGATACATGTTTATTGTATATATGCTTGGATGGAAATGGCCCCTGTTTGGTAAAATGATACGACTTTACCAACAAGGCGATCATTTTTTGAGTAAAGATTCTATTTGGCAGGAATTTTTTTGTCCTTTCCTTCCCTTATCGTAGTCAGATTACTTCATTATAATTTCTTTCATGAGTCCTCTAATTTCTTTTGATGAGAAGCTTGGTCCTGCCTTAGGCTCCTTCCATTTCATTGAATCGCAAAAATTCCCCAGCCCTTTTTCATGTTATTATCGGGGATTCATATAAGAGACTCGCTTTGTTGACCACGTCAAGTTACCAATGGTGAGCAATATCCTGCACATCAGACGAAATGTACCAAAAGTTTGACGGCTTGGTCCGTCGGGAATAGCTTCGATACAAGGATTAATTATATGAGTTAAAGTTAATGAAATTGGATGCTCATTGAGTCTTCCACTTAACTCGTATTCGCTGAGCTTTTATCTTATCATTAAAGATCTTGAAATTGAGTATGAAAATGATTTTTTTTCTGAGCAAGTTGTGAATTGCTAACTTCAAGGTTTTTTTTTTATTTCTTTCTTTTTAAGGAATTTTTCATTTAACAAGTTATGAAATAGCAAGAAAAATTTTAAGCATCCATGGTCATTATTCATGAGTAAAATCAAATTCAAAAGACTTATCTCCCTTTATCAAAGACACTTCGTCTTCGTTCTAGACATCGTTCTTCACAAAATTAACGTCATATGACATGTGCAATATGAGTGGCGCAACCCTTAGCAGGGGTTTCTCTTCCATTGTGACGCCCCCAAATACGGGTATCTTCCAACCCGAAAAATGGTGCTACACGGTACTCATAATCATACATTCATTCCATTAAAACCACAACACAATGAATGTATTTACTATATTCTTATTACAATCATAGTAAATCCTTTCCCAGGTTCATAAATCGAATACATCATTTGTTGTTTATAAGTATAATACATACAACCATACTAGTCTATTACAGGATAATTAACTATCCATCTTAGCCGTGCCTTTATCTCTCTTAGAACTCTCAGTTCGTTCGGCCTTAGCTGCAATCATATAATTCAAGCAAGAAGTGAGCATAACTAGCTCAGCAAGTCTAACAAAGGATAATATCAATACCACATCGAGAATTATATGATTATCTTCCATAACTGAACAAGTAGCTATGAAGTACTATGAAACATTGACTAGTACTTCTCATTTCATAACAATAATTCTAAAGTATATATAATAGCTTAGGAATTCTGAACCGGTCAAAAGACTATGAACATACTCTTTTTGTTTTCATTCATGAAAAGGACATCCCGGCACTAAGACCGTACATCCTATATTTCTTACGAGCACTTCTAGGTGATCAGCCTATAGTACTCTATGTTGATCAATATTCATCCGTTAAACGTATTTACGTTTAAGTTTTGGCAACCTCGTGTGCCCATCGAATAAACGATAAAAAATACTTTTGTTTGTTCATAGATAAACTTACCTTTGAATCCATACCAAATACTTGGCATAGGATAGCCTTATTATTTCTATATAGAAAGACTTGTAAATAAATCAATCTAACTCTTAAGAATAGTCTAGCCGAGTTAAAACGGGCATCAACCCTTTCTTTAAAACCATTCATGCATCTCATAACATGAATCATTGAAAACCTGGCTAACACGAAGGTTAGACAAGTGTTAGGAAAACTTTCCTTCAAGCGTCTTCGAATATAATATTCAATTGTTCTCAGTCTTTACAGTATCTACATGATATATTCACATAGCACACTGTAATTAGCTATCAATCAATCTAATCACATTGTTATTACCAACTTCTTTCTCTTCTATGTCTTAATTGAATTTATTTCATTAATAATGTCAATTTGACATAGTACCCCTTCATCACGACTTATTAACGTTTTTACGTTACTAACCGAGACTCAATCATCATTGGTGAAGTACCAACGTTGAATACCATTCACAGTTTACTTACTTACCCTTCGCGTTCTTCGTTTACTTATTCTTAAACCATACTTACGTTACTAACGTCATCACTAAATAAGTGATTCAAGATTGGTCTTACTATGTATATTAAGTACATACATAGTCCACTATTGGTTTACAATCAATTGGAATTAGGAAACTAACATAGTTAACAAAATTCCACTACTGGCGTCGCGGCGCGGCAACCCTTCATATTAGTGGCGCTGCGGCGCCACTCTCCAGAAACTCCTCCTCCTGTTCATGGAGCTATGGCGCGGGATATAAGCTTACCAGTGGCGCTGCGGCGCCACTCTTCCGTAAATCACTCCCCTATTCCTGGCGCTGCGGTGCGACATTTAACCCTGGGGTTTGTAACGCCCGAGAAAATTGAATTTTTATGATAATTAAATTTTTATTTGATTATGTGAATTAAATGAATTTAATTGATTTATTATGTGAGTAAGTTATGTGAAGGTCGTTCTGACTTAGAATGTGCTAATGTGGTTAGTAATCTCGCTATGTGCTAGAATTAATTGTTTAGAATTTCCAAGACGAAAATAAATGTTTTCCGTGAAATTTCTGTAAAAACACTATTCATCCGTTTCTGTTCGGGGAATTATGTTGAAATTCCGAGAAACGCATAATGATAGAATATTGAGATAAGATGAAATATCTGATAATATTTCATTTATGGCAAACAGTGTTTTCGCCTGCGGACTTAAAACCTAAGGGTTGAGTATATTGATTTCCGAGAAGGAAATGAAATGTGCAGAAGAATTTCGTTATTGTTAGAGCTTGTGTTATACAAGTATGATGCTATTTAGTATCTATGAATAATAAGATGAGTAAATACGAAGTACAATACGATTATCGTACGAGTATTAAATGGAGAGAATACGTGAATTGTACGTATAGGATACGATTCGTATTAAAGAATTAAGTTAAGACTTAATGTTAATTCATTTGGGCTGGATTATAATTAGTCCAATTATTTGAATGAGGAAGCCCAAGGGGATTAATGGGTTAAGCCCAAGTCAAAGCCAATGTTAAATTTGTTAAGCCCAATTCATGAAAACCAAACCGTGGATCGAACCAGTGGGTCACCAATTGGGTATAACCCATGGGGAAACCCATGGGGATGACCCATGGGCAAGGGTGGGCCGACCACCTTGGTTTGCAAGCCAAGATTAATGCTTGGTCACCAAGCTTTTTACGTGGTGACCAACTGTGAATAGTAAGGAGGTGGGGAGTGTAATGTCCATATTGTCCTCCATTCTATTTTCTATAAATAGGAAGCTAAGTTTGGCCATTTGATGTTTTTCCAAGACTTAACCTAGATTATTTGAAAGAGAAGGAGAGCTAAACTTAAACCATTCTTCTACCTTGAAGCTTTTTCATTAGAAGTTTATCAAGAACACCAAGAGTTCTTAAGGTATATTCCTTATCTTTCATTTCCATCTCTTTTAATTTTTTTTTATCATGGAGAATCATAAATAGGTGGTATGTGTCTTGTATAGTGGATTAAAGATGACTTACCATAGATTCAATCTCTATAAGTCATGAGATCATAAGAATTATGAGGTTTGATATTGTTTCAAACCATGAAAATATTGATTGTTGAGATCGATTATTGATAAACGATTGAACTCCATCAATAAGTTAATATATGCATCTTGCTTGGTTAGGATGTAGATTTGAAATCCATGGAGTATTCCATGTGATTTGGTCTAGAGAACATTAATAACGAAGTTATGGTGAATTTCACGAAAATAGACGTTAAACGTCGAAAACGTTGAGATTCCGGATTGGAGGTCAAAAGTTGTCGCGAGACTTGAAAACATTGTTTTTCAATGTCAACACATGAGATAGGGTAAATAAAAGTTTAGGGTTCAAGAATCGTCGGATTCCGACTAAAAACGAAGGAAACGAGCATTGAACGCTCATTAACGTTTACGAACGCTTAGAAATTGAACTCAATAGTGAATTTTGAGTTATCGGATTTGAAAGTGTCGAATTCTTATATGAACGCGTAGAGTATGTCATTTATGACGTGTAGGCTTTTGAATGGACCAAATCGGGCTTATAACAAAGAAGTTATGGCTCCGGGAATTTCACAAAATTTTTAAACTATGGAAATTATCTGCATCGATGTGCGATGTGCAAGCAGCTTAGACTATAGGCGTAATGCTAAATGCGTGCCGTTGGCCGAACGATGAAAGTTAGTCTTGCTAAATGGTACCGCAGAAATCCTTTGTTAGTATAAAGTCTCGCGTACATGTTGCGCCGAGACCTAAGCTAAACATCGCTAATCGCTGCATATGGCCAATACCAGCTAAAATACTAAGAAGTCCATGCTGCGCATGGCATGAGTGCGAGGGCTTTTGATAGAGAACTTAGGTTTTGAACTTCAATTGTTCACAGATCTATAAGGGTAATGTTTGTACACTTCATAAGTGTATTGAAACTATTCCTATACTACCTATACTAGAGTATATGGTATTGAACTTAAGAATTGAATGCATGTTAATAAGTTTTGAATGATGAACAAAGTCGGTACTTTATCAACGATGTTCGAGTCCGATTAATAACGTCAGTTGGTTAATAAAATTGGGATGAAGGGTAAGAAGTCGAGTTGACTTTATTATTAATATTAAGTTAACTAAGACATAGAAGAGAAAGAAGTTGGTAGAAACAATGTGAACATTTGTTTAATAGCTAATTACAGTGTGCTATGTGAATATATCATGTAGATTCTGTAAAGGTTGTGGTCAGTTGATTAAATTATTTGAAGACGCTGAAAGGCAAGTTTTCTTAACGCTTGTCTGACTTTCAAGTTAGTCAAGTTTATGTGATTCATTGTACTGAATTGCATGACTGGTTTCAAAGAAAGGGTTGATGCTAGATTTAATTCGGCTAGACTACTCATAGTATATAGATTGATTGATATTCATATCTTTCTATATAGAAATGTTAACGCTATCCTATGTCAAGTAATTGGTACGGGTGGGGCTAGGACCGAAGTTGTTACGTGGAACAGTTTAAGAAGGTTTTCTTCGAGAACTACTTCCCTACTAGCATGCAAGGTAGGATGGAGATTAAGTTCTTAGAACTTAAGCGAGGGATATGATGCTTCCCAAAGATCTTTGCCAAGTTCAATGAATTGGCAAGGTTTGCTCCACCCCTGGTGGATACGGAGGAGAGGAAGGCGTACAGGTTTGAGCAGGGCTTGAAACCCTGGCTCTATAGTAGAATATCGGTTTTTCAGAGTGCTTCCTACGAGACCATTCTGGAAAAGGCGATAATAGCGGAAGGTGGTGGTGAGGCATTGTATCAGTACCACAAAGAGTGAAAGAACAAGAGTAAGTTAGAGGGAGTGAGTAAGGCTGAAGTTGTCAGCGGAAGCAGCAACTTGCCTAAGAGGAAGAGCTTCAACCCTGGGAATACTGGGGTAAAGTCGGGAGATCCCAAGCGAAGGACGGAAGCATGTAAGACATGTGGAAAGACTCACATGGGAGTCTTCTTAAAGGGGAAATCAGTGTGCTACAACTGTGGGCAGGAGGGGCATTTGTCACCCAACTGTCCTAACCCTAAGAAGAACTAGGGGTGTTTTGTCTGTGGGTCATTAGACCACATGGCAAGAAATTGCCCGAAGAAGGGTTTAGTGGGAAGTAAGGGTTCTGGTAGTGGTAAGTTAGCCATTACTGGACCAACACCGTCAGTGGGTAGACCCTCAGCTCGTACGTTTAATATGACTGTCCAAGATGCAGTTGCATCAACGGATGTGGTAGCAGGTATCATTCCGGTCAATAAGATAAATGCTTAAGTACTATTTGACTCGGGTGCTACTTGTTCTTTTATAGCATGTGAATTTGCTAAGAGATTAGGTTTAATCCCTGAAAAGTTACCAATACCTTTAGACGTTAAGGTAGCCAACGAAGAGATAATTTCCATTGAACAAATTCATAAGAATTGTTGCGTAGATATTAGAGGGAATAAGTTATCGGTAGATTTGGTATCGATAAGGTTAAAAGAATTCGATGTAATTCTTGGTATGGATTGGTTGGTTAACTATAAGGTGATAATAGATTGCCATAGGAAAAGTGTAAACCTTCGGCTTTCTAAGAAAACCAAGGTGGTGTTCTTCGGTAGTAAATCACCGAGACGCTCTTGTTGTCTGTCGATGACACAAGCTAGGAAGATGTTGAGAAAAGGGTGTGTAGGTTATTTGTGCCATGTTGTGGGTACCCAAAGAGTGGGAACATCCTTGGACTAGATACCTATAGTGCAAGAGTTCGCAGATGTATTTTCGGAGAAGTTACCGGGTATTCCACCGGACAGGGAAGTTAAGTTTGTAATTGATCTGTTACCGGGAACGACACCAGTTTTAAGGGCACCATATCGGATGGCACCAGTTGAGATGAAGGAGTTAATGGTTCAGTTGCAAGAATTATTAGATAGAAAGTACATTCAACCGAGTGTGTCTCCTTGGGGAACATCGGTGTTGTTTGTCAAGAAAAAGGATGGGTCGTTAAGACTTTGTATCCACTATCGAGAGTTGAACAAGTTAACGATTAAGAATAAATACCCGTTGTCCAGGATCGATGATCTATTTGATCAGTTGAAAGGGGCAAAGTATTTTTCTAAGATAGATTTGCGCACGGGGTATCATCAGTTAAAAGTGAGGAAGGAGGATGTACCTAAGACGTTGTTCAGAACTCGTTATGGTCATTACGAGTTTCTGGTGATGTCGTTTTGGTTAACTAATGCGCCAGCCGAATTTATGGATATGATAAACAGAGTGTTCAAACAGTATTTGGACAAGTTCGTCGTAGTGTTCATTGATGATATTCTAGTCTATTCTAAGACGTCAGAAGATCATGTAGAACATTTAAGGATAGTGTTGGAAACACTAAAGAAGGAGAAGTTGTATGCGAAATTCACAAAGTGTGAATTTTGGCTTGAGAGAGTGCAGTTTCTAGGACATGTTATTGATAAAGATGGCATTTCCGTGGATCCAGCAAAAGTAGAAGCAGTTAATGAATGGGAGTAACCGAAAATGCCAACCGATGTTCGGAGTTTTATGGGGTTGGCGGGATACTATAGAAGGTTTATTCCGGACTTTTCTAAAATAGCTACTCCGTTGACAAATCTGACAAGAAAGTCGGTGAAGTATGTGTGGATTGAAAAATGTGAGAACAGTTTTTAGGGGCTGAAAAAGAGGTTAAGTGAGGCACCGGTATTGTCTTTACCAGACGATACAGGAAATTTTGTAGTGTATAGCGATGCTTCGCATAAAGGACTGGGTTGCGTGCTCATGAAACATGGCAACGTCATTGCGTATGCATCACGTCAATTGAAAGATTATGGGAAGGTCTATCCTACTTATGATCTGGAATTGGCAGCTGTAGTTTTTGCCTTGAAGATATGGAGGCATTATCTATATGGTGAGAAGTGTGAAATATACATGGACCATAAAAGTCTGAAATATATCTTCACACAGAAGGAGTTGAACATGAGATAGAGAAGATGGTTAGAGTTGATAAAAGATTATGACTGTGATATTTTATATCATCCGGGAAAGGCAAATGTAGTAGCCGATGTGCTAAGTAGGAAGGGTAGAGAGAGACTGTCAATGTTAACAACTCAGAATGAGTTGATAACATCAATGGCAAACATGGAGACAGAAGTTAAGTTTTCGGAGGAAGCTGGGGAAATGTTATTTTCCATGGAAACCCAACCGACCATAGTGGAACGGGTTAGGGGAGTACAATCGAACAACGAGGAATGCAAACAGATGAAGAAGAGGGTAGAAGATGAAGAGAAGACTATGTATAACCTCGATAAGGAGGGATTATTTCGTTTTGAAGGAAGAATTTGGGTTCCGAATGATCCCGAATTAAAAGAGGAGATAATGATGGAGGCTCATAGTTCGAGGTACTCGATACATCCCGGTAGTACAAAGATATATCAAGACCTTCGTCAGAACTTTTGGTGGCCGAACATGAAGAAGGAGATAGCAGAATATGTTAGTAGGTGCTTAACTTGTCAAAAGTTAAAAATTTGAACACCAACGAATAGAAAGTGGGTTGTTGCAACTGTTAGAAATTCCAGTGGAAGTGGGAGCATATCACAATGGACTTTCTGGTTGGACTTCAACAAAGAAAGAAAGGATACGATGCTATTTGGGTGATAGTGGATCGATTGACGAAATCGGCTCATTTTCTACTAATAGGAGTTAGGTATAACCTAGATCAGTTAGCTAAGCTGTATGTCAAGAAAATTATTTCTAGACATGGAGTACCTGTATCGATTGTGTCAGATCGTGATCCACGGTTCACATTGAACTTTTGGAAGAGTTTGCAAGAGAAAATGGGAACACCGTTAAGATTGAGTACGACGTATCATCCTCAGACGGATGGTCAGAGTGAAAGGACAATTCAAACACTTGAAGATATGTTAAGATCTTGCGTTATGGATTTCAAAGAGAGTTGGGACGAATATCTACCGTTGGTGGAATTTTCGTACAACAATAGTTTTCACGCTAGTATAGGCATGCCGCCTTACGAAGCGTTGTATGGAAGGAAGTGCCGAACTCCATTGTGTTGGGATGAGGTGGGTAAAGATCGGATGTTGGGACCTAAAATGGTACAGCAAATTGTGGACATGGTGAAGATAATACGTGCTCGATTGGTAGCGACCCAAGATAGGCAGAAGAAGTATGCATATCTTCACAGAGAGGAGAGAATTCGATGTTGGATCTTTTGTTTTTCTGAAAGTATCGCCTTGGAAGGGGAAGATACGTTTTGGAAAGAAAGGGAAGTTAAGTCCAAGGTTTGTAGGACCTTTTGAGATTTTAAGAAGAGTAGGAGAGGTGGCTTATGAAGTAGCCTTACCTCCAGAAATGGAATGCATTCATAATGTGTTTCATGTGTCTGTGTTGCGTCCTTATAAACCGGACTATAAACACGTAATAGAGTATGAATCTATCCAGATAGAGAAATATTTGTCCTATGAGGAACTTCCAATTCAAATTATTGATAGGAAGGAACATGTTTTAAGAAATAAGGTCATACCTTCAATGAAGGTGTTATGGAGAAACCACAATACTGAAGAAGCAACGTGGGAGCTCGAGAGTAAAATAAAGGAAGATTTTCCTCATTTGTTCATGTAATTATAAGCTAAGATTCTAGGGACAGAATCCTTATAAGGGGGAGAGAATGTAACGCCCGAGAAAATCAGATTTTTATGATAATTAAATTTTTATTTGATTATGTGAATTAAATGAATTTAATTGATGTATTATGTGAGTAGGTTATGTGAAGGTCGTTCTATGACCTAGAATGTGCTAATGTGGTTAGTAATCTGGCTATGTGCTAGAATTAATTGTTTAGAATTTTCAAGACGAAAATAAATATTTTCCGAGAAATTTCTATAAAAACACTATTCATCCTTTTCTATTCGGGGAATTAGGTTGAAATTCCAAGAAACGCGTAATGATAGAATATCGAAATAAGATGAAATATCTGATAATATTTCATTTATGGCAAACGGAGTTTTCTCCTGCGGACTTAAAACCTAAGGGTTGAGTATATTGATTTCCGAGAAGGAAATGAAATGTGTAGAAGAATTTCGTTATTGTTAGAGCTTGTGCTATACAAGTATGATGCTATTTAGTATCTATGAATAATACGATGAGTAAATATGAAGTATAATACGATTATCGTATGAGTATTATATGGAGAGAATACGTGAATTGTACGTATAGGATACGATTCGTATTAAAGAATTAAGTTAAGACTTAATGTTAATTCATTTGGGTTGGATTATAATTAGTCCAATTATTTGAATGAGCAAGCCCAAGGGGATTAATGGGTTAAGCCCAAGTCAAAGCCCAATGTTAAATTTGTTAAGCCCAATTCATGAAAACCGAACTGTGGATCGAACCGGTGGGTCATCGAATGAGTATAACCCTTGGGGCAACCCATGGGGATGACCCATGGGCAAGGGTGGGTCGGCCCCCTTGGTGTGCAAGCCAAGATTAATGCTTGGTCACCAAGCTTTTTACTTGGTGATCAAGTGTGAATAGTAAGGAGGTGGGGAGTGTAATGTCCATATTGTCCTCCATTTTATTTTCTATAAATAGGAAGCTAGGTTTGGCCATTTGATGTTTTTCCAAGACTTAACCTAGATTATTTGAGAGAGAAGGAGAGCTAAACTTAAACCATTCTTCTACCTTGAAGCTTTTTCATTAGAAGTTTATCAAGAACACCAAGAGTTCTTAAGGTATATTCCTTATCTTTCATTTCCATCTCTTTTGATTTTCTTCTATCATGGAGAATCATAAATAGGTGGTATGTGTCTTGTATAGTGGATTAAAGATGACTTAACATAGATTCAATCTCTATAAGTCATGAGATCATAAGAATCATGAGGTTTGATATTGTTTCAAACCATGAAAATATTGATTGTTGATAAACGATTGAACTCCATCAATAAGTTAATATATGCATCTTGCTTGGTTAGGATGTAGATTTAAAATCCATGGAGTATTCCATGAGATTTGGCCTAGAGAACAGTAATAACGAAGTTATGGCGAATTTCACGAAAATAGACGTTAAGCGTCGAAAACGTTGAGATTCCGGATTGGAGGTCAAAAGTTGTCGCGAGACTTGAAAATGTTGTTTTTCAATGTCAACACGTGAGATAGGGTAAATAAGAGTTGTGGGTTTGAGAATTGTCGGATTCTGACTTAAAATGAAGGAAACGAGCAATGAACGCTCATTAACATTTACGAACGCTTAAAAATTGAACTCAATAGTGAATTTTGAGTTATCGGATTCGAAAGTGTCGAATTCTTATATGAACGCGTAGAGTATGTCATTTATGAAGTGTAGGATTTTGAATGGACCAAATCGGGCTTATAACGAAGAAGTTATGGCTCCGAGAATTTCACAAAATTTTTAAACTATGAAAATTATCTAGTACTTATATGCGGCGTCATGAGCGCTGGCGTATTTAATGCTAAATGTTAGCATGCAATATCAAATCCACATAAAGTTGGAGTATTTGCTAAATGGCAATCGCAAGACCATTGTTAGTATAAAGTCTCGCATCGCTGCAAATGCAGACCGGGAAGCTAGAAACTACTAACCGGTCTTGCAGTTGGCTAAAGTACTTAAGAAGTCCACCATGGCCATGATGCGGGGGGCTTTGATAGAGAACTTATGTTTTGAAATTCAATTATTCATAGTTCTATAAGGGTAATGTTTATACACTTGATAAGTGTATTGAAACTAATCCTATAATACCTATACTAGAGTATATGGTATTGAACTTAGGAATTGAATGCATGTTAATAAGTTTTGAATGATGAACAAAGTCGGTACTTTATCAACGATGTTCGAGTCCGATTAATAACGTCAGTTGGTTAATAAGCTGGGATGAAGGGTAGTAAGTCGAGTTGACTTTATTATTAATATTAAGTTAACTAAGACATAGAAGAGAAAGAAGTTGGTAGAAACAATGTGAACATTTGTTTAATAGCTAATTACAGTGTGCTATGTGAATATATCATATAGATTACGTAGAGGTCGTGGTCAATGATTAAATTATTTGAAGATCTTTGAAAAGGCAAGTTTTCTTAACACTTGTCTGACTTTCATGTTAGTCAAGTTTTATGTGATTCATTGTACTGAATTGCACAACTGGTTTCAAAGAAAGGGTTGATGCCAGATTTAATTTGGCTAGACTACTCGTAGTATATAGATTGATTGATATTCATATCTTTCTATATAGAAATGTTAACGCTATCATATGCCAAGTAATTGGTACGGATGTGAAGGTAAGGTTTGTCTATGAAAAAACAAAAGTGTTTTTCATGGATTATTCGATGGGCACACGAGTTTGCCAAATATTAAATGTAAATACGTTTAATGAATGAGTGTTGATCAACATAGAGTACTATAGGTTGATCACCTATAAGTGCTCATAAGTAATGCAGATGTACAGCCTTAGTGCTGTGATATCCTTTTCAAGAATGAAAACATAAAGTTACTGTTCATGGTCTATCGACTGGTTCAGAATTCCTAATCTACTCTATACTTTGGGAATTGATGTTATGAAATGTTAAGGTATTGTGGTTTCATAATACTTCATAACTATTTGTTCAAGTTGTGTAAGAATTGTCATATAATTCACGAATGTGGTATTATTGTTATCCTTTCTTAAAACTTGCTGAGCTTGTTATGCTCACTTCTTGCGTGAATTATATGATTGCAGTTAAGGATGAACGTCCTGAGAATGCTAAGAGAGATAAGGGCAAGGCTAAGATGGATGCCTAGCCATCGTGTAATAGATTAGTATGTTTGTATGTATTATACATTATGAACAACGAATGATGTAATCGGTTTATGAACCTGGGGAGGTATATACTTTGATCATAATAAGAAGATAGTAATTACCTTCATTTTATTGTATTTCAATGGAATGGTTGTATGGATATTATTATAGTGGAGCACCATATGTCGGGTTGAAAGATACCCGAATTTGGGGCGCCACGAGGTTAATATTCATGGCCTCTCCCCCGAGCCTCGATTGGCTTTGATGATTTAATTTTTAACGAACTTCCTAAACATAACTTATTCGTTTTACATCTGAATTGGCTCGTTCAAAAGCCATTAGCTCACAAATTACATACTATAAGTGTTCATGTAAGAATTTAACATTTCAAATCCCTTAACTCAGAATTTACTTTTAAGTTCATTATCGAGCGTTCGTTTATTGTTCGTGAGTGTTCAATACTCGTTTTCTTCGTTCTAAGTCAGAATTCAACGATTCTTGAGTCCACAACTCTTGAATACCTTATCTCACATGTTGACATTGAAAACCAAAGTTTCCAAGTTACGCGACAACTTTTAACTACTAATCTGAGATTTTTACGTTTTTGATGTTTACGTCTAATTCCATAAAATTCTCCATAACTTCGTTACTCATGTTCTATATGCCAAATCAAATGGAAAAACTCCATTGATTCATCATCTACATCCTAACCAAGCAAGATGCACATACCCTATCAGTGATGGTTTTTAATTTGTCCATCAACAACCAAGTTAACGTTCAACGATTTTTACGGTTTAAACTTACGTAAACCCTTACAATTTCTACTTAAACATGACTTATCAATGTTATAATCATTAATAGCCATCCTTATTCCTTCGTAAGAGACATGCCCCATCAATCTACGATTCTCTACAAAAAAGAAATCGAAAAGATCGAAGACCAACGTTTATGGGATATTACCTTTACATTCTTCGCATTCTTGATAAAACCTCTTATGTTTTGCTTCAAAGTAGCTTGATTACTTGTCTCTAGCTCTTTCTCTCTCTTAATATATGTTGGGCAAAGTTTGTAAAATATAAAATGACCAACCTAAGCTTTCTTTTATAGGCAATTCAAATAGAGGGCAAAATGGTCTTTCTTCCCACCTCCTTACTATTAATTTTCTTCCCCACCAAGTAAATTTGCTTTACTTGGTCATCAAGTAGCCGTCCCACATGCCTTGTGCGTCTCTTCATGGGTTACCCCATGGGTTTTTACCCATCATGTGACCCATCGGTTCGATTCGCGGTTCAGTTTCTTGGATCGGGCTTGATTAAACCTAACATCGGGCCTTAACTTGGGCTTGATTACACAATTCATTGGGCTTGATATAATACAAGTCCAATTGGATTCTACAAAGTCCTTGAACTCAAAGTCCATTAATACTAATCGTATTCTACGCGTTCAATTCTTGTATTCTCTTCGTATAGTATTTATATGATATTCGTATTAATCTTCATACTATACTCGTATACTAATTTGTATCATACACGTATATCACACGTATAATAACCATTTCCTTCTCGGAAATCACTTTCCCTAACCCTTGGAGAACTCGAATCCTATGCTGAGGATGAAAAGCTGAGAATGCAGCTATTTCAGAAAAGTCTGACTGGAGAAGCCATAGCATGGTAAACCAGATTAGATAACTCCAAAATTCACAGCTAGGAGGAGTTAGCCCATGCTTTCCTCAGTCAATATAGCTTTCAAAATTAGATGGCTCCAGACAGGTATCAAATTACCAAAGCCAATAAGCAAGTCAATGAGTCATTCAGAGAGTATGCCTAAAGATGGAGGCGTCTGGTTGCTAAAGTTATCCCGTCCATAATGGAGTCTGAAATGGTTATGACCTTCATAGATATTCAAGAAGCTCCATTTTATGAGAGGGTCTTAGCTGGGATAGGAAAGCCATTCTCAGAAATGATCAAGCACGGAGAAATTGCAAAATTGGGATTGAAGTCTGGGAAGATTCAAGACCTCTCCGCTTTAAAATTCGTGGCTGAGCATATCCAATCTGGAAGTTATGGGAACAACCCCCGGAGGGTCCATAAGAAGAAAGAAGAGGATGTTTCCTTGATACTGCAAGGTAAACAAAAAGGCAATCAAAACTTGCCTATTCAAAGGAGAAACTATTTCCCTTTTCAAGCATAGTCTTCAAATCCTCCCTTGCCAAAGGGTGGAGAAGTCAGACGCTCAAGAGTGTTCACACCCCTAGGGGATTCACTCGAAAATATTTTCAAACTTCTAACAGCTCAGAAGAAAATCACTATCTCCTTCCACCAGCCAATCCAAGTGGAAAGGGTTTTAATACAAGCAAGACCCGTGCTTACCATTCTGGAGCTCCAGACCATGACACTCAGGATTGTTCGGCCCTTAAGCATAATATCCAGGACTTAATAGACAGTGGTGAGGTCATGGTAACCAAGCCCGAGCAACCACGTGTTCAAGATAACCCTCTCCCTCAAAACAAGGAAGAGGATGTTAACATAATCAACAAGGGCAGTGGAGAGAGCTCCAAGTACCTCGGGGTTCTTCCCAAACCAGCATGGATAATACTGACAAGTGGGATTATTCAGAGTTCCAGTCTTAGATGGAACGGGAGTTAAAGTCTCTTGACGAATGAATAGGTCAATCAATTGGCAGAACTAGTGATACATCAACACCAAGTCACACGACAGTTGTTCAGTCAAGAGCATGCTAGTCTCCTCTCTCTTATCACAAACACTCTACAACTTACCCAGGAAAGTGAAACCTTGGAGGAAAAGCTTGCCAGAAAAGCTAAAGCTATAGCCTGTTGGGACTTTGCCAACAAAAAGGAATTCACCTATTTAGGCCAACCGATGGAAGAAATATTGCAGATGCTGATCAATGAGGGAAAAATCACAGCATTACTACCTCCAGTCAATCCGCGCTCAAAAAGATTTGATGCTACTAGAGTCTTTCAATACCACTCCCATTCTCGCGGTCACATCACTGAGGAATTCTGGTCACTCTGCTATCTTATTCAAAACATGACGGTGATCGGCAAATGGCAGATGATGACGCTGTATCACTTAAGAGTGGGAACACATTTCCTCCAGGATGGAAGGAAGTTGTAGCAGTTAAATCCTCTGAAGGAGACTTGGCTGCCACACCACTTACAATTCAACCAATTCAGCTCAAAGGAGTTGAAAACCCTTAAGTGGCTACACCAAAGCCAATCATATTTCCATTCAGGCCATAATATCCTATCATCAGCCTTAAAAAAGTCTCATGGAACTATGGAGAGGTTGAAGGATCAACATCAAACACAACTGCTGCAGTGTCTAAAGAAAATCCACTGTATCTCCCCCAACGAGTGATGAAGCGTATCATCAGATCTAAGGGGAAAGTGCCCAAGGAGAAGATTGAAGAATTCCTCCACAAGATGGGACACAATGAAGCCAAGGTGGTGCAAAGCTTGAAAGAAGCACCGCAACAGATCTCTATTCTGGACTTGGTTTTCTCTTCAGAAGATCACCGGAAGGTCTTACTAAAGATATTGGAAGAAGCCCACTTGCCAAAGACAATGGATGTTGAAAAGTTCCATCATCTGGTAGATCATATCTTCAATAGCAATGTGATATCCTTCACTGATGATGACATACCTCTCGAAGGGATGGGTCATTGCAAACCGTTGCACATAGCGGAGATGTCTTCTGGATTTGTGGTCGGAGGAGTGTTAATAGATGGAGGATCATCCCTAAACATCTGCCCCTATACCACATTGGAAATAATTAATATCAATCTCAACAGGATTCGAAGCATCCATACAATAATCAAAGCTTTTGATGGATCTCGACGAAATGCTGTCAGAGAGATTGAATTACCAGTGGAAATCGGTCCACATACATTCTACATATCCTTTCAAGTGCTCAAAATCACTATATGATATAACTTACTGTTAGGAAGACCTTGGATCCATATGGCGGGAGCCGTCCCATCCACAATTCATCAACAACTCAAATATATCATCAACAGTAATTTGGCCACTATCAATTCTAAGTCAGAATACCCTGTTCAAGGTGATATACCTCTCATCAGTTTCAATGAAGAAGTTGAGCCTGTCAGCTTCTGTGATGCCCCCAAAATAGGTATACATCACCCATCTTGAGTCGTCAAATACATGGTACAAAATTCAAATACAACTTAATTATACAACAGTCGTGTAAAATACGACAAAACATAATCTAAGAGTTTTAATAAGAATATTGTCATCTAGACAATATCCACACTCAATGGAGTCCTCATTATATTTATTGTCACACTATTTAATGAATAGTGAGGACTACTAATGCTATCATCTGGACCGAGTCACTCGCTTCCCAGACACTTCCCGACTATATTCTCATTTCAAGAAGAATAAAGTGAAAGAAAGGGTGAGCTCAACTAACCCAATGAAAAATATTATGACTAAGATAATGCATAATAAATTATCATTAGTCTTCAACAATGTTAAACTGATAAAATACAATAGACATCAAGTTTAACTACAGCGGAATAAGAAATCCATTAGAAGAGTCAAGTAGAGCATGATATCTACTATCTACTATGATTTAAAATGTTTTCATCAATTTTTATCGCTGAGACTCAACTTAATAATAAACCACATCATCAAGTCATCCCTGCACTACGGGCCAAGGATATTCATTAAATCATTAATGGTCATGAATATACCGAATAATCCATGGTCATAATCATACCAAAAACTGTTCATCAATGCACAACAGGCTACTGAGGACTTTTACCACATCATTTATAACATTATAGGTCATGATTATACCGAATGATCCCTGGTCATAATCATACCAAGTCCATCTATGCACGTAAGCCAAAGATGAATTTCATCACAATATAAGCATGAGGATGATGACAATGACATAATAATTCAATAAAACAAGTTCAAGAATAAATTTTAAAGATTTATAAGTTAATTTATCTTGAAATCAATTATGTCCAAATTGTCAACATGATACTGCTTTGTGGAGTAAAATTTAAGAATGCGTAGAAGAATATTTCCATGAAGAGATACCGGATGAAGCGCAAATATCCATAATATTCTACTAATTTTATAGAGTATAGAAGCCAAAACTTTAACCAAATGAGTATCATAGAATATATGAAACTGCAAATGGATTTTCACCCGCCATGCGGTAATCCACGTAGATAGATCATTTCCACAATTTAATAAGGAATGAATACGAAGGATCATTCACCATGTATGTGATAATCCACATTGACAGGTTATTCCAATAGAATAATAAAGAATGAAACCAGGTCATGCGTAATCCACACGAGATGTGATATTCCAAATGAAATAATAAAGAATGGAATAATGTAAGAATTGACCATGCATGCGATGAAATCGCACCTTGCAGACGAGTTATTCCAAATAATAATAAAGAATGGAACCAGGTCTATCGTAATCCGCACATACAGGATATTCTAATATAATAATAAAGAATAGAATAACAGAAGAATTCACCATGTATGCGATAGACCACACAGACAGGTTATTCCAACATAATAATAAAGAAATTAACCAGGTCTAGCGTAATCCGCACAGACATGATATTCTAACAGAATAATAAAGAATGGAATAACAGAAGAATTTCACCATGTATGCGGTACTTGCGCATATGATGAGTTATTCCAACATAATAATAAAGAAGGAATAATGAAGCTCTCTTCATGAATACGAAAGAAATAATACCCCTTACCTTAGAAAGAAACTGGATACTGGAGTAGAGAGGTAGCAGACTTATATTCTTCTTTCTCTTTATAATTTCTCTCTTTAATAATTGCTCTATAGCTTTAGTGAATTGGTGAGAAATGAAGGAAGAATGAGCTTCTATTTATAGGAAAATATAGTTTCGATAATTGCACTTTTTGGGCTCGAAATATTACAATACAATACCTTCAACTTTTCTTTTATTTTTAATTTAGTCCTGCAAGTATTATCAAACTTGCACCATCTCCCCTAATAGTAAATAATGTGAATCAATAGTTCAATCATGTGAATCAATAGTTATAATCATGTGAAAATACGAATTACAGTATAGTACCTTCATCTATACCTCCATTTTTAACTTAGTCATGCAAGTATTATCAATCTTGCTCCAACTCCCCTAATAGTAGATGAATGTGATTCAATAGTACACACATGTGAACAAATAGTTATATAAGCATGCGAATTAGTAGCAATTAATTGCTCATTTATCCGATTAATTACCCGATTTATCAATATAACCCTCAGACATCAATTATCATCAGAATAGATGTCGATTTCCACTAACACTAATAATTCCAACACAATAGAACTATCAAATTCATCTTTGATCAACACGAACTTATTCATCATTAATATTATAACTCACAATATTTAACAACTAGGTCGTTCCCAGGAAAGAGGGGGCTTTTCGATAACGATTTCTCCTTATTAGCGCGCAATTAGATGACCAAACCTCTCTTTGACAGAACTTCTAGACATTGTAAATATTGCAATTTAATAATATGAATAACTTTGTCGTCTCAATTATTGATTTAATAATATAACATATTATGCGAGATGATATTGTGATAATAATCGAATCAATAATATGAGAGATATGATGCAAACAATTCTTCGTAATAATAATTGAGTATAATCGAAAGTGACTTCTCACGTAAGCATCAATAATCAATACCGTGTGCTACTATGCAACCACGCATATTATTGTACTTTTACTGTCGGGTAGTTCAACAGTTTAACGGTAAAACTTTCGCCGTTATTTTTTATAAAAAGATAATTCTGTCGTTTTCTAACTACGACAATACTTCCTTTGTGGGGTCCACCAATGATTGTGCCATCGTACGAATATTCCCTGTTAAAACAAATATTCCCCGACCAATCAAATATTATATAACCACTTGTTTAATTTGCAAAATTCGTAAATATTACCCATAACTATAACATTATATCAAATCCACACCATAATATTCAAAAATATATTTCGAGAAAATTATTCTTTACTCATAAAAGTTGGGGTCTTACAGCTTCCAAGCCCTTGAGGTGAGAAACACTCACTATCAACCCATTGGGGCTCCACCTCTGAAACCCAGAGTTTTCGCCGCGGTAATGTCGACCAGTCAAGAGATGATATCCTTTGGTTTCCAACTAGGACAAGGGTTAAGAAAGAACCAGCAAGGAATCAAATGCCCAATTCAAGTTCTCAACTAGACAGGGAAATCCATACTAGGCTACTCCTCTAGGTCCAGTCATAGGAACCCACACAAGCATACACCGGTTTCTTCATCCACAAAGCTGCTGCCTAAACCTACAAGTGCAAATTCTACACAGTCTCTGAGGTGAATTCCTGTCGCTATGGTGGGTATGTTGTTTCCTAAGCTGATACCGGTTAAGGGAAAAGAAGTCCTGATTCTAGAAACAGACATGGAAGAAAGGAATCAAAGGCAGAAACAAGAGATAAAGAGATATATATCAAACATGCGCGTCCTAATCCATATAGAGGGTATGAACAGGGACATCCTAGATGATGATTGTGCAGACATCATGATCATCATTTAAGAGGAGGAGGACGATAACAGCCCCTTCATCACAGATTTCCACAGGACATGGCTTTTGGAAATTGGAGCAGCACTCCTTGCATTTGCCAAAAAAGGTAAAAAGGGCAAAAAATCCCTCTGCCCTGTAGATAGCAATAACTGCTTACTTTTGTTGCATAGTATTAGCAGTTGTTTTTGTCATGTCATGCTTACACTCTATATGATTAAACAGTTTTATATATTAAGTGAAAGCATTTTTTTTCAAGACTCTAAAGTTAGATGTGCCTAAACTTGCTGATGGAATGCCAATTCTTCACAAGGACTGCAACTTTGATGTAAAGTTGGACTCTGACTTAATGGAGAATGAATAAGAAGACTATGAGATACCTCAGGAGATTAAAGAATGGGTCAAAGACAAACCCAAGCCAAATCTTGATCAAACCACCTCTTTTAACCTCGGAACCTTAGAAAACCCCAAAAAAATCAAGATTGGTACGAACCTTACTCCAAGCCAAAGGAATGACAGGGTTGCTCTATTGACCCAATTCCAAGATGTGTTTGCATGGTCTCATGAAGACATGATCGGTTTGTCCACTGACATTATCATTCATCGCCTCCTCATTAAAGAGAGATTCAAGCCAGGTAGACAGAAACTCAGGCGATTAATACCTGAGTGGAGTTTAAAAGTCAAAGAAGAAATTGTGAAACAATTTTAAGTCGGCATCATCATGGTATCAACATACCCTGAGTGGCTATCAAACATAGTCCCCGTACCTAAACCTAGAGGGAAGGTGTGAGTTTGCGTGGATTACAGGGATCTGAACAAAGCTTGTCTCAAAGATAGCTTTCTCGTACCATTCATCCACATACTCATTGACAATACAGCTCAATATGGCATGTACTCCTTTATTGACTGCTTTGCTGGGTATCATCAAATCATGGTTGCTGAAGAGGATCGTGATAAAACTACATTCATTACTCCTTGGGGAACCTTTTGCTACAAACGGTTGTCATTCAGCCTCATCAGTGCCGGATCTACCTACCAGCGAGCGATGATGGCTCTTTTCCATGATTTAATGCACAAAGAGATAGAAGTCTATGTTGATGACATCATTGTCAAATTCCAAGGGGAGGAAGACCACCTAGATCATCTCAAAAAGCTCTTCAATCGGTTGCATAAGTATAACTTGAAGCTAAATCCGGCCAAGTGTGCCTTCGGCGTCATGTCAGGCAAGTTGCTAGGATTCCTAATAAGTCATAAAGGGATTGAGCTGGATCCTGCAAAAATTTAGGCCAGTACGGAGATGCCCATACCCCAGACAGAGAGAGAAATACAAGGATTTCTGGGAAGAATCAACTTCATAAGCCGATTCATCTCCCAACTCACAGCAACCTGTGAACCCATCTTCAAGTTGTTAAGGAAGAACTCCTCCAAAAAATGGAACGAAGAGTGTCAAAAAGCCTTCGTCTCTATCAAAGAACAACTAATCAAGGCTCCTGTTTTGGTACCTCCCAGGGATGGTGTTCCCCTATTTATGTACCTGTCAATCAATAACAATGCCATGGGCTGCATGTTGGGACAGAAAGATGATAGAGGCCAAGAAAGAGCTATCTATTACCTCAGCAAAAGATTCAGCATCAGTGAGCAACAGTATACGTTTATTAAGATAACTTGTTGTGCATTAGCATGGGCTTCCATGAGATTACAACATTATCTCCATGGTCACACAACCTATCTTATATCCCGTATGGATTCTCTCAAGAATGTATTCAGCAAACCTATGTTGAATTGTTGACTATCCAAATGGCAGTTGATCCTCCAACAATTTGACATTATCTACGTGACTCAAAAGTCTATCAAAGGTCAAGGAATTGCGGATCAATTGGCCGCCACACTTTCAGGGGATTTTAAACCTTTGGAAACATATTTCCCCGATGAAGGGGTAATGACAATTCAGCAACACCATCAGGACAATGCAACCCAACTGTGGAGAATGTATTTCGATGGAGCTGTAAACATGGAAGGTGCTAGAGCTGGAGAAGTTCTGGTGTCTATTTTGGGAGAGCAGTATCCCGTTGCCATCAAATTGTAGTTTGTCAATATCAATAACATAGCTGAGTATGAAGGTTGTATCATGGGGTTGAAACTAGCCCAATCCATGGAAGTTAAACGGTTAACTATTTTTGGAGATTCCAAACTAGTGATTAAACAAACCACTAGAATCTATCACATCAAAGAATTACATCCTTACCATCGGCAAGTTATCCAGATGACTTGGGAGTTTGAAGAGATATCCTTTGTGAGACCCCAAATTTTATGAATAATGATTTAAATTTCTCGAAATATTTTTTTTGAATATTATGGTGTGGATTTGATATAATGTTATAGTTATGGGTAATATTTATAAATTTTGCAAAGTATGCAAGTTGTTATAAAATATTCGTTTGGTCGGAGAATATTCTTCTTGTCGGAGAATATCCGTATGACGACACAATCATTGGTGGACCCCACAATAGAAGTATTATCGTAGTTAGAAAACAACAGAATTATCATTTTATAAAAATAATGGCGAAAGTGTTACCGTTAAAAATGTTGAACTACCCGGTAGTAAAAGTACAAAGATGTCTGGCATGGTTGCATAGTAGTAGTAGCACTACGGTATTGATTATTGATGCTTACGTAAGAAGTCACTCGGTTATACTAAATTATTACTTTACAAATAATTCTTTGCATCATATCTCTCATATTATTGATTCGATTATTGTCATAGTATCATATGCATAATATTTTATATATTATTAAATTAATAATTGAGATGACAAAGTTATTCATATTATTAAATTGCAATATTTACAATGTCTAGAAGTTACATCGGAGAAGTTTGGTCATCTAATTCTTGGCAATAATAAGGAGAAATCCTTATCGGAAAGCCCCTCTTTCCTGGGAACGACCTGGTTGTTAAATATTGTGAGTTATAATATTAATGGTGAATAAGTTCGTGTTGATTAAAGATGAATTTGATAGTTCCATTGTGTTGGGATTATTAGTGTTAGTGGAAATCGATATCTATTCCGATGATAATTGATGTATGATAATTGGCAAAAAGTGAGCCGACTTTGTAATAACCCGAGATTTTCTATATAAAATAAATAAGAAATTTTATGATAAATTTTTTTTTATTTAATAGCGAGACTAAGTGTCAAGTAAAGTGAGCGATAAATGCGAATACATTTATTACTTGAAAAATTAGAAATAATTTTGGAATTATTAATTACCACAAATTATATGGTAATAAATTTACGTAGTAAAAATGTTTTATTAATTATTTTCCGAGAAAACATGATTGGAAATAATATATGATGTGATAATTAGATTTATATAATAAATATTTTATTATATGAATTGTTCGAAATATTTAAGTTAATTATTTTAACTTGATTATTGATCTTTGTGTAACGAAGAATAAGTCGGATATGAGATCCAAACCTGGATTGGGATTGTGATCAAGAGATGAGAATAATAATATTATATTATTTATATAATGATTTTACATTACCATAATTATGTCTTTGGGTATGTAAGCGGACAAATAATATTGAAAGCAATGATGACCAATTAGGTCATAACATATTACCGTCTTTGTGAAACCCTAATTATTAAACTCGGTTATGGGATATTTACGAGTAGTGGTATGTATATGAAGTTCTTGTGAATAAGAATATCGGTAATTAGAAGAAACCCTAATTATCATTGTGACGTCGATAATTAGACAAACCCTAATTATTATAACCCTAATCGTTGAAATTAGAAACCATAACGAATTGTGTTAGTAACATACACGAGATAATTAAAGAACCACTAATGGTCAATTAGAAACCCTAATTGATGACGTTGAGAAACCCTAATTTCAATTACCGGGTTTAATTTCGATGTTATTGTATAAGTGTTTTAATTTACCAAATGATAGAAGTTAATTAGTAAATTATAAGAATTAAATCTAGTGATTAAATATTACATTTAATTGCCTTGTACAAGATTGCCCATACACTTTTAAACAAAGCCCAACCATCACCCATAACAAATCAGAAGCAAGAATCAAGAATTTTTGGCAAAAAGGGTATAAGAACACTAAACCTAGAAATCCTTTGATTCGATGTTATTTGATGCAATTGATTGTTTAAAGTTGTGTAATAGAATGTTAATTGATGATATGGGTTGATAAATCAAAGACCCATAACATCAAAGTGCACCTAATTGAAAGATTTAAGCAAGTTGGAAAAATCGAATTTTGTTATTTTTTTCACCAAATGTCGAGGCCATAACTCTTTGCTCGATCATGAGTTTTGTTCTTCAAAAGTTGTTATGTGTAACCCGATATGTGGTCTTTAATCTGCAAAAGAATCAAGTCCATATCATGTATAGATTAGAAGTTATAGATGGTCAAACATGGTTGACCGATCATGATAAACTGTTTTTGGGCGGTCCGTAATGGGGGCATTCTCGTCCACTTTTTGTGCTTTAAAAGGTCTGGGGTTTTGATATGTTGTAGTGCACTGAGTTAGGAAGCCATAGGCTTTGGAATGACCTCATTCCAACCTCGGATGAGGGAATTACGGTGATTGGAAGGAAATGTGTCAAATTTCTCAAAACTGAAAGTCAACAGCGGGATGTGCTATTCGGGACACTATTTTGATCTGTTAATGTTTCTAAAACCTTCTGGGCTTTTGGTATGTTATAGTACACCGAATAAGCTTTCTATAGACTCCGAAACGGACTAAATCAGATATCGGAGGAGAGAGTTATGACATTTCAAAGTAGTAGTGTCAAAACTTCCCAACAAGTGCGGTGCCCATTTGAACGGAATTTACGGGCTGATGTGTTAGGAATTTGGAAATGGTCAAAGAATAAAAGTTGTAGCCCTGTGGTTAGCTTCATGTGGGCTCAAGAATCGCTCAAAAATATTTTAAAATGAAAGAGTTATGACTGTTTTAGCGGAAGAGGGTAAAGCTAAAACGAGATTGAAAACTGTTATGAACGTCCACTTTTGACACACTGTTTGGGCTACCTAATGAACCCGAATTGGGTAATTCGTATTTTTTAAAAATAGTCTTACATACCATGTATAACATATCCAAAAATCAGATTAATCGAAGTTATGAGCAATGCGTTAGAAAATCGCAAAGTGAGCTATTGAAAAATTAGTATAAACCAAGTCCCACATCGACTAAATTGAGAACTTCACCATTTTCTAAACCTATAAATAGAAGGGCTTGGCCTTTGTTTCATTCACCAACAATAAGGCCTCCAATTTTTTTGAGAAAGACTTTGTTGTGGGAGAACTTTTATAAAGATCTCCTTAGTTAAATTTTAGGCGTGGAAGTGCGTATTCAATTTGCGTGGAATTAGTATTTCCATTATGTTTCTTATTTAATTTTGTAATGTTATTATTTTTAATTGTTAGTTAAAGTTTGAATTTTTGAAGTTTAGTTAGTGTTGTTAATAAACTAGTTAGTTTACTATGTTTATTTTGGCTTGGAATTGATTATGTAAATGAGTTATTTGTGATGACTTTTAATATTTTGTGATGAATTTCATTAATTAATAATTATTAATGATATTAAAGTTATTTAATGATTATATTAAATAATTTAGTTTAAAAATGATTTTAATATTATAAAAATCATTTTAAATGAAAATAAGGTATTTAAAAATATTTTAGGTTATAAAATATAACTTTTAATATTTAAATGATAATTTCACTAATAATTAAATATTAATGATATTAAGATAATATTAATGATATTTAGTTTATTTAATGATTAATATTAAATAAATAGTTTAAAAATGGTTTTACTTATTTAAAAACCATTTAAAGAGGATATTAAGGATTTAAAAATATTTTAAGTTATAATTAATGACTTTTAATATTTGGATAAATAGTACATTAATATTTAAATATTAATGGTAATTATTTGGGTAATATAAATGTTTTAAAATAGTTTGAGTTATTATAAATAACTTTTATATTTTTAGCAATGGTTTCATTAATAGTTTAGTATTAATTAAACTATTAATGATAATGGAATTGTTTAATGTTTAAATCATTTAATTATGATTCCGATATTTGAAAGTTATAAATTTACCAAACTAGCTCACTTGAGAACCGATTATGAAGTTACGAATTTGAAGAAGAACACCTATAGTATGTGATTATATCACTATAGGCCCTTTAGTGATGATTTGAATTATTTTAAATTTTTCAATTTAAAATTGCGAAAATGATTAAAAATAAGATGTCCGATATTCTGAGATGTTGAGGTATAGAATAAGAGTCTTAGACTCAGTATTTACCCGATAAAGCTGTCGGTACGCCGACAAATGTCAGACCTTATAAAAGAAAGAAAAGACTACTGTAAGAGCATGGATGAGATATTTGAAAAATATATAAAAATATTTCAAGTATAGAATAGGAACTAAAAGTATGATCACTGTGATTATGTGATTGGACTATGTCTTGTCGTAATAGATGCGATTATGTGTTAAGATATATTATTCTAATCGAACGAATGATCTGATTATTGATAGGTTGTGATAAAGAGATAAAACCTAAGTTGAGATTTGTAATCAGCGAATCAGGTAAGTATCCTACCTTTGCACTTCCTTTATGCAATGGACATGAGTAAGAAGTTTCAGAATTATTCTATCCCCGTATGCATTATGTACTCTTTGATTATCGACATGTTAGCTCGGATATATATTACATTCATTGATTTCTATAAATGGTTATACAAGTGTCCCCACTTGGATAATCATGGCATTTGTTCAAATGTTGATACACCTTTGTCAATTACCCGTATATATATGTTGAATTACATATTATTGTTGAGCAAGATTAAAACCTTGGGGTTTGGAACCGGGCATGTATGAACATCCCTATATGGGAAGATTTTTTCGCATGAGCGGATAGAGTGAAGCGATGAATTTCGTTCAAGTTATGTATTATTGATCAATACATGGTACAATGAAATGATCACCCTCAGGTGCTAGTAAGTTATGACGGTTTGAGGATAGAATTCCGCTAAACCTTTTCGAAAATGAAAGAATGTTCATAGTATATTTCTTAAACCCTATTCAAGGGTAGAGCGAGAGCCAAATTTAAAGAATTTGAAAGAGAGTTGTTATGTGAATTTTTATCGAGACAGATTACTTCACAACTTTCAATTCGTTGTAGAAGTGTTATGTAAAGAGAATACTTATACTCTTTCAGCTTATATATAATTGCTATTACTTGTTGGGCACTTAAATGCTCATCTTTTCTTAACTTAAATGTTTTCAGTTATGTATGAGCAACCTGAAGGCTCAGGCACGAACAAAGGAAAAGGAAAGCTGATCGAATAAGTGTGTATTATGAGTTAATGGTTATAGTTGTATTGGTATCTATTCAAGTATTGTAAGGAATGTATTTGAAGGTCACGTACCTGGGGAAGTAAACTTTGATGTATGTAAATTAAGTTCGAATGTATTATTATTTAGTATTATTCAGCTTAAAGAAATGGTATCGTGGAGAACCGAGTTCGGGTTTCAAGTACCTGGATTTGGGGTCGTCACAGGTAGACTTAGTTGCAAAGTAATGAAGAGTAAGGAGGTGTATTAAGGAGGTGATTAAAGGAGGTGGAAGGTCCTAATGACTCTTATGCCCTCACTTTGGATAGCCTATAAATAGGAGAGTTGGTTGATCATTTCTCATTGTTCAACTTTCATCCAAAACAAAGTAACTTATTGGTTAGAGAGAATAAGCACTTTTAAATCCAAATCAACAATTTGCTAGATTTCAAAGAAGAAGACTTTAGTCATCAAAGGTAAATGATCTTATGATCTATTACTCTATCTCTACCATAATAAGATTGATAGAGAAGTGTGATTGTATGCTAAGAACCTATAAGAATTGAGTTATGAATGGACTTAAGCCGAATAAGTTGAATAAGCAACTTGAACCTAAATAAGTTGATAAACTTGTGAAGAACTTGTCATATGTTTGTCATATGATGTTAGTATGTTGAATATAGTATGAGAACATTGATTGAAGGACTTATGTCCATAGTAAGTAATAAGCATGAGAATTTGTAGTTCATAAGTTAAATAAGTCATTGACTTATGAGAATAAGTCAAAACCTACTTTGACTATAAGTTGGTATAATAAGTAACTTAAAATGTTCATGTGTTGGTTAAAATCCATTTAGAATGATTAGTAATGAAGTTTTGTCGGAATTCACACGATTGGACGATTAACGTCGAATTCGTGAAATTCTCGGAATGGAAGTTGTATTTTGTGTTTGAATCAGAAACGTTAATTTTCGATGGAGACAAGTCATATTTGGCATTATAGAGTTGCGGACTCGAAAATGACCGAATTCTGACTCAGAACGAAGAAACGAGCATTGAACGTTCACGAACGTTTATTGTTTTCATTAAAAATGAACTAATGGGTGAAATTTTAGCAAACAAAGTCAAATAGATAAAATTATTGAATAAACGCATAGAATACATAATTTGTGAGCCGTAGGCTTTTGAACGAGCCAATTCGGACTTATAACGAAGAAGTTATGCGTCCGGGAAGTTCACCAAATTTAAAATCTGCAAAAAATTATCTCGAGGCATGAGTCATGCCATGGCATGACTCCACAACCTTAAAGCCCATCTCAAGAACGTCGTGCGGGGGAACCGAAAGCATACTACTAACTTCATGACTGCGCCATGAGATCTGAAAGTGTGTGGCCATGGCATGATCCCGTAGTTTTGACAGATAAGAATGTTTACAAGTATAGAATGAAAGATAACTCATTAGAAATGAACTAAGGTGTTAATATAACATTGTTAAGGCATTGTTAGACACTTAATGTATGATGATTAAAGGTTAATAATCAATTGAATGAGAACGTAATGTGAATGACGTAATGAAAAGCCGAAAACCCTAATAATAGATCTAAGTCAGAATTTAGATTGAGATGAAGGGTAAGATATAATAATATACCTACTTGATTATATAAGACCTAATGTGGTACATTATATGATCATGTATTATAGAGACTTAGAGACTTAAAGTGTACGTGTGATAATCAGTAAGCAGACGCTGAAGGAAAGTATTCTAACCCTTGTTCCGATTCGATCACCGATGTCGTAATTCATGTATTCTTTCGCATGAAGTTTTTTTAACGATGAAGTCTAAAGTCAATTCTTTCGGGTAGACTTATATTATGATTTTGTCAAGCATGATTAATGTTTACCGAGTTATATTGGTATGGTTTTCAATCGAAGACCAAGTATGCTAAAATGTTTTTGTCGTTTAACGACAGGCACGTGAGGTTGCCACAACTTAAACGTATACACGTTTAATGAATGTAGTGTTGATCAACATAGAGTACTATGGGCTGATCACCCAGAAGTGCTCGTAAGCTATGTCGGACTTACGAACTTAGTGTCGGGTTGTCCTTTTCAAAAGAAATGATAAACTGCTCATAGTCTTGAGCCTTAGTTGATATTCTACTGAATATTGTTGTTGGAAAACGTTTTGAATGAAAAGAAGTGCTATTTTGAATTATCAATAGTACTTCGTAACTATTGTTCAGTTACTGAAGATATATGAGTTCTATGTTTCAAGCATGTTGTTTATTAGAATTATAGTACTTGCTGAGCTAGTCATGCTCACTCTTGCTTGAACCATATGAACACAGCTAAGATCGAACGAACCGAAGGCTCCGGCAAGGATAAAGGCAAGGCGAAGACAAACCCTTAAAGTTCTGATGTAATAGTATAGGTGAACAATTGTAATATATTTGATATTATGACAAGAACAAATGTATGGGTTATAAAGAACCTTAGGGAATGTAATATTATTTCTAATATATAGAAGACATATTCGTTCTTTTGAGACTTTTCAATTGAAGTTATGGGTGAATGGTAGTACCGTGTACCACCATCTGTCGGGTTGGAAGATACCCAGATTTGGGGGCATCACATAACCTGTCTATGTGGATTACCGCATGCATGGTGCATGATCCTTTGTATTCATATGAATAGTATTTTCATTCAAAAGGGGTTTCTGCCAGGGGCAGTTTCATAATTTTTCTGACCCTCAAAAATTCTGGAAAATTTTGAAATAATAGTTTGATGAGTTTTCTAGATTATGTCCAAAAATGGCGATTTTTGGATGTATAGATTAAGAGTTATGGATTTTATGGGAAAAGACTATTTTAAAAGTAAACCCTTATAACTCTTTGTGGTTAACTCCAAAATTGGTGAAATTTTTATTGGGAGTACATGTATATAACAGAGTATACCACTGTAAATTTGAATTTTTGGACAAAAGTACAATTTATGATAAATGTCTAAATATTCGGTAGTTTTGGCCATATGAAAAATAGTAAATGAATTTTAAAAATTCCGAGAAAAATTTATGTTCAATATGGGACTATATTCTGCTAAATCCCAGAAAAGAAATATTTTTGGGACTGATTTGATATTTTTTATGAAAATGAACTAGTTATGAGTAAATGAATTAAATATGTTATGTGAAGTAACAAAATTGGAAAATAGGATTTTATGGCTTGGGAATCCTATATAGGGTATATGCTAATTTTTGATGAGGGATTTGATCATTGGTGATGAAATCTTTTGAGTATGACATTTTTGAATGATTAAATGCATTATTTGGTAAAGTGTAAACAATTGAAATAAATTGTTTATAAGTTTAAGAAGTGATTAAAATAATGTTATAATATTAATAATATTAGATGATGAGTTTATTAAGTGATTGATAATATTTGGATAAATTTAAAGTCTTTAATATTTATCCTTGTTTTTGTTTGATTAATGCTTATATCATTGTCATCATCCTCATGCTTATATTGTGATGAAAGTCATCTTTGACTTACATGCATAGATGGACTTGGTATGATTATGACCAGGGATCATTCGGTATAATCATGACACAGAATGTTATAAATGATGTGGTAAAAGTCCTCGATGGCTCATAGTGCATTGATGGACAATTTTTGGTAAGATTATGACCAGGGATTATTCGGTATAGTCATGACCATTGATGATTTAATGAATATCCTTGGCCCGTAGTGCAGGATGATTCGATGATGTGGTTTATTTATTAAGCTGAGGTCTCAGCGATAAAAATTGATGAAAATATTTTAAAACATAGAAGATAGTAGATATCATGCTCTACTTGACTCTTCTAATGGATTACTTATTCCGTTGCAGTTAAACTTGATGTCTATTGTATTTTATCAGTTTAACATTGTTGAAGACTAATGATAATTTATTCTACATTATCTTAGTCATAATATTTCTTACTGGGCTAGTTGAGCTCACCCTTTCTTTCATTGTTCTCTTCAGGAAATGAGAATATAAATTGGACGAGTCGTGAAAGCGGAGTGACGGTCCAGATGATAGCATTAGTAGTCCTCACTATTCTATTAAATAGTGTGATAATAAATGTAATGAGGACTCCATTGAGTGTGGATATTGTCTAGATGACAATATTTATATTAAAACTCATAGCATATGTTTTGTCATATTTTACACGACAGTTGTATAATTAATTTTTTTATTTGTATTTTGTACAATGTATTTGGCGACTCAAGATGGGTGTTGGATACCTATTTTGGGGGCGTCACATCCTTCCTTCACATTCCTCAGAATAGGATTGACTTTGCTGATGCACTAGCAACTTTGGCCTTCTTGATCAACATACTTGACAATGAAGACATGCCAAATATCACATTTGCCAGCCAAAAGGCTCCAGCCTACGGGAAATACATCGGAGAAGTAGAGGATGAACTGCCTCCTATCTAACACCTTTGGTATTAGGATATCAAGGAGTATCTGCGAGATGGAGCTACACCCGCTGAGGTGAGTCAAGCTGAAAGAAAGCGGATCTGTCGAATGGTCGTGAAATTCTATCTAAGCGGAGACGCACTCTACAAAAGAGATGCAGGACTAGGCTTGCTAAGATGCCTAGATAAAGACCAAGCTTAGAGGCTCATGGATGAAATCTATGGTGGAGTATGTGGCCCACACGTGAGCGGCCCTTTACTTGTCAAGAAGATCCTAAGAACAGGGCATTACTGGCTCTTTCTCAAGGCTGACTGTGATGATCATGTCAAGAGATGTTACCAATGCCAAATTCATGGGAATGCTATCCACGCCCCTCCAAGAGAGCTCCATAATATGAGTTCGCTCTGGCCCTTCTCAATGTGGGGAACGGAGGTGATCGGGCCCATCAAGCCCAAAGCCAGTAATGGTCATCGACTTATCTTTACCATGATCGGCTACTTCACCAAGTGGGTAGAAGCAGCCTCCTCCCCTAGGGTTACTAAAGAGGTGATCATTGGTTTCATCAGAAACAATGTCATTTATCGATATGGACAGCCAGAGGTGATTGTATTAGACAATGCCAAAAACCTCAACAACCAAATGATGGATGCACTATGCAGTAAATTCCACACCAAATATCTCAACTCCGTCATCTATCATCCAAAGATTAATGGTGTTGTTGAAGCGGCTAATAAGAATATCAAAAAGATCATGCAAAAAATGTCCGCCAATCACAAAGGATGGCCTGACCTATTGCCTCTGACTCTATTAGCCTACAAAACATCAATACACACTTCCATTGGGGTAACCCCCTACTCATTAACCTATGGGATGGAAGCAGTGCTGCCCATAAAGGTGGAAATGGAATCCCTGAGAGTATTGATAGAGGTCAGTTGGATGAAGACCAATGGTTACAAGATCGGTACCACCAATTGTCTCTAATAGATGAAAGGTGGGCCACAACCATCTTCCATGGTCAATTGTACCAATAGAGGATCGCTTGATCCTAAAACAAGAAAGTTCGGCTATGGAAGTTCAAAGAACATGACTTGGTATTGAAGAAGGTCCTTGACAATCAAGATCAATCTAAAGGAAAATTCGCCCCAAACTGGGAAGGCCCGTTTGTTGTCAATGAGGTATTGACAGGGGGAGCCCTCAAATTACAGGAGATGGATGGTAAAGAATTTCCCCATCTCATCAACTCGGACACCGTGAAATGGTACTCTGTTTAAAGTTTCCTGTAAACCAGCATCCTGGTTCTGGATCATCAGATCCATCAGTCAATTTAGGTTTTCAAAACCTTTCTCACTACCTACATCTTTCAACCTTTTTGCGCTAGGTTGGAGAAACATACACGTTTCACCACATCAGTTTATCCCATCAGGGACGAACTACGTAGACCTGATCTCCCTAATACACGGAGTACGTAGGCAGCCATTTTTATGGTCCGGTCTAACTACAGAAAAAATAAATCTCTAATCCCTTCAACATACAACTTTCAACCTTTTCATGTTAGGTTTGAACTACGCAAACCTAATCTCCCCTTTCTCAATGGGAGTACATAGGTAACCATTCGCGGTGCGGTCTCACCCCTACCAAAAACACAAAACCATGTCAACAGTACTAAGATCATCCTTCAACTTCCTTTTGACGACCCCAAATTCAGACCACACTTGTCTCAAATTTGGTTGTCACGTACTAACTGTAATAACAAAATCCAAATCTCACACAGCGGAATAATAGAATAAATTACATTGTTATAACATAATTATTCTTGTCCCAAGGGTTCGTAACTTAAACAACTCTTACATATCTTAATCATAATTAAACACCGTTTGGACATAAATAATACATAATACAACACAACTTAAATTAAACATAGCTTAACATAAATAAGTACTTCTTCAACCAAATAATAAAGCATTCCTAGTATTATAGAAATAACTACTCCAAAGTCTTCTCTTTACCTTTGTCCTTGCCAGAGGGTTCACCACGTTCTGCCTTAACTGAAAGTTTTAAGGAAAGCAAGGATGAGAAACAATTTTGCCTAGCAAGTAATATAGTAAAAGGGAAATTGATGTAGTTTTAAATTTCTCAAGGATATATCAATAATGATAGTTCAAGATAACAAGAAGTATCGATGATTATCAACAATAATCGCTATGGACAAAAAATATCAATAATATTCAACAATTAATCAATTCAAGATTTTAAAGTAATGAATTCTAAGCAGTCACTAAGGACTATGAACTTCTCCTAGAATAACAGTAATAGACTGATAATTCTACCAAAATGAGTACAACAGGTGATCAGCCTAAAGTACCCTATGTCGTGTATAACATTTAGTCTTTCTCATGTGCGCACGTCAGTTCCCCGATAATATATAATTCCCCTACCAAGAGGGTTGTTCAACTCAATTATAAGAATATGCACCAAGTTAATTTGGTTTGGATAGCTTACGATTAAATATCAATAGTCTAGCCGAAGCAATGGCTTAGACAGTTTTCTTTCGCAGCATATATGAACAATTTTCGTTCGAATCAAGGTTTTTAAACCATTTCTTTTCTAGATTACGAAGTATTAAACTTTCAAAGTCTACTTGTACGATCAATAATTGCACAAGTTCAAATAATGCTCAATAAAGAGTAAAGTTCGAGTACTTACCTCAAGCGTAGTTTACCAAAGTATAACTTATCAACACTCATTCGAATCCTAACATAATATAGTTATGCGTATAGGATATTCATTAGTTACATATGCTCATACATGATATGTAAGTTTAAACGCATACATAAACGTCTAAGTTAGTAGTATACTCTTTACGTATACCTTGTGTACTTATATCACAACATCAGTTTATAAGACACCACAAAGTTAACAATATAGTTTCTACTCATTGCTTTATAGTTCGCAAACATCTTTTGGACTTATCACTTTGAAAGTTCATAATCTCTTACTAAACATTTGATTCAATCAGTTAGCATGCTTCTTACCATATTGGATAGTATACTGGTTATATAATTCAAGCTAAAGTAACAATATAAGCATACATGAACCCTTAAATTATTTACAGAAAATAGATCTTACTGCAAGTTGGCGCGGTCGTGCTTGGTTTGTACTAAGGAGTGGCGCGGCTGCGCTGTGTTAGAGTTTATGCCCTAGAGGCCAATTATTTGATATAATTGCTTAACATTTTGATATTATATTTGATTGAATAAATGAATGATTTTATTATGGTTTTATTTATCATAATTATATAAATGTTAACATAATAAAATTCCTTAGAATAGTGATACAAATTATAGAGTTTCAAGTATGTGACTTGAACATGAGATTATATAATTATAATTAGTATCATTATTCTTAAAAGTCCCTAGTCGAGTATCATTGTTGATGGGACAACAATGATGCATTGAGACTAGTATGTGGATCGATTGATGATCAAATCTCATTGGTCATAAATATATGAGATATTAAGTCATGCATAGGTACATGTTGAGAGAACGATGTCTTTGGATGGACCCACCATGAGAATTCTACGTGGAACATTATGCAAAGTGTCATTAGCGATTCTCATAGTGACAATGATGTAATGGTCCTCCGACCTGAAATCACTATATTACTACACGAGAATTTATGTACTTTGATATCATCAAATGTCACCTTTAATAGGGTGGACTATAAATTATTGGGTACATCATGAATCGTGTAAGGAATATGAGTGATCTAGATAAAATTTAACCCTCCTATATATTAGGGGTGATATCCATAGGCCTCTTGATTGAGTAGGACTATGAAATGCATGGTCGTGCTCAAATAGTGATTTGTTTCATATAGTCTACTCATTGATCAAGAAAACTCGGATTAAATTATGAAGAGTATGACACATTCCATGACTCGAGTTTAATCTAAGATATTAAGGTTAAAAGGATTAAATTACATCGAAACATTGGTCACGAAAAGGTTACATCGAATCATCGATCTTATTATTACTTGGTAGCAGTGATGTATTACTAGATGTCGCTCACTGTTTATAATTTTATAATACGATTATAAAATTATTGCCAACGTAATAATAACCTATAGGGTCACACACATACAACGTAATTTGAAAGGGAATAAATTTAAATTTTAAGGATTTAAATATATTAATATGATTAATAGTATTTAAATCACAAATTTAAATTAAAAGGATAATTTGTATATATGTATATTAATTATATAAGACTTAATTAAGATATATATATATATATATATATATATATATATATATATTCTAATTTTTATGAAATTAGGTTTTGATTTGATTAATTCCTTTTAACTACTATATATATGATATATAGCAGCTACTTAGGGATATATCATAATTGAAAAACCCTAGCCGCTCTTAGAGAGAGACTAGAGAGAAAATAGTTTCATAATCGTTCCTTTAGTGGCTAGTACCGCAAGTCCCTATTATTGCGTAATCGTTCAATGGTTAGATGCGCTGCTTAAATGTGGATACCGTAGAGGCGCTAGTTCTAATTGGATTAAGTAAAGGATTCAAGTCAGACAACCCCGATTTTTCATAAGTTATTAAAATAAGAATTTAATAATTAAAATTCTTATTATGAGGTGTATATATTTTGAATTATGTGATTTGGTGTGAAGAGAATTATATATTCATATGTTGGAGAATGTGAGATTTAATAGTTAATTAAACTATTAAAAAGTTAAATAATATTAGTTTATTTAATTAAGTTGAAATTATGTTATGAGATAATATAATTTTAATTATTATGCCTTGTGGGCAATGGAAATTATTATGAGTTAAGTTTCATAAATAGTGTGAATAATTCACTTATTAAAATAGTGAATTAATACAAATATAATTGATTTAATAAAGTGAGAAGGTAATATATTGCATGAAAATGTAAATGTTAGTATAATGCGAGTAAAATATTTATTAAGTACATTAAATATTTTAGTTGGAAATTTATGGAATAAAATGAATATTTATGGTATTAAATAAATATTTGATAAAAATTATTATGGGATAGTTTATTTAAGTGTGATAAAATAGATGAGATTTATACGTATTTTATTACGCGGAGTATAATTGTGATTTTAATTAAAAAATTAAATTAGAGGAGTGAGAATTTGTTAAATAATGTTATGATTATAATGGTTGAATATAAATTATAATTTTACTAATAAGGTTAATTTTATTTTCCTAAGAAATTTAAGGTACACAATCTAGTTTATAATTCTAGTTTATGTGTTCTTGAGTTTCTTTTAAAATTGGAGTTTTGGTTAATAAATTTGTGGGTTACAATGTTATATATGTTATTAGATATTTATAATTTGATAATGGTCATCTAGAAATAAATTTTCAGGAATCAAATTCATGTATTTATACTAAAGAAGAGGAGTTTGGGTTTTGATTGTAATGTGTGTTTTGGTGTACTTTGTGACTAAAGTTGATGATGAATTCGTGATGAAAACTTTAAATTGATGGATGATTGTTGTTCTCCTCTATAAAATGAAAACAACGCAACTTAAACGGATCAAATTGGTTAAGAAACGAACTCGTGATGAATGAATACACTTAGCATGTTGAAAATAGGAAAAATTAGTATAAACAAATTAGAATTAGTATAAACCAAGTCCCACATCAACTAAATTGAGAACTTTACCCTTTGTTAAACCTATAAATAGAAGGGCTTGATCCTTTGCTTCATTCACCAACAATAAGGCGTCTAATTTTTGAGAAAGGCTTTGTTGTAGGAGGACTTTTTATAAAGACCTCCTTAGTTAAATTTTGGCGTGAAAGTGCGTATTCAGTTTGTGAAACTCGTATTTTCGGGTATGTTTCTTATTTAATTTTTGGTAATGATATTATTTTAAATATTATATTTAGTTTGTTAGTTAAAGTTTAAATTTTGGAAGTTGTTAGTTTTGTTAGTAAACTAGTTAGTTTACTATGTTTATTTTGGCTTGTAGTTGATTATGTAAATGAGTTTTAATGATTGTAATTAGAGATATGAAGCCTTAACATCATCCAAGTGTAACCCAAAACTCACAAAATAAAAATTTACAAAGAACCATGTTGGACAGTTTTTGGGACTGAGCTTGAGGACCATTTGTGCTTTTGATTTATGTCTAAAAACTTAATTTGATGATTGTATGTTATATCCCTCTAAGTTCTGAATATTTCCTAACTTGAATGAACCAAAACGGAGTTAAAATGAATCTGTGGTGAAGATTTTAGTAAACCATGTCTAGAAATGAAAATTGAATGAACAGTGACTATAGTGTCAAATTCTGGAATAGCTATATTGCCTGAAAAATTCTGAGTTTTTGGGTAGTTGTAGTGCACTGAGTTAGGAAGCCATAGGCTTTGGAATGACCTCATTCCGACCTTGGATGAGGGAGTTACGGTGATTGGAAGAAAATATGTCGAATTTGTCAAACTGAAAGTCAACAGCGGGATGTGCTATTCGGGACACTGTTTTGATCAGTTAATATTTCCAGAAACTTCTGAGCTTTTGGTATGTTATAGTACACTGAATTAGCTTTCCATAGACTCCAGAACGGACTAATTTCGACTTCGGAGCAAAGAGTTATGACCATTTAAAGTAGTCACGTCAAAACTGTCTAACCAACTCGGGGAAGTCACCTTGAACGAATTTTCCAGAATTCTATATTTTGAATTTGGAAATGGTCAAAGAACGACAGTTGTAGCCTCGGAAGTTAGCTTCGCGTGGTCTCATGAATCGCTCAAAAATATTTTGAAACGAATTAGTTATGACTGTTTTAGCGAGAGAGGGTAAAGCTGGGAAAGAATGAAAAACAGTTTTGAACGCCCCTTTTTGAACACTATGTTGGACTGTCTATCTTATCCAAAATGGGTGTCCAGTAACTTTTAAAAATTGTTTAATATGATGTTTATAGCATATCCAAAGTTGGACGTCATCGGACTTATGAGATATAGAGTAAAGTTTACATTATAATTAGTATGCGTTGCTATGTTACTAATAGTTGATGTGTATGATTATATAATTGTGTAGGGCATGTGAAGTGCAGATAACTGTAAGCTGTTAAACTGTTATTGGTAAACAACGATCAAGGCAAGTCTTTCAGTTCTTATTTTCTATGTGAATTTGATGATGAACTGTTTGAAATCTTTATTGCAAATAGCATGGTGTGTTATATTAATGTTGAAAGTATGAAATGTTAACGTCAATTTATGACTACGTTGATTGATTAATGAATGTTGATTGAGTAAGGAACTCAATATTTATACTTGTTATATGAACTAAAGCATGTATGTTATGTTAGTCCAATATTTATGAGATGTATATCGAGCATTTTGTTATGTGCTATGTGATGCATGAAAACTGTTAGATTTTGTTGGGCTGTCGAGCTCAACCTTGCAAATAACCACTTTTGCAGGTTAAAGATTTAAGGTAAAGTTATGTGCTACTTGAAAGATATGAATCAGATGTGATACTTGAAGATTTTTATACTTTAACTGAGTTATTAATATTTGAACCATGTTTAAGGTTCTGAATAATGTATTAATGTTGAATTGTATTATCGTTTTGCGATGTAAACTCTTGTAGTATTAAAATGATTCTGAGACAGTTAGATGTAAAGGTTGAAGGTTTTGGGAACGAAAATAGTTTATAATAGAAAATTTTAATTATTCCGCAAATTTCAATGGTTGTATTATTGTTTAATGATGTAAAATTAGAGGTTGAATGTATTATTAATGACCGCAGTCGAGAATTAAATTGTATGAATTTTGGGGTCGTTACAGAAGCTATTTCAGAACTTTTTCATAATCGGTATAATATCTAAACCACTGAATTAATTTCAGTTTCGCTTAGATCCTATTTTGGTTTTCAGAATTGCAAACCAAGACTTCTACACAGAAGCTAGGCCAGACTTACACATCCAATCACAATTAGGATAACACTTGCATAATCATACATGACGTGATATTTATGAATAAGCGAGAAATTTGTAATTTAATTTAAATATTTATGGAATTAAATAAATATTTTAAAACTAATTTATTTATTGAGGAAAATAAATAATTGATGAATTGTCGGTTTGTCAATTAATTTAGTAACGACGAAAATTGATTAATGTTAATTAAATCGAGTAAATATTTTAATAATTTATTTATTGGATTTAATTTAAGAAAATAATTAAATTAAATCAATTGCTTAATATTTAAGAAAATAATTTTAATTTAAATGAAATTGTTTAATTTAATATGAAATAAAAATAAATTAAATAAAGTGATGTGTCTAATTTATTAATTAAATTAGATATATAATTATTTATTAATTATTTAGTATAATGATAATAATGATAATAAGATTATTATTATTATTATAAGTTATAAATTACTAAATGGTTATTTAATGGGTTGACAAGTGTGACAATTGGAAACTATATAATATAAATAATATAAAAATAAATTAGTTTAGGGAAAATATGGGTAGCCAAACAAGGCCTTGTGGCCTTTTGGCTTATTCAACCGACGCAAACTTTTTATTTTTCTAACGTAAGTGGAACGGGAGAGAGCCAATTATATATTTTCCTACGCTCCTTATTTTTCCTAAGGCTTGTTAGCATAGAAAAAAAGAGAGAGAGAGAGAATTGAGAGAGATTGAGATTGAGAGAGAGCTTGAGAGATTGTTCTAAGATTTCAAGAGGAAGGAGAGGATTGCTAAACCTTGTTGTCATCTTTTATAGCCAATAATCAAAGATTAAGGTATAACTAATTCTAATTCTCGACTTTGTGATTTTCTATTCTCTCTCAGAATTGGTTTTGTGGATTTGTTGCTCAAGCCGCTATGTATATGGTGTGGATTATGTTGTAGAATCTGCTGTCATCTTGTAGATGCGTGTTGTATCGCTTATCAAATTCGTGAGAAATTGGTTGTAGGAAGAAAAAGGAAAATAATGTTGTTTATGTTCATATGTTATGGCCTTAGAAAGTACCAATTTTAGTGGGCAAATTGTATGTGAAACTCAGAATTGACGCTCAGATATGGTAGTTCATCGAGATACGAACATAACGTAATTTGAATGAGAATGATTTGGCCAAATAATGAATTCACAAAGATGATTTTGGGATAGACTATCAAAATGGAGTTTTATATGAAAAACATGAAAATTGAGAAATTAAAATAGTTCTAGTTGTTGTTAAATTGTGCTAAGTGGTTGAATATGTTAGCAATCATGTTTATGATAGTTGTATATTTATTTTACATGTTGTTATCACCGCTTGATGGGTGAAATTTGTGTTTGTTGGGCTAAAAATGGCCATCGCTCATCGCCGCCTCTCTCTTTCTGTTCAACATCGCAAGAAATTATGCTACCGGTGCCACAAGGCAAAAAAGCTAAAATTGCTACCAAGTTTCCAAGCCTAAGTGTGGCGCAAATTGCCCACACCCTCGAATCGGGACAAAGAGGTCTCGCTTATTTACGCGTGTCGTCGTATATATGGACTTATATTAGTTTAGTATGCATGTTATTGATGTTGAGGCATAATATAAACTATAATAATGATATGTCAATGTGTTATAATACAAAGTATAAAAGATTTTAAATGATTACTTATCGAAGTTATAAATGAAACCAAATGTGATGTTTTCAAAAGTTAGAGTATAAATGATTGTTATGTTGATCAATGTGTAATTTCAAATCGCTAAGTATGTTTAACCTACGTGGTTAGGTGCTAGGTTAGGGTTATGACCTAAATGATGGTTTAAACCCTAAAAGCTAATATTCATATAATTAATTGTTGTTGCAATTTCAATGATATGTAGGGGTAATTGGAGATTATTTTACATTTGTGTAGCTTACAATCAAGGCAAGTTTTCTAACTCTACCTTTTATTATTGAGCAAGTTTCTAAATCTTAACTCTTTACATTGAGCAAAAGCTTTCTAACTTCATTCTTTTCATATTGAATGCAAGTTTCCATTCCTATATTATTATTGTGCAAGTTCCTAACATTCTTTATGAAGTTGAGCAAGCTTAATCTATATCTTAAGTATATGTTTGTACAAGCTTATGTAACCTAATTCGCTACATCGAGCGAGATTTAGTTTCCTAATTATTATTCAAAGCATATATTGTTCTAATACATTGATTCAAGGAGATTGTTTTAACTCTTCTATAGCGCTTTGATGTATATCATGTTTACTCAATTATATATTATTGTTATTCAATCTTTGACTTTTGATAACCTTGTTCAAAGCTTTATCGTTGTATTAAACCTTCAAGTAGTAAAACAAACCTTTATTGATTGAATTAATCTATATTCAATAGTGTTCTAAAATTCTAGAAACACCGATAAGCTAGTTCCAAACTAAACTTTCTTTAGTGCGGAAATTCTAAATCCAAACCGAGACGAACAACCCTAACATAGGGGATTTTGTACGTAACGCTTAGATGTTTGTGCACAATACATGGTACAAAGGGTCGATCCCCTAAGTACGCTAAGAAGGGTCCGATAGTCTAAATGATCATTAAGGTTGGGTAATAATACCTAAGTACTGGGACATAGTTCGTGGTCTTAAGACCCTCGATAATTAAAGTTCAAACTTGTTTTCTAGTTTGATTTGTAGAACAAGTTCCTTATTGTTCAGCTTTCGTTGTTCACTCTCATGTTACCATCATTGCTACTTTCTATATCAGTGAGCATTTGTTTGCTCACTCTTGCAATTAACACTGCAGCTAAAGTGGAGAAAGTTGATGAGCCGTCGACTAGCAAAGGCAAGGGCAAGATGTCCAAATGATGAAGACTTTTGAGAATTTTATTTTAATGAATTATGTTAAAGACTTGTTTTAATATGTGATGTATTCCGCAAACTTATGTAATAATTTTAAGGTTAGATTACCTGGGATTTATTTTGAGATGATGATGTAACCCTTTAATGGGAAAGATTATTGTTTAAGTTATTTAAATTATGTCTTTATCCTTTATTGATGGGTAGTTAGATGTAATAGTTTTGATAAGTGAGCACCAAATCCTGTGGGAATGAAGTACCGGATTTGGGGGTGTCACAAGGTTGGTATCAAAGCTTTAGGTTATGAACCTTAGGTGGGGAAACCTTAGGAAGTAACCTTTAAGGAAATAGAAAAATATAGAGGTGTTTAACTCTTATCGAGTTTTAAGGAATGGATTAAGGTATCCATTGAAGCTAAATAATAAAAGACATTATGTGCTATGTGTTAATAACTTATGTGCTCGCGAGTATCGAAAAATATTAAGTAAAACTTAAAATATTTTGTTGTCGGATGTCTCAACGTAAGGAGGATCCAAATCCAATTAGAGAGGTGATACCTCGTATACCTATAGATGATGAACCCCGGATATTCATGTGTAGTAAAAGTGGAGCAATGATCCAGAGGATGAGCCTCAGAACCGATCCCGAGGAGGATAGTTCTCGAGGAGGTAGAGGAGGATGATGAGGAGGAGGATCCCGAGGAGTTTCCACCAAACTCCATATCACCGAGATGTATGATGCTGCTTTATGACCGTAATGTAAATTTACAGGACGAGGTCGAGGAGTCAAGGAAATGGTTGAGATGCATCACGCTCGATGGAGCAAAAGGATGCGTAGATTCAGAACTCGACTCAAAACTTGGAAACACGGAGTGGGACTTAGTTCATACAAAGGGTCAAAGATGAAGACCTGCTTGGCAAGACACGAAAGAAGATGAAGACCGATATGGAGAAATTGAAAGATGATTTCAAGGAGGAATCAACTAGCGCAAAGAGCAGAGAGGATGCGTGGATGAAGGCGACTCAACGTGCGATCATCGTGGCCGAGGCTAAGGTTCAAGTGAAGAAAGCCAAAATGAAAGAGATGGATTATGCTTTTAATTCGCGATTGATAGGGCCCAGTGATCGAGTCTACTATTATCCACCTCGCTTTGAGAATTCGCCGTGGTTCGTGATGGATCGCAGAATCCACATATCGTATCATGGAGGAGGAACGCCGAAAGCCTTACGACGCCTTAATATGCCTAGATAGAATAAGATAGATAATAATATGCGGTTAATTATGTGAATAAATAAATTGTGAATCCCTTTATTTTGAGATAAATAAAGGGATAATATGAGTATGTAATCCCGAACTTGTTTAGTTCAGAAAGTGAATGTTTATAGCGGTTATGCTATCTTTATCATGTTTTAAAAACTTTATGAATGAATAAAATATTAAAGTTTATTTGAAATGTTATGTGTTAAAGCTTTAATCTTGGAATGTTTAAGTTAAACTTTAAATACCCAAGAAGTTGAGTAATGAGCTAATAAGCGATATTTTAATGTAAAATGCCTCCTAGAAGAAGACAACCACGCCAAGAAGCACCTCCCGAGGGGTCTACTAATAATATAACAACGAGACCAACGCTAATCCGGCTCAAAGAAGCTTGGTAGCTTTGTTGACGGTGCACTTGCTAATCAACCGCAAGCTCAAGTCACGACTTTCAAGGAATTCAAAGCGGTTGGACCGCCGTAATTTCAAGGGTCTATGAATCCAAAGGAAGCCCAAACCCGATCATGGAAATGGAGAAGGTGTTCGACGCTGCTAGAGTTAATGAAGATCAAAAGACCGTGGTTCGCAACGCTTATGTCAAGTCCGGTTAGCTACCGTGGCAAGCAAAAAAAGGTTCGTGGAGGACAAGGAGTGATAGCGGGGATAGATTCAAGGAAATGTTTTTCAAAATGTACTTTCCAAATGAAGTTCTCAAAATCACCGAAGTGCAATTTCTGGAGTCAAGCAAGGAACTATGACGGTGCTTTAATATGTCGCTAAGTTTTAACGAGTTGGGCAAGGTTTGCCACTTATCAAGTCAATACCGATGAACGAAAGCAAGAAGATTTGAACAAGGATTGAAGCCCCGCTTTACAAAGAAGGTTTCAATGTTCCAAATTGAACACATTTATACTACAGATACCGAGAAAGCAAATTATCGCGGAAGGTGGAAGCGATGCTCACCAAGTACAACCAAGAATGTAAGAAGAAGAAGAATGAGAATGAGAATAAGGCGTGTGGTAAGTAATGTTGGAAGTAATAATCAAAAGAGGAAATGGAGCGAGAATTCAACTCATGGAGGACAACAAGGAAATCAAGAAGAGAAAAAGTTTGAGGCTTTATGCAACGTTGGCGGGAAGAACCATACCGGGGTATGTTTGAAGGAAAGAGAGTGTGTTTCAACTGTGGTCGAGGGGACACATTGCACCGAACTGCTTTTAGTCCAAAGAAAGGAGCATGTTTTACCAAGGCTCAAAGGATCACATGGCTCGTGATTGCCCTAAGAAGCCAAATGAAGTGCAAGTGGCGGAAAAGGAAACAACAACGGTGGTGGTGCATCGACTATCACCGACCAAATTTCAATCAAGTTTACTTCACCATGAGGACTTTCAATATGACCGCAAGATGTCAGATACCTAAGGATGTGGTGTCGTATCATTCCGATTAATGGTATTAATGCTTATGTACTATTTGATTCGGTGCTACTTGTTCATTTATATCCGGCGAATTTGCTCAAAACTTAGATTTGCCTCAAGAAGAATTAGAATTTCCCTTAGTATATAGAGATTGCAAATAGGAAGTGATTCCTCAAGTAGATTTATATATAGGAATTGTAGAGTGGTTATAAAAGGTCATGAGATGATGGTAGATTTGATACCAATTAGACTTGGTGAATTTGATGTTATATCGAATGGATTGGTTATTCAATTACGGAGCAAAGAATTGATTGCCAAAGAAGTGTGTAAACTTTACGACTCATTAAAGGTTGTGTTTTTTGGCAAAGAAGTCACCTCGACAAGCAAGTTGTCCGACGATGATGCAAGCCAAGAAGTTGTTGAGACAAGGATGTGTAGGATACTTAGCCTACATCGTCGATACACGTAAGAAGAAGAGCGGTTGGAAGAGATACCGATCATAAGAGATTTTGCGACGTATTTCCGTAGATGATTTTGCCGTGTCTTCCACGGATCGACAAATCGAAGTTCGTGATCGACTTACTACCGTGAACGACCCCGATATCTAAAGCACCATATAGAATGGCCCCTGAGAAATGAAAGAGTTGATGGTGCAATTGCAAGAATTGCTCGACAAAAGTATATTCAAATGAGTGTGTCACCATGGGGAGCACCGTGTTGTTTTTGTTAAGAAGAAAGATGGATCGATGCGGCTTTGCATTGATTACAGAGAATTGAATAAGGTCACGATTAAAAATAAGTATCCATTACCTAGAATCGATGACCTGCTCGATCAACAAAAGGAGCGAGGTATTTCTCAAGATAGACTTTGAGAAGTGGTTATCATCAACTGAAGGTGAGGCCGAGGATGTACCAAAAAATAGCGCTCGTAACTCCTATGATGGTCATTACGAAGCTTCGGTTATGTCTTTTGGTTTAACTAACGCACCGCAACTGCTCATGGACTTGATGAATGTGGTGTTTAAACCATTCTTAGACAAATTTGTGGTGGTGTTTATTGATGATATATTGGTATATTCCAAAACCAAAGAGGAACATGTGGAACATTTGAGATTGACGCTGAGACGCTGAGAAAAGAGAAGTTGTACGCTAAGTTCTCAAAATGTGAATTTTGGTTGAACGTGTATAGCTTCTGACACGTTATCGATAAGGACGGAATTTTGTAGATCCATCAAAGGTCAAAGTCAGAATAAATCGGGATCACCAAGACACCGCCGTAAGTGAGGAGTTTCTTAGGATCATGGGTTACTATAGGCATTTTTTATTCAAGACTTTTCCAAGATCGCGACTCCATTGACAAATTTAACTAGAAAAGCTATTAAGTTTGTTTGACAGAAGTGTGAGGAAAGTTTTCGAGAATTAAAAGAAGAGGTTGAGTTCAAGACCTGTGTTGTCATTGCTCGATGATACAGAAAAATTTTGTGGTATATAGTGACGATCGCATAAAGGACTAGGGCCAGTGCTTATGCAAAATGGCAGTAGTTATCATGATGCATCACGCCGCTTGAAAGATTACGAAAGGGGTATCCGACTCATGACTTAGAGTCATGTGCAGTGGTGTTTGCCCCCCTAAAAATTTGGAGACATTATCTTTATGGAGAGAGGTGTGAGATATATACCCACCATAAAAGTCTCAAGTATATCTTTACACAAAAAGATTTGAACATGCGACAAAGAAGATGGTTGAGCCGATCAAAGATTATGATTGTGAGATTTTCTATCATCCCGAAAAGCGTAATGTTGTTGCCGATGCCTTAAGTAGAAGGGACGGAGAAATTAATGATGTTAATCGATCAAGAAAAGTTAGTGTCTAAATGGCTAAGATGGAGTTGGAAATTAAATATCCGATAGAATCCGATGAAAAGTTATTCCAGATGGGAAATAGTTCAACGTTGGTGGATAAGGTGAAAAATGCACAACTTCAAGATGAAGACTGTGAAAAGATAAAACAGAAGATATCTGAAGGTGAGGAAAACAAATTCAAAATCGATTCTGAAGGGTTACTTCGATTCGAAGGGAGAATTTGGGTTCCGCAAGTACCGAAAGGTTAAAGAAGAAATTTTGAATGAAGCTCACAACTCACGATATTCGATTCACCCTGGGAGTACAAAGATGTACCAAGATCTTAAACATCATTTTTGGTGGCCGAATATGAAGAGGGATGTATCGAAAGTGTGTGGCAAAATGCTTAACGTGTCGTAAAGTCAAAGTCGAACATCAAAGGCCAAGCGATTGTTACAACCCATGAGATACCGTAATGGAAATGGGAGCATATCACAATGGATTTTGTGGTAGGTCTTCCAACGACTCAAAGAAGGTTACGATGCCATTTGGGTGATTGTTGATCGACTCGACGGAAGTCGGCACACACTTTTGCCAATCAAGATTCGATTTACCCTAGATCGGCTAAGCAAAAATCAGACGTGAAGGAAATTGTGTCAAGACACACTGTACCGCGTCCATCAGATCGTATGTAGAGATCCACGCTTCACATCTAATTTCCGGAAACGATTACAAGAATGTTTGGGAACACAAATGAGAATGAGCACAACGCATCATCCTCGTAACCGATGGACAAAGTGAGAGAACCATCCAAACACTAGAAGATATGCTCGTAGCATGTATCATGGATTTCAAGGGAAATTGGGATGACCATCTCGCCATCGGTGGAATTTGCTTATAATAATAGTTATCACGCGAGTATCGGCATGCCGCCTTTACGGTTGCTATACTATGCTGTGAAAAATGCGTAACTCCATTATGTTGGGACGAGGTAGGTGAACGCCACTATTGGGTCCGTAATTGGTACAACAGACCGTCGAGATCATCAAAGTTATTCGAGCAAGATTGATAGCAAAGACAAGATAGATAAAAGAAATATGCCGATCAACATCGACAAAATCGAGAATTCGATGTCTGTGAGTTATGTTTTCTCCGAAAGTGTCTCCCCGAAGGGGAAAATTCGATTTGGCAAGAAAGGGAAATTGAGCCCTAGATTTATAGGACCTTTCAAGTGCTTCGACGAAGTCAAGCAAGTGGCGACGAGGTAGCTTTACCTCCCGAAAGTTAGAGCATATTCATAATGTTTTCCATGTTTCAGATTGAGACCATATAAGCCCGACTATAAACATGTTATAGAATATGAGCCCTTACAATTTGAGAAAGATTTGTCATATGAAGAAGTCCCTGCTCAAATTGTTGATGTAAAAGCAAGTATCGAGGAATAAGGTGATACCTTCTCGTTAAGGTAATCTGAGGAACCACAATGTCAAGAAGCTACGGGGAACTTGAAAGCGCTATGATGAAGAATTATCCTCAGTTGTTTGCTTGATTTTGTATAGCGATTCTAGGGACAAAATCTTGTTAAGGAGGGAAGAATGTAACGAATAAATTTTTTCGAGTTGTGATTCTGGGGACAGAATCCTTTTAAGGAGGGAAGGATGTAACGATCGAGAAATTTGTAATTTAATTTAAATATTTATGGAATTAAATAAATATTTTAAATAATTTATTTATTGAGGAAAATAAATAATTGATGAATTGTGGTGAATTAATTTAGTAATTAAATTGATTAATGTTAATTAAATTATGTATTGATAATTTTATCTCAAGGATTTAATTTAAGAAAATAATTAAATTAAATCAATTGCTTAATATTTAAGAAAATAATTAAATTAAATGAATTGTTTAATTTAATGGAAATAAATAAATTAAATAAAGTGATGTGTCTAATTTATTAATTAAATTAGATATATAATTATTTATTAATTATAAGTATAATGATAATAAATTATATTATTATTATTATTATTATTATTAAATTAACTAAACTTATTTAAATTAATGGTCAAATGTGTGACAAGTGTAACTATATAATATATAAATAATATAAAAAAATAATTAGTTTAGGGAAAATATGTGGTAGCCAAACAAGGCCTTGTGGCCTTTCGGCTTATTCAACCGACGCAGTCTTTTTTATTTTTCTAACGTAAGGAACGTGGGAGAGGCCAATTATATTTTCCTACGCGCCTTATTTTTCCTAAGGCTTGTTAGCATAGAAAAATTAAGATAGAGGAAGAGAGAATTAGAGAGAGAGATTGAGAGTGAGAGCTTGAGAGATTGTTCTCTATGATTTCAAGAGGAAGGAGAGGATTGCTAAACCTTGTTGTCATATTTTGCTAGCCAATAATCAAAGATTAAGGTATAACTAATTCTAATTCTCGCACTTGTAGATTTTCTATTCTCTCGTAAATTGGTTTTGTGGATTTGTTGTTCAAGCCTATGTATATGGTGTGGATTATGTTGTAGAATCTGTCATCATCTTGTATGCGTGTTGTATCGCTTATCAAATTCGTGAGAAATTGGTTGTAGGAAGAAAAGGAAAAATAAAAAGGTTTATGTTCATATGTTATGGCCTTAGAAAGTACCAATTTTAGTGGGCAATTTGTGTATGTGAAACCGTAAATTGACGTCAGATATGCTAGTTCATCGAAATACGAAACATAACGTAATTTGAATGGAATGATTTGGCCAAATAATGAATTCACAAAGATGATTTTTGGGATAAACTATCAAAATGGAGTTTTATATGAAAAACATGAAAATTGAGAAATTAAAATAGTTTTAGTTGTTGTTAAATTGTGCTAAGTGGTTGAATATGTTAGCAATCATGTTTATGATAGTTGTATATTTATTTTATGTGTTGTTATCACCGCTTGATGGGTGAAATTTGTGTTTGTTGGGCTAAAATGGCTATCGCTCATCGCCATCGCCTCAAGGCTCTGTTCAACACACTCAAAGCCATTGCCACAAGCTAAAAGTTAAGGCAAAATGGCAAAAAATGCCACGGTGTTCCAAGCCTAAGTGTGTGCAAAGCAATTGCCACACACCTCGAATCGAGACAAAGGAGGTCTCTTGTTTGCAGAGTCGTGCATAATGGACTTATATTAGTTTAGCATGCATGTTAATGATGTTGAGGCATAATATAAACTATAATAACAGATGTCAATGCGTGTTATAATACAAAGTAAAAAAGATTTAAGTGATTACTTAAATAAGTTATAAAATGAAACCAAATGTGATGTTTTCAAAAGTTAAAGTAAATGATTGGTATGTTGATCAATGTGATTTCGTAATCATTAAGTGTTAACTAACGTGGTTAGTGCTAGGTTAGGGTTATGACCTAAATGATGGTTTAAACCCTAAAAGCTAATATTCATACAATTAATTGTTGTTGCGATTTCAATGATATGTGTAGGGTAATTGAGATTATTTTACATTTGTGTAGCTTACAATCAAGGCAAGTTTTCTAACTCTACCTTGTTATTATTGAGCAAGTTCTTAAATCTTAACTCTTTACATTGAGCAAAGCTTTTCTAACTTCATTCTTTTCATATTGAATGCAAGTTTCCATTCCTAAATTATTATTGTGCAAGTTCCTAACATTCTTTATGAAGTTGAGCAAGCTTAACCTATCTTCACAGATATGTTTGTACAAGCTTATGTAACCTAATTCGCTACATCGAGCGAGATTTAGTTTCCTAATTATTATTCAAAGCATATATTGTTCTAATACATTGATTCAAGGAGAGATTGTTTTAACTCTTCTATAGCGCTTTGCATGTATATCATGTTTACTCAATTATATATTATTGTTATTCAATCTTTGACTTTGATAACCTTGTTCAAAGCTTTATCGTTGTATTAAACCTTCAAGTAGTAAGCAAACCTTTATTGATTGAATTAATCTATATTCTAATAGTGTTCTAAAATTCTAGAAACACCGATAAGCTAGTTCCAAACTAAACTTTCTTTAGTGCGGAAATTCTAAATCCAAATCGAGACGAACAACCCTAACATAGGGGATTTTGTACGTAACGCTTAGATGTTTGTGCACAATACATGGTACAAAGGGTTGATCCCCTAAGTACGCTAAGAAGGGTCCGTGATAGTCTAAATGATCATTAAGGTTGGGTAATAATACCTAAGTACCGGGGACATAGTTCGTGGTCTTAAGACCCTCGATAATTAAAGTTCGAACTTGTTTTCTAGTTTGATTTGTAGAACAAGTTCCTTATTGTTCAGCTTTCGTTGTTCACTCTCATGTTACTTTCACTGCTACTTTCCATATCAGTGAGCATTTGTTTGCTCACTCTTGCAATTAAAACTGCAGCTAAAGTGGAGAAAGTTGATGAGCCATCGACTAGCAAAGGCAAGGGCAAGATGTCCAAATGATGAAGACTTTTGAGAATTTTATTTTAATGAATTATGTTAAAGACTTGTTTTAATATGTGATGTATTCCGCAAACTGATGTAATAATTTTAAGGTTAGATTACCTGGGATTTAATTTGAGATGATGATGTAACCCTTTAATGGGAAAGATTATTATTGTATTTAAGTTTATTTAAATTATGTCTTTATCCTTTATCATGGGTAGTTAGATGTAATAGTTTTGATAAGTGAGCACCAAACTCGTGGGAATGAAGTACCGGATTTGGGTCTTATTATATCAAATAATTATTTATTCATGAAATTCACGGTTCTTACATTCCCAACCAAACCATAAGAGATGGAACTACCTAATTTCCTCAATACACGGGAATACATCGACGACCATCTGTGGGGCGGTTAAACCACACCTCATCAGCGTAGACCAAAGGGATGGAACTACCTGGTCTCCCCACCGGTGACCATCTAAGTTGCGGTTGAATCCTCAAAGAAAAACACCAATCTATAAGAGATGGAATTACCTAGGCTTTTCCATACAAGGCAGTACTAGCGACCATCTGTGGGGCGGTCAACCTCATAGAGGAAAGCCACAATCCTCTCCATAACCACATTCAGAAACCAGTCCCAAGACACCAAAAGGTAGGGGAATACAAAGATCAACGATCCATTCTGAAAGATCTTGAGACATCTCAATGTCCATCCATCAAGGAGGAGTTCAAAATACATCAAGATAATAAGCTCGGGAGAACAAGCAACTATCAAGCAAGTAACAAAGTATAACTAAAAGGGAAGTGAATCAAAACATATTTCCTTACCATATAATACTGTTTGATATATACAATGTGTTATATACATGACAAAAATGGCTAACCTAGTCTATGCAGAAAAATCAAAGCTAATCTACAAACACATGGATATGCGAGCCATCAAGTCTAACATGGCATCCCTATGACACCCCCAAAATAGGTCCACACGACCCATTCTAAGTCGCTAGATATCACTCTATAAAAAATCAAATACAAACTTCATTTATACAACTATTGAACAGTCGTGCAGAGTACGACAATAGATAAGCTGGGAGTTTTAATACAATATTATCTCGTAGACAGTATCCAAACTCAAATTATTACAATGCCATATAAAATACAGCAGCAAATATTTTAAAACCCTAAAGAAGAACGAGAAGATTACTATCATATTCATTCTATTGAGGTGCACTTTTGACGCTTTCAAAGTCGGGTTCTCATCACCCTATTGTTGTTCGCCAAAATCAATTATTAAGTGACGTATAAAATACGACACACACATCTTAGGTCCTCAATACAATTATCTGTTGCATGTCATGCCGTTTTATAATGTATTGAGAAACTTCGACAGTCTCAAACCATCACACTATTTCCCTGTTATCCCCGCTCGACCTAACTACACTATTATTACTTGAAAGGAATTGTGAAGCAAAGGGTGAGCACAAATAGCCCAGTAAAGAATATCATGACTAAAGATAATTAAATTATCAATAGCCTTCGTCAATAATAAATCAGAGATTTAGAACATATGGTAGATGATAAAAAATTTCAACCATAGTTGCAGTGGAACGAGCAATCCATTAGAAGAGTCAAATAGACCATCAGGTCTATTATATTCTCCATGTTAAAAGTCCACCAATAATGTTGTATCCCTGTAACATCAATCAACAATTCCTGTCCATAATCATATGAATAAGTCATAATCATAATTGTGATTCTAAATTCCTCTTCGCACCCAGAACGAAGATAATTTTCATCACCTATCTTCACCTGAAACATCAAAAATCATGGTTATACCATATCATAATTCCTGCTCATAATCATACTAATAAATTCATCTTTGCACTATGGCCAAAGATATTCATTAACAATTTATTCTTTGCACTACAGGGCCAAAGACATACAATCGTATTTTAGAAGAGTCAAGTAGAGCATGATATCAACTATCTTTTACTGAATTAAAAGTGTATAATCAATATTTTATCCCTGAGATTCAGCTTAATAAATAATCCACATCATCGAATCATCCACGCACTCACTGCCCAAGGATATTCATATAAACATCAATGGTCATGATTATACCGAATAATCCACGGTTATAATCATACCAATAATCGCCCATCAATGCACTACGGACCAATGAGGACTTTTACCACATCATCTATAACATTACGGGTCATGATTATACTGAAAGATCCCTGGTCATAATCATACCAATAAACAGTTCATCTATGCACATAAGCTAAAGATATACAACCAATAATCAATGGTCCATCTTTGCACGTAAGCCAAAGATATATAACCAATAATCAACAGTCCATCTTTGCACGTAAGCCAAAGATATACAACTATAAAATCAATAATTAACAGTCCATCTTTGCACATAAGCCAAAGATATACAACTGTAAAACCAATAATTAAGAGTCCATCTTTACACGTAAGCCAAAGATTACTTTCATCACAATATAAGCATTAGGACGATGACCATGATATAAGCGAAAATAAGGATAAATATTAAAGACTTTAAATTTATCCAAATATTATCAATCACTTAATAAACTCATAATCTAATATTATTAATATTATAACAATATTTTAATCACTTCTTAAACTTATAAATAATTTATATCAATTGTTTACACTTTACCAAATAATGCATTTTAATCATTCAAAAATGACATACTTATAAGATTTTATCACCAATGATCAAATCCCTCATCAAAAATCTGCATATACCCTATATAGGATTTCCAAGCCATAAAATCCTATTTTCCAATTTTGTTACTTCACATAACATATTTAATTCATTTACTCATAACTAGTTTATTTTCATGAAAAATACCAAATCAGTCCCAAAAATATTTCTTTTCTGGGATTTATCAGAATATAGTCCCATATTGAACATATATTTTTCTCTAAATTTTTAAAATTCATTTATTATTTTTTATATGGCCAAATCTGCCGAATATTTAGACATTTATCATAAATTGTACTTTTCTCCAAAAATTACAAAATTTACAAGGTATACTCCTGTTATATACATGTATTCCCAATAAAAATTTCACCAATTTTGGAGTTAACCACAATGAGTTATAAGGGTTTACTTTTAAAATAGTCTTTTTTCCATAAAATCCATAACTCTTAATCTAATACATCCAAAAATCACCAACTTTGGACACAATATAGAAAACTCATCAAATTATCATTTCAAATTTTTCTAGAATTTTTGAGGGTCAGAAAAATTATGAAACTGCAAATGGATTTTCACCCGCTATGCGGTAATCCACGTAGACATATCATTTCCACAATTTAATAAGGAATGAATACGAAGGATCATTCACCATGCATGCGATAATCCACATAGACAGGTTATTCCAATAGAATAATAAAGAATGGAACCAGTCATACGTGTCTGCATGCAGACGGGATATTCCATGAAATAATAAAGAATAGAATAACGAAAGAATTCACCATGCATGCGATAGACCGCATGCACGAGTTATTCCAACAAAATAATAAAGAATTGAACCGTGTCTAAGCGTAATCCGCACGAATGTGGATATTCCAATGAGAATAATAAAGAATGGAATAACAAATAATTCACCATGCATGCGATAGATCCATGCAGACGAGTTATTCCAATAGAATAATAAAGAATGGAACCAGTCTAGTGTAATCCGCCTGCACGTGATATTTCAAATGTAATAATAAAAATGGAATAACATAAGAATTTCACCATGTATGCGATTGCATAAACAAAGTTATTCCAACATAATAATAAAGAATGGAACCAGGTCTAGCGTAATCCGCACAGACAGGATATTCCAATAGAATAATAAAGATTGGAATAATGTAAGAATTTCACCATGTATGCGGTATTGAATAGACAAAGTTATTCCAACATAATAATAAAGAATGGAATAACAGAAGCTCTCTTCATGAATACGAAAGAAATAATACCCCTTACCTCAAAAGAAGACTGGATACTGGAATAGTGAGGTAGCAGACTTCTCTTCTTCTTTCTCTCTACAATTTCTCTCTATAATAATTGCTCTATAGCTTTAGTGAATTGGTGAGAAATGAAGGAATAATTAGCTTCTATTTATAGGAAAATATAGTTTCAATAATTGCACATTTTGGGGCTCGAAATATTACAGTACAATAGCTTCAACTTTTCTTTCATTTTTAATGTAGTCCTGCAAGTATTATCAAACTTGCACCACCTCCCCTAATAGTAAATCATGTGAATTAATAGTTCATTCATGTGACTTAATAGTTATAATCATGTGACAATACGAATTACAGTATAGTACCTCCATCTATACCTCTATTTTTAACTTAGTCATGCAAGTATTATCAATCTTCCACCAACTCCCCTAATAATAAATGAATGTGAATCAATAGTACGCACATGTGAACAAATAGTTATAATCATGTGAATCAATAGCAATTAATTGCTCATTTATCCGGTTAATTACCTGATTGATCAATATAACCTCCAAACATCAATTATTATTAAAATATATGTCAATTTCCACTAACACTAACAATCCCAACACAATGGAAATATTTTTCTCAAAAATTTTATTTTTGAAATTTCAAAGTTTGACTTTTTTCGAAAAAGTCAACTATTAACTTTTTTGACCAAAAAGTCAACCTCAGCAAACTTTGTGTTTATAGTCTATTTCCACTAATTTCATCATTCCGGACTCAAATATCACGTCCGCGTCTCCAAATTCAACTCCAAACTCAAATTCGATTTTTAATAACATTCATCATTAATATTATAACTCACAATATTTAACAACCAGGTCATTCCCAGGAAAGAGAGGGCTTTCCGATAAGGATTTCTCCTTATTAGCGCGCAATTAGGTGACCAAACCTCTCCTTGACAGAACTTTTAGACATTGTGAATATTGCAAATAAAAATATGAATAACTTTATCGTCTTAATTATTGATTTAATAATATAACATATTGTATAGATGATACTGTGACAATAATTGAATCAATATTATGAGAGAAATGATGCAACAATTACTGTAGCAATAATTGAATACAAATGAGTGACTTCTTACGTAAGTATCAATAATCAATACCGTGTGCTACTATACAACCACACGTATTACTGTACTTTTACTACCAAGTAGTTCAACAATTTTTAACGGTAACACTTTCGCCGTTATTTTTATAAAAAGATATTTCTATCGTTTTCTAACTACGACAATACTTCCGTTGTGGGGTTCACCAATGATTGTGCCGTCGTACGAATATTCCCTATTAAAACGAATATTCCCCGACCAATCAAATATTTTCCGACACAACGAATATTTTATAACAACTTGCTTATTTTGCAAAATTTTCAAATATCACCCTTAACGTTAACCTTTTATCAATTTAACCATTTACTAAATAGAATAATTATAAAAAAATTGAATACTTTCGTTTCATAAAATTTGGGGTCTCACAATCTCCCCTCCTTATGAAATTTCGCCCTCGAAATTTACGTACCTGGTAGTTCAAAGAGATGAGAATACCTTACTTTCTTTTCGGATTGTACTTTCCCGGTTATTTCTTCTCTATCATGATTTTCCCATTGCTCATCTCCTGTATTTCAAATATCATTCTGGAATATATCTTCAAAATAATGGTTAATTGACATATCACAATTTGTCAATTTATCAAGTAAAAATTTCAGCTTACGAAAGTCACACACTAGCGAAGTATATTACTCATCTCTCCCCTCCTAGTTCTAGACTCATATCTCCGCTAGCGACCATATCCCTAAGCTCTGATACAATTTGTGACGCCCCCAAAATAGGTCCACACGACCCATTCTGAGTCGCCATATATTACTCTATAAAAAATCAAATATAAACTTCATTTATACAACTGTTGAACTGTCATGCAGAGTACGACAACAGATAAGCTATGAGTTTTAATACAATATTGTCTCGTAGACAATATCCAAACTCAAATTGTTATAATTCCATATAAAATACAGTAGCAAATATTTTAAGACCCCAAAGAAAAACGAGAAGATTACTATCATATTCATTCTACTGAGGTGCACTTTTGACGCTTTCAAAGTCGGGTTCTCATCACCCTATTGTTGTTCGCCAAAATAAATTATTAAGTGACGTATAAAATATGACACACACATCTTAGGTCCTCAATACAATTATCTATTGCATATCATGCCGTTTTATAATGTATTGAGAAACTTCGACAGTCTCAGACCATCACACTATTTCCCTGTTATCCCCGCTCGACCTAGCTACACTCTTATTACCTGAAAGGAATTGTGAAGCAAAGGGTGAGCACAAATAGCCCAGTAAAGAATATCATGACTAAAGATAATTAAATTATCAATAGCCTTCGTCAATAATAAATCAGAGATTTAGAACATATGGTAGATGATAAAAAATTTCAACCATAGTTGCAGTGGAACGAGCAATCCATTAGAAGAGTCAAATAGACCATCAGGTCTATTATCTTCTCCATGTTAAAAGTCCACTAATAATGTTGTATCCCTGTAACATCAATCAATAATTCATGTCCATAATCATATGAATAACTCATAATCATAATTGTGATTCTAAATTCCTCTTCGCACCCAGGACGAAGATAATTTTCATCACCTATCTTCACCTGAAACATCAAAAATCATGGTTATACCAAATCACAATTCCTGCTCATAATCATACTAATAAATTCATCTTTGCACTACGGCCAAAGATATTCATTAACAATTTATTCTTTGCACTATAGGCCAAAGACATACAACTGTATTTTAGAAGAGTCAAGTAGAGCATGATATCAACTATCTTTTACGAATTAAAAGTGTATAACCAATATTTTATCGCTGAGACTTAGCTTAATAAATAATCCACATCATTGAATCATCCCAGCACTACGGCCAAGGATATTTATGTAATCATCAATGGTCATGATTATACCGAATAATCCCTGGTTATAATCATACCAATAACTGTCCATCAATGCACTACGGGCCAATGAGGACTTTTACCACATCATCTATAACATTACGGGTCATGATTATACCGAATGATCCTTGGTCATAATCATACCAATAAACAGTTCATCTATGCACATAAGCCAAAGATATACAACCAATAATCAATGGTCCATCTTTGCACGTAAGCCAAAGATATACAACCAATAATCAACGGTCCATCTTTGCACGTAAGCCAAAGATATACAACTATAAAACCAATAATTAACAGTCCATCTTTGCACGTAAGCCAAAGATATACAACTGTAAAACCAATAATTAACAGTCCATTATTGCACGTAAGCCAAAGATGACTTTCATCACAATATAAGCATGAGGATGATGACCATGATATAAGCGAAAACAAGGATAAATATTAAAGACTTTAAATTTATCCAAATATTATCAATCACTTAATAAACTCATAATCTAATATTATTAATATTATAACAATATTTTAATCACTTCTTAAACTTATAAATAATTTATTTCAATTGTTTACACTTTACCAAATAATGCATTTTAATCACTCAAAAATGACATACTCATAAGATTTTATCACCAATGAACAAATCCCTCATTAAAAATCTTCATATACCCTATATAGGATTTCCGAGCCATAAAATCCTATTTTTCAATTTTGTTACTTCACATAACATATTTAATTTATTTACTCATAACTAGTTCATTTTCATAAAAAATACCATATCAGTCCCAAAAATATTTCTTTTTTGGGATTTAGCAGAATATAGTCCCATATTGAACATATATTTTTCTCGAAATTTTTAAAATTTATTTACTATTTTTTACATTTGGCCAAAACTGCCGAATATTTAGATATTTATCATAAATTGTACTTTTCTCAAAAATTTCCGAAATTTACAGGGTATACTCCTGTTATATACATGTACTCCCAATAAAAATTTCACCAATTTTGGAGTTAACCACAATGAGTTATAAGGGTTTACTTTTAAAATAGTCTTTTTTCCATAAAATCCATAACTCTTAATCTATACATCCAAAAATCGCCATCTTTGGACATAATATAGAAAACTCATCAAATTATTATTTCAAATTTTTCTAGAATTTTTGAGAGTGAGAAAAATTACGAAACTGCAAATGGATTTTCACCCGAAATGCGGTAATCCACGTAGACAGATCATTCCACAATTTAATAAGGAATGAATACGAAGGATCATTAACCATGCATGCAATAATCAACATAGACAGGTTATTCTAACAAAATAATAAAGAATAGAACCAGGTCATGCGTAATCCGCACAGACAAGATATTCCAATAGAATAATAAAGAATGGAATAACAAAAGAATTCACCATGCATGTGATAGACCGCACATACAGGTTATTCCAACAGAATAATAAGGAATGGAACCAGGTCTAGCGTAATCCACAAAGACAGGATATTCCAACGGAATTATAAAGAATGGAATAACAAAGAATTCACCATGCATGCGATATACCGCACAGACAGGTTATTCCAACATAATAATAAAGAATGGAACCAGGTCTAGCGTAATCCGCACAGACAAGATATTCCAACAGAATAATAAAGAATGGAATAACAGAATAATTTCACTATGTATGCGGTACTTCGCATAGACAGGTTATTCCAACATAATAATAAAGAATGGAACCAGGTCTAGCGTAATTCGCACAGACAGGATATTCCAACAGAATAATAAAGAATGGAATAATAGGAGAATTTCACCATATATGCGGTACTTTCCATAGACAGGTTATTCCAACATAATAATAAAAAATGGAATAACAGAAGCTCTCTTCATGAATACGAAAGAAATAATACCCCTTACCTCAAAAGAAGACTGGATACTGGAATAGTGAGGTAGCAGACTTCTCTTTTTCTTTCTCTCTATAATTTTTCTCTATAATAATTGCTATATAACTTTATTGAATTGGTGAGAAATGAAGGAAGAATGAGCTTCTATTTATAAGAAAATATAGTTTCAATAATTGCACGTTTTGGGGCTCGAAATATTATAGTACAATACCTTCAACTTTTCTTTCATTTTTAATTTAGTCCTGCAAGTATTATCAAACTTGCACCACCTCCCCTAATAGTAAATCATGTGGATTAATAGTTCATTCATGTGACTTAATAGTTATAATCATGTGACAATACGAATTACAGTATAGTACCTCCATCTATACCTCTATTTTTAACTTAGTCATGCAAGTATTATCAATCTTCCACCAACTCCCCTAATAATAAATGAATGTGAATCAATAGTACGCACATGTGAACAAATAGTTATAATCATGTGAATCAATAGCAATTAATTGCTCATTTATCCGGTTAATTACCCGATTGATCAATATAACCTCCAAACATCAATTATTATTAAAATATATGTCAATTTCCACTAACACTAACAATCCCAACACAATGGAAATATTTTTCTAAAAAATTTCATTTTTGAAATTTTAAAGTTTGACTTTTTCCGAAAAAGTCAACTATTGACTTTTTTGACCAAAAAGTTAACCCTGACAAATTTTGTGTTTATAGTCTATTTTCACTTATTTCATCGTTCCAGACTCAAATATCATGTCCGCCTCTCCAAATTAGACTCCGAACTCAAATTCAATTTTTAATAACATTCATCATTAATATTATAACTCACAATATTTAACAATCAGGTTATTCCCAGGAAAGTGGGGGCTTTCCGATAAGGATTTCTCCTTATTGGCGTGCAATTAGGTGACCAAACCTCTCCTTGACAGAACTTCTAGACATTGTTAATATTGCAAATAATAATATGAATAACTTTGTCGTCTCAATTATTGATTTAATAATATAACATATTATATAGATGATACTGTGACAATAATTGAATCAATATTATAAGAGAAATGATGCAGCAATTACTGTAGCAATAATTGAGTATAACTAAGTGACTTCTTACGTAAGCATCAATAATCAATACCGTGTGCTACTATGCAACCACGCGTATTACTGTACTTTTACTACCAAGTAGTTCAACAGTTTTTAACGGTAACACTTTCGTCGTTATTTTTATAAAAAGATATTTCTATCGTTTTCTAACTACGACAATACTTCTGTTGTGGGGTTCACCAATGATTGTGTCGTCATACGAATATTCCCTGTTAAAACGAATATTCCCCGACCAATCGAATATTTCCCGACACAACGAATATTTTATAACACCTTGCTTATTTTGCAAAATTTTCAAATATCACCCTTTAACTTTAAGCTTTTATCAATTTAACCATTTACTAAATAGAATAATTATAAGAAAATTGAATACTTTTATTTCATAAAATTCAGGGTCTCACAATCCCTCTCAGAAGATGGAGGTAACTTTATGAGCTACTGAACTAGGGTATCCAAACGAGCCAAGAGATCTACGGCCATCTGCATAGTGATATTATGCTCATCAATAAATGTACTCATCTCTATAATGATGTCAGCAATATGAGATCTCAATACAGTACTATTTGTAGTGGAAGCATCTCGGGCAGCTAAAGCACCATCCCGCTCAATAACAGCTGCATCCCTGGATGATCGAGCCTCATCTCGCTCAGCAACAACGGTATCCCTATGAGCGAGAGCATCATCTCTCTCAACCAGAGTGGCATTTCTACCAGAAAGAGCTGTCAACATCAAGGCCCTAGTCTGATCCCTTTCAGACGTCATCAGATGTAAACTTTGCTCTAAATACTCTACAGAATGTGGGGTCACAGTAGTAGGAATATCAGGGGAATCAACTAGAGCTGCTGATAACCTAGCAAATAGAACATCCTCAGTGGGAGAATTAGAGTCCTCCATAGGCTCCCCACTATTAGAATCAGCACCCGGCTCTGAGGATATAACCCTAGCCGATGCAATCTCTGTCTCCAACCATGTGGAATACTCTGCAGAACGACCTAGATGGCTAGTAGTAAAATTAGCCCTCTCACGCTAGGTCCAACAGGCATAAATCCTTGACAAGTCCTCTGCTGATAGAAGCCAAGATGACAAACGCTGACCCATTACCCCGTCAAAGGGATGAACATTCTGAAACTAGTCAAACTGTGCCATCACAGCTAGTGGATGATATGTGGTCACACCCCTCAAACCATCCAGGGGAAGATAATCCATGCCAGCTGCATGAGTGATAAAGCTGATGTAACAATCCAAGATTTTATTTGTAATTTAAAATATTTATTAAATTAAATAAATATTTTATTGATGTGATTGTTGTTAGTATATATATTTATGAATTAAATTTATTAGATAATATTCTAAATTAATTGAATTTATAATTTAGAGAGTTATAATATAATATGAGATGTTATATTGTTGTTTAATTTAATAATTTAAATTGGTATGTTAAAGTATTAAATAAAATTATAATGAAGATATAAATTTGTGATATTTGTTAAAAGTGGAATATTTACTTAAAATATAGTATGTATAATTAATTTATTTGATTAATGTTGGATATGGAAATCCAAATAAATAATATGTGATTATAAATTATAAACTAAATTATTTATTAAAATAAATTAAAGGAGTTTTAAATTGATTTAACCAAACAATGCTTAAAATATTAAGTCTTTATTTTAAAGACTTTTTGCCAAACAAAGCCTTATGGCTTTTGGATTTTTTTTAATTATAAATTTATTATAACAAATAAATAAATAAAATAAATAATATATATATATATATATATATATATATATAACTAATGATTTAATAGGGATAATTAGTAGACGTCGGTTATAGACGTTGAAAGTTTGCGCGTTGGCTGGAGTTTTATTCTATCTTACGCGAAAATATATGGCTTAAGCCTAAGAAGAGTAAGAAGAAAAAGTTCAGAGAATTGAGAGAGAAGCTGAGAGAGAATTGAGAGAAAACCTAAAAGTGTCAAGCGATTATCAGTGGTTAACAAGGATTTTAAAGCAACAATTGGTATTTTTCCCATAACCTTAATATTATATATATATATATACATATATAGTTCACGACATAATTTATATGTTCTGCGAATTCAAAATTTTAGATTGATGTTATACAACTGATTATTTGGGATTGTATGTGGTTGTGATGATTAGAGTTTATGTTTAAACAAGGAATTGTATGCTAATTACGGGTAAAAAGGAAAAAAGTGTTTATAGTGAATGTTTTTACATATAGTTTATGAAAGTACAAAATTTAGTGGCTAGTTGGTATGTTAATCTACAAATTGAGTCTTGTTTATGCTAGTTCGTTAAGAAATGAAGAGAGCGTAGTTTGAATGAAGTAATTTGGACACGAATAGCAATCACAGTGACGATTTTTGTAAAGGATGTCAAAAATGGTGTTTTTGTATGTAAACATGAAATTTGAGGATTTAAATTAGTTAAAGTTGTTGTTAAATTGCTCTAAGTGGTTGAATATGTGAGGAAACATGTTTATGATAATTTTATACCAATTGTGTATGTTAATTTCAATGTTTTGTGGGTGAAATTCGTGTTAGTTGGCTTAAGAATAGTCTTAGAAATCATGTTCTCGCAAAACTGAATCAGTGAGTAGTAATCTTTGCCTTGGCCGCCACCATAGTCGATCGTAAACAGTGAAGTCTCTGCTATTCGCAGACTTTGAACACTCATTGTAACTTAGTCTAATGTTATGTTAATGTGAGAAACATGTAATGTAAGGGTTAAAACAGAATAGTATCATGTGATTAGTAACTCTAAAATGTAAGATAGTAAGTTGTGAAAAGGATATGAATGATTTAAGAAACTTAGTGAGCAATGAATAAGTGTTGTGAAGTTCACAATTATGAAATCTGAAATGTATATGGTAACGTAAGACTTGTACTAAATTAACAAGTCTAACTAGAAATGCGTGTTATTTTGGAAATTGAATGTTAGTATATCTAATAGATATCGTGGTTCTAATACTATGTGTAGGTGAACGTGAGTTTTAATATTGTAGCTTATGCTCGAGGCAAGTTTTCTAACTCTACACTTTCGTTGAGCTAGTTCTATTATTACATTGTGCAACTTTATTCTTATGATTGAGTAAGTTCTTGTATCTAATTTGTTTATGAGGGTGCAAGTTCCTTAACCTTTGCTACTTTATTATTCAGCAAGGTTACTTTTCACTGTCATGTTATATTTATGCAAGTTATCTATCTCTAATCTCTTGTTGAGCAATTTATTATTATGCAAGTTCTTTAACCCTCATTTACTGTTGAGTAGGTTAATTAATCTTTATTTCTTTATTCCAAACGAGATTGTAAGAAATGTGTTTATTCAGCTACTAGTAACTGTTGTTTGATCTTCGTTCTCCAATGTCATTGTACTGTCTTACATTATTATACCAAACTCTAAGTTGCCCAGCGATTCTTTACCAATTCAACTAATCCTTAGTTGATGGATGTTCTAAACTCTAAATTACCCTAGAAGTCAACCCAAACCAAACTTCCTTTGGTTTGCTTATGTACTCACACAATTTTGAAAGCGTGTTGTCAATGATAACATTTGTTCAACTTAGAAATTGTTAATACTCTAGCTCTTATTGATTCATCGATATACCTTGTTCATGAAGATATTATAATCAAACTCTTGAATAGTTATTGGTCTCTGTCTGATTCAACCAGTACTTGGTTGATGACCACTCTAAAGATTTAGAATTCCTTTGAAGTTAATTCCCAACCAAACTTCCTTTGGTTCGGAACCTGATAATCTAAGCTAAGATGAACAACCCTATATTTGGGGATTTTTTTTAGAGCTACGCAATAGCGTTAAAATGTTTGCACAATACATAGTACAAAAGGCTGATCACCTGGAGTACGGGATGATGGTCCATATAGTCATTTAGACCGTTAAAGGTTACAGTAGAAACACCTGTGAACCTAGGACATAGATGATGAGTATAGTCTTTTAGACTGTTAAAGGTTAAAGTAAAAATACTTGAAAACCTAGAGTATAGTTCGTGGTCTTGTGACCCTCAGTGTATTCTTTGATGTTGATATCTATTGTTAACTTAAACGTTCATTATTCCTTTGAACTCATAGCTGTTGAATTAAAGTTTATTATTTCGGTAAGAGTACTTTACCATTGAGAGCTCAGTTAATTGTCATTCATGAAACGTTATTGTATATTATCCTTCTTGTGGGAAATTGTTTGCTCACTCTTGCACAAAACAATATAGATGAAGTTAAGAAGTTTGAAGAGCTTTCCACAAGCAAGGGCAAGGACAAAGTTCTTGATTAGATGACAACGTTTAATTTACCTTTTATTTATGAAGCTTATGTAATAATTTTGATTATGGCTATGTTTTAATATTCCATTGATGATTGTAATAAAGGTTAGATGACCTAGGATTTATTTTAGATTATGTAACCCTTTAATGGGAGATTCATTATTTAAACTTTTGAGTTTAATTATATCCTTTGTTATGGGTAGTTAGTTATGATTTAATTGGACAGTGAACACCAAATCTGTGGGATTGAAGGGCCCGGATTTGGGGGTGTCATAGCTGTAGGGAGAACTGAGCCTGAACACGACAATATATCAAATGGATCCTCGATCCCTGACAAGAAAGCTAACCAGAAGCCGCGTCTGTACACTTCGCCGGCTGGAAGGAGTGTGACATGGCTATCTCATGGGAAAAACAATACCAATAGTGTCGAAAAGTGCCAATCGGTCGCAAGTGTATCATAAACCACACGTACAACAAGATCGAGCTTCTTGTAAACACCCCCATAGAATGGGTATGGAAATATGTGGCTGACCTCAAGGTCTCTGCTAGAATTGTTGGTAAGATGGTATGTCCCTCCCAGAGAGCACGCACTACCATGATCACACTGATATCTAAGTGGTCCATGTGCAATGGCATGTACAGATAAGCCATTATACACATCAAGAGTATATCCACTCTGGCTACACGCCAATCATCCTCCGAAGTGGTGAAATCCCCGGATTGCCGCATATAACTATCCAATGACCTAAATCTGTCTATCAGAAAACTCATAGACATTACATGCCCCGAGGATATCTCATCCAGCGCAACTCTGTGTCTCAAACCTGTGAGGGTAATAAACTGTTGGCTCATATCTCCAACAGCCATCCGAGCGCGAGGCCTATCCAATGGCAAGTCTGTAAGACACTCGTACTCCTCCAAAGTAGGAGTCAACTCCTGGGTCTCATACCGAAACACCTTCTTATCCGGTACTCAATGCTCCAGCATGCCCTCTACAAAGGCCGATGGAACCTGAAACTTCAAAAGGGTCATAGAGTTACACAACAGCTGATTAACTGCCACCCGATCCAGGGAGGAAAAACTGTCATACCACAATCTTAGAGTAGATGCCACCAATACTGGTGGGGTATGCTCAATCTGGCTAACTGTCGATGACGACATCTATAGGGTCGTGTCATAAAACCATCCAGGGGTCAATGCTAAACTCATCTCTAGAAATGCATGTCCATAAACATAATGTATACATGATAAATAATAGATGATAATATGATGTAGGGAATGGAAAACAGTATACGTACATTCCTAAATACATCATCATCTAAATACATCATCTCTGTGTACAAATGAAAAATACAGGGAAATGGGGCACAACCACCCAATAATTAACAGAGACCTATCAAAAGATATAACGAGAATGGGACACAACCGCCCAATATCTAACAGAGGCCTATCAAAAGATATAGCGAGAAATGCATCAGCAGAAGTCGATAGTGTTGATGTCCGCATCATCTAACCTATCCACCTGATACAACTCCTCCCGAGTCACTGAATCTCTGCCAATAGGGATATCAGACCGATACAATGGAGGATCTTCACTAGAAAAACCATCTGAATATGGGCCACCTAAAGGGCCAACACCAGTGCTGGAAGGATCAAAAGCATCCAGCTCGGAAGGATCTCTTCCCAAATGTCGGATAAAGAAATGTGCATGGTCCAACTGTTGGGTCAAACTATTAATCCGCGTCAAATAAGTAGGCTCTCATATGCAGGCAATCTAATCTATTATCATGACGGAGCCAGGAACCATATCCCCCATAAACTGTGTGGCGCGGGTCTGAGCTCCAATGGTGCGAGGGAACCACCAGCGGTAGAATGCCTCCTGAGTGAACGATCCCTCTGACAAAGTAAAGCCATCAACTCCCACCAATGAGATATCAATGATTGGCGGCTGCGACACAGGCCAATAACGCCTGACAAGAGGACAAATCGAAATGTGAATCTCTCCTGTAGTGCTCCTAATAGCATGCTCTCCTAAATAGAGCTCCCAACCTCCGTCTATAAAGAAAAGAACATGATGGGTGGACAATATATACTCAATGCTAGTCGGGAAACCACCCTCAAAGCCAACTATCAAATGGTCCTCAGAATAAGGAACCCATGCAATGACATCAGCTGTCAATAGCTCCAACTATAAGCGCGAATGGGTGAAACCCTCAGCTACAGAAACCTCCACCAACGTGGAGTGATGCCATCCCTATCCCCGTGGATAGGTGTCTAAACCTGGAAGGCTAATGGGACGAAGACATGAGAGCCTCTCATAGGCCCAAAACTGCCAATACAAGATCAAAATATATGTGGTCAGTCAAACTCTCAACCCGAACAAGGGAAACCAAAAGAGAAAATACTCACCAGCAGGAATGGGTAAAATCCTAACCAAGCCTCTGTCAAGCCCTGTGAGCGAAGAAGCATTCCCCTTAGGAAGTAAGCAAAGGTGTAGGAGCCCCAATCAAACTCTCCAATACAGTCTACATCCTGTGTGGCACTGACTAAAGCGAATGACACCGTGGAAGAGTTATCAGCCAAAAAACAACCCCTAATCACTGAAGAATGCGATCTCTGACCCTCAGATCATCGGGTAATGGCTCAGTCAAAGCCCCACTCACGGCATCTACACTCAAAAGACTAGTTAGGATAGTCCTGCCCTTGAGTGTCGTAGCCGAGAATCCTAGCAAGGATCTGATTGCAGTCGGGAAAATGTCAGCCACACAAGGCACTAGCGCCCCAAAAAACTCCATTCCTGTGATGAACCGCCAATCCATCGGTGTCATCATCACCTCACAATCCAGCAAATAGAGGGACTGAGTCTGGTAAAACCAACGCTCAGACAAAGCCTTGAGGTAACCCCAATGACAACGATGGGGGAGGATGGAGAAGAAAGCCTCAAAGCCCCAAGCATACACAATCTCGCATTACTGGATGAAGAGTCTGGTAAAGAGAATGTATGTTAAACCAGTTCCCTCGAGGCTGGATAAAGCTGGGAACTTGCATCACAATGCAAATCAACATCAGAACCCTTGACCCCCATAAATGGGAAAAGAAAGAACTGCACAACTTTTACCTCATTCGCATGTAGATAAATCGAGGGGTAACTACTTAAATCAGCCAAAAGTTCTGGATTCATCACATTTATGGCTGGAAGTTCCCTACGGGGAATAAAAGCATAAGGAGCAAAATTCATAATTGGTACATCCTCTTCCTCGTACTCAACATCTGGTCTCTCAACCCGGATATGACGAATAACTGACTCTGTCAACCGTCGAGGCTGTCAAGCTGGGCGAGGCCGAGGCACATCTGAAGCTCTCCTCCTCACACCTGCAGAGGTCCTACAGCAGCTATTCGGCTGGTCTGGATCCATATATCTGGACAAAAGTCTCCAAATCACCTCAGAAAGGGTGTGGTAAACTCTAACTTGGAGCTCATTAAATGCATTTCATAGCTATATGCATGCATGCATTACTTTAACATACGTCTACAGTAGAGTTAAAAATACATGATTATTCAAATGCCTAAACTTGTGATTTTTTTTTACCATAGTCTCCTTTATAAAAAGGACTATCCAGATGCGCGTAGGCATGACTAGGTGGTCATTCAGCAGCACACGAACTCAAAGTCATAAACATCCTATATGCATGAAAATATCAAAGTCATAATCCATAAGGGTAGCCTAATTATCAGGAGTACTTTACTTAAAAACCTTTGCTCATTTGTCCTCAAATAGGATAAAAAATAGTAGAAAAGGTGCCAAATTGACTATTTCAAAAGTCAACTTTTTTCACATCAATACGTTCAACATGGTAAAATACTAACATTTACTGTGTTGAATAATTTTTATCAAGTCATATGAGCATGCATATTAACTACTATGTGTTTAGAAGCATTTCATGTGATATCTCACTTCCAATGGACAAAACTGAAAAAAAAAAAAGACATCTATATGTTACCAGAATAGTGAAAAACAACTGTACAGTGATGGATTTAATAGAAAGCAGCCCGAACTCAGTAGATCTGAAGATGAAATCTCGGATTTTCTGTGCGACTTCAAGTTGAAAATGATTTGTGAAAGGGAAAGGCCACTGCAATATAACCCACGAATGTCAGCAGGTGTACCTACGACAGCCGCAGGTCCACCTACGGCAACCCTGGGTGGTCCCCACCCCCTCTGTAACGACCCTAAATTTCATACAATTTAATTACCGACTTCGGTCGTTAATAATACATCTAACTTTTGATTTTACATCATTATTCGATGTTAAACTTAATAATATGCAAAATAATTTAAACTTTTCTATCTTCTTACTTTAATTCCCTGAATCAAAACCTTTATCATCTACATGTCTTTGAATCATATATAATCCATGATTCACTTCATCACAGTTATTATATAAAATTTTACATTTCAATTCGATAACCTTTGCATATCAGATAACTCAAACTTTAACTTTACAACTCAACATAAAACTATACATCATAAAACATTTAGTTCATCTCATGAATCTTAATCATGGTTTAAAGAAATAATAATTTTAGCTAAAATATTAATCTTCGTGTATTATTTCTGATCCACGTCATTCATGTAGCACATAGTGTTACTTTCAATCCTTAACCTGCAAAAATGGTTATTTTCAAGGTTGAGCTTGACAGCCCAGCAAGTCTAACAGTTTTCATGCATCACGTAGCATATAATAACATGCTTAACATATAACATACATGTTGCAGTTCATATAACAAGTATAAAGATTGAGTTCCTTACTCAATCAACATGCTTTAATTAATCAACGTAGTCATAAATTAACTTTAACATTTCATACTTTCAACATATATATAACACATCATGCTCTTTGCAATAAAGATTCAAAACAGTTAATCATCAAGTTCACATAGCAAATAGAAACTGAAAGACTTGCCTTGATCGTTGTTTACCAATAACAGTTTAACAACTTACAGATATCTGCACTTCACGTGCCCTACACAATTATATAATCATTCACATTAACTATTAGTTACATAGAAATGCATAGTAGTTGTAATGTAGACTTTACTTTACGTCTCATAACCCTTCCTATCATAAATACACAATGTTCAATTTGATTGTGTTAACTTTTGACTTATATCTCACTATATTTCATATTCAAAGTTCATTCAAGTGTTTAAGTCTTGCTAGGAATCATTATTGGTTTTATATTAAACCCATTTCATATCTTATAATATTCATTTCATTTGACTTAAAACACTTTTTACGTTCATTAACATTTGATACGGCGTTTCGACGTTCATTCGTCACACGCCCGATTTGTCTCTCTTGTGTGTGCTTAGTATGCATATAAAACTTATCTAATATATCATTTATTAATGTTAAGCATCATTATACTTCATAATATTCATGCTCTATAACTTAGAACAACATCTATTATCGTCGACATCACTATACTTGTGTATGTGCATGTCTGACGCCTTCTGATTGCCTCCGAATACACATCAGTCACAACGATGACCATTTTTACTACTTTTCCTGACCTCAAATTGAAAAACTTAAAGAATAAACGTTGTAGGTCTATTCTTACTCATTTCGGATCATCTTGAATCGCCTTAATCGGAGTTCGTATGAAAAGGTTATGCCTATTTTACTAAAATAGGTCAAAACAGTCACACCTGACATAGTTTGGGCGCAGCTGCACCCAATTAAGCCTTGGGCATAACGCAGCTGCACCATAGAGCGCAGTTGCGCCCCAAATGACTTAGAGGCAGGTCATGCAAATTATGCACTTAGCGTAAAAGGACTTGAAGCTACTGTTCTCACGATTTTTGACCATTTTTTTCCTACTAATCTTCATAACTTGAGTTATACACATCCAAAATAGTCTGTTTTCAATTTTATGGATTTGTAATTCATAGAACTACAACATACTAGAATTATAACAAGTTACAGAAACACTATCTAGTCTAAATCTTAACCCAAAACGCATGTTCATACTAAACTTTCATATTTTAACATGTTTAGCGAATTCATTCATTACGAATTCGTTTCTCAACCAAATTGATTCATTCAACTTGCATTCTTTTCGTTTCTTATTGTATTAACACAATCCATCACCAATTTTACAATTATAACATAAAATTCTAATCAATTTTAGTCTCAAAATAGGCCCAAAATACATATTTTAAGCCAAACCCAAACTCTTCTTATTTATCATCAACAATATGAATTTGTTTACCGAAAACTCAACAATAAACAATATAAAACATATTATACATACTCAAGAAAATATATAATAAATTCCTTAATAGATTAACCATAGAAATTCATTTTTAGAGAAGTATACTTTAGAAAATAAACAAAAAAAAAACTTTAAAACTTGCCTTTGATTCTTCTAAGTTCAATTAGATGATATTAATCTCCTTCTTCTTCCTCCTTAGATTCTAAAAACTCTCTCAATTTCTCAGAGAATCTATCTCCTCTCTCAATTCACTGCAACTTTCTTCCTCTTAGTGTCAATATAGGTTATCTATTACAATACGTAAAAAAAAACTGATGGCCAATCCATTATACGCACACTTAAAATAGCAGTTACAAAATACAAAGAGTCTCTAGGCCATGTTTGGCTAGAACCCAATTTTCTTTTTAATTTATTTTAATAATCCCCCTTATCATATGATTCACAAATGTCACCCTTTATTTGATTAAATTGCTTAACCAATATAACTCTAATTTTAGTTAATAAATCATTAATCTTCTAATTTAATTATTTAATTAAATTAGAATATTTCTCATTCCATCAATACTATCACATTTTAAATAAATTATCCCATAACAATTCCCATAAAATATTTATTTTATTCCATAAATATTTTAACTATATACGAAATTCACAATCATATTACATTCACATTATCTTCTTATTTTATTAAAACAAATATATTTACGTTATTTCACTATTTTAATTAAGTGAATCACCCACATAATTTACGAAACTTAATTTATAATAATTTCTATCGTCACAATAATAATTAAATTATACTCTCTCATAATATAATTTTAACTTAATCAAATTAACTAATATTACTCAGTTAATTTTCTTTTCATAACAATTACATTAATTACTTCAATAGTTTAATTAACTATTGGACCTCTTTTTCCCAATACATGAATATACATAATTTTCTTCACACCAAATTACATATTCACAATATATAACACATATAAACACATACTCAAACTCAAAACTTCTTATAATAAGAATTTTATTTATTAAATTCTTATTTAAATAATTTCTGAAAATTCGGGTCATCACACCCTTCGGCTCGATCAAATTTGAGTTGCAAAGGAGGTCCCATAAACTAAAAGGTCAAATCAGGAAAAAAGACGCTACGCGATTAAGCGGAAAAGCCTGAAATCCTAATTTTCAGAGACCAAACTGTGGGTCTACATATCAATTGTTGACGTCAGGATTTTTATTTATCCCTTTCTGTTCTTGTCTTTTGGTGTTCTCATGTTAGGTGAGATTTGTTTGAAAAAACATGTTTGAAAAGGTCCGACATGTATATGTCGACGATTTGACTGTAAGAGTCGCCAGTTGGTTATTTTTAAATGGTTGCACCAACTCAATCGAGGAAAGGTTTGCACAAAGACCTAGTGATGTGACACTGTTTAACTAGTCTGCAAAATCAAAATTCGTTAGGGTCCGGGGGCTTGATTAAGCGGAGGGAAGGTGTTAGGCACCCCCGACTTCCATGATAACACGGTTAGCGCCACTTTTCATTAGCTTTTAACTGCGTATGTGTGTGTATGTTACGTCTATGTGCAATTTGTTTGGAAGTAGTGTTATGCCTCGTTCGCACCTATATACAAAGGGTTTGACTTGTATAAAAGTTCAATTTTAACGAGATGCAGCAATGATGTTTTGTAAAATAGGTTTTTCAAACCATTGTGCTCAATAGTAATTGAGGCCTTTGATACTTCCATTTTATTATGTATTTGGCCTGATTGCTTTTATTTTTGAGATGCGAGGCATCTTCGACAAAATAAGGTACATAGCAATGCCGAACTCCTTATGGGTATGAAAGTTATCTAAGGAAATCCAAACACCGTGAATAATTTATAAGCTGGCTGCAGCTGAAAATGTCCATCACGGGAACCGAATCTAGATTCAGAGACTGAATCTATGATCACATGATTCCTAGGCTCACATGTGAAAGTAATATATGCAAAAGCTAGAAAAACTGACTAGATTTGAGTAAATCTAAGCATTCCAGCTTCAACGGTTCCAATTTAGTCACTATGAACTGGTCAAAGTGAGAAATAGCCATATTTAAGCAAATCTAGCCCGCATACTAATTAAGCTAGGAAAAGAACTAGATTTGAGTAAATCTAAACCATTCCAGCTTTAACAGTTCCAGTTTAGTCACCATGAACCGGTCAAAGTAAGAAATGGCCAGATTTAGGCAAATCTAGTCCATGAAAAGCAAATAACAGTTATATATATATATATAAAGTCAGTAAAAGGCCACGTACGCAAAGTGATCTCCGAGCCAAATAGGAATGTAAATATATATATATATATATATATATATATATATATATATATATATAAAACGCATAGAATATTATATCTGAGGCTCACCTAATGTAGTTCGATAACAATATATATAAGTATGTATATATATATATATAAGCAGTAAATGCACCGGATATATATCTAGGCTCAATCAAATAGAGTTTGATGACAAGATGTATATATATATATATAGGGAAAAATGTATGTACACAGCTGTGTATTACACAGTCGGCTATGACAACAATTTTTTGGGCTATAGCGACGGTTTCACCCATCGTCATAGCTATTCTGGGCTATGGCGACAGCCACTGTCATGTATAGCCCTCTACCGTATAATACACAACGTGTATATACATATAGCCTATATATATATATATATATATATATATATATATATATATATATATATATATAGCGATAGAACGCTCAGAATATTATATATATATATATAAGTATTTATATATATATATATATATATATATAAAAATAATAAAAGCCACTTGATCGACGATCCGGGACTCTCAACGTGAGTAGATATATATATATATATATATATATATATATATATATATAGAGAGAGAGAGAGAGAAGTGATAAAAAAAAACTTTAAAATCTGAAATATCTTACAGTGGACTGCCAAGAAGACTTCAAATAGCTTTTGACGCTTGAAAAATCGGTTTCCACCGGTTAAATTTCAGCATATAGAAAAACACGAGCTTACAAGTGTTTAGAAAGAAGAATCACTCAGTTTAGAGCACTATAGAAGTGTTTACAGACTGAAATGGACACAGTTTTCTCTCCTTTTTAAATTTCTTTTTTTCAAAGGAGCAACCAAAGGCATATATTTAAAGACTAGATGGCCGCGGGTCTACCTACGACTGCCCAGGGTGCCCCAGGCCATGTGGATCCTGTCGTCTCGAAGTACATGCACTCATGCAATGCACTATCCGCTCAAACCTTCATAACTTTCAATCCGGGCATCCGATAGAGGCGTGTTGTACCTTTCCAAAATGCTATTTCCGAGAGCTACACAATGACATGGGATAAGAGGTTTTACGAAGCCGGGAAGATGGGTTCATGACCAGATCTTCAAGTCTTCAAATTCTATCTGGTGTGTTATCTTGTGTAGTAGTCACTTAGCTATGGTTCTTGTCGGACACTTCTGTATGAAAGGTGGGTTGAAATGATGTTGAGTCGATATGAAAGTAGTATCGAGGTGGCAAAATTACAATTTTACCCCTCGTCGGGGGTTATCTCGGTATTTGTGTAGATGTAGCGATCGTTGCTTTCGGGGTTATCTCTCGAGATTGGGCATTGTATACATCTTGAATGTCCTTAGGGTTGTCTCTGAGGTGTCCTTGCCTTCAGGGGTTAGAACTGAGTGCCTCGGGGTTGTCTTTGAGGTTAGAACTGAGTATCCCGGGGTTGTCTCCGAAATTGAGCTGATTTGACTTCCAAGGTTATCTCTGGAAGATGATTTTGCTCTCCCGCAAGGCTAGTAACAGGAATGCAAAATTTTGAGTGTCTACATCAATCATTGGTATTCGCCTAAACACAAGGTTTACAAAGCCGATAAACACAGTTGTTGAAAGCTACCCTTGGCAATACCTTACAAAGGTCTGATGTCATCACAAGGGTTGTAATTGTAATCAAAACCAAATATCTTGTCAAAAATCTGTCCCCAGCGGAGATTTCATACATCCTTAGCCATTGAAGAACATTTTAACTAAGATCAGGTAGCTCTTATAGTATCATTCATTGGCAAGTAAATCCAATGAAGCATCGGAGGTGGTCTGATAATCTTAGCCATTGAAGCACATTTTAGCGAAGGTCAAACAACCTTCACATTATCAGTCGTTGGCAAGTAAATCCAGTGAAGCATCGGATGTGGTCCGATGATGTTAACCGTTGAAACACATTTTAGCAAAGATCAGGCAGCCCTGATATCATCAGTCATGGGCAAGTAAATGCAGTGAAGCATTAGAGGTGGTCCGATTATGTTAGCCGTTGAAGAACATTTCAACGAAGATCAGGCAGCCTTGATATTATCAGCCATTGGCAAGTAAATCCAACAAAGAATCGGAGGTGGTCCGATGATTTTAGCCATTGAAGGACATTTCAATGAAGGCCAGGCAGCCTTGACAATACCAACCATTGGAAATAACTCCAACGAAGCATCAGGATGACCTGGTTTAGCAAACCATGGAAAACCATCCTCATCGGGGAGGACCGATGATGGAATCTATTATATATATATCCAGGTTCAATCAAATAGATTTTGATGACAAGATGTATATGCATAAGTATTTATATATATATATAAGCAGTAAACGCTCTGAATATTATATTCGAGCTCAATCGAAGAAAAGTTTGATAATATATATATATAAGCAATAAAACGCCACGGATCGACGATCCGGGTATACCTACAAAACGCGACTCTCAACGTGAGTAGATATATATATATATATATATATATATATATATATATATATATATATATATATATATATATATATATATATATCGTAAGTGATAAAAAGCTTTAAATTTTGAAATATCTTAAAGTGAATGCAAAAAGAAGACTTCAAATAGCTTTTGGCCTGAAAAATTTGTTTCCACCAGTTAAATTTTAGTATGTAGCAAAACACGAGCTTACAAGTGTTTAGAAAGAAGAATCACTCAGTTTAGAGCACTATAGAAGTGTTTACAGACTGAAATAGATAGAGTTTTCTCTCTTTTTCTATTTCTTTTTTTTCAAATGAGCAACCAAAGGCTCATATTTAAATACCAGATGGTCGCAGGTCTACCTGCGGTTGCCTGGCGTACCCCGGGCCATGTGGGTCCTGTCATCTCGAAGTACTTGCACTCGTCAAACGCGCTATCTACTCGAACCTTCAGAACTTTCAATCCGGGCATCCGATAGAGGTGTGGTGTACCTTTTCGAAATGCTATTGTCGAGAGCTACATAATGACATGGGATAAGAGGTTGTATGAAGATAGGAAGATGGGTCCATGACCATATCTTTAAGTCTTTAAATTCTATTCGGTGTGCTATCTTGTGTAGTAGTCACTCGGGATTTGAGCTACAGTTCTTTTCAGACACTTCTGTATGAAATGTGGGTTGAAATGATATTGAGACAACATGAATCTAGTATCGAGGCCGGGGTTATCTCCGGCTCTGTGTAGATGTAGCAGTCGTTGCTCAGGGTTATCTCTGAGATTGGGCCGCTGTGCATGCTGAATGTCCTCAGGGTTATCTCTGAGGTGTGCTTTCCTCCTGGGGTTATCTTCAGGGTTAGAACTGAGTGCCGCGGGGTTGTCTCCGAGGTTGGAACTGAGTATCATAGGGTTATCTCCGGGATTGAGCTGATTTGACTTCCAGGGTTATCTCTGGAAGATGATTTTGCTCTCCTGCAAGGCTAGTAACAGAAATGAAAAATTTCAAGTGTCTACATCAATAATTGGTGTTCACCTAAACATAGGGTTTACAAAGCCGATGATCACAGCTGTTGAAAGCTACCCTTGGCAATACCTTACAAAGGTTTGATGCCATCACAAGGGTTGTAATTGCAATCAAAACCATACGTCTTGTCAGAAATCTATCCCCAGGGGAGATTTCATACATCCTTAGTGTGACGCCCCCAAAATAGGTATACATCACCTATTCTGAGTCACCAAATACATGGTATAGAATACAACTACAACTTAATTATACAATTATCGTGCAAAATATGACAAAATAATAGCTGAGAGTTTTAACACGAATATTATCTTCTAGACAATATCCAAACTCAATGGAGTCCTCATTATAATTATTATCACACTTTTTCACAGAATAGTGAGGACTACTAAAACAACCATCTGGATCGTCAATCCATTCCCTAACTAGTTCCAGCTATATTCTCATTTCTTGAAGAGAATAGTGAAAGAAAAGGGTGAGCTCAACTAGCCCAATAAGAAATATTATGACTAAGATAATGCAGAATAAATTATCGTTAGCCTTCAACAGTATAACAACTGATAAAATACAATAGACACCAGGTTTTAGATCAACAACTGCAGCAGAATAAGCAATCCATTAGAAGAGTCAAGTAGAGCATGATATCTACTATCTTCTATGATTTAAAAGTTTATCATCAATTTTATCGCTGAGACTCAGTTTAATAAATAATCCACATCACTGAATTATCCATGCACTACGAGCCAATGATATTCATTAGTATCACAACCATGAATTATCCATGCACTATGGGCCAAGGATATTCGTGTTTTCACCAATGGTCATGATCATGCCAAACAACAATTCATCTTTACACCCTTGACCGAAGAGAACGCATGGTTATGATCATACCAACATCTGCCCATCAATGCACTACGGGCCAATGAGGACTTTTACCACATCATTTGTAACATTATGGGTCATGATTATTATCAAAGAATAATCCTTGGTCATAATCATACCAATTAACGATCCATCTATGCACTACTGCCAAAGATGACTTTCATCACAATATAAGCATGAGGATGATGACAATGATATAAGAATTTAATTAAATGAAAGCAAGGATAAATTTTAAAGATTTAGAATTTAATTTATTTAGAATTCAATAATATCCAAATTGTCAATATGATATTGCTTTGTGGAGTAAAACTTAAGAATAATATTATATCAAAAATGATTTGGACCGAAAAGAAATTAATTTTTATCATGAATAATACTCCAGTTGAATAGTACCCGAGTGAATAGTACCACGTGAATAGTACGTTAGGAATAGTATTTTGTGAATAGTACTTTTTGAATAGTACTTTATGAATAGTACTGTATTTATGAATAGTACCGTATTTATGAATAGTGGTTACAAATAGTACTCTGTGAATAGTACCGTACATATGAATAGTGTCGTATAAATGAATAGTACTCCGGCATGAAAAGCTTAAAATTTAACAAGAATGTTCAGAAAAATATCCTTGTAAAACGATACTAGATGAAGCACAAATTTCAAGGATATTCTACTAATTTCACGAAGTATAGAAGCAATACTTCAATAAAATGAGTGTAGAATTAGGGATACGAAATGAAATAATATTACTTACATACTATAGAGTATAGAAGAAAATATTATTTCATACGAATATTGAACAAAAATAATATCTCTTATGAATAAGAAATAAATAACATCACTTACCTTAGTAGAAGACTGGATACTGCAATAGTGAAGTAGCAGAATACTATTCTTCTTTCTCTCTATAGCTTCTCTCTATAATTGCTCTTGTGAGTCTTAGTGAATTGGTGAGAATGAAAGAAGAATGAGCTTCTATTTATAGAAAAACATAGTTTTGATAATTGCACGTTTAGGGGATCAAATTATTACAATATAGTACCTTCATCTATACCTCCATTTTTAATTTAGTCCTTCAAGTATTATCAATCTTGCACCATCTCCCCTAGTAGTACATGCATGTGAATCAATAGTTTCATACATGTGAACCAATAGTAATTTGCATGTGAACTAATAGCAATTAATTTCTCATTTATCCGATTAATTTCCCGTTTGGTCAATTTAACATCCAAAAATTAATTATTATCGAAATAAATGTCGATTTCCACTAACACAAATAATCCCAACACAATGGAAATATTTTTTATCAACAATTTAATCTTTAATAAACATGAACTTATTCATCATTAATATTATAACTCACAATATTTAACAACCATGTTAGTTCCCGGAAGCACGATAGATATCTAGAAGGGGGGTGAATAGATATTTAAAACTTTTTCTTTTAACTAATTTAGGTTGATGATAATAAATGCACAACAGAATGAGTATTTAATAAACCTTCTGTTAGATATCTTGAGTTAATAAGAGTGAGGCAGTTATGACAGTTATAGCAGGTATAGAAGTTATAGCAGTTATAATGAACACAACAATTTTAAGTGGTTCAGAGCACTTAAAGCTCCTAATCCACTCTTCTACTCCTTGAGTAGGAAATCCAATAAGGATGTTTGTTACACTTCTTGAATCTCACAGATCCCTTCTAAACCAGCAGTCTAGGTACTTCTTATTTCACTCTTGAACTCTTCAAGTCCAGCAGACTTGGTTTCTCACAGTTCACTTAGAACTCTTCAAGTCCTGCTGACTTGGTTCTCTTACTTCAGTTGATTGAAACGTTGTTTAGATCGTGATTGATGCTACTTAGTTGCTATTAAGCACTTGTTCAAAAGAACTGAGTAGCTGATCAAGCTTCCTCTTTTTCTCAGATCGTAGAGTTGAGCGTTGAGTGTTCTTGTGCGTTTTTGTTCAATGCTTGCTTTTTTTTCTCATCTGTCTTATATCTGTATATATGTGATCTTGAAATCTATCCGTTGACGTCATCTGATGAGCCATTAAATGCGTTTAACATTTTTGAGCTTTTATGGAGACTTTTCTGCACATCTTCTGAATTGCACTCTGGCCCACTGACACAGCAGACTGCTTTCTTACCTAATACCTCAAAAGGTGTTTTCCTCTGCCCAATGGTCCTTTTCTTATCTTCTTGAATACGTTTCTTTTGATTAATACTAAGGATATCTTTTGTACCATTGGGACTGGTGAGAGCTTCAACGTTCAAAACCCATTCCATATTTGCTGGAGTTTATCTTCAAATGAACGATAGGGCTTGATGTTTCTGACACAAGGAAGATGACATTCTACTATCCATATTGTAGTGTCTTGTCATATTAGTGCTTGTTCTTAAGAGATCACTATGATTTCTCACAAATATTTGCACACTATGATCTTTTAACACTACGATCTTCACTTGCTCGTCTTGCAGACTCTGCATTTCCGAGAGCACACTATGATCTCTGAGTTAGCTTTGGAAAACGTCTGGACCACTCTACGATTCCTGGAGAGGCCTTTCAAGGCAGATACACTACGATCATCTCAGCACTACGATCCTGCCTTAGCTTATGCATTATGTTGATCAGCCGGATAGACTACGAGCCTATCTATTTCTTTCTAGCCATAGATCAACCTAACAGATTTGATCTCTTTATCTATACAAGTTAACATTAAAGGCTAAGATCAACCTAGTAATTTTGATCTATTACTAAGTCCTTGTACATATATTCTTTGAAGGACTTTATATAATCATGAGTATTTTCATAAAACATCAAATCACAATATGCAATCTTTCAACAATCTCCCCCTATTTGATGTTGACATAACCAAGGAGATTTGTTATCATGATTATTAAATTTTATATGCATTCTTGATAAAGTAAATACGACTTAGTATTTCAAAGTGAAGAATTTGAAATTTCTAGAGAATAAGCATGAATTTATTGATGTATGGAGACAGATATTACATTTAAGATTGACTACATCAATACAACTTGAAATTCAACTTATCTCTATTTCTTTGGCCTTCTGCTTCTTGGAGGATTTGCATATTCCTCAACTCTCCTCTTTTTGCTTGCTTCATCTCTTCTGGCCAAATCTTCCAGCTCACTTGGGCTTAGTCTAGGATTGTGATCATGCCTATTCATGAATGCAGGATCTCCAATTGGCATTCTTAGGCCTGTTGTTGTCACTACATGAGAGATGGTAGTTGGCCCTTGACTCCTTAATGGTTGAGCCATTAAAATTTCTTGCTGATCAGATCGTTGAGTCTGATGGCTGGATCGTGGAGTCTGCTGAGTGATTTGCCTTGCCCTTGATTGGAATTGTCCTCTGCCTCTGCCCTTGTTTCCCTGATCTCCTTGCCCTTTATTCTCCCCATTTATGTAAGCATAAGGGTTCGAATATCTTCTGAGAGGCGAGTGACTCCTTGGACAAGCTCGTTGAGTTGACTTTGAGTTTGAGCAATGTCCTCATGATTCTCTTGGATCAAAGCATCAGAACGAGTTTCTCGTCGTTAAAGAATGTCGAGGACAGTCTCAGTCTACTTCATTTAACCCATGGAGAAGTCTTGAAATTCTTTGACTGCAGTTTAAACACTTTTAATGCTCAGTATCATCAGATTGTTCTAAGATTCTTGTGTTTTCTATAATATCAAGACAGCATCCTGATGCCTTTTAGCTGCAAGAAAGTGAATATCGTCCCTGTCTTTTATGCTTTGAAGCATTTCTTTGATGATCTCTTTGAGTGTTTTAGAAAGCTCGGAGCTTAGAGAGCTTGGGAGATTGTTTGCAACATTGATCATTGATGTCAATCTCAGCTGTATAAGTGCAGTATGATCTTCAAGACTCTCATCGAGTTCCTTGATTACTTTCTCAGACATTGCTGACAAATCAACCTTTGTGGATAGTTCTGACAGGATTTCATTTAGATTTGGAATTTGTGAGGGAGGTGATGTGCTCTTGAATTGATCTTGCAGTGAGTAGAGGGAAAGTTCAAGATTGAAGCATTCATTTCTAGATGAGGAAGAAATATCTGATGAAGGGGCCTGGGTTTGGATGGTGAAGCTTGGTGACTCTACGATTTGAGGTGGACACTCTACCATGGGGCTAGAGTCAGTGATCATAGAGATGATGGGATTTGGGAGAATTAAGAGGTTGGTCACATTTGGTTTCTCAGTTACAGAATTTTGGGATCCTGTAACTAGAAATTGATTTAGTGGATGAAGAATCACTTCCAACCATCGTGGGAAGTCATAGAATTGATTAAATGAGGATGATGGCAAGTGATTAACTCTGAAAAGAGTTGGGATAGATAGTACCTCAAGTTTGTTCTTTGAGGAAGAACTGTTGGAGAGAAGCTTCTTGGCAAAGTTGAATTTCCCTGGGAATCCATTGGCTAGTACTGAGATAGCAGGATATTCTTTGAAACTCCAGAACATGTGATCCCAAGAGTTCAGAATTTGAGCTCGGTGGAAGGGCATAAGGGAAGATATGCAAACAGTTGCTCATAGTTGGCTCTTCTGTGCCCATCAATGCCTATAGCTATGATCTCAATCTCATCATCTTCATCTCTGTTGTCACTGGAGTATTCCATTATGTCAATGGCTTCATGATGTTCTTGCACTGGTTCTTCATTATCTCCTCTAGAAGTCTCTTTTTCTGCTATGGAGGTGTCATGATCCTCCCCCTCAGCTTGATCATCCTTTTGAAAAGTCAATAGCTCCCCCTCAACTGGAGCATCCTTTGGCAGGAGATCTTCAGGCATCTCCTTCTCAGCAGGAGTATCTTTTATCATCAGATCTTTTGGTGTCTCCCCCTCAGCTGGTTCCTTTTCAGCAGACAGTTCTTTGTCTTCCCTCTTTAGAGCTTTCTCATTGACAAGAATATACTTCTTAACCACTTTCTTTCTTGGCTTTTTAGGCTGTGCCACAGCCTCAGGACTTTCTTTAGTTTTGTCCTTCAAATCAGCCAAAATATTTGATGCAGCTGCTTCCTTGTTTGGTCTGGGCTCTATGATCGGAAGAGACTCTACGATCGAAAAGACTGATGGATTTTTGTTCTTATGGCTCATCTTCAGTAGCTGAGATATAGTTGCTCTATCTTCTTCTACCTCAGCCTGCTGTTCCTTTCTTCTTAGGATCCTTAGAGTCTCAATATCTGAGGACTCTACAGGCTTGTTGGTAGTGAATCCCTGAGGTTCTTCTCTACTTCTGGCTTTCAGTTTTCTTTTACCCTTGCTTTTTCTGACCAAAGCAATGGATTCTTCCTTGCTAGCTTCTTCTTCTTCTTCCTCAGTTTCTCTGCCAATAGACATATTTCCTGGCACTCCTGTTCCCTTTATCTCACCAGTTCGACCACTGGATTCATACATCATCTTCATATTTTCAGGTGGATTTTTTTTCCAGTTTTCAAATAGCTGCTGTGTCATTCGGCGATTTGGATTTATGGCTTCTCCTTCATCATCCTCAATTAGGTCACCAAGAGTAGCCTGTAGGATAATGCTAATAAATCGTCCGTAGAGCAGCTTCTGTGAGCTCTTTGTTTTCTTTGAGCTGATTAACCATTTTCCAATCCACTCAAGTAATAAAGCCCCATAGTTGAGTTACATTTTGTAAAATATGGCAGTCATGAGTTTGAGTTGGACCTCATTTATAGAGTCATGACCTGAGCTCTTACAGCATATGCATTTTCCAACAATATCAGCTAGAAACTCACACCTCTGTGGAAACTCCTTCTTTTTGTATCCTTTGATAGAGGGTGATTTCTTGTGATGCATCTTCTTGAGACCTTTATGGAAGTCTATGCCATCTAAGGAAGGATACCCTTCAGATTTGAGGCCTAGGGCTAGATTAATATCTTCAGCCTTTAGCCTGATTTGAACGTTCTTCACTTTCGTCGTGATAGTGTTGCTTTCAAATACCCCGTTATTGTAGAACTCTTTTACCAACTTCGGGTAGATCAATGTGTCCATACCCAAGGCTTCTTCGAGACCTGCCTTCTTCAGTAGTGACAATGTCATGTGAAATTGGGGTTCAGCTGTTTTAAACTCGTCAAAACAGAGTCTGTAGCCGGAGACAACACTAGAAGCTGCCATTGATTTCTTTGTAGGAAGTGAGACTGACTGAGCTTTCTACTGATTTAGGGTTTCTGCTTAAGAGAGGAAGAGAGAGATGGTCTTTTGAACTTCAGATTTCAAAAAGACGATTTTAATTTGTATATGAAACTCCCCTCTCTCTATTTTGCTTAGTGGGACAGGTGTCGAATTTTGCTTGGCTCTACGAATTTTGATAGAGAGGGATTGTACTGAATTGCCCTTAACTCCTTCTTGGCTAATATACTCTTCAATGGGACTACGATCATTGAGATGGTCCTTGGAATCGTCGAGTCTGTTCTACCATCGTTGAGTCTGTGTAGCAGTCATCGTGTCTGAGCTGTAAACGTAGAGTCTGAACTGCGATCATCGAGTTTGACTAGCAATCGTAGAGTCTGATCAAGTTCTCATTATGAACCTTTGGTTTAGCATTCTTCTTGGTTTAAGGTAGCTTAGGAAGGGCCAACCTCTTGAATGAAACAAGGGTTAGGTTTGTCCCTAAGGCACTTATCAGAGAGAATGCTTTGATTTATGCTTGATCATCATAGGGTGCTCCTTTAGTTTTGTTGATGTAGCTCTGCTATCGTTGAGTCTGTACTACGATCGTTGATTATGTTCAGCGTTCGTTGAGTTTTATGACACTTTGGCTCTACGATCGTGGACTTCCTTTTGATCATGTCTTTGATTTCGGACATAGCCCTTAAATCTATATGGTTAGCACAAACTAGAGCATAATATTTCAGGTTTGTAAGTTAAGCATGCCTAGCTCACTTATCAATTTGTTGAATCTGGATTTATCTAGAGGTTTTGTAAAAACATCAGCAAGTTAATTTTCAGTAGGGATATATTGTAAAGATATATTTCCATTTTGTACATGATCCCTAATGAAGTGATATCTTATTTCTATATGCTTAGTCCTAGAATGCATGACAAGATTATGAGTTATAGCAATTGCACTTGTGTTATCACAATGAATAGGTATGGATTTGAATTCAAACCCATAATCTGCTAGTTGATTTTTCATCCATAGGATCTGAGCACAAATCGCGCCAAAGACAATGTACTCAAACCTGCGGCTTGAGGTAGATACTGAGTTTTGCTTCTTGCTAAACCAGGACACAAGTCTGTTACCTAGTAGTGGACAAGTGCCACTGATACTTTTTCTATCTATTTTGCAACCTGCAAAATCAGCATCTGTGTATCCTGTAAGCTCAAATGAGGATTTCTTGGGATACCAAAGCCCCAAGTGGGGTGTACCTTTGAGGTACCTGAAAATCGTCTTTACAGCAGTTAAATGAGATTTTTTAGGACAAGCCTGAAATCTAGCACAGATGCATGTTGCAATCATTATATCTAGTCTACTGGCAGTAAGATATAAAAGAGAGCCTATCATACCTCTTATTGAGTTATATCAATTCTTTTACCTTTTTCATCTTTGTCAAGCTTGGTTGCAGGAGCAATTGGGGTTTTCATGGGAGAAGCTGATTCCATGCCATACTTCTTGAGTAAGTCTTTAATGTACTTGGCTTGGTTTATGAAAATTCCTTCATCAGTCTGCTTTACTTGCAGTCCAAGAAATAAGTTCAGCTCACCCATCATGCTCATTTTCAATTTGCTCTCACATAAGCTTGGAGAATCTCTTGCATAACTTTTCATCAGTAGAACCAAATATGATATCATCAACATAGATTTGAACTAATAAGACTTTATCTTTATGCTTTCTAAGGAATAGTGTGGTATCTACTCTACCTCTAGTGAACCCATTTTCAATAAGAAAATTAGTCAGTGTTTCATACCACACTCTAGGTGCTTGTTTAAGACCATATAAGGCTTTGTCTAATCTAAAGACATAATTAGAAAGAGATGGATTGATGAAACACGGAGGTTTGCTTCTACATAGACTTCTTCTTGAAGTTCACCATTCAAGAATGCACTTTTGACATCCATCTGGAGGACTTTGAACTTCATGTGAGCAGCAAAGGCAAGGAATATTCTGATGGCTTCTAGTCTGGCAACAGGTGCAAATGTCTCATCGTAATCAATGCCTTCTTCCTGAGAGTAGCCCTTGGCCACTAGTTTTGCCTTATTTCTGGTGATGACTCCATCTTCATCCATCTTATTTCTGTAAACCCACTTGGTTCTAATTACAGGATGATTCTTCGGTCTTGGAACAAATCTTCATACTTTACTTCTTTCAAACTGATTAAGTTCTTCTTGCATGGCCTCTATCCAGCTGGAGTCTTCTATAACATCCTCTATCTTCTTTGGTTCTATTTGAGATAGGAAGCTTAGATAGAAGCATTCATTTTGAGTAGCAGCTCTGGTTTTGAGTCGTGCATTTGGATCTCCAATGATTAGATCTTGAGTGTGATCTCTTGCCCATCTGCTTCCTGTTGGGACATTAGTTCTTATACCTTCTTGTCTCAGATCTTCAAGATCTATTTCTTCTTCTTGATGTGGAGGTTCATTTTCTGGCATAGGCCTCTCTACGATCTCATTCTCTTGCTCAATGATTTCATTATTAGGCGCTATGATCGTAGTATTGGGCTCGACGACCTCGTTCGTAGTGTCTGGACTGTTAGTCGCAGTGTCTTGAGGCATTGTTTTGTCTAAGTCTGTTTCATCAAAGATGATGTGAATTGAGACTTCAACACTTAGTGTCTTCTTGTTGAATACTCTGTATGCCTTACTGTCTGTGGCATATCCAAGAAAGATTCCTTCGTCTAATTTTGGTTAAAACTTTATCATGTATTACTTTCCATTGTTGAGAATGTAGCATGCACACCCGAAGATATGAAAAGCTGACATTAGGTTTTCTTCCTTTCTATAGTTCATAGGGAGTCTTCTTAATCATAGAGTGTATGAGTGATCTGTTCTGAGTATAATATGCAGTGTTGACCGCTTCTGCCTAGAAGTACTCCGGCAGATGAGCTGCTGCTAGTAGAGTCCTTCCAGCCTCTATTAATGTTTTGTTCTTTCTTTCAGCAACTCCATTTTGTTGAGGAGTTCGTGGAGCTGAGAAGTTGTGACTGATGCCATTGTCAGAGCAGAATTGGTCCATTTCTGAGAAGTCAAATTCTCTACCATGATCACTCCTTATAACCTTGATCTTCTCTCCCTTCTCATTCATCATAAGCTTGAACATTTTGATCAGCTGGGAGTTTGTCTCATCTTTTGAGGTTAGAAAGAACACCCATATAAATCTGGTGAAGTCATCGACTACGACCAGAGAGTATCTCTTTCCTCCAAGGCTTGTTGTTAGAATTGGTCCAAAAAGATCCATGTGTAGCAGTTGTAGAGGCTTGTCAATTGAGTTGATAGTTTTTCTCTTGAATGTGCTTCTGGTCTGCTTCCCAAGTTGACAGGCATTGCAAGGCCTTTCTTTAATGAAGTTGAGCTTAGGTAGGCCTGCAACTAGATCTTTTGAAGCTAATTTGGACATACTTTTGAAGTTGAGATGAGATAATCTTCGATGCCATAGCCAGCTCATTTCTTCAGATGCTTTAGCTAGAAAGCATATTGTCTCGTCTGAGCTTAGTTGTCCAAGATTTACTATGTAGACATTTCCTTCTCTTGTCCCGGTTAGCTTTACTACAGATGTCTTCAGGTCTCGGACTTAACATTGGTTGTTGAGGAAAGTTACTTGATGACCCTTGTCGCAGAGTTGGCTAATGCTTACAAGGTTGTGTTGTAGTCCTTCCACATAAGACACTTTGCTAAAGGATACTGCACCATTTCCTACTGAGACATAGCCTCTTGTCTTGCCATAGCCATTATCTCCAAAGATGACCGAGGGGCCCTCCTTCTCTATGTAGTTAGACAGAAGGACTTTGTTCCCTGTTATGTGCCTTGAGCATCCACTGTCCAAGTACCAGGTTGTGATCGTGGAGTTCTTTTCCTGAAAAATATTAAGCCTTCATTTTGGTACCCATACTTGCATGGGTCCTACATTGTTAGTGCCCTTGGGGACCCAATTCTGCTTGATTTTAGGTCTCATATTGTAGTAACATTTTGCAGCCTTGTGACCAGTAGTGTAGCACACAAAACATTTGATATGATGCATGTTTGTGTGTGTGTGAAAGCTCTTCCTCCATTTAAACTTATGTGGGATATTGGTCATCCTCCTGTTGGGCTGATATTCCTTCTTCCACGTGTTCTCATGTTTCATGGTTTGTGAAGAGTATGTCCTACTTCTACTATACCTTCCAGGTTGGTTCATCGAGTTAATCTCATTGAACTCTACGATCTTTCGAGGTTGGTGAGTAGAAGCTAGGTTACTCTTCTTTTTTCTGAAACCTAGACCAGCAAGAGATCCCTTGCTCCTAGAAATATGGATTGAATTAGCAGAGCAAGGTTTGACAGGCTCACCCCTCTGTGAGTATTTCACAAATATAATGCCTCTACTAAAACCTGAGGCATTACTAGTGTTAACATCCTTTGCTTTTTCCACACATAACTCTGAGGTAGATCCCCCAAAGCCTAGCCCTGTTCTATTAGAGACGCTTCTTTGAATAGAGATTAAAGAGCCCATGGATGAAGAAGATTTATTCCATGTAGAGATAGTCTTTTCTAGATCCTCAAATTTTGAGGCTAGACTAGACTCTCTTTTTGCACTGAGCTCATTTGTTTGTCTCAAGAGCTTATTCTCAGCTTCAAGCTCAGAGAAAGAATTAGTACTGAGAAGGGTTGTTTCCAGTTCTTTTTTAACCTTTTCTTTCTCCTTTTGAAGAAGTGAATAATCTTTAGACAGAACTCTAAACCACTTCATTCATTGGTGTAGATCAGATGTTATGCCATGTAATGCAGTTCTAAGATCATCAATATCTACATCAGGAGAGTTAAAGTCAAATACCTCATCGATACTTACTTCATGTATGTTGGAGTTCTGTTTGTCCCTTGCATTTTTGGCCATTAAGTAGAGATTTGCTGTTTAAGGATCTTCATCAACTCCAGATTCAGGAGTCGAGTCATTGTCTGAGTCACTCCACGATCCTCCACTCTGAAGACCTTTGTCTTTCTTCTTGGCATTTTGTTGCCTTTGTATTCCTTCTTTTGCATGTGTCTTCTTTTTGAGTTCTTCTCTCGAGAGGTTTGTTAGCAGATTGGCAATGAAGTGACCAGTTTTTCTTGCGCTTATAGCATAGGTAGTCATTCATTTGCTCTTGGTTGTTGTAGTTGCCAACTTTCTTTGGTTTCTTTGGTTACGCCTTGTCTCATGAATCTTCTTAGTCTTTTTAACCAAAGATTGCAAAGTCCTCATCATCATCTTCATCGTAGTCAGAATTAGCTTCAGTATTGATTTTGGAGGTGTTTTCAGTTACTTTGAGAGCAACACCTTTGTCCTTTTTTCTTCCTTCAGATAACGTTTCAGCTCGTTGTGTCAGCTCCAGTTCGTAAGCGAGGAGGTTGCCATATAACTGTTGAATAGTCATTTCATGTAGATTCTTTGATTCTCTAATGGCGGTGGTTTTGGCATCCCACTTGCTTGGTAAAGTTCTCATGAACTTTATGATCAGATCTTTATTTGGATAGATCTTTCCATAGGCTCGTAGAGAATTGAGCAGAATATTGAATCTCTCGTATGTAGCAGTGACGTTCTCTCCTTGAACATGCGTAAACATCTCATATTGTTGAGTCAAGAGAGATTGTTTGTTTTCTCTGAATTCTTCTGTTCCTTCATGCATAATGAGTAGTGCTTCCCAAACCTCCTTTGTTGTTTTGCAGTTGACCATGTTTTCAAATAGATCATCTTCTAATGATTGAAATAAGATGTTCTTGGCCTTTTTGTCAAGTTGAATGACTCTCTTCTCATTCTCTCATCCATTCTCCTTTGACCTTAATCATACTCTATGTCTGGGTCATCTCGTAGTTGGTGCAAGCTTTGTAGGAACATAGGGGCCCATTACGAATGCTTCAAATAGATCTTTATCTATTGAGTCCATGTAGCTTGCATCCTAACCTTCCAGCTTAGCAAATTTATCTTTGTTGCACATAGGTGGCTTCTTTCGCTCCTCCAATTATTTAATTAAGCTTGGTAAGTGTGCCATTGGATCTACTCAAGCTTTGTAAGATGTATTATAGAACCTTCTTTGATACCAATTGTTAGTTCCCGGAGGCACGATAGATATCTAGAAGGGAGGGTTGAATAGATATTTAAAACTTTTTCTTTTAACTAATTTAGGTTGATGATAATCAATGCACAGCGGAATGAGTATTTAATAAACCTTCTGTTAGATATCTTGAGTTAATGAGAGTGAAGCAGTTATGACAGTTATAGCAGGTATAACAGTTATAGTAATTATAGCAGTTATAATGAACACAACAATTTTAAGTGGTTCAGAGCACTTAAAGCTCCTAATCCACTCTTCTACTCCTTGAGTAGGAAATCCACTAAGGATGTCTATTACACTTCTTGAATCTCACAGATTCCTTCTAGACCAGCAGTCTAGGTACTTCTTAGTTCACTTTTGAACTCTTCAAGTCCAGCAGACTTGGTTTCTCACAGTTCACTTAGAACTCTTCAAGTCCTGCTAACTTTGTTCTCTTACTTCAGTTGATTGAAACGTTGTTTAGATCGTGATTGATGCTACTCAATTGCTATTAAGCACTTGTTCGAAAGAACTGAGTAGATGAGCAAGCTTCCTCTTTTCTCAGATTGTAGAGTTTGAGCGTTGAGTGTTCTTGTGCGTTTTTGTTCAATGCTTGCTTTTTTTTCTCATCTGTCTTTGATCTATATATATGTGATCTTGAAATCTATCTGTTAAAGTCATCTGATGAGCCATTAAATGCGTTTGACATTTCTGAGCTTTGATGGAGACTTTACTGCACATCTTCTGAATTGCACTCTCACCCACTAACACAGCAGACTGCTTTCTCACCTAACACCTCAAAAGGTGTTTTCCTCTGCCCAATGGTCCTTTTCTTAGCTTCTTGAATATGTTTCTTTTGATCAATACTAAGGATATCTTTTGTACCGTTGGGACTGGTGAGAGCTTCAACGTTTAAAACCCATTCCATATTTGTTGGAGTCTATCTTCAAATGAACAATAAGGCTTGATGTTTCTGACACAAGGCAGATGAAAGTCTACTATCCATATCGTAGTGTCTTGTCATGTTGGTGCTTGTTCTTAAGAGATCACTACGATTTCTCACAAAGATTTGCACACTACGATCTTTTAACACTACGATCTTCACTTGCTCGTCTTGCAGACTCTGCGTTTTCGAGAGCACACTACGATCTCTGAGTTAGCTTTGGCAAACGTCTGGACCACTCTACGATTCCTGGAGAGGCCCTTCAAGGCAGATACACTACGATCATCTCAAAGACTACGATCCGCGCCTTTAGCTTACGCATTCTGTTGATCAGCCAGATAGACTTCGAGCCTATCTATTTCTTTCTAGCCATAGATCAACCTAACAGATTTGATCTCTTTATCTATACAAGTTAACATTAAAGGCTAAGATCAACCTAACAATTTTGATCTATTACTAAGTCCTTGTACATATATTCTTTGAAGGACTTTACATAATCATGAGTATTTTCATAAAACATCAAATCACAATATGCATTCTTCTAACAAACCAGATCATTCCCAGGAAAGAGGGGGCTTTCCGATAAGCATTTCTCCCTATTGGCGCGCAATTAGGTGACCAAACCCCTTTCCTCGACAGAACTTTCTAGACATCGTCAATAATGCAAATAATAATATGAATAACTTTTTTGTCTCAATTATTGATTTAATAATATAAAATATTATGTAGATGATACTATGACGATAATTGAATCAATAATATAAGAGATCTTATCGGAAGAATTCTTGGGCAATAATTGAATAAAACTGAGTGACTTCTCACGTAAGCGTCAATAATCAATATCGCGTGCTACTATGCAACCACGCGTATTACCATACTTTTATCACAGATTATTTTATGACACTTTTTTACTTTGAAAAATTTTCACATATCACCCTTAACTTTAACCTTTTATCAATTTAACCATTTACTAAATAGAATAATAATTATAAAAAAATTGAATACTTTCATTTCATAAAATTGGGGGTCTTACACTTAGCCATTGAAGAACATTTCAACGAAGATCAGGCAGCCCTGATAGTATCAGCCGTTGGCAAGTAAATCCAACCAAGCATCGGAGGTGGTCTGATGATTTTAGCCGTTGGAGCACATTTCAGCGAAGGTCAAGCAGCCTTGACATTATTAGTCGTTGGCAAGTAAATCCAACAAAGCATCAGAGGTGGTCCGATGATGTTAACAGTTGAAGTACATTTCAGCGAAAATCAGGCAGCCCTGATATCATCAGCCATTGGCAAGTAAATCCAGTGAAGCATCGGAGGTGGTCCGATGATGTTATCCGTTGAAGAACATTTCAACGAATATCAGGTACCCCTAATATTATCAGTCATTGGCAAGTAAATCCAATGAAGCATCGGAGGTGGTCCGATGATTTTAGCCATTAAAGGAAATTTTAATGAAGGTTAGGCAGCCCTGACAATACCAACCGTTGGCAGTAACTCCAACGAAGCGTCAGAAGGACCTGACGAGGCAAACCGTGGAAAACCATCCTCATCGGGGAGGACCGATGAGGGAATCTATTATACAGATCCTCGATAATCAAAGCACAATTCCTAAAGAGTTTCTCGTACATGAGAAGGCCATCTTCGGTGGAAAGCCTTCACAAAGGATTAAGGACTTTGGCGATAACCCCAATGTCAACATCATGTGGTCTCTATCATAGAGGTTCGTGTGAGTTTTGGAAACTACCTGTCGAGCAGACATCCAAGCAGTTCATCAGGGTCATCAGTGATAACTCCATCCCCCAACAGAATCGGTGGGAGTAGACAGTTGTCACATCCCGTTGGAATACGATCCAACAAACAACACTTCGCATTGCATTTGCATCATGCTGCATTACATTGCATCATGTTTACCTTGTCACATTTCAAGTGTCTAGTGATTTTTATCATATACATGCCATTACATTGCATGAATATGATAAAGAGGGGCATCTGTAGACACTCAAAATTTTGCATTCCTGTTAATAACCTTGCAGGAGGGAAAAATTGTCTTTCAGAGATAACCCTAGAAGTCAACTCAGCTCAACCCCAGAGACAACCCCGGGAGGTCCAGTTATAATCTCGGAGACAACCCCGAGATACTCTATTTAAATCTCGGAGACAACCCCAGGATACTCAGTTCTAACCTCGAAGACAACCCCGAGGGATGCAGTTCCAGTTCTAGAGATAACCCTAGAAAAGTCAGTTCCAACATCGGAGATAACCCTAAAGCACTCAGTTCTAACCCCAGAGACAACCCCAGGAGGTCAAGCACACCTCAGAGACAACCCTAAGGACATTCAGCATTCATAGAAGCCCAATCTTAGAGATAACCCTGAGCAACGACTGCTACATCTGCGCAAAGCTGGAGATAACCCCTGTGAGGGGAAAAATCATCATTTTGTCATCTCGATACTACATTCATGTCGTCTCAACATCATTCAAACCCACACTACATACAAGGTGTCCCACAAGAACCGTAACTCATATCCTGAGTGACTACTACACAAGACAGCACACCGAATAGAATTTGAAGACTTGAATATTTGGTTATGGACCCATCTTTTTGGCTTTGTACAACCTCTAATCTCATGTCATTGTGTAGCTCTCGACAAAAACATTCCAGAAAGGTACAGTACGCCTTAATCGGATGCCCGGATTGAAAGTTATGAAGGTTTGAGCAGACAGTGCATAGACAAATTACACGTACTTCAAGACGACAGGACCCACATGGCCCAGGGCACCCCGGGCAGCCACAGGTGGACTCGTGGCTGCCGCGGGTAGACTCGCGGCTATCATGTTTTTAAATATGAGTTATATGAGCTCTTGGCAACTAATTTGAAAAAAAAAGAAGAGAAAACTCTTTCTATTTTAGTTTGTAAACACTTATAGAGTGCTCTAAACTGAGTGATTCTTCTTTCTAAACACTTGTAAGATCGTGTTTTACAACATACTGAAATTTAACTGGTGGAAACCGAGTTTTCAGGTGTTTAAAGCTACCTGAAATATTCTTGGCAGCCCACTATAAGATTTTTTAGATTTTTAAGCTTTTCATTACTTCTATATATATATATATATACTAACATTGAGAGTCGCGTTATGTGGGTATTCCCAGATCGTCGATCCGTAGCTTTTTACTGCTTTTATATATATAAATACTTATGTCTATAGTATTATCAAACTATACTTCGATTGAGCCCAAATATAATATTCGGTGCGTTGACTGCTTTTATATATATATATATATATGCAAAAGTAGTAAACGCACCGCATATATATCCAGGCTCAATCGAAATAGAGTTCGATAATATATATATATATATATATATATATATATATATATATATATATATATATTTTACATTTCAGTATGGCCTGGAGATCACTTCGTGACCTTTTATTGCTTATATATATATATATTTACAGCTTATATATATATATAACTGTTTTATCTGCTTTCATAATGTGGATATTTATTAACTCAGCCTGCGGGTTACATTTGCCTAATTGTGTCTATTTCTCAGTTTAACTGGTTTATGGTGACTAAACTGGAACCCTTTAAGCTGGAATAGTTTAGATTTACTCAAATCTAATTTTATTTCTAGCTTTTGCTGCGGGCTAGATTTGCCTAAATTTGGCTATTTCTCAATTTAACTGGTTCATGGTGACTAAACTAGAACCGTTAAAGCTGGAATAGTTTAGATTTACTCAAATCTAGTTCTTTTTCTAGCTTTTTTTACAAATTACTTTCTCATGTGAGCCTAGGAATCATGTGATCATAGATTTAGTCTCTGAATCTAGATTTGGTTTTCGTGATGGACATTTTTAACTGCAGCCAGCTTGTAAATTATCTACCGTATCTGAATATCCTTAGATGACTCTCATGCCCAAAAGGAGTTCGACACTACTATGTATCTTATTTTCTCGAAGATGACTCACATCTCAAAAATTAAAGCAATCAAGCCGAACACATAATAAAATGGAAGTATCAAAGGCCTCAATTACTATTGAGCACAAGGGTTTGAAAAACTTGTTTTTATAAAACATCACTGCTATATCTTGTTAGAATTGAACTTTAATACAAAAGTCAAACCCTTTGTATATAGGTGCAAACAAGGCATAACACTACTTCCAAACAACTGCACATAAACCTAGCCCACACACATAAACAGACAAAAGTTTTAAATGAAAAGTGGCGATAACCGTGTTATCACAGAATTCGTGGGGTGCCTAACACCTTTCCTCCGCTTAATCAAGCCCCCGGACCCTAATAAATTTTGGTTTCCCATACCAGTTAAATAGTGTCAAATCGCTAGGTCTTTGAGCAAACATTTTCTCGGTTGAGTTGGTGCAACCATTTAAAAATAACCAACTAACGACTCTCATAGTCAAATCGTCGACATATACATGTCGGACCTTTTCAAACTTATTTTTTCAAATAAATCTCACCTAAAATGAGAAAACCAAAAGAAAAAAACATAAAGGGACAAATAAAAATCTCGACGTCGACACTAATTTCTAATCAGAATAGGACTCTAATTGAAGGTTGAAGGGAGGGGTTCAGAAGATATAAAAGGAAGAGACTTGAGATTCCTTAAGAAAACACATATTTTGAGACAATGCTGGAGATTGGATTGAAGATTACAAGGGAACACTTGAAGATTGCAATTGGAGATTGAAGACTGGATTGATTATCCATATTAATCCAGTTATTTATTCAAATTGAGTTGTCTATCATATTCCATGCTTATTGAATAATTATTTGGCCAATAATTATCTTGTTATACTAGATGAATTCGAGAGATGAAATCTAGGGTTAGAATTGACTGTGATAGCGTGTATTCTTAGTTATTTGCATTGGATGAATAATTCGGGTTGTGAATTGAATAGGGATATCTCTTTTCACTTCATGTAATAATTGGGAATTAGAACTTAATGAATTTGATTCTTTTATTTTGAATAGTAATATCGCAAAATTATTTGAATTAAATAATTTTATCTGATCACTTGGAAAGGGCTTTTAAATACACTGAATTCATGTTAACAACTCATTTAGATTTAATAATTGGAGAGATTGGATAAGTGGTTTCTATTGCATAATTGAGGATATTATAGTCTTAAGTTTTTATCATCTGAATCAATCTTTGTGCTAAAATTAGTTAATTAATTTAATTTAGTTTTAATTAAAAAATCCTAAATTTGGGTTGTTTAAATAAAAATGGAATTGATATAAAAGACTAGTAGTTGGGATTTATTGAATTGGAATCCTTGTGGGAATGATATTTTTCTTATCATTTTATTACTTGTTGACCGTGTATACTTGCACGTATTCATTGATTGCAAATCGACCAACATTAACTGCCTAACCCAAATTAGTCAAACAATTAAAGAAAAAAAAGAATAATTTCTTTATGGGTCTTTTTGTCTTTGACTAAGGAATTCAATTTGTCAGATAATTGATTATAGACTTAACTGAACTTAGCTGGCATATTTGTTGATTTATAGTCCGAGTTAAACTGAACAACAAATGCCAAGCTATTGAACTAAAATTAATTAAGTTATCTTATCCGTTGATTAAATGATTATGGCTAAGTTATTATACACCACAACCACCAATGTCGTATAGTCTAACTAATCAGCTATAATACATACTTGTTGATTATAGGAATATGTTCATAGTGGAACATGCAATTCAAGTGAAATAACCAATAAATACCTAGTTATTGATTACAACTATAAACCAGATTTAAATTATTATATCATTTGATTAGTTAATTATACTTAACATAACATACAACATATAACCATTAATGTCAGATAATATTGAATAAAATCCTGATAATAATTATTGAGATATGTTGAAACCTTTATAACCCAGATCAATAAACCGTTAGGCAAAGTGCAGAGCAATTTAATAACACCATATGAAGGTCTAGATGTAAGAAAACAATTGTGATTGAACACACAACTAAGTCCAAGTTAACATAACAAGTTTCAAATCTAATAAACTACCTAAATTCAACAGTTAATTAAGAAGTGTTGGCTTAACAAGTTATTGTTGTAGAAACTAAGCTAATGCTACTAGAATGAAAAAAAACTTGATGTTCTGAACTGGATGTATATGTCTTTTTTAAAAATGGAGTTCTCTTATCTATAGAGTTGTTAGGAAGCTTCTTAGCTGCCCACTTAGTCATGTTCCCTTGAAACTTGACCTATGTACTCACTTTCTGCTAGTGCGTCAGTTAGTTGAACGTGGTCTGCCCACTTTGTTGATTTAAAGGAACGTGAGTCTTCACTTGTTTGCTTTATTTATTTGACTTATCTGTTACGTCCCTTGTATTTCGGTCAACTCTATTAGTGCAACAGTTAATTGAACCTGGGCTTTCCATGTTGTTGATTTGAAAGAACGTGTGTATCTAATTGTTGCTCCATGTGTTTGTCAACTTCAAACACGTCTTCAACTGTCCCCCTTGATTTTCAGCTTAGTTGGTAATTCTTGTCTAAATGCTTTTAGATAACTCATCAGTTGTTGTCGTCACCCAGTTAACCGATAATTGTAGTTAGCCGAAAATCATTTAACTCAAAACTAAAATTTTGGAATTTGTGTGCAAACAAATATTTTTTAATTTTGATATATTGAACCTTAATATCCCTAAATATATATAATAAAAATCTTTCGATCACGATGTATAATAATTGATCAGTATAAGGGTATATTTTTGATAATTTCACTCTTATATATATTTGAAACTATAAATAATTGTAGAAATGTTATTAGTGTGTGATTGAAGGAAAAAAAGAGAAAAAAAAAATTAGAGCCAGTATAGACGATACATCTTTAAAAGAGTAAATTAACCTTTCATTTTGAGTCACGTGATTTATTATGATAATTAATGCTAAATCCAGTGGTTAATAGGTTTTACATTATAAAATTCTGAGATGTTAAGGTTTAATATCTTAATTCTAAAACTGAAACGCATGTGTTCAAGTTCTAAAATACGAAAAAAAAATAAAAAAATTAAAGTGTACTTTACATTTCATGAAGTTTATTGTTATAATACTCCGTTAACATATATTTGTTAGGAATCAAAAATGGACATACACTATCTTTATCGTTAAATATAAGAACCAACGACCTAGATTAAAATTAAAAAATTCACCTCCGCTACTACTAGTAGCGAACGACGGTACTATTTTCAGTAACATACACTACTATTAGTAGCGGACGTAACCCGTCGTCTGCTACAAATAGTAGCGAACGTAAATTTTTCACTTCTAATCTCAGCCGTTGGTTCTTGTATTGGATGTAATCCATAGCATGTATTTGTTGTGGATCCTTATAGGGCATACACCATCTATACCATTGAAAACAAGAAGGAATGACCACGATTAGAAACTGAAAATCGACATCTGCTACTATTAGAAGCGAACGGTAAAAAAAATCATATTATCCGTTACTAATAGTAGCAGTTGCTGATAAGAATAAGAGTTTGACTTAACAAATAAAAGTTTAGGGCTAATCAGAATATGAGTATAACTTTACTAATAAATGTTTAGGGTTTATTAGCCAAGATTTAGAATTTATTAACCAGAGTTTAGGGTATATTAACTACGGTTTAGGGTTTATAAATCCTAAACCCTGGTTAATAAATATTAAACCTGGTTAATAAATCATATACTCTAGTTAATAAACCACAACTCCTGTTTAATAAACCCTAAACAAGTATTGATAAAGTCAAACCCTTATTTTGATTAGCGGCAGCTACTATTAGTAGCAGATGGTATGTATTTTTTTACCATCAACGACTATTAGTAGCGGACGTCGATTTTCAGTTTCTAATCTTGACAGTTCCTTCTTGTTTTCAATGGTATAGATAGTGTATGCTCTATAAGGATTCATATCACGTCCGCTACTAATAGTAGCGAATGAAGGTACTATTTTTACCGGCATCTACTACTATTAGTAGCTGACATAACTCGTCGACTACTACTAATAGTAGCAAACGTGAATCTTTCACTTATAATCTCAGTAGTTGGTTCTTGTATTGGACGTTAATGATAATGTTTACCCATTTTTTATTCATAGCAAGTACTTGTTATGGATAATTCATATATATATATATATATATATATATATATATATATATATATATATTCATAGTATGTATTTTCTATGGATCCTTATAGGGTATGTAGACACTTAAATTTCTGTATTCCTGTTACTAACCTTGCAGGTGGGCAGAATCGTCTTCCAAAGATAACCCTGGAGGTCAAATCAGCTCAATCCCGGAGACAACCCAGGGATACTCAGTTTTGAATCTCAGAGACAACCACGAGATACTAAGTTTCAGTCCTGGAGACAACCCCGAGAGTTTCAGTTCCAACCTCGGAGACAACCCCGAGGAATGCAGTTGCAGTTCCGGTGATAACCCCAGAAAAGTCCGTTTTAATCCCCAAAAGTCAGCTTCAACCTCGGAGATAACCCCGAGGCACTCAATTTCAACCCCGGAGATAACCCCGAGAGGACATTCACACCTCAGAGACAACCCTGAGGACATTCAGTACTCACAATAGACCAATCTCAGAGATAACCCTGAGCAACGACTGCTAAATCAGCCCAGAACCGGAGATAACCCTAATGAGGGGCAAAATAATAATTTTGCCACCTCGATCCCACATTTGCGCCGTCTCAACAACAATTCAACCGACATTCTACACAGAAGTGTCCTATAAGAACCATAGCTCCAAATCCCGAGTGACTACTACACAAGCCAGCACACCGAATAGAATTTGAAGACTTGAATATCTGGTCATGGAACCATCTTCCCGGCTTCGTACAACCTCTTATCCTATGTTATTGTGTAGCTCTCGACAACAACATTCCAGAAAGGTATTATACACCTCAATCGGATGCCCGGATTGAAAGTTATGAAGGTTCGAGCGGACAACGCGTTGCATATGTGCACATACTTTGAGACGGTGGGCCCACGGAGCCCGGGGCACCCCGGGTAGCCGCAGGTGGACCTGCAGCTGCCGCAGGTACACCTGCGGCTCCCCCCTCTATAAATAGAGGGCTTGGGATGGCCATTTAAAAAAGAAAAAAGGCGAGGAAACCTTGTCTAGTTCACTCCATACACACTTCTAAGGGATAAAGGAGAGGAAACCTTGTCCATTATACTCTGTACATTGAGTACTTTCCTTTTCAAACACCTGTGAGCTTGTGTTTTGCTATATTTTATCGGTGGAAACCGAGTATTCATTCATTTAAAGCCATTTTAAGTCTTCTTGGCAGCCCACTATAAGACACCTCATATTTCTTAAAGCCTTTTTCCACTTTCATTCATATATAGTTATTCACATTGAGAGTCGTGTTGTGTGCGTATGCCCCATCCGTCCGTGACTTTTATTGCTTATATATATATATATATATAGAGAGAGAGTCCAGATTTTAAGCTCACCCTTTCCCAACTCACTCGAGCTCACCCCCCCTTTAGCGACGGAAACGACGACGATTGGTCATCTGGCCATAAATATCATACTTTTAGCGACGCTATATGTTGTCCGTCAATAAAAGTATAGACGACGGTTGTATGACCAAACCGTCGCCGCTTCCATCGCTAAATGGGGTGAGCTCGGGTGAGTTGATAAAAATGAGCTTAAGATCCCGGCCGTATATATATATATATATATATATATATATATATATATATATATATATATATATATATATATATATATAGAGAGAGAGAGAGAGAGAGAGACTCGAAATTTTGTATTTACATTACTAACTTGGCAGTGAGGCAAAATCATCTTCCAAAGTTAACTCTGGAAGTTAAATCAACTCAATTCCAGGTATAACCCCGAGATATCTAGCTCTAGTCCCGGAGACAACCCCGGGAGTTTCAGTTTCAACCTCGGAGACAACCCTGAGGAATACAATTCCAGTTCCAAAAATAACACCGGAGAAGGTAGTTCCATCCCGGAAATAACACCGGGAATTTCATCATCAACCTCGGAGATGACCCCAAGAAGTGCAATTGCAGTTCCAGAGATAACCCCGAAAAAGCTCATTTCAACCTAGCAATCAGCTTCAACCTCGGAGATAACCCCGAGGCACTCAGTCCCAAACCCAGAGATTATCCCAAGAGGTCAAGCACACCTCAGAGACAACCCTGAGGACATGCAGCACTTGCAGTAGCCCAATCTCAGAGATAACCCTGAGCAATGACTAATATATCCGCCCAAACCGGAGATAACCCCGATGAGGGGCAAAATTGTCATTTTGCCACCTCAATCCCACATGCACGCCATCTCAACACATTTAAACATACATTCTACACAACAGTGTCCTACAAGAACCAATAGCTCCAATCCCGAGTGACTACTACACAGGACAACACACTGGATAGAATTTAAAGACTTGAAGACCAAAGGCATGGTCCCATCTTCCTGACTTCGCACAACCTCTAATCCCATGTCATTTGTGTAGCTCTCGACAACAGCACTCCGAAAAAGGTCTTATACACCTTAATCGGATGTCCGGATTGAAGTTCTAAAAGTTCGAGCGAACAACACATTGTATGCATGCAAGTACTCCGAGATGGCGGGACCCGCAGAGCCCGGGGCACCCCAGGAAGCCGCAGGTCCACCTGCGGCTCCCCCCTCTACAAATAGAGGGCTTGGGGTGGCCATTTGTAAGAGAAAAAAGGCAAGAAGCCATGTCCAATTTGCTCTGTATACACCATGAACTGAGTGCTTTCTCCTTTTAAACATTTGTGAGCTCATATATTGCTATATTTTACTGGTGGGAACCGAGTGTTTATCCATTTAAAGATATTGAAGTCTTCTTTGGTAGTCCACTGTAAGCCTTCTTACACTTCTTAAAGCCTTTTTCCACTATTGTGCACACACTGTTCTTCACGTTGAGAGTCGTGTTGCGTGTGTATGCCGGACTTGATCAAGTGGCTTTTTTATTTCTTTTCGTATATATATATATATATATATATATATATATATATATATATATATATATATATATATATATGGACTAAAATTATCGAGTTATGCCTCGATTGAGCCTAGAATTAACATCCTGGCGTTTATATATATATATATTATTACCATCAAACTCTATTTGATTGAGCCTAGATATAATATTCTATATGCGTTTATCACTTTTATATATATATTTATATTTTTATCGGGCCTAGATTTTACTTATTGGCCTTTTATTGCTTTATTTACATTTAAATCAAAATCTGAGTTTAATTAAGTAGCGGTTGATCATTCTCTTGCTTTATTTACATTTTGTCCTTTTAGAATTTACTTCATGGTGGTTGATCTTCTTTACTGTTTTATTTACATTTCCAATCCCCCATGGAGTTGTTTAAGTAGTGGTTGATATATATATATATATATATATATATATATATATATATATATATATATATATATATATATACTGCTCTTATATATTTACATTTTCAGCATGAAGTTCGCTACGTGGTGGTTGACTATCTGTATATTTATATTTACAGCTTTTATATATATAACTGTTTATAGCTTTCATACAAACTGCTACATCATGTGAGCCTAGAAATCATGTGATCACAGATTCAGTCTCCTAAATCTAGATTCAGTTCCCATGATGGACATTTTCAGCTGTAATCAGCTTGTACATTATTGACGGTGTTTGAATTTCCTTAGATGGCTTTCATGCCCACAAGGAATTCGGCATTGCTATGTATATTATTTTCTCGAAGATGCATCGCATCTCGAAAATAAAAGCAATCAAGCTAAACACTTAATAAAATGGAAGTATCAAAGGCTTCAATTACAATTGAGCATAAGGGTTTGAAAAAACCTCTTTTACAAAACATCATTGCTATATCTTGTTAAAACTGAATTTTTATACAAATTCAAACCCTTTGTATATACTGCAAACGAGGCATAGCACTACTTCAAAATAACTGCACATTGACCACACACACACACACACACACACACACACACACACACACACACATTCATATAACAGTTTAATTGAAAAGTGGTCACACCGTGGTAACACGGATGTCTGAAGTGCCTAACACCTTCCTTTCGCATAATCAAGCCCACGAATCTCTGGTTTCCACAGACCCGGTTTAGCGGTGTTACATCACTTGGTCAATGTGCAAACCTTTTCTCGATTGAGTTGTACAACCATTTAAAAATACCAATGGGCGACTCTTACAAATCCAATCATCGACATATACATGTTAGACCTTTTCACAACTTGTTTTTTCAAATAAATCTCACTAACATGAGAACACCAAAAGACAAACGAAAAAAAAAAGGTAAAAAAAATCGGCGTCGACAATATATATATATATATATATATATATTTTACATTTCATGTCCTGCTTGGAGTTTACTTCGTGGAAGTTAATTGTTCATATATATATATATATAACTATTTATATATAAAACTATTTATAGCTTTTACACATACTGCATCATCATGTGAGCCTAGGAATCATATGATCACAGATTCAGTTCCTGAATCTAGATTCGGTTCCCGTGATGTACATTTTTAGCTGCAACCAACTTGTAAATTATTCACGGTGTTTGAACTTCCTTAGATGGCTTTCATCCCCATAAGGAGTTTGACACTGCTATGTATCTTATTTTCTCGAAGATGCTTCGCATCTCGAAAATAAAAGCAACCAAGCCGAACACATAATAAAATGGAAGTATCAAAGGCCTCAATTACTATTGAGCACAAGGGTTTGAAAAACATGTTTTACAAAACATCACTGCAATATCTCATTAAAATTGAAATTTTATACAAAATTCAAACCCTTTGTATATAGGTGCAAACGAGGCATATCACAACTTCCAGATAATTGCATATTGACCTACACACACATTCAGATAAAGTTTAAATTGAAAAGTGGCGGTAACCGTGTCACCACGGAAGTCGGGGGGTACCTAACACCTTCCCTCCGCTTAATCAAGCCCCCGGACCTTAACGAATCTCAATTTCACAGACCAATTAAGTAGTGTCACATCACTAGGTCATTGTGCAAACCTTTTCTCGGTTGAGTTGGTGCAACCATTTAAAAATACCAACTGGCAACTCTTACAGTCCAATCATCGACATATACATGTCAGACCTTTTCAAACTTGTTTTTTCAAACAAATCTCACCTAACATAAGAACACCAAAAGATAAGAACAAAAAAGGACAAATAAAAATCCCGACGTCGACAGGTGGTGACTCTGCTGGGGACATCCAGTAAGAGGGCTTAAGCCGTTATTCAAAGCTTTTTAGAATATTTTATCTGCTTGTGTGTGGATGTTGCATTTATATTTGAATAAATGTGTACTAATGCATTTACTTATTGCATTTAGTGCTTTGCACTATATCTGCATGTGATATTAGTGCTTCGCATATGTCATCATTTCCATATGGTGAGACGTGTTGTATGTGAATGTATGTTGTGTGGTCCCTCCACCAGGAGGCTATCCTGTCGGTGTTTATTTACTAGACTCGTAGGGAGAATAATTCCAACGAGGCTCAGGAAAGGTACCACCCAGATTCGCTCCAGTTGAAAGACCGGATGAACTTTCCGTCGAGTAAATTACGATGATCTGGGAACCTTCATGCCAAAAATCCGCGAGAGTAACCTAAGATAGGTCAGCCTCTAATAAACCAAACGCGGAGGGAAGTCTCTTCATACCTTCCCATTTTAATTACTTATAATTTCAATTACTTGTAACTTCATTTCCATGTAATTCTCAATATAATGGAAAGTATAAAGGAATATGTGTACTGTTGGGTAAAATCTAATTACGCACAACACGCAAGTATACGTGGTCAACAAGTAATAAAGTGAAAGTAGAGTATCGTTCCCACGAGGAATTATTAATACAAATTACCAAATACTAGCTCTTAATCAAACTAATTTTATTTAAACGAACAATTTAGGATTATAAATTAAATTATCTAATTACACTAATTCTAATTACCACTAATTAAAAATTAGATTATGGAGATTTAAGATCACACCTTCACTTATTGCTTCATTTAAATTAACACACTTCTCATCAATTATTCTCTATCCCGAATTGTTAATCAAGAACACTAAAGTAGATAAAACCACCTCTCAATGCATAATACCCATAATCACTTAAATCCACAATTGATAGAATTAAGCAAGATACCCTAATTAACTAATCCACTATATCTCTATATGAATTACAATTAAAAAGGATTTAAAGCACAAGTTCTCTATAAGATTACATATGGCGTAAAGGCATATCTCTATCCTAAACACGAATCATGAATTCCATATATGCAGAAATCACAAACACATGCTATCGTGATCAGATCTAAATCTAAACTTCATCTCTCGAGTTCATATAGATTATCACGGTAATTGATGACCAATCAATTAAACAATTAAGTCCAAATCACAATAGACAATCCTCACAATAGAACATAATAATTGATAGCGAATCATATTAAAATAAACTACACAATAAGATCCATTGTAATCTCAAACAAAGAATCAGTTCATTGAATTAAAACTAAGAATCCACACTTGAATACACATTAAAAGACAAGAATACGATTAAGGAAAAGAAGTGAATCTGTTGTCGGCAAATTCGTCCTCCGTCTCGCTCTTGATATTGATTTCCAATGGCTTCCAAGTGCTTCAATCTCCAAATCTCATAAAAACTAGTGTTTTCTCCTATTCTACTCTAATCTAATCTAATGAAATCCTCTCTCTCTCCTCTAATCCTTGTGATTCTCCTCCTTTTATATGTCTCTTTATATGTCTTTAAGTCCTCTTAGAAGTCCTTGAGTCAATCAGATCGAACCAATCCTTCTTGGACTCAAATTCGGACAAAAAATAACTTTTCTGCGCGTACCCCCGCCCCGGCGGGGGGTATAAGGCTAAAAGGGCCCACCCCAATGGGGGTCCCTACTATTTTGCAGCTTGTATGCCCGCCCCAGCGGGGGTTTTGTGAAGAGAGAGCCCGCCCAGGCGGGGGTCCTTTTTCTGCCGTAGTGTCCTTTGGTAAAATGGCCATAACCTTTGATCCGGGAGCAGTTACAGGGCCTGTCACATATCAAATCGAAGATATCAACGAGTTCTACAACTTTGATTCTTTGAGAATTGAGAAATTATGGCCGAAACATGATCGAAATCGAGCTTGAAGTAGATGTTATGTAAATTATAATCATGAGAACTCTTAGCTTTGATCTTCGTTGATAAAAAGGCCATAACTCTCGCATCCGAACTCCGATTGGGATGATTCAAGATGTTCCGGAAAGCTAAGAAGAAGTTCTACAGTATAATCCAAGTTCCAAGCTAAGAACATGCATCTAACTTGGTGTTAAAATCCATGTAATCTCCCCTTCTTGTATTTGCTTGCATATTTTAGTCCAAAAGATGTCCAAATTGCTTTTCATTGCTTCTTCATGAATAAAAAATAACATAAAATGTATGAAAAGTAACTAAGAAACATAGGTTTAAGCAACTAATTCAAGTACTAGATACCGGATAAGTAGGTATAAAACCTACTTATCATGTACATGCATTCCCTTTTATATCAAAACCTGTCATGCTATTTTGTCATGTAAATAACTGACATCCATTTTGCAGGATAATACTCCTAAAATGGGCACATTACATAGCATGTAACCTTTCTACATTCCGTAAGACTAAACTACATAAGTCTTTTTGTAGGGAAGAAATTGGTCCGGTAACCCGTTCCAAGTCCAAAAAGGTAATAAGCCTACAGCCAAGCATGGCTACAACTGGCCAGTCTAATCCTACTCCTGTCTCTCATGAGAAGTTCGATGGATTAAGCAATCAAATTACAGAGTTGGTTGTTCTGCTCAAAGAACTACACAAGTCCACTTAGGGTCCACAAATACCCATACATACAGAATCCTCTGCACATGGAGGAAACCAGGGTCCGGACAAAGAAGTTCCAGTACTTGAGTCTCAGTTGGACAAAACCAAAAAACCCCCTGAAATCACCTATCTCAAAGAAGATCCAGACATTGGTGATATTAAGAGAAAAGTCCTACAAATGGAAGAGACCATTCGGTCCATCAAAGGGGTTGGAGCACATGGGAGTGTTTCATATTCAAACCTTTGTATCTTCCCTGGGGTTCATTATCCAGAAAAATTCAAGACTCCCGATTTTGAAAAGTATGATGGATTAGGAGATCCTTACACACATTTGAAGGTATTTATTGGAGAGCTCGGATCTTATGTCGAGGATGAAAAGCTCGAATCAAATTGTTTTTAGAAAAGTCTAACGGGGCTTGCGGGCATGGTATACCGTTAGACAACTCAAGATTCATAGGTGGGAGGAGCTAGCCCATGCTTTCCTCGGTCGAGACTGATTCCAAACTTAGATGGCTCCAGACCGGTATCAAATTACCCAGGTCAAGAAACAAGTCAATGAGTTTTTCAGAGAGTATGTCCAAAGATGGAGGCATCTGGCTGCTCAAGTTATTCTATCTATGACTGAGTCTGAAATGGTGATGACCTTCATAGACATTCAAGAAGCTACCTTCTATGAGAGGGTCTTAGCTGGCATAAGCAAACCATTCTCTAAAATGATCAAACACGGAGAGATGGCTGAGATGGGATTAAGTCAGGAAAGATTCAAGACCTTGTCGCTTTAAAACCTGTAGCTGAGCACATCCAGTCTGGAAGTTATGGAAACAACCCCCAGAGGGTCCATAAGAAGAAAGAGGAGGATGTTTCCTTGATACTACAAGGACAAAAGGCAGTCAGAACATGCCTATTCAGAGGAAAATCTACTCCACTTTCCAAGCACAGTCTTTAAATCCTCTATTTTCGAAAATTGGAGAAGTCAGACGTACTCAAGTGTTCACACCCTTAGGGGACTCACTCGAAAACATTCTCAAACTTCTGAAAACTCAGAAGAAAATTATTCATCTTTTTCCACCCGCTAACCTAAGTGGAAAGGGTTTCGATGCTAGTAGGAAGTGCGCTTACCATGCTGGAGCTCCAAGCCATGACACTCAGGATTGTTGGGCCCTGAAGCAGAAGATCCATGATTTAATTGACAATGGTGAGATCGTGGTGACTAAACCTGACCAACCCCATGTGCAAGACAACCCTCTCCCTTAACACAAGGAAGAGGAGGTTAATATGATTAATTGGAGCAGTGGACAGAGCTCCTATTATGCTGGTGGATCATCCCAAATTAGCAAGGACAATGTTGACAAATTGGATTATGCATAGTTCCAGTTTATGATGGAACGAAAAATGAAGGCTCTTAGTGAGCAAGTCAACCAATTGGCAGAACTGGTGGTTCATCAGCACCAAGTCACACGTCAATTATTCAACTAGGAACATGCTAGCCTCTTCCTCTTATTACAAGTACTCCCCCACTTACTCCAGAAGGTGAAACACTGGAGGATAAAATTGCAAAAAGAGCAAAAGCTAAAGCCCATCGGGACTTCACCAACAAAAGGGAATTTACCTATTTAGGCCAACCGATGGAGGAGATATTGCAGATGTTGATTAATGAGGGAAGAATCACAACTTTTCTACCTCCAATCAGCTAACGCTCAAGACGGTTTGATTCTAATGGAGTGTGTCAATACCACTCCCACTCTCGCGGTTACAGCACTGAAGAATGTTGGGTACTCCACCATCTTATTTAGAACCTGATTGACAGCAGTCTGCAGATGGCAGACAATGACGCTGTTTTACTTGAGAGTAAGGACACATTTCCTACAAGATGGAAGGATGTCGTAGCAATTATATCCTCTGAGGAAGATTTGGCTGCCACACCACATACAATACAACCAATTCAACTCAAAGGTGTTGAAAATCCTTTGAAAGTGGCTACGCCAAAGCCAATCATATTGCCATTCAGACCACAATATCCTGTTGTTAGCCTACAGAAAGTGCCATGGAATTATAGAGAGGCTGAAGGATCCACATCTAATATAACTGTTGCAGTGTCGAAAGAAAATCTATTGTATCTTCCCCAACGGGTGATGAAGCCTACCATCAGATCAAAGGGGAAAGTTCCCATAGAGAAGATTGAAGAATTCCTCCTTACTATGGGACACAATGAAGCCAAGGTGGTTTTAAGCTTGAAAGAAGCTCCACAACAGATTTCTATATTGGACTTGTTTTTCTCTTCAGAAGATCACAGGAAGGTCTTACTGAGAGTCTTAGAAGAAGCCTACTTGCCAAAATTAGTGGATGTTGAAAAGTTCCATCATCTGGTGGATCACATCTTTAATAGTAATGTGATATCCTTCACCGATGATGACATACTTCCCGAAGGGACGGGTCATTGCAAACCGTTGTACATAGAGGTTGTGTCTTTCGGATATATGGTGGGATGAGTGCTTATAGATGGGGGATCGACCTTAAACATCTGCCCTTACGCCACCTTGGAGAAAATGAATATCAATCTCAACAGGATCCGAAGCAGCCATACAATTATCAAAGCTTTTTATGGATCCAGACGAAATGTTGTCGGAGAGATTGAACTACCTGTGGAGATTGGTCCACATACAATTTGTGTATCCTTTCATGTGCTCAGGATAGCTACAGGGTATAACCTACTTTTGGGAAGACCATGGATTCACATGGCTAGAGCCATCCCTTCCACCCTCCATCAACAGCTCAAATACATCATTAACAGTAGCCTAGTCACTGTTAATGCTTAGCCAGAATGTCCTGTACAAGGTGACATACCACTCATTAGTTTCAATGCAGAAGTTGAGCCTGTCAGCTTCCAGGCCCTTGAGGTGAACAACACTCACTATCAACCCATTGGGGTGCCACCTCTGATTCCCAGAATTTCTGCCAAAGTAATGTTGACAAGTCAAGAGATGATATATTTAGGTTTTCAACCTAGACAAGGGTTAGGAAAGGATCATCAAGGCATCAAGCGCCCAATTCAAGCTCCCAATCAAACAGGGACAATCGGGCTAGGCTACTCTTCTGGGTCCACTCACAGGAACCCACACAAGAACAAACAAGTTCCTTCATCTTCAGCCACACGGCGATTGCCTAAACCTACAGATGGTGAGCTTGTACGACCTTCATTAAAGGTTCCTGCCCATGTGGTAGCTATGTTGTTTCCTAAGCCGATACCGGTCAAAGGAAAGGAAGTCTTAATTCCAGATCCGGAGGTGGAAGAAAGGAATCAAAGGCGCAAAGAAGAGATATATAAACATCTGTCAAACATGCGCGCCATAGTCCATACGGAGGGTATGAACAAAGACATTTCGGATGATGATTGTCCAGACATCATGGTCATCATTCAGGAAAATGAGGACGATAACAACACATTTATCATTGCTGTCCACCAGGAATTCACCCTTGGCAATTGGAGCAGCGTTCCATGCATTTGCCGATAAGGGGTAACAATAACTGCTTACTTTTGATGTACAGTATTAGTAGTTGCTTTTGTCATTTCATGCTAACACTTTGTATGGTTGAACAGTTTCATATATTAAGCGAAAGCATTTTGTTTCAGGACTCTAAAGTTAGATGTGCCTAAACTTGCTGATGAGGTGTCTATTCACCACAAGGACTGTAACTTTGATGTAAAGTTGGACTCAGACTTGATGGAAATACAAGAGAACTATGAGATACCTCAGGAGATCAAAGAATGGGTCGAAGACAAACCCAAGCCAAATCTTGATCAAACTACCTATTTTAACCTCAGAACCTCAAAAAACCCCAAACAAATCCAGATTGGTAGGGACCTTACTCCAAACCAAAGGAATGACATGGTTACTCTACTGACCCAATTCTAGGATGTGTTTGCATGGTCTCATGAAGACATGGTCGGTTTGTCTACTGACATCATCATTCATCGCCTCCCCATCAAAGAGGGATTCAAGCCAGTCAGGCAGAAGCTCAGGAGATTAAAACCTGAGTGGAGTTTAAAAGTTAAGGAAGAAATTATAAAACAATTTTAAGCTGACATCATTATGGTATCAACATACCCTGAGTGGCTATCCAACATAGTCCCCATGCCTAAACTTGGAGGGAAGGTGCAAGTTTGCGTAGATTACAGGGATCTGAACAAAGCTTGTCTTAAAGATAGATTTCCCGTGCCATTCATCCACATACTCATTGACAATATTTCTCAGTATGACATGTACTCCTTTGCTAACTGCTTTGCGGGGTATCATCAATTCATGGTTGCTGAAGAGGATCGTGAGAAAATTGCATTCATCACTCCTTGGGGAACCTTTTGCTATAGACGATTGTCATTCGGCCTCATCAATGCCGTAGCTACCTACTAGCGAGCCATGGTGGCTTTTTTCCATTATCTAATGCACAAAGAGATAGAAATCTATGTGGATGACATCATTGTCAAGTCCTGAAGGGAGGAAGACCACCTAGATCATCTCAAAAAGCTCTTCAACAAGTTGCGTAAGTACAACTTAAAGTTGAATCCATACAAGTGCACCTTTGTAGTTAAATCAGGCAAGTTGCTAGGATTCCTAGTCAGCCACAAAGGGATTGAGTGGGATCCTACAAAAATCTAGGCCTTCACGGAAATGCCCATACCTTAAACAAAGAAGGAATATGGGGATTTTTGGGAAGAATCAACTTCATCAGCCGATTCATCTCCCAACTCACAGTAACCTGTGAGCCTATCTTCAAGTTTCTAAGGAAGAACTCCTCCATGAAATGGAATGGTGAGTGTCATAAAGCCTTCCTTACAATCAAATAGAAGCTAGTAAAAGCTCCTATTTTGATACATCCCAGGAATGGTGTTCCCCTGTTTATGTACCTGTCAATAATTGACAATGTCATGGGCTGCATACTGGGACAAAAAGATGATAGAGGCCAAGAACGAGCTATCTATTACCTCAACAAAAGATTCAACAGCAGTGAACACAAGTACACTCTGATTGAGAAAACTTGTTATGCTTTAGTATGGGCTTCCATGAGGTTACAACATTACCTCCATGGTCACACAACCCATCTCATATCCCGCGTGGATCTTCTTAAGTATGTGTTCAGCAAACCCATGTTAAACTGTTGACTATCCAAATGGCAGTTAATCCTACAGCAATTTGACATAGTCTACGTGACTCAAAAGTCTGTTAAAGGTCAAGGAATTGCGGATCAACTAGCCGCCGTACCTTCAGGGGATTTCAAACCCTTGGAAACATACTTCCCCAATGAAGGGGTAATGACAGTTCAACAACACCATCAGGACGATACACACCAATCATGGAGGATTTCTTTTGATGGAGCCATAAATATGGAAAGTGATGGAGCCGAAAAAGTTATAGTATCCATTTACGGGGGAACAGTATCCCATCCCCGTCAAATTGTAGTTTTTTAGCACCAACAACACAGCTGAGTATGAAGGTTGTATCATGGGGTTGAAACTTGCCCAATCAATGGGCATCAGACGGTTAACTATCTTTGGAGATTCCGAATTGGTAATCAGACAAACCATTGGGATATATCACACTAGAGAGCTACATTTATTGCCTTACCATTGGCAGGTTATACAGATTGCTTCAGAGTTCGAAGAAATATCCTTCCTCCACATTCCTCAGAATAGGAATGACTTTGTGGATGCGCTAGCAACTTTGGCCTCCTTGATCAGCATACTTGACAAGGAAGACATGCCAAACATCACATTTGTCCTACAAAAGGCTCCAGCCAATGGTAATTACATTGGAGAAGTATCGGATGAGCTACCTCCCATCCAACACCCTTGGTATCAGCATATCAAGGAGTATATGGGAGTTGAATCTATACCCGCTAAGGCGAGTGTAGCTGAAATAAAACGGATCCATCGAATGTCTATGAAATTCTACCTGAGCGGAGACGTACTCTACAAAAGAGATGCAGGACTAGGTCTTCTCAGATGTCTGGACAAAGACCAAGCTCAAAGGCTCATGGATTAAATCCATGGTGGAGTATGTGGCCCACACATGAGCGGCCCTCTACTTATCAAGAAAATCCTAAGAACAAGGCATTGTTGGCTCTCTCTCAAGGCTGACTGTGATGATCACGTCAGGAGATATTACCAATGCCAAATCCATGGGAATGCTATCCATGCCCCTCCAAGGGAGCTCCACAATATGAGTTCTCCCTAGCCCTTCTCAATGTGGGGAATGGACGTGATCGGGCCCATCGAGCCCAAAGCCAGTAATGGGCATCGATTTATCTTCACCATGATCGACTACTTCACCAAGTGGGTAGAAGCAGCCTCCTTCCCCAGGGTTACTAAACAAGTTATCATTGGTTTCATTAGAAATAATGTCATTTGTCGATATGGACAACTAGAGGTGATTGTGTCAGATAACGCTAAAAACCTCAACAACCTAATGATGGAGGAGTTATGTAGTAAATTCCACATCAAACATCTCAACTCCGTCATCTATCGTCCAAAGATGAATGGTGCTGTTGAAGTGGCTAATAAGAATATCAAAAAGATCATGCAAAAGATGTTTGCCAATCACAAAGGGTGGCCTGACTTATTGCCTCTGACTCTCTTGGCCTACAGAACGTCAATACGCACTTCAACTGGGGAAACCCCCTACTCATTAACCTATGGAATGGAAGCAGTGCTCCCCATAGAGGTGGAAATGGAATCCCTCAGAGTGTTGATAGACGCTCAGCTGGATGAAGACCAATGGTTACAAGATAGGTATCACCAATTGTCTCTAATAGATGAAAGTTGAGCCGCTGCCATCTTCCATGGTCAGTTATACCAATAGAGCATTGCCAGATCCTAGAACAAAAAAGTCCGACTACGGCAATTCAAAGAGCATGACTTGGTCTTGAAGAAAATTCTTGACAACCAAGATCAATCCAAAGGAAAATTTTCCCCAAACTGGGAAGGGCCGTTTGTTGTCAAGGAGGTATTGACAGGAGGAGCTCTCATATTACGGGAGATGGATGGCGATGAATTTCCACAACTCATTAACTCGGACACGGTAAAACAGTACTATGTCTGAAGTTACCAGCAAGTTAACATCCTGGTTTTGGATCACCAGATCCCCAGTCAGTTCAGGTTTTCAAAACCCTTCACTACATACAACTTTTCTTCACATCCGTTTACCTCATCAGGGATAAACATACCATCTAACTAGCAGCCTAGTTTCGGATCATCAGATTCTTCACTCAACTCCGGTTTTTAAAAACCTTTCACACCTTTAATTTGTCCCGCTCGGGATAAACATTTCATACCTTCAGTTTTTCCCACCAGGGATTAAACTTTTCACATCTTCAGTTTGTCCTGTACATGGGATTAAACTTTTCATCTGTAGTCTGTCCTGTACATGGGGTGAACTATGCAGACCTGATCTCCCCTATGACGCCCCCAAAATAGGTACACATCACCCATCTTGGGTCGTCAGATACAAGGTACTGAATACAAATACAAACTAATTATACAACAGTCGTGTAAAATACGACAAAACATAGATTGAGAGTTTTAATAAGAATATTGTCATCTAGACAATATCCACACTCAAAGGATTCCTCAATACATTTATTATCACACTATTTAACAGAATAGTGAGGACTACTAATACTATCATCTGGACCGTCACTCCGTTCCCCGACTAGTCCCGGCTACGTTCTCATTTCCTGAAGAGAACAGTTAAAGAAAGGGGTGGGCTCAACTAGCCTAGTAAGAAATATTATGACTAAGATAATGCAGAATAAATTATCATTAGTCTTTAACAATGTTAAACTGATAAAATACAATTGACATCAAGTTTAATGCGGCAATGAATAAGCAATCCATTAGAAGAGTCAAGTAGAGCATGATATCTACTATCTTCTATGATTTAAAATGTTTTCATCAATTTTTATCATTTGAGACTCAAACAATAAATAAACCTCATCATCGAGTCATCCCTGCTTTACGGGCCAAGGATATTCATTAAATTATCAATGATCATGACTATACCGAATAATCCATGGTCATAATCATACCAAAAACTGTCCGTTAATACACTACAGGCCACTGAGGACTTTTACCACATCATTTATAACATTACAGGTCATGATTATACTGAATAATCCATGGTCATAATCATACCAAGTTCATCTATGCACGTAAGACAAAGATGACTTTCATCATAATATAAGCATGAGGATGATGGCAATGACATAATAATTCAATAAAACAAGTTCAAGAATAAATTTTAAAGATTTATAAGTTAATTTATCTTGAACTCAATAATGTCCAAATTGTAAACATGATACTGCTTTGTGGAGTAAAATTCAAGAATGCTCAGAAGAATATTTCCATGAAAAGATACTGGATGAAGCGCAAATATCAAGGATATTCCACTAATTTCATGAAGTATAGAAGCCAAAATTTTAACCAAATGAGTATAATAGAATATATGAAACTGCAATGGATTTTCACCCGCCATGCGGTAATCCACGTAGACAGATCATTTCCACAATTTAATAAGAAATGAATACGAAGGGTCATTCACCATGCATGTGGTAATCCACATAGACATGTTATTCCAACAGAATAATAAAGAATGGAATAACAGAAGAATTCACCATGCATGTGATAGACCGCACAGACAAGTTATTCCAACAGAATAATAAATAATGGAACAAGGCCATGTGTAAACGCACAGACAGGATATTGGAATAATAAATAATGGAACTAGGTCATGCGTAAATGCACAGACATGATATTCCAATAGAATAATAGAGAATGAAATAACAAAAGACTTCACCAGGAATGCGATAGACCGCACAGACATATTATTCCAACAGAATAATAAATAATGGAACCAGGTCATGTGTAATACGCACATACAGGATATTCCAACAGAATAATAAAGAATGGAATAACAAAAGAATTTCACCATGTATGCGATACTTCGCATATACAGGTTATTCCAACAGAATAATAAGGAATGGAATAATAGAAGAATTTCACCATGTATGCGGTATTTCTTAGATATACAAAGTTATTCAACAGAATAATAAGGAATGGAATAATGAAGAATTTCACCATGTATGCATGTATTGCCATATACAAAGTTATTCCAACAGAATAATAAAGAATGGAATAACAGAAGTTCTCTTCATGAATATGAAAGAAATAATACCCCTTACGAGTACAACAAATAATATCCCTTACGTTATAAAGAAGAGTACTCCGACGATTAGGGCGGGGATATACTTGAAGAAAACTTGCACTACGCTCAAAGCTTTCTTAAACTCTAAAGAAATACGCTCAAGATTATAGAAGAAGAATTCTCTGAACTTCTGGTGTGATTTCAATTCTAACTAAGCATCCTATTTATAGGAAAATAGAAAGGATACTATGCAATATAATATAATATATATATATTATTTAAAATCTAATAAAATAATTAACTTTATAAAAGTATTCATTTTATATAAAAAGATTTTACTATGCAAACACTATACATAATAAAATATATTATATTCTAATTATTGTCTAATAAAATAAATAACTTTATAAAAGTATTTTGTTTTATATAAAAAGATTTTACTATGTAAAATACTATGCATAATAAAATATATTATATTCTAATTATTATCTAATAAAACAAATAACTTTATAAAAGTATTCCGCTTTATATAAAAAACTTTTCTGCTTTTATTACATTAATAATACTAATAAAACAAAATTTATATATATATATATATATATATATATATATATATATATATAAACTTTATTGACTTCATAAAAAGACACCTCAATATATTTAACAACATTTATCATCATTATTATAATTCACAATATTAATCAACCGGATCGCTCCTGTGAAAGAGGGGCTTTCCAATAAGGATTTCTCCCTATTAGCGCGAATTAGGTGACCAAACCTCTCCTTGGCGTAACTTCTAGACATCGTTAATATTGCAAATAATAATATTAATAACTTTGTTATCTCAATTATTGATTTAATAATATATAAAATATCGATAATAATTGAATCAAATAACGTGAGATACTATTCAACAATTATTCGTAGCAATAATTTAACAAAACCGAGTGACTTCTCACGTAAACATTAATAATCAATACCGCAGTATTACTATGCAACCACGCCAGACATCGTATTTTTTTACATCGGGTGTTTCAACAGCTTAATGGTAAAACTTCCGCCGTTATTTTTATAAAAATATTTTTGTCGCTTTCTCAATCCGACAATAATTACATTGTGAGGTCCACTAATGATTGTGCCATCGCATTTAATATTTCTTGTTAAAACGAATATTCCCCGACCAATCGAATATTATATAACAACTTGCATACTTTTCAAAATTTCTAAATATTACCCACAACTATAACATTATATCAAATTTACTCCATAATATTCAAAAATGATATTTATTGAAAATTCATCTTTATTCATAAAAATTGGGGTCTTACATCCCCAATACACGGGAGTACGTAGGAAACCCTTTATTGGTCTGGTCTCACCATAAAAAAATAAAAAACATCTCTACACCCTTTTCACATACAACTTTGAACCTTTTACACCAGGTTCGAACTACGCAGACCTGATCTCCCTTCTTCAATGGGAGTACGCAGGCAGCCATTCATGGTTCGGTCTTATCCCTACCAAAATATAAAAACTTGTCAACGGTACTACGATCATCCTTCAATCCACCACACTTCATCGGTTTAGACCAAAGGGATGGAATTACCTGGTCTCCCCCACATAAATGGGAGAATCGATGACCATCTAAGCTGCGGTTTAATCTTCAAAGAGAAACACCAATCCATAAGAGATGGAACTTGTGACGCCCCCAATTTCAGACACTCATATCTCAAATTTAATTCGTCACATGCCAATTCTAATATCATACTAAAATCATCAACAATAGAAATAATAGAATAATTTATATTGATATAATATAAATATTCGCGTCCCAAGGTACCACAACCATCACTATAACAATCCAGTGATTAAACTAAAACATAACTTAATCATCCTTAAATACATCATAATAATCATAACAATAATAATAATACTTCTACACTTAAAGGACTAAGTTATTCTGTAGCCTTGCCCTTTCCCTTGTCCTTTCCCGATGTACCGCTTTGCTCTGCCTTAACTGTAATGTTTTTAGGGAAGCAAGAATGAGCAACAAGTTTGCCCAACAAGTAATATAGCAAGAAGAATAAGCAGTTATAGCATTTGAATCTTTAAGGGTATAACAATAATTGATAGTTCAAGGATATCAAGAAATATCAAGAGTATTCAATGGGTGTCACTATAAACTGAAGGATATCAACAAAATTTTAGGATTTATTAATTTTAAGGTTCAATAAGAATGAACACTGAGCAGTCACTAAGGACTAAGAACTCTTACTAGAATTAACAGTATTATACTGCAATCCAATATAAACAAGTATAACATGTGATCAGCCTAAACTACCCAACGTTCATTTAATCATACTCATGTGCGCACGTCGGTTCCCCGATAATATAAAATTTCCCCCTTTTAAGAGGGTTGTTCACTTCACTAGATTTACAAGAGTCTGCACCAAATCGATTGGTTTGGATAGCTTTCTTAACACGTGATTATGGTTTAGCCGAATCAAAGGCTTAGACCATTTTTATAATGCATTTATGAACGATAAGTCCAATGCTTGTAACAATATTAAGGCATACAAATGATTTTCGAATAGTAATAGATGTTTGCTTGATATAGGTATGGCAACAATTCGGGTTATACAATATACAATGCAAAGAATTTAGAAAACTTGAATTCAATTATGAAAATCAAACGAAGTTAGAGAACTCGCACAAAATCTAAAGTTGTGAGAGTTAGGAGAGTTGCCTTTAGCGTTGATTACCACTTATAGCGTAAAATCACCTCAATGAACTATGTTATCATATTTATATATGTATAGGTATTCATTACTCACACACACTTGATATACATATTTTTATACTTGATAAGTGGATTTTATATACACGATCCAATATCCATTTCATGCTTATTTGTTGTTAAATTCTTGTGGTCATGTTCAATTTTACTTGTTTTATGTTATTTCATGTGTAGAATGGTGGTTGTGGCATTCAACGTATGTTTGAAACTATTTGGTGTGAGTTGAAGTTAATTGGAGTAAAAATTGGAAAAACTTATGAAATTCAACATGTCGAAAATAAGAAGACAAGCATCGGCGTGTAATGCTAATTTTCACTATACACCCCATTAGATGGGGATCTTGATCTCGCCAACGGAAGGGATACCCGCTAGGAAGACCCAATTTATATCGTGTACCTTAGGGGTGGGGGGTCTTAAGTTGAGCTCGACAGAAAGGGATCCCGTCGGGGCGGGCCTAATTAGTGCATGAACACCCGCCGGGGCGGGGGGTGGAAAATCTGGATGTGTCCTGTTTTGATTAAACTTCTTATTGGACATGATTTCTAGCAACTTATATGACAATGAAACTCTAATTGAAGAAAATTACGGCTGGAGCTTGTATGCTAGATATCTAATACTTTATCAACAACAACTTGGAGGAGAGACAAGACATATTACGAAGATCGAATCTGAGTTTTTGGAGAGCAAGTGTGGAGGAGTACTTCGGGAGATTTTTAAGACAATCGCGAATCTAGTCTATGTGAAGGGTGTTTTTCAATATTCTTCGTGTTAGATTATTATTTGTAATTGAAAGAATGATTTCTATGAATTATTCGGTGTTTATTTCATTTAGTATGAACTAAATCATTTTTTAGGCTTATGATGGATCTTTAAGTGAATTGATGATTTTGTAAACTTTAATTTTCATTTCAATAATCTATCTCCAGTTTATCTATATTAATTTGAGCTTGAATCTATGAATTGCCTGATCAACAATTCTTTGTGGAATTGGATGGAATCGAGAGAGGATATTCAATTCTAGACCTAGTTAGTATAATATGTGTTCATAATTTTGTGAATAACTTAATCTTGATGAATGTTAAGGTAGAGATATGCTTGACATCGCATGTAATCGGATAGAGAACTTATTCTTAAATTTTCTTCAATTGTAATTCACATAGAGATATAGTGGGTTAGTTGATTAAGATGTTTAACGAATTTCTATCTTAACTGTGGATTGATGTTAATACGGTATTAGTGCATCGAGAGGTGGTTAATACTACTTTTGTGTTCTTGATTAATAAATTGGGATAGTGCATAGAAGTGGAATGAAGGTGTTAAAATCAAAGTGAAACTTAGGGTGAAATCATAAGTCTAATTCTCTAAAATTGTTTGAAATTTCCAGATTTTGATATTTATGATTGCTGTGTTATTTTAATTACTATTCAATTTAGAATCATTAGTTATAATTATTGAGTTGATTTGTTTAATAAAATTTGGGTTAATAGGAAATTGATAATTGTAAGTTAAGATTATTGCTAATTAGTCTTTGTGGGAACATACTCTACTTATCACTTTATTACTTGTTGACCACGTATACTTGCGTGTTGTGTGTAATTAGATTTTACCCAACAAGTTTTTGGCGCCGTTGCCAGGGACTGTATTTAGTATACTTCTTAATATTTTTTACAATATCAATTTAATTAATCCATTTTAACTTAGGCATTTGTATTTTTGTTTTGTGCTTCTTATTTCAGGTGTTGGAAGCAGTTTATGCAAACACGGTCCAAGAATCCAGACTTGCTGCCTTTTGAGGACGACATTGAGAAAAGGTTTCAGAGGTTGAGTAAGTGGATCAAGGAAACGAGGCAAGAATTCGAAACATCTAAAAAGGAAGAGAAAATGGCAGCCGAAGATCAGAAAGCGTTAAGGGACTTCGCCACACCCAAGGTGACTGAACTACAGTCAAGCATCACCAGGCCCGCAATAGCTGCTAACACATTTGAAATCAAGCCTAGGATGATTCAAATGATTCATAATTCAGTTCAGTTTGGGGGATTGGCAAATGACGATCCGATCGAGCATTTAGTCAGTTTTTTGGAGATTTGCGATACCTTTAGGTACAATGGGGTGTCGGATGATGCGGTGAGACTTCGCTTGTTCCCATTCACTCTACGGGATAAGGCAAAGAGTTGGTTGCATTCTCTACCACCTGGATCGATCACTACATGTGAGGATTTAGCGCAGAAATTCCTAGCCAAATTCTTTCCACCGGCGAAGACTGCAAAGATGAGGAACGAGATAACGATGTTTGAGCAACAACATGGGGAATCGCTATATGAGGCATGGGAAAGATATAAAGAATTGCTCAGAAAGTGCCCTCATCATGGAGTACCCAAGTGGCTGCAAATGAACAAATTTTACAACGGACTACATGGGAATCTCAGAACTAGTATTGATGCAGCGTCGGGTGGAGCATTTATGGCCAAGAGTTACGAGGAAGCATATGACTTGATTGAAACCATGGCGGCTAACAACTACTAGTGGCCCATAGCGAGAATGACACAGGCAAAGGAAGCTGTGGTTTTAGAAGTGGATGGTGTGACAGCTATACAAGCACAGATTGCAGCACTTCCGAAGAAGTTGGATGCGGTCACAATTGCACAAGCACAAGCACAACAAATTCAGCAAGTGGCAATAATATGTGAGTTATGCGCGGGGGAGCACCCAACAGATCAATGCGCTATAAATCCAGCATGTGTGCAATTTATGGGCAATTATAACAGAATTCCGCAGAACACATACCAGAACACATACAATCAAGGAAATAGGAATCATCTAAATTTTTCATGGAGCAATAACCAGCAGCAACAAGCTTCAAGATCATCATATCCACTAAGATTTCAGAACCATCAACAACCAGCTCAACATCAAGAAAGGAAATCAGATTTAGAGGAGTTGGTGATAAAATACATAACTAGCAATGAGGTGGCTATGAAAAATCACGCAATGGCTATGAAAAATCAAGAGATGGCTATGAAATCACAAGTGATGTCGATCAAGAATCTAGAGAATCAGATAGGACAAATTGCGTTGGCATTGAATAATAGACCACAAGGGACATTACCAAGTGACACCGAGAGAAATCCAAAAGGGTAACCATGAACAGTGTCAGGCAATCACATTGCGGAGTGGGAAACAACTTGAGGGTATTAATGCAGAAAATTCAACAGCTCCGGATGAAAAAGTTGAGGATAGAAATGTGAGTACAGAAAGTAAAGGCAAGGATAAGCAAGATAAGGAAACACAGCCAAGCAATAAACCAATTGCTTATCCACCACCACCATTTCAGCAGAGGGTCCAAAAATAGAAATTAGACAAGCAATTTGCAAAATTTTTGGAAGTCTTCAAGAAACTTCAAATCAACATACCATTTGCAGAGGCCCTAGAACAAATGTCGAGTTAAACAAAAATTATGAAAGGGATTCTGTCAAGGAAGAAGAAATGGGAGGATTTTGAGACAGTTGCACTAACCAAGGAGTGTAGTGCGATATTACAACAGAAATTACCACCTAAAATCAAGGACCCGGGGAGCTTCACTATTCCATTCACGATAGGGAATATGCATTTCAGCAAGTGTTTATGTGATTTGGGGGCGAGTGTAAACCTTATGCCATTGTTAGTATACTTAGAGTTAGGATTGCCCGCACCAAGGCCTACTAACATTTCATTACAGTTAGTGGATAGGTCAGTCATATATCCGAGAGGCATAGTAGAGGACATCTTGGTGAAAGTTTATAAGTTTATATTCCCCGCAGACTTTATCATTCTGGACTTTGAGGAGGACAAGAACATCCCAATTATCCTAGGGAGACCATTCTTGGCTACAGGTAAGACACTCATAGATGTACAAAAGGGAGAACTCACTATGAAGGTCCAAGATCAAGAAGTAAAATTCGATGTGTTTAAAGCCATGAAATTCCCTACGGACGAGGAATAATGTTTTCAAATGGATTTAATTGAGAAAATCATCAGTGATGATATGAGCAAGAGTTTGGTAAATGATCCGTTAGAAACAACATTATTGGGGGATGAAGAGGTCGACGATCCAGAATTGGTGGATTACCTGCAAATGCTAGACTCATTGCCACGAGTTTCCAGATTCAGAACATCATTTGAACCATTGAACACGGAGGAAGTAGCTGCAGAAAAACTAAAACCATCATTGGAAGAGCCACCAAAGCTGGAACTTAAACCACTCCCTAAACACCTCAGGTATGCATATTTAGGCAATTCAAATTCTTTACATGTTATTATTTCAGCTGCACTTAACGAATTGCAGGAAGAAAAGTTGCTGAGGGTGCTTCGGGAACATAAATCAGCTATTTGGTGGACAATTGCAGATAATAAAGGAATCAGCCCTTCATTTTGTATGCACAAGATCTTAATGGAAGATGAGGCAAAACCAATGGTGGAGAAACAATGACAACTTAATCCGATTATGAAGGAAGTGGTAAAGAAGGAAATTTTGAAGTGGTTAGATGCCGGTATCATCTACCCAATTTCTGACAGTAAATGGGTCAGTCCAGTTCAGTGTGTACCGAAAAAGGGAGGAATGACGGTGGTGCAGAATGAGGATAACGAGTTAATACCAACCAGAACAGTGACCGGTTGGCGGGTTTGCATGGATTACAGAAAACTAAACAAGGCAACCCGAAAAGACCATTTCCTGTTACCCTTTATTAATCAAATGTTAGTTAGATTGGCAGGACACCAATATTACTGTTTGTTGGATGGGTACTTGGGCTACAACCAAATAGTCATCGCTCCAGAGGACCAAGAGAAGACCACATTCACGTGCCCTTACGGCACATTTGCATTCAGGAGGATGTCGTTTGGGCTATGCAATGCACCGACAACTTTCCAACGGTGTATGATGGCCATTTTTTTCGATATGGTGGAGAAAAATGTTGAGGTTTTCATGGATGATTTTTTTGTCTACGGGGACAGCTTCGATATTTTCCTACAGAATCTGGTCATGGTGTTGCAAAGATGTAAGGACACGAATCTCGTACTCAATTGGGAAAAATGCCACTTCATGGTTGAAGAGGGCATAATTTTGGGCCATAAGGTATCAGCTCAAGGATTGGAAGTTGATAAAGCAAAGCTGGAAACTATTGAAAAATTACCTCCACCGACCTCAGTGAAGGGTATTAGGAGTTTCTTAGGACACGCTGGGTTCTACTGGAGGTTCATAAAAGACTTCTCTAAAATTGCAAAACCTCTATGCAGTTTGTTAGAGAAGGATGCAATGTTCAACTTTGATGAAGAATTCAAGACAACTTTTGACTTACTAAAGAGGAAATTAACTACAACCCCTGTTATAGTAGCACCGGATTGGAGCATGCCATTCGAGCTCATGTGTGATGCAACTGACTACGCGGTTGGGGCTGTTTTAGGCCAACGTCGAGACAAGGTATTTCACGCCATATACTACGCAAACAAAACACTTACAGAGACTCAAATGAATTACACAACCACAGAAAAGGAATTGCTTGCAGTGGTGTATGCATTTTACAAATTTCGGGCCTATTTGATAGGGACTAAGGTGATAGTTTACACAGACCATGCGGCGATTTGGTACTTGATAGCAAAAAAAGATGCTAAACCACGCCTTATCCGGTGGATTCTCTTACTTCAAGAGTTTGACTTAGAAATAAAGGATAGAAAAGGGACGGAGAACCAAGTAGCCGATCACTTATCTAGGTTGGAAAACAAAGGAAAAGCGAAAGACGACAAATGCGAGATTAATGAGTCATTCCCAGACGAGCAACTATTTGGGATTTCAATAGAAATTCCATGGTATGGGGATTATGCAAATTTCATTGTGAGCAATATTCTACCACCTGACCTTACAAGACAACAAAAAAGGAAATTTCTTCATGACATGAAATGGTACATGTGGGACGAACCATATTTGTTCAAGCAGTGTGCCAACAAAATAATTCGACGGTGCGTCCCATATAGTGAGGTGAAGAATATTCTGCATGAGTGTCACTCATCGGCGTATGGTGGACACTATGGTAGTGAGAGGACAGCCGAGAAGGTGTTACAAGCAGGTTTTTATTGGCCTACATTATTCAAAGATGCCCACCAGTTTGTGAAACAATGCGACAGGTGTCAAAGGGTGGGCAACATAACGAAACGGAATGAGATGCCTCTGCAAACAATTCTTGAAGTGAAATTTTTTGACGTATGGGGTATCAATTTCATGGGGTCATTCCCTTCATCCTTGACCAATCAGTATATTCTCCTCGCAGTGGATTACGTATCAAAGTGGGTTGAAGCTGTAGCATTACCATCAAACGATGCCAAGGTGGTCCTCAAATTCTTACAAAAGAACATCTTCACAAGATTTGGCACACCAAGAGTAATAATCAGTGACGAAGGTAGTCACTTCTGCAATAAGTCCTTTACTGCTCTTTTGTCCAAGTATGGGGTCAATCACAAAGTAGCTACATCATATCACCCTCAAACCAGTGGGCAGACTGAGGTGTCTAACAGAGAAGTTAAGAAGATACTAGAGAAAGTGGTGAATCCTAGCAGGAAAGATTGGTCACTTCGATTGGATGACTCATTATGGGCCTACAGGACGGCATACAAGACAGCAATCGGAATGTCACCATACCAATTACTATACAGGAAAGCATGTTATTTACCAGTCGAGCTACATCATAAGGCATATTGGGTTGTGCAAAAACACAATTTTGATCAAACAGCTGTTGGTGAGAAGAGACTACTTCAATTGAATAAACTGGATGAATTTCGCCTTCACGCCTATGAGAATGCCAAATTATACAAAGAAAAAATCAAAAGATGGCACGACCAAAAAATTATGCAGCGAACATTCGAGCTGGGCCAATCAGTACTCTTGTTCAATTCACGGTTGCGACTATTCCCCGAAAAGCTTAAGTCGAGATGGTCGAGACCATTCACGGTCAAGCGGGTATTTCCTCATGGTGCAGTCAAAATCTACAGTCGCAATCCACTAGAAACATTTAAAGTCAATGGACACCGTCTAAAGCATTATTGGGGTGGAGAAGCCAACACCGACGTGATCGCCATCACACTGACCGACACAACATAAGCAGGAAGTAGTCAGGCTGAACGACTTAAAATCAAGCGCTAATTGGGAGGCAACCCAATCTTTAGTTTATTTATCATATTTTTAATTTATATTTATTACTCATAGTTTTCATGAAATTACTAGGTAGAGGAACAATCAAAGTTTCGTTAACATCTCCACATTATGTTTTGTTATTAAAAACTCACTAAGTTTCATGTGTTGAATCTTACAGGATGGAAAAATATAGCATTAAGAGAACCACATGAAGCAGGAAAAAAGACTCGACAAGAATATGATGGCCATTGATGGGACCTACTACACTATAACCCACGGGCTGGGGTCTCCCAGATTGGTTAACAGTGGCATAGCCTTTCTTTGCGGCCTTTAGTCCTCCAAGAGCAATACCCCCCATCATGGGTGGGGTCCCTTCCTAATGCATACCTTGACAGGACTTTGGGCGATTGATTTCTTCACTTCCCAAGACCTTACCACTTTCCCACTTCCCCACTACTTCATAACCTCATAACCACCTCCCACTACCATTACTTCTACCCCACTATTCCCAATACTCCATTACTCCTCTCCACCTCTTTAATCCACCAACGGTAGCCATCCTTCTCCCTCTATAAATATCACCACATCTCATACAAACTCCCTCACCACACTTGATATAAAGCAAACATATAGAATATTTGAGAGTAGAGAGAAGCAATTTGCAAAGTTTGGGGGAAAGCACTAGATTGAGAACATGGCTTCACAATCATCATTAAAACGCCAAAGGGGGGAGAGTTCACGGCCATCTCAACCAACCCACACCTTCGATCGTCAGAAATTCGCAAGTGCCACCGCCGCCGAATGGTATAACTACATGCTCACCAAAGCCCTTACACCGGAGAGGGGGTTGGCACCGCATCCTAACGATGGGGAGCTTATGCCTCAAATTTACCAAAAGGGATGGACCAAATTCACTGAGGAGCCAGAACCAGCCGTTGTAAACATCGTCAAAGAATTCTATGCAAATGTTGAGGACAAAGAACCATTCCACGCATTTGTGCAAGGGCGGTTGGTTCCATTCAGTGACGACTCCATAAATACTTACTACCAATTAAGGGTGCCTTGCCACTGCTAGTATGATCATCTCCGTAATTCTGACCCGGATTTTGATGCCATTATCACGGAGATGACAAAGCCGGGAACATCGTGGATCAAGGGTCTAAAGGGAGGCACCGTGTTTCATAGCAAGGACGTTAGTAGATATGTCAAAATTTGGTATGCATTCTTATGTGCAAAATTACTTATGTTCCAACATACCTCGGACGTCACCAAAGAGAAGGCGTTACTGTTGTACGCCATTGTGCAAGATTTTATCATTGACGTCGGGGCAATAATCTATTCATCAATTCGTCGGTACTTACATGAGAATTTTTCTGGAGGCCTGCCACACCCATCACTCATTTGTAGGTTGTGTCGCAATGTCGGGGTTAGATGGTCCGATGACGAGCCCACACAATTGTCGCTTGTATTGCTTGATTCGAGAATGATAGCGCGGTACTCTGTATGGACAGGAGGCGTGTCACATCCATGTGGTGTGGGTTTCATTTTTTTATCGGATTCGGACGATGACGTTGATGATATAGAAACATCGGGGGATGACGATGAACCAATGGGTGATCAAGGGGCTGAGCAGGTACCGTAGGCCGAGGCCATATCCAGTTCTCAGTTCCTTGCGCTCTAAAATCAAATGAATGCGCATACCAAGGCAACTCGTCAGGAAATAAGGCGATTGGCAATAAGGCAAGATCATATGTTCGATGCTATGAACGCATCTTTCGCCTCTTTAAACATAACACTTCTTAGCTTTAACCCGGTGGCATAATTTCCATACCAACAGCCCGGACCGATGCCAAGGTTCCCACCAAGTGATTCCGATGAAGAAAACCAACAACCACCTCCTCAGACTTAAATGAAAGCAGGGAAGTCCTCACGTACTTAATTCAATTATTCTACCAATGAGGACATTGTCTTATTTAAGTTTGGGGGATTTAAATTCATGTTTGCATGCATTTAGCATTTAGGTTGCATATTGAATTGTTGTCATTTAAATTTCTGCATTTTGCATTCTACTTTTAGTATTGCATGATAATTTAGGTGCATCCATAGTGGCTAAGGTTAATTTTAGTCAGTGCATAGTAGATAATCTTGTAATGCATTTCGTTATCCTTATCATAGTAGATAATCTTGTAATGCATTTCGTTATCCTTATATATATGTAAAAAAAATTATTAGTAAATATTGTGTTGCATAAGTCCATCAATGTTGTGTTTCATATTGTTTGTGGGCCAATGATGTGATTGACAATAAGTAGCAAATACAGTATTGAGTATTAGAACTATGATATAATTTTTGCTATGAATCGAATCTTGAGCTTTTTTGAGCTGGTATAAAAGGTTAGCACGTTTAACAAACATCTGTGTTGATTGGTCAAGTTCGGATTGATACCTAAATGGTCTCTAAAGGATAATGCTAGAGTAAATGTCAAAATGACAAGGATAGACAGTAAACGCCAAAGTTAGGAAAGAACTTAAGTTTGAGGAATGATATGTGGGGTATATAAGCTTTATTTATATATATATATATATAAAAGAAATAAAAAATAAAAGTATGAATAAACAACGTGGCGTGCTTGTCTAGTTTTGTGGCCTTTGTTACTTGAGTAAGTAACCCCGAGAGGGGATTTTCTTTACACCTAGCGCCCTAAGGTCTTAATGGTATGGGAGTCGTTGGTTGAAAGCTCGTTAAGGAAGCATTGAAAAGCCTAAGGGAATAAGATATTGCATAGCTATGTGTATAAAATGAATAAAACGGGAAATAAGAGCAATAAGCCCCGTCATATATATATATATATATATATATATATATATATATATATATATATATATATATATATATGTATGAATAAAGTATAAGTACCCCGCTTGAACCCTTGAGATTTGTGATTGCTCAATTTTAGTTGGAACTATCTATTTTTGATATTTTAAGTTTACGCTGCGTGATTCCTTCTAAGAGATTGGTTATGTATTGAGTTTTGGGTTAGTATCGGTTATCATGGATGTTGCACACACTCACTATACTAGTGATGATGGCTTGAGATTTGAGGATAAAACGGAATTGTAGATCGGTTTTAGATGGTTGATATTGTATAGTTGCTTATTTTCGCTGAGGCCATTAAGGTAATTTTGATTCTGCGATATTGTTGGATTCGAAAGCATATAAGTTAGGTAGTATTCATATCATTGCATTGCATTGCATGTAGTTGTTTTGTGCTTGAAGACTAGCACGGTTTAAGTTTGGGGGATTTTGATAAGTGGATTTTATATATGCGATTCAATATCCATTTCATGCTTATTTGTTGTTAAATTCTTATGGTCGTGTTCAATTTTACTTGTTTTATGTTATTTCATATGTAGAAGGGTGGTTGTGGCATTTAACGTATGTTTGAAACTATTTGGTGTGAGTTGAAGTCAATTGGAGCAAAAATTGGAAAAACTTATGAAATTCAACATGTTAAAGCAACGAAAGACCCGAAGTACCAGGGGCGAAATTTAATTTGCATATACACCCCGCTTGGGCGGGGGTTTTGATCTCAGTTAACAGAAAGGATGCCCATTGGGGCGGGCCAATTTATACTATGTACCCCGGCAAGGTCTTAAGTCTTAAATCGAGCTCGTGAGCCTAATTAGTGCATGAACCCCGGCGTAAGGCGAAAGGTGAAAAAAATCTGGATGTGTCCTGTTTTGATTAAACTTCTTATTGGGCATGATTTCTAGCAACTTATATGACAATGGAACTCTAATTGAAGAAAAATGTGGCTGGAGCTTGTATGCTAGATATCTAATACTTTATCAACAACAACTTGGAGGAGAGACAAGACATATTATGAAGATCGAATCTCAGTTTTTGGAGAGCAAGTGTGGAGGAGTACTTCAGGAGATTTTTAAGACAATTGCGAATCTAGTCTATGTGAAGGGTGTTTTTCAATATTCTTCGTGTTAGATTATTATTTGTAATTGAAAGAATGATTTCTATAAATTATTCGGTGTTTATTTCATTTAGTATGAACTAAATCATTTTTTAGGCTTATGATGGATCTGTAAGTGAATTGATGATTTTGTAAACTTTAATTTCCATTTCAATAATCTATCTCCAGTTTATCTATATTAATTTGAGCTTGAATCTATGAATTGCCTGATCAACAATTCTTTGTGGAATTGGATGGAATCGAGAGAGGATATTCAATTCTAGACCTAGTTAGTATAGCATGTGTTCATAATTTTGTGAATAGCTTAATCTTGATGAATGTTAAGGTAGAGATATGCTTGACATCGCATATAATCGGATAAAGAACTTATTCTTAAATCTTCTTCAATTGTAATTCATATAGAGATATAGTGGGTTAGTTGATTAAGATGTTTAACGGATTTCTATCTTAACTATGGATTGATGTTAATATGGTATTAGTGCATCGAGAGGTGATTAATACTACTTTCGTGTTCTTAATTAATAAACCGGGATAGTGCATAGAAGTGGAATGAAGGTGTTAAAATCAGAGTGAAGCTTAGGGTGAAATCATAAGTCTAATTCTCTATTAATTGTTTGAAATTTCCAGATTTTGATATTTGTGATTGCTGTGTTATTTTAATTACTATTCAATTTAGAATCATTAGTTATAATTATTGAGTTGATTTGTTTAATAAAATTTGGGTTAATAGGAAATTGATAATTGTAAGTTAAGATTATTGTTAATTAGTCTTTGTGGGAACGATACTCTACTTATCACTTTATTACTTATTGACCACGTATACTTGCGTGTTGTGCGTAATTAGATTTTACCCAACAATACTTTCATCACATATATCTAAATTTATGTAGGCTACACACATTCAAACTCATAGATGCGTAACTCACATTGATTTATACCTTTAAAATCTTTAGTACCATATGCTCATCTTTTATTTGTATTTGCAAAATATCCCTTACTTTACGTATTTTTAAGTCGTTTCACATATTAAAGAACCTTTAAGCTAGTTTTGACCCTTTATTAAAGTTATTCATACATTTCCATCTTTTAAAGTTAAAAGAGTTCATTATATCAACCACTAACCATAATATTCATTACACCACATAATATTACCAAATAACTTCTTTCTACACATGTTTGCATAGTTTATAAAATGTCTAACTAGATGCGTGAACATGTCAATTATCTCTAGAGGCATAAAGCATCCTATCCTATTTGTTCAAAAGTTCACAATATAAGTCATAGAGTTTTCAACTAAATTTGTTGTCAAATATTAAGATTTCATGTCTAACGATCTATACATGCAAGGTACGTTGAGTCCACATTTCATGTGTATTTACAATACTAACTAAGCTATAAACATATGCTCACAAGGTTAGATTCAAAAAGGCGTAAGGTTTTATAAACATGGTTTTCGTCTTTTAACTTTTCTTTCAAAAGGTTATAGTTCAACTCTAAACTAACTAAAACATCTTGCAACTTTCATTGATACATGTTTAAGAAGTAGGTATGTTCGTGAAGTTAAGTGAAGTTAATACTTCTTGCATCAAACAATCAAAACAACAACAACAAAAATCAATCACAAGAAAGACCCTCTCACGGGCGGTGCATTTACACTACAAAAAACCCCCCCGGCGAAATGGGCCTAATATGCAGAGATGACCTCCATCCCATATAATCTAGCTAATCTGGAAAAATTTTCCCCTGCTATGAACCTTTATGAAATTTCCAACCCAACAACCAACCAAACAACAATGTAATGATGTATAATTGATATAGACTTGCTATGAAACATCCCTAGCATGCTTCTAACACTTCCAAACATCCAAACAATTAAATCCAAGGATCAATTCAAGATTTTTGTCATTTTTCCAAAGTTTAACACATTTAGCGATTCTCTTCATTACGGATTCGTTACTTGACCAATTTACTTCATTTTACTTTGGTTGATTTCGTATTTAACCATATCAACAATGTCTAGCAACAAGTTACACATTCTAGCATGCTTCAACTATAAACCTTTCAACTCAAAACAAGTTTGGTTGTGTTTTTCTAAGAACTTTGCAGAAACTTGAATGTAAGAACATATAGAGGAACATTACCTTTTTTGGAGTTGAATTGCTACTCTAGCTTCACTTTGCAGATTATATAAGCTCCACCCAATCACACTCACACACACTTGAAGTTTTAACAGAGAATTAGCAAAATGGTTGTGAATGTGAAGAGCTCCATTTATAGGAAAGCTTGTGACCAATTTAAGCTTTACTCAATGAATTAAACCATTGAAATGGAGAAGAAGCTGATGGTTATGAAGGATTTGGTAGAAGAGTACCATATAGACCACTCCCCTTCTCATGATTTGCTAGCTTTGTGTTTGGTAAGGAGGGACTAGGCCAATGGCCTATTACGTGAAGAAGAAAATAGAGTGACACTCAATTTGGGACATTCTAATACTCAGCATTTTGTATTACTACTAGCACACTTCGGTTTATTTTATACTTTGTCCACAAATGAGCATACATATACACCCACTCATACATTACACATAAATCATATACTCCATGTACATTGATTTATTTCAAATAATATTTACCCTAGACTAGGATATAATTTAATTGGGTACCAATATTACTTCCTATTCCAATTCTACATGGATATTTAAATAATCACCTGCTATTAATTATTTATTTAATCAAAGTTATTTTCTCCCATAGGTCTAGAATACACATTTAAATACCCATACACACAACATGGGGTCACATAAGACTCTTTCTCACCCAACATAATAAATCACACAAGTTAAGCTTACTTTTATCATATAGTTTTATATAATAATTCCAATGTCACACCTCGTCTTATGTTGAATGAAAAACCTTGTTATATAAGATTTCTCATTACATGCTATTATTCATGATAATTAACGAATAATAATTAGTCAATGACATTATTTATTTATTAATAGTACTAATTAATTTAATCCATTTCATCATTAATAAATTAGTACTTTCTCATCTCACCACTTTGCCACACTAGGCATAATTTCCACAAGCTTAAACTAAGCTTCTCATCACTTTTGCTACATTACTTAATTATCACATACTTAATCAATTACATTAATTTCCACACTCATGCCAATACTATATATATTTATATTCAAATAAATATGCAAACAATATTTATTCTCAATATTATAATTTATTAAAATTCACGGGTATTACATCCTCCCCCCTTATAAGAATTTCGTCCTCAGAATTATACAAGGTCACACAAATAAATGGGTATAATCCCTTCGCATCTTATCTTCTAATTCCCATGTGGCCTCTTCGGTATCGTGGTTTTGCCAAACCACTTTTACAGAAGATATAATTTTATTCCTCAACGTTTGCTCTTTTCTATCTAGTATTTGAATAGGAGTTTCTTCATACGTTAAATTTTTCTCTACTTGAATAGGCTTGTAGGAGATCACGTGTCTACAGTCGGGCTTGTACGGATGCAACACCGAAATGTGAAACATGTTGTGAATGTGTTCCAATTCAGGTGGTAATGCAACTTTGTATGCCACTTCACCCACTCGTTTCAATATTTCGAATGGTCCTATGAACCTCAGACTCAATTTCCCTTTCTTTCCAAATCTGATCTTTCCTTTCCAGGGAGACACCTTCAAAAACACAAAACTACCGACTTCAAAGTCTCGATTCTGACGATACAGATCGACATACTTCTTTTGGCGATCTTGAGCTGCTACCAATCTGGCCCTTATCGTTGTTACCACGTCGGCCGTTTGTTGAACTAATTTTGGTCCCAAAAGTCGTCGCTCTCTGACTTCGTCCCGATATAATGGTGTTCTACATTTTCTCCCGTAAAGAGCTTCATATAGCGGCATACCAATACTCGCATGATAGCTATTATTGTAAGCGAATTCTACCAATGGTAAGTGGTCGTCCCAATTGCCCTTGAAGTCCATCACGCAAGCTCTAAGCATATCCTCCAACGTTTGTATGGTTCATTCACTCGCCTGTCCGGTTTGAGGGTGATACGCAGACTTAATCTCAACTGAGTTCCCATTCGTTCTTGTAAACTTTTCCGTAACTTCGACGTGAAACGCGGATCTCGGCCGGAGACAATCGACACCGGCACTCCATGTCGTGGATACGATTTCCTTTACATATAAATTTGCTAACCGGTTTCAAATTGAATCGGATCTTGATGGGTAAAAATGAGTTGTCTTTGTCAATCGGTCCACGATACCCCAAATGGCATCATAACCCTTCTATGTGATCGGAAGTCCAACCACGAAGTCCATTGTAATGTGCTCCCATTTCTATTCTGGTATTTCTAGCGGTTGAAGTAGTCCACTTGGCCTCTGGTGTTCTGCTTTGACTCTTTGACAAGTAAGACATCTACTCACGCACTCTACAACTTCTCTTTTCAAATTAGGCCACCAAAAGTGGTGTCAAAGATCCCGATACATCTTTTTGCCTCCTGGATGAATCGAATACGTCGTATTGTGTGCTTCGTGTAAGATTTCCTCTCTCAGTTCGGTTACAACTGGCACCCATACTTGACCCTCAAATCTCAATATACCATCCTTATCTACTTTGAACTTTTCTTCCTCATTTTCTTCTATTCTCTTCCTTATCTTCTCACATCCTTTATCTTTCTCTTGTGCTTCCCTTATTCTGTCCAATAATGTCGGGTAAGCTCCCATTACGAATAATTTTCCTTTCACCTCTTTCGGTTCTTCCACCTCTATTTCCAACTTTTCCATTTCTCTTTTTAATTCCTCTTGAGTTGTCAATTTGAATAATTTCTCCCTTCCTTTTCTACTCAAAGTGCTCAAGAACTTCGTTTGCTTTTCCCGTGATAAAGAATTTACAATCGTAATCCTTGATTAATTCCAACCACCTCCTTTGTCTCATGTTCAACTCCCTCTGTGTGAAGATATATTTCAGACTCTTGTGGTCCGTGTATATCTCACATTTTTATCCATACAAATAATGCCTCCAAATCTTCAACGCAAAAACTATCGCTGCTAACTCTAAGTCATGGGTAGGGTATCGTTTTTCAAAATCATTCAACTGTCGTGACGCATATGCAATGACCTTGTCATGCTGCATTAGCACACAGTCAAGTCCTCTATGCGACGCATCGCTATACACCATAAATCTTCTCGTATCATCTGGTAATGATAATACAAGCGCCTCACTCAACCTTCTCTTCAATTCTTGGAAACTCTCCTCGCATTTGTCCGTCCACACGAACTTTACTGCCTTCCTCATTAGATTGGTCAGCGGAGTTGCTATCTTAGAAAAATCTTGGATAAATCTTTGATAGTACCCAGCTAAACCTAAGAAACTCCTTACTTCAGTTGGTGTCTTCTGTTGTTCCCAGTTACTTACCGCCTCCACTTTTGCTGGATCTAGGGAAATTCCATTTTTATCTATCACGTGTCCTAAAAATTGAACCTTCTCCATCCAAAATTCACATTTTGAAAATTTAGTGTACATCTTTTCCCTTCTCAATGCTTCCAATACCATCTTCAGGTATTCATCATGCTCTTCCTTAGTCTTTGAATAAATTAAAATATCGTCGATAAATACTACTACGAACTTATCTAAGTATGGCTTAAAAACCCGGTTCATCAAGTCCATGAATGATGCCGGAGCATTAGTTAACCCAAATGACATCACTAGAAATTCGTAATGTCCGTAACGAGTCTGGAACGCCGCCTTTGGTATGTCCTCCTCTCATACTTTCAACTGATGATAACCCGTTCGTAAGTCTATCTTGGAAAAACACTTCGCTCCCTTCAGTTGGTCAAAAAGGTCGTCTATCCTTGGCAACGAATATCTATTCTTAATGGTTACTCGGTTCAACTCCCGATAGTCGATACAAAGCCTCATCGATCCATCTTTTTTCTTTACAAACAATACTGGTGCTCCCCAAGGAGACACACTTAGCCGAATATAACCCTTATCTATCAACTCTTGCAATTGTATCATCAATTCCTTCATTTCTACTGGCGCCATATGATATGGGGCTTTCGAAATCGGTGCGGTTCCCGGTGCTAAGTTTATTATGAATTTGATTTCTCTGTCTGGCGGAAGACCAGGCAGATCGTCTGGAAACACGTCTTGGAAGTCTCTTACAACTGATATATTTTTCATTTCTACTCCCTTTTTCTGAGTATCCACTATATATGCTAAATAACCTACACATCCTTTCTTTAACAACTTCTTGGCCTGCATCATCGTAAGGCAACACGATTGCTTGAGCGATGAGCTACCATAAAACACTACCTTAGACCGATTTAAGGTCTGAAGGTTCACACTTTTCTCTTTACAATCAATTATCGCAGCGTGGCTGGATAACCAATCCATTCCTAATATCACATCAAACTCTCCCAGTTTAATCAGAATTTAGTCTACGTTTAGTTTGTGACCTCTAATGTTTGCACAACAGTCTCGGTAAACAAACTCTACAGAAATTACTTTCTTATTCGCAATCTCTATGTTCAACGAATTTTCTAAGCGTTCAGGGGGTATGTTTAATCGATTAGTAAATTCTCCAGACACAAAGGAATAGGTAGCACCCGAATCAAATAATACATAGGCATTTATATTATTGATTGGGAGAATACCTGACACCACATCCTTTACAGTCATTGCATCTAGGACAGTCATGTTAAAGGTTCGGACAGTTGGTCATTTGGATTGGGTTGGTCCACCAATCATCAGCTTGCTACCCCCTCCCTGTTGGCCGCTTCCTCCGCTGCTCCCCTTCTTTGGGCAATCCTTGATTTGATGCTCAGTTGAGCCACACGCGAAACATCCCTTGATCTTTTTCGGCTTTGGGCAATTGGGTGAAATGTTCCCTTCTTGGCCGCAATTGTAGCAGACGATGCGCCCCTTCTAGCACTCCCCTTGATGGTTCTTTCTACATTTTGAGCAAGTGTCACTTCTTCTCTTAAACCCTCCCTGATAACTTTCTGACTGGCTGATGCTTCGGTTGTTGGTATTGTTGTTGTTGTTGCGGTTGTCCTATTTCCTCTTTCCCAGATGACTTCCACCACTGCTACTCCCCCCACGAGTTTCTCCCCTAGCATTCTTATTCTTCTTCTCCTTGTTGTATTGGCTCAATGCCTCACTACCTCCTTCAGCAATTATCGCCTTCTCCAACAATGTGGCGAACGAGTCAATTTGAAGGACCGACACCTTATTGAACAACCAAGGTTTTAGTCTAACTTCGAAGCGTCGATCTTTCCTTTCTTCGGTGTCTACTTGATGTGTTGTGAATCGTGTGAGTTCATTGAACTTGGCCGCGTACTACGCCACCGTCATCTCCCCTTGTTTCAGTTCTAGAAACTTTATCTCCATCCTATTCTTCATGCTCTTTGGAAAGTAATTCTCGAAGAACAAAGTCTTAAACCTCTCCCAGGTTATAGTCCCTTCTCCCTCCCTCTGTTGATTTGCTTCCCACCAGTAGTTTGCTTCTCCCCTCATCATATATGTAGCGAACACGATTTTCTAGTCTTCACCCACACGAGCAATGGCAAAGGCTTTCTCCATTTCCTTGATCCACGTTTGCGCTACGATAGGGTCGGTAGTACCCACGAATTCTGGAGGTCCTACGCTCTTAAAGTCCTTGAAGTTTATGACCGGAGCTACTTGGGGAATGGGTGGTACTGGTTCGTTTCTTCCCCTAAGAGCTTCCCCTAATAAATCTACAAGCCTCTGAATGGGATCTACTTGTCCTATCTCATCATTAACCGACTCTTCCGGTGTAGTTAATCTACATCTGGGCGGCATTTTCTGCATCACAAAACTTTCATTTTTATTATCTAATTATATTATTTAAACAATTCTCCATAAAAAGAAATAAGATTTCATAACACATAAGATCATTTATATTCATATGCCAAATTATTACATTACGTGATTATCTCTAGCATACTTCTATAAATGCACAACCTATCCCCTAATATCACAAAAGATGGGGACACCATCAATATACTACCCCTCTAATATAATTCAAAAGTTTGGGGTTAACAACTATCTCACATCTTACACAAAAGACTGAGACTACAACAACATATTATACATCACATAATAAAATTCTACAACTACTAACTTCTAACACCTAGACTTAATCTATCATTCTGCGCTCCACAGCACTCTGGTACTCCCTCTGAGTAATGTGCACCACCATATCTCTGCTTATAGTGTTCCGAGTCTGTCCTTGCTCTGTCGGGTAGTTATTTACCCCATCAATCAATCTTTCCATGGCCATGCGCACAGCATAGCCCATCTGGTTCATCTTACTCTCTTATATCTCACCTCGTCCTCCAAATCACTATCCCTATCATTGGCTTCTTCCCATTTTTCCTCAAAATGGATCCTATCCATCACCTCTATCTCTAACTGAGTTCGGAGAGCTCCCTTCTCCGTCCTCTCACTTATCACTCTCTGCTCCATTTCTTCCAACTTCTTTGCCTGCTCTACATTCCTAGCCACCGCCTTGTCAAACAAGACTCCTATCTGGATCCCTGCCTCCTTGCGGTGAGTAATCTCCACCTCCAACTCTTGAATCACTAATTTTCTCTGGCGGTCCTCGTCCCTCAGTTTCTGGAACTCAGACTCCCTCTCTCTAGCCTCAGCCTCTAACTCCTCCACTCTACATCCCAGCTCTAAGATCTGCTCCTCATACTCTTCCAACATCCGATCCTCGAAATTAGTCTCGTCAGAGTCCTCCATAGGCTCATCCCCCATAGGCTCCTCCTCCATAGGCTCTTCCTCCGGATCAGATTCCTCGGGTAGGGGCTCCATCTCCTCCTCCTCGTCATCATCATTAATAGGGGCCACTACTGATATGGGCTCAGCTATCGATGGTGCCTCAAACACCGCGTGTATGTCACGCGGCTCCTCTTCTACTACTCGGCTAGGTCCTCCCATGTCAATCATCCTATAATCACCAACATAAGACAAGACAAACAATAACTCCATTAGAATGTTAAATAACATAAGTTCATTGTATAGAATGAAGTTATATTCTATAACACACTAAGTCATTCTCTATGAAAACTCTATATGAGTTTCATCCCTCTCTATCTTCTAAGTTCTCCTAAGTTATAATCTAAGGACTCTCGCTCCTAAGGTTTATAACTATAGCTTTGATACCAACCTGTGACGCCCCCAATTTAAAACACTCATATCTCGAATTTGATTCGTCACATGGTAATTCTAATATCATACTAAAATCATCAACAACAGAAATAATAGAATAATTTACATTGATATAATATAAATATTCGCGTCCCAAGGTACCGCAACCATCACTATAATAATCCAGTGATTAAACTTAAACATAACATAATCATCCTTAAATACATCATAATAATCATAACAATAATAATAGTACTTCTACACTTAAAGGACTAAGTTATTCTGAAGCCTTGCCCTTTCCCTTGTCCTTTCCCGATGTACCGCCTTGCTGTGACGCCCCCAAAATAGGTATACATCACCCATATTGATTCGCCAAATACATGGTACAAAATTTAAATACAACTTAATTATACAACAGTCGTATAAAATACGACAAAACATAATCTAAGAGTTTTAATAAGAATATTGTCATCTAGACAATATCCACACTCAATGGAGTTCTCATTACATTTATTATCACACTATTTAACAGAATAGTGAGGACTACTAATGCTATCATCTGGACCGTAACTCCGATCCCCGACAAAAAGAATATTCCCAGCTACGTTCTCATTTCCTGAAGAGAACAGTGAAAGAAAGGGTGAGCTCAACTAGCCCAGTAAGAAATATCATGACTAAGATAATGCAAAATAAATTATCATTAGTCTTCAACAATGTTAAATTGATAAAATACAATAGACATCAAGTTTAACTGCAGCGGAATAAGCAATCCATTAGAAGAGTCAAGTAGAGCATGATATCTACTATCTTCTATGATTTAAGATGTTTTCATCAATTTTTATCGCTGAGACTCAGCTTAATAAATAAACCACATCATCGAGTCATCCCTGCACTACGGGACAAGGATATTCATTAAATCATCAATGGTCATGACTATACCAAATAATCCCTAGTCATAATCATACCAAAAACTGTCCATCAATGCACTACAGGCTATTGAGGACTTTTACCACATCATTTATAATATTACAGGTCATGATTATACCGAATGATCCCTGGTCATAATCATACCAAGTCCATCTATGCACGTAAGCCAAAGATGACTTTCATCACAATATAAGCATGAGGATGATGACAATGACATAATAATTCAATAAAACAAGTTCAAGAATAAATTTTAAAGATTTATAAGTTAATTTATCTTGAAATCAATTACGTCCAAATTGTCAACATGATACTGCTTTGTGGATTAAAATTTAAGAATGCTCAGAAGAATATTTCCATGAAAAGATACCGGATGAAGCGCAAATATCTAGGATATTCTACTAATTTCATGGAGTATAGAAGCCAAAACTTTAACCAAATGAGTATTATAGAATATATGAAACTGCAAATAGATTTTCACCCGCCATGCAGTAATCCACGTAGACAGATCATTTCCAAAATTTAATAAGGAATGAATACAAAGGATCATTCACCATGCATGTGATAATCCACATGTAGATAAAAAGTTATTCTAACGTAATAATAAAGAATGGAACCGTGTCATGCGTAATCCGCATGCATGTGATATATTCAAATGTAATAATAAAGAATGGAATAATAGAAGAATTCACCATGCATGCGATAGACTACACATGCATAAAAGTTATTCCAACAGAATAATAAAGAATGGAATAACAAAGAATTCACCATGCATGCGATAGACCGCACATATAGGTTATTCCAACAAAATAATAAAGAATGGAACCAGTTCAGCGTAATTGCATGCACAAGATATTCCAACATAATAATAAAGAATGGAATAACGTAAGAATTTCACCATGTATGCGATGGTCTTCAGCAGACAAAAGTTATTCCAACATAATAATAAAGAATGGAATAATGTAAGAATTTCACCATGTATGCGGTACTTCAGATGTATGAAAAGTTATTCCAACATAATAATAAAGAATGGAATAATAGAAAATTTTCACTATGTATGTGGTACTTCGCATAGACAGGTTATTCCAACATAATAATAAAGAATGGAATAATAGAAGAATTTCACCATGTATGCAGTACTTCGCATAGACAGGTTATTCCAACATAATAATAAGGAATGGAATAACAATAGTTCTCTTCATGTATATGAAAGAAATAATACCCTTTACCTTATAAGAAACTGGATATTGGAATAGAGAGGTAGCAGACTTCTCTTCTTCTTTCTCTCTATAATAATTGCTCTAAAGCTTTAGTGAATTGGTGAGAAATGAAGGAAGAATGAGCTTCTATTTATAGAAAAATATAGTTTCGATAATTGCATGTTTAGGGGCTCAGAATATTACAGTACAATACCTCCAACTTTTCTTTCATTTTTAATTTAGTCTGCAAGTATTATCAAACTTGCACCACCTCCCCTAATAGTAAATAATGTGAATCAATAGTTCAATCATGTGATTCAATAGTTTTAATCATGTGAAAATACGAATAACAGTATAGTACCTCCATCTATACCTCCATTTTAACTTAGTCATGCAAGTATTATCAATCTTGCACCAACTCCCCTACTAGTATAAGAATGTGAATCAATAGTACACACATGTGAACAAATAGTTATAAGCATATGAATTAATAGCAATTAATTGCTAATTTATCCGGTTAATTACCCGATAGGTCAATATAACCTCCAGACATCAATTATTATCGAAATAAATGTCGATTTCCACTAACACTAATAATTCCCACATAATGGAACTATCAATTTCATCTTTAATCAACACGAACTTATTCATCATTAATATTATAATTCATAATATTTAACAACCGTGTCGCTTCTGTGAAAGAGGGGCTTTTCGATAAGGATTTCTCCTTATTGGCGCAATTAGATGACCAAACCTCTCCTCGATGTAACTTCTAGACATTATAAATATTGTAATTTAATAATATGAATAACTTTGTCGCCTCAATTATTGATTTAATAATATAACATATTATGCAAATGATACCGTGACAATAATTGAATCAATAATATGAGAGATATGATGCAAAGAATTATCATGTAGTAATAATTGAGTTTAACTGAGTGACTTCTTACGTAAGCATCAATAATCAATACCGTGTGCTATTACACAACCACGCCAGACATACATACTTTTTTACTACCGGTAGTTCAACAGCTTTTAATTCGGTAACCCTTTCGCCGTTATTTTTATAAAATGATAATTTTGTCGCTTTTCTAACTACGAAAATACTTCCGCTGTGGGTCCACCAATGATTGTGTCGTCAATTTGATATTTCCGACAAAAAGAATATTCCCCGACCAATCAAATATTATATAACCACTTGCTTACTTTGCAAAATTTGTAAATATTACCCACAACTATAACATTGTATCAAATCCACACCATAATATTCAAAAAAAAATATTTCGAGAAATTTAAATCTTTATTCATAAAATTTGGGGTCTCACAATATCCCCTCCTTATGAAATTTCGCCCTCAAAATTTACGTACGTACCTGTGTGCCGAAGAGGTGAGGATACCTCGACTTCATTTCAAATTCTAACTCTTGAGGTATAACCTTTGAGTGTCGAATATAATCCTTCTTATCCAAGATTTTAACACGTATCTTCTCATACGTTAAATCTTCTGCTATCTCGTCTAGTTCTAATTCAATAATGTGGTTCGGGTCATCCACATATTTACGTAACATCGATACATAAAAAAAATTATATGAACACGCGACATACTTGGCAGTAAAATGAATCTATAGGCCAAAGTTCCTACTCGATCGAGGATTTCAAATGGGCCAATTAAATCGAGGGTTGAGATTTCCTCTCTTTGCTGATTCTTGCTTCTAGAATAACGCTCTCTTGAACCTTCTTCTTCACATTCATCATCTCTGAGTATGTAGCTTCAGCGGCTTTAACTCTATCGATTAAAGTCGATTCTAATCATATATTCGTTATCTTCACGTGGGTCCCTAGAGTCCTTAACTCTATCTTCATCATTTGTAAGTTATACGAAATGGGTTTTTGTGTTAACAACATCACACTCGTAAACGCATACGATCTTCTACTGAACGCGTCAGCTACCACGTTCGCTCTTCCACGATGATATTGAATGGTATAGTCGTAATCTTCAATAGCTCGAGCCAACGTCTTTGGCGCATTATACATTCATTTTGGTTGAAGAAATATTTGAGGGTTTAAGAAATGGGTTTTGTATTGAGGTCAATACAAAATTCAATTTCACACTCTGGGGTAGGCCAGGAAGTTCTTCGAGAATACGTCAGGAAATTTATTAACGATAGAAATATCATTTAAAAATTGTGACTCTCATCCAAGACTTGGATAACACATGAAATGAAGGTTTCTACTAACGAAGTTTCAACCGATATGTCAAAGTCTAATTTCTCCTGAGTTAAATTTAAACGTTGAGCGCAAGCAAGAGAGATAAAAGAATGGGTAGAACCTAGATTCAATAAGGTATAGACTTCAAAAATTTATAATTAACTAACCCGTGCTAACTTCGTTCGTTTACTCGCTTTTTGAGAAGTCACGAAAAAAATGCTTCTTCCAAACCCACCGACTTTGTTTTGTCTCAGATCCGCTTTGGTGCCACCGTCCCCAAATGGACTTGACTTTTGGTGCATGTGACAAAATCGGCTAGGTGACCTTCTTTTCCATAATTGTAATATGCTTTAGACTACATCACGCAGCTTTGACCGATATGTCCCTCCCTCCGCATTTGAAGCATATAATTGGTGGTCGCTTCTCCTTCCTTGAAAACGGTGTTGGTGTCATTGTCTTTCCATCGTTGTTGAACCTTCTTTCTTGAAATTTCCACTCTTATTATCTTGGCCATGATTACCACCAAGTGGTTACCATTCTTGGCATGATAATTTCCTCCACGATGGTTATCATTGTTCCGATGGTCGTTGCCACCGGTATGATTATTATCGTGTTGTTGATCGTTGCCTTTTGGTTGTACCGACTCATTATCGCGCTCCAATAACAGAGCCCTATTCACAACATCTGAATATAAACAAAGTTTATGAGAAATGAGGTATTGACGTATATCGGGTTTCAAACCTCTTAGAAACATTCGTGTCATTCGCTCCTCATTATCGACCAAATAAGATGCAAACCGGGATAACTCCGCAAATTTAGCCTCGTATTGTGACATGATCATATTGTTTTGCTCCAACTTGATAAACTCCACCTCCTTCATGTGACGAATACTTTCGGGAAAGTACTTGTCGCTGAACAACTCTGAACTTCTCCCAAGACATCTTGAAAAGTGCAGTCAGTCAGTACGCTTTTACGATTCTCACCAAGAATCCGCCTTTCACGCAACATAAAGGTGGCAAAGGGAACCTTTTGCTCCTTGGAGCATCCCAAGACATCAAATATCTTGGTGATCTGCTTTAACCACATCTCCGCCTTAAGTGGTTCTGGCTTTCCCAAAAACTTCAGCGGTCCCAGCTCCTTGAACTGCTTAGCGGTGACCATTTGAGAGTTTCCAGTATTTCCACCTGCATTTTGAACAGGAGTCTCTCTCGCCTGATGTTGAATGAATTGCATAAAGCCTCTGAACATCTAATCGTTCATCATCTGATCAGTGTTGTTATTTACCTAAGGATTATTGTCTTCCTGTTGCACATTATCATGGGTATTGATAGTTGGTGACTCAACGGTATCATGTGCTTCATTGCTGATCTCAACATTTTCAGATGCCATTTTCAAACACTGTCACAAAACAAGTGTTAATTGACATATCACATATTATCCCTATACTCTGACCGACCAATTAAATACCAAATAAACTTAGGTAGGTCATACTACCGAAGGAATTCCCCGTCTCTCCCCTTCTAGTTTTTGTCTCATATCTCAACCAGGGATCATATCCCTAAGCTTTGATACCAACTGTGACGCCCCCAAAATAGGTATACATCACCCATCTTGAGTCGCCAAATACATGGTACAAAATTCAAATACAACTTAATTATACAACAATGTAAAAATATGACAAAACATAATCTAAGAGTTTTAATAAGAATATTGTCATCTAGACAATATCCACACTCAATGGAGTCCTCATTACATTTATTGTCACACTATTTAATGTAATAGTGAGGACTACTAATGCTATCATCCGACCGCACTCCGCTCCCCGACAAAAAAGAATATTCCACTACACGCTCTCATTTCAAGAGAGAACAAAGGAAAAAAGGGTGAGCTCAACTAGCCCAAGAAGAAATATTATGACTAAGATAATGCGTAATAAATTATCATTAGTCTTCAACAATGTTAAACCGATAAAATACAATAGACATCAAGTTTAATCAACAAAGCAGAATAATCAATCCATTAGAAGAGTCAAGTAGAGCATGATATCTACTATCTTCTATGATTTAAGATGTTTTCATCAATTTTTATCGCTAAGACTCAGCTTAATAAATTAACCACATCATCGAGTCATCCTTCCAGTACAGGCCAAGGATATTCATTAAATCATCAATGGTCATGACTATACCGAATAATCCCTAGTCATAATCATACCAAAAACTGTCCATCAATGCACTACAGGCCACTGAGGACTTTTACCACATCATGTATAACATTACAGGTCATGATTATACCGAATGATCCCTGGTCATAATCATACCAAGTCCATCTATGCACGTAAGCTAAAGATGACTTTCATCACAATATAAGCATGGGGATGATGACAATGACATAATAATTCAATAAAACAAGTTCAAGAATAAATTTTAAAGATTTATAAGTTAATTTATCTTGAAATCAATTACATCCAAATTGTCAACATGATACTGCTTTGTGGAGTAAAATTTAAGAATGCTCAAAAGAATATTTCCATGAAAAGATACCTATGAAGCGCAAAATATCCGTGATATTCTACTAATTTCATGGAGTATAGAAGACAAAACTTTAACCAAATGAGTATCATAGAATATATGAAACTCGCAAATGGATTTTCACCGTCATGCAAGAATCCATGTAAATGTATCATTTCCACAATTTAATAAGGAATGAATACGAAGGATCATTCCCATGCATGTGATAATCCACATGTATGTGTTATTCCAATGTAATAATAAAGAATGGAACTGTGTCATGCGTAATCCGCACATGATAGGATATTCCAACAAAATAATAAAGAATGGAATAATGTAAGAATTCACCATGCATGCGATAGACTACATGCATAAAAGTTATTCCAATGTAATAATAAAGAATGGAACCAGTGTCTCACCAGTAATACATACATGCATATGATATTCCTCTGAGTAATAATATAAGAATGGAATAACAAAGAATTCACCATGCATGCGATAGACCGCATGCATGTGTTATTCCAAATGTAATAATAAAGAATGGAACAAGGTCTAGCGTAATCCGCATGCAGCATGTGACATTCCAATGTAATAATAAAGAATGGAATAACAGAAGAATTTCACCATGTATGCGGTATTAAAGACATGTTATTCCAACATAATAATAAAGAATGGAATAATGTAAGAATTTCACCATGTATGCGGTACTTTGCATGTATGACAGTTATTCCAACATAATAATAAAGAATGGAATAATGTAAGAATTTCACCATGTATGCGGTACTTTCACATGTGTTATTCCAACAAAATAATAAAGAATGGAATAATAGAAGAATTTCACCATGTATACAGTACTTCGCATAGACAGGTTATTCCAATATAATAATAAGGAATTGAATAACAATTGCTCTCTTCATGTATACGAAAGAAATAATACCCCTTACCTTAGAAGAAACTGGATATTGGAATAGAGAGGTAGCAGACTTCTCTTCTTCTTTCTCTCTATAATTTTTCTCTATAATAATTGCTCTAAATCTTTAGTGAATTGGTGAGAAATGAAGGATGAATGAGCTTCTATTTATAGAAAAATATAGTTTCGATAATTGCACGTTTTGGGGCTCGAAATATTACTGTACAATACCTCCAATTTTTCTTTCATTTTTAATTTAGTCCTGCAAGTATTATCAAACTTGCACCACCTCCCCTAATAGTAAATAATGTGAATCAATAGTTCAATCATGTGATTCAATAGTTATAATCATATGAAAATACGAATAATAGTATAGTACCTCCATGTATACCTCCATTTTTAACTTAGTCATGCAAGTATTATCAATCTTGCACCAACTTCCCTACTAGTACAAGAATGTGAATCAATAGTTCACACATGTGAACAAATAGTTATAAGCATGTGAATTAATAGCAATTAATTGCTCATTTATCCGGTTAATTACCCGATTGGTCAATATAACCTCCAGACATCAATTATTATCGAAATAAATATCGATTTCCACTAACACTAATAATTCCCACACAATGGAACTATCAATTTTATCTTTAATCAACACGAACTTATTCATCATTAATATTATAATTCACAATATTTAACAACCAGGTCGTTCCCAAGAAAGAGGGGGCTTTCCGATAAGGATTTCTCCTTATCATGGCGCCAATTAGAGATGACCAAATCTCTCCTCGATGTAACTTCTAGACATTGTAAATATTGTAATTTAATAATATGAAAAACTTTGTCGTCTCAATTATTGATTTAATAATATAACATATTATGCAGGTGATATTGTGACAATAATTGAATCAATAATATGAGAGATATGATGCGAAGAATTATCGTAGCAATAATTGAGTATAACCGAGTGACTTCTTACATAAGCATCAATAATCAATACCGTAGCTACTATGCAATCATGCGTATTCATCGTACTTTTACTACCGTAGTTCAACCTGCTTTTAATGATAACACTTTCGCCGTTATTTTTATAAAATGATAATTCTGTCATTTTCTAACTACGACAATACTTCTGTTATGGGGTCCACCAATGATTGTGATGTCGTACAGATATTCCCCGACAAAAAGAATATTCCCCGACCAATCGAATATTATATAACCACTTGCTTACTTTGCAAAATTTATAAATATTACCCACAACTATAACATTGTATCAAATCCACACCATAATATTCAAAAAAAATATTTCGAGAAATTTAAATCTTTATTCATAAAATTTGGGGTCTCACACTTGCTCTGCCTTAACTGTATTATTTTTAGGGAAGCAAGAATGAGCAACAAGTTTTCCCAGCAAGTAATATAGCAAGAAGAATAAGCAGTTATAGCATTTGAATCTTCAAGGGTATAACAATAATTGATAGTTCAAGGATATCAAGAAATATCAAGAGTATTCAATGGGTGTCACTATAGACTGAAGGATATCAACAAAATTTCAGGATTTATTAATTTCAAGGATCAATAAGAATGAACACTGAGCAGTCACTAAGGACTAAGAACTCTTACTAGAATTAACAGTATTATACTGCAATCCAATATAAATGAGTACAACAGGTGATCAGCCTAAAGTACCTTACGTTATGCATAGCATTTAATCATACTCATGTGCGCACGTTGGTTCCCCGACAATATAAAATTTCCACTTTTTAAGAGGGTTGTTCATCTCAGTAGATTTACAAGAGTCCGCACCAAATCGATTGGTTTGGATAACTTTCTTAACACGTGATTATGGTCTAGCCGAATCAAAGGATTAGACCATTTTTATAATGCATTTATGAACGATAAGTCCAATGCTTGTAACAATATTAAGGCATATAAATGATTTCTGAATAGTAATAGATGTTTGCTTGATATAGGTATGGTAACAATTCGGGTTATATAATATACAATGTAAAGAATTTAGAAAACTTTCATTCAATTATGAAAATCAAATGAATTTAGAGAACTCGCACAAAATCCAAAGTTATGAGAGTTAGGAGACTTGCCTTTAGCGTTGATTACCACTTATAGCATAAAATCACCTCAATGAACTATGTTATCCTATTTATGTATATATAGGTATTCATTAGTCACACACTTGATATACATATTTGCATACTTTCATCACATATATCTAAATTTATGTAGGTTACACACATTCAAACTCATAGATGCGTAACTCATATTGATTTATACCTTTAAAATCTTTAGTACCATATGCTCATCTTTTATTTGTATTTGCAAAATATCCCTTACTTTACATATTTTTAAGTCGTTTCATATATTAAAAAACCTTTAAGCTAGTTTTGACCCTTTATTAAAGTTACTCATACATTTCCATCTTTCAAAGTTAAAAGAGTTCATTATATCAACCACTAACCATAGTATTCATTGCACCACATAATATTGCCAAAAAGCTTCTTTCTACACATGCTTGCATAGTTTATAAAATGTCTAACTAGATGCGTGAACATGTCGATTATCTCTAGAGGCATAAAGCATCCTATCCTATTTGTTCAAAAGTTCACAATATAAGTCATGGAGTTTTCAACTCAATTGGTTGTCAAATATTAAGATCTCACGTCTAACAATCTATACATGCAAGGTACGTTGAGTCCACATTTCATGTGTATTTACAATACTAACTAAGCTATAAACATATGCTCACAAGGTTAGATTCAAAAAGGCGTAAGGTTTTATAAACATGGTTTTCGCCTTTTAACTTTTCTTTCAAAAGGTTATAATTCAACTCTAAACCAACTAAAACATCTTGCAACTTTCATTGATACATGTTTAAGAAGTAGGTATGTTCGTAAAGTTAAGTGAAGTTAATAGTTCTTGCATCAAACAATCAAAACAAAACAACAACAAAAAATCAACATAAAGAAGACCTTCCTCGGTGGGCATAGCCATCGTTAAACATCCCCTGGCTTCTGGGAGTGGGCCTTATCTTAAGCATGACCCCACCGGGGTGGGTATGATCATTTAATCTGGAAAAATTTTCCCATACTATGAACCTTTATGAAATTTTCAAACAAAAAAAAATGTAATGATGTATAATTGATATAGACTTGCTATAAAACATCCCTAGCATGCTTCTAACACTTCCAAACATACAAACAATTAAATCCAAGGATCAATTTAAGATTTTTGTCATTTTTCCAAAGTTTAACACATTTAGCGATTCTCTTCATTACGGATTCGTTACTTGACCAATTTACTTCATTTTACTTTTGTTGATTTCGTATTTAACCATATCAACAATGTCTAGCATCAATTTACACATTCTAGTATGCTTCAACCATAAACCTTTCAACTCAAACAAGTTTGGTTGTGTTTTTCTAAGAACTTTGCAGAAACTTGAATGTAAGAACATATAGAGGAATTTTATCTTTTGTGGAGTTGAATTGCTACTCTAGCTTCACTTTGCAGATTATATAAGCTCCACCCAATCACACTCACACACACTTGAAGTTTTAACAGAGAATTAGCAAAATGGTTGTGAATGTGAAGAGCTCCATTTATAGGAAAGCTTGTGACCAATTTAAGCTTTACTCAATGAATTAAACCATTGAAATGGAGAAGAAGCTGATGGTTATGAAGGATTTGGTAGAAGAGTACCATATAGACCACTCCCCTTCTCATGATTTGCTAGCTTTGTGTTTGGTAAGGAGGGACTAGGCCAATGGCCTATTACGTGAAGAAGAAAATAGAGTGACACTCAATTTGGGACATTCTAATACTCAGCATTTTGTATTACTACTAGCACACTTAGGTTTATTTTACACTTTGTCCACAAATGAGCATACATATACACCCACTCATACATTACACATAAATCATATACTCCATGTACATTGATTTATTTCAAATAATATTTACCCTAGACTAGGATATAATTTAATTGGGTACCAATATTACTTCCTATTCCAATTCTACATGGATATTTAAATAATCACCTGCTATTAATTATTTATTTAATCAAAGTTATTTTCTCCCATAGGTCTAGAATACACATTTAAATACCCATACACACAACATGGGGTCACATAAGACTCTTTCTCACCCAACATAATAAATCACACAAGTTAAGCTTACTTTTATCATATAGTTTTATATAATAATTCCAATGTCACACCTCGTCTTATGTTGAATGAAAAACCTTGTTATATAAGATTTCTCATTACATGCTATTATTCATGATAATTAACGAATAATAATTAGTCAATGACATTATTTATTTATTAATAGTACTAATTAATTTAATCCATTTCATCATTAATAAATTAGTACTTTCTCATCTCACCACTTTGCCACACTAGGCATAATTTCCACAAGCTTAAACTAAGCTTCTCATCACTTTTGCTACATTACTTAATTATCACATACTTAATCAATTACATTAATTTCCACACTCATGCCAATACTATATATATTTATATTCAAATAAATATGCAAACAATATTTATTCTCAATATTATAATTTATTAAAATTCACTGTATTACATCCTCCCCCTTATAAGAATTTCGTCCTCGAATTATACAAGGTCACACAAATAAATGGGTATAATCCCTTCGCATCTTATCTTCTAATTCCCATGTGGCCTCTTCGGTATCGTGGTTTTGCCAAACCACTTTTACAGAAGATATAATTTTATTCCTCAACGTTTGCTCTTTTCTATCTAGTATTTGAATAGGAGTTTCTTCATACGTTAAATTTTTCTCTACTTGAATAGGCTTGTAGGAGATCACGTGTTCACAAATCCTAAGGGCTTATACGGATGCAACAATCAAAATGTGAAACATGTTGTGAATGTGTTCCAATTCGTGTGGTAATGCAACTTTGTATGCCACTTCACCCACTCGTTTCAATATTTCAATGGTCCTATGAACCTCGACTCAATTTCCTTTCTTTCCAAATCGATCTTTCCTTTCCAGGAGACACCTTCAAAACACAAAACTACCGACTTCAAAGTCTCGATTCGGCGATCTGGTCGACATACTTCTTTTGGCGATCTTGAGCTGCTACCAATCTGGCCCTTATCGTTGTTACCACGTCGGCCGTTTGTTGAACTAATTTTGGTCCCAAAAGTCGTCGCTCTCTGACTTCGTCCCGAATATAATGGTGTTCTACATTTTCTCCCGTAAAGAGCTTCATATAGCGGCATACCAATACTCGCATGATAGCTATTATTGTAAGCGAATTCTACCAATGGTAAGTGGTCGTCCCAATTGCCCTTGAAGTCCATCACGCAAGCTCTAAGCATATCCTCCAACGTTTGTATGGTTCATTCACTCTGCCCGTCAGTTTGAGGGTGATACGCAGTACTTAATCTCAACTGAGTTCCCATTCGTTCTTGTAAACTTTTCCAGAACTTCGACGTGAAACGCGGATCTCGACCGGAGACAATCGACACCGGCACTCCATGTCGTGATACGATTTCCTTTACATATAAATTTGCTAACTGGTTCAAATTGAATCGGATCTTGATGGGTAAAAAATGAGTTGTCTTTGTCAATCGGTCCACGATACCCCAAATAGCATCATAACCCTTCTATGTGATCGGAAGTCCAACCACGAAGTCCATTGTAATGTGCTCCCATTTCTATTCTGGTATTTCTAGCGGTTGAAGTAGTCCACTTGGCCTCTGGTGTTCTGCTTTGACTCTTTGACAAGTAAGACATCTACTCACGCACTCTACAACTTCTCTTTTCAAATTAGGCCACCAAAAGTGGTGTCAAAGATCCCGATACATCTTTTTGCCTCCTGGATGAATCGAATACGTCGTATTGTGTGATTCGTGTAAGATTTCCTCTCTCAGTTCGGTTACAACTGGCACCCATACTTGACCCTCAAATCTCAATATACCATCCTTATCTACTTTGAACTTTTCTTCCTCATTTTCTTCTATTCTCTTCCTTATCTTCTCACATCCTTTATCTTTCTCTTGTGCTTCCCTTATTCTGTCCAATAATGTCGGGTAAGCTCCCATTACGAATAATTTTCCTTTCACCTCTTTCGGTTCTTCCACCTCTATTTCCAACTTTTCCATTTCTCTTATTAATTCCTCTTGAGTTGTCAATTTGAATAATTTCTCCCTTCCTTTTCTACTCAAAGTGTCGGCAACTACGTTTGCTTTTCCCAGGTGATAAAGAATTTCGCAATCGTAATCCTTGATTAATTCCAACCACCTCCTTTGTCTCATGTTCAACTCCCTCTGTGTGAAGATATATTTCAGACTCTTGTGGTCCGTGTATATCTCACATTTTTATCCATACAAATAATGCCTCCAAATCTTCAACGCAAAAACTATCGCTGCTAACTCTAAGTCATGGGTAGGGTATCGTTTTTCAAAATCATTCAACTGTCGTGACGCATATGCAATGACCTTGTCATGCTGCATTAGCACACAGTCAAGTCCTCTATGCGACGCATCGCTATACACCATAAATCTTCTCGTATCATCTGGTAATGATAATACAAGCGCCTCACTCAACCTTCTCTTCAATTCTTGGAAACTCTCCTCGCATTTGTCCGTCCACACGAACTTTACTGCCTTCCTCATTAGATTGGTCAGCGGAGTTGCTATCTTAGAAAAATCTTGGATAAATCTTTGATAGTACCCAGCTAACCCTAAGAAACTCCTTACTTCAGTTGGTGTCTTCTGTTGTTCCCAGTTACTTACCGCCTCCACTTTTGCTGGATCTAGGGAAATTCCATTTTTATCTATCACGTGTCCTAAAAATTGAACCTTCTCCATCCAAAATTCACATTTTGAAAATTTAGTGTACATCTTTTCCCTTCTCAATGCTTCCAATACCATCTTCAGGTATTCATCATGCAAACACTATATATATTTATATTCAAATAAATATGCAAACAATCTTTATTCTCAATATTATAATTTATTAAAATTCAGGGGTATTACAGAACTACCTGGGCTCCCCAATACAAAGGAGTACCGGCGACCATCTATGGTGCAGTCAACCTCAGAGAGGAAAGCCATACTCCTCTCCATAATTACATACAGAAACCAGTCCCAAGACACCAAAGGGTAGGGAGTACACACAGATCCACGATCCATTCTGAAAGATCCTGAGATGTCTTAGTGTCCGTCCATCAAGGGGGAGTTCAGAATACATCAAGATCACAAGCCCTGAAGAAACAGGAAAATATCAAGCAAGTAACAAGGCATAACCAAAAGGGAAGTGAATCAAACTATATTTCCCTGCCATATGTAATGTTGTTTGATATAAATCCCCCAAATTCAGGTACTTGAAACCCGAACTTGGTGCTTTATGATACCATTTCTATGAGCAGAATAATACTAATAATAATAACAATAATATAGATACCAACTTAATTTATATATTTATCAAAGTCTAAATCCCAAGTACGCAACCTTTAATACATTCCTCACAATACGCGATAGGTGATATATCTCATACTTGTCTTAATAAAGATAACTATTACATAAAATGGCATTGAATTCATTCTGCAGCCTTTCCTTTCCCTTTATTCTTAGTCGAGCCTTCTACTTGTTCACACTTAGCTGAAAACATGTAAATTAAGCAAGGATGAGCATTTGAGTGCCCAGCAAGTAATAGCAATTATATATATGAGCTAAAAGAATTTAAATGTTTTCTTTATACTATCCTTCTACAACAAATCAATAGTTTTGAAGTAATCTGAACCGATAATAATAATATAACAACCCTCTTTCAAATTTCTAAAACTATGCACTGACTATATATAGGGTTAAGGGGACATACTATGAACATTATTTTCATTTTCGAATAGGTTTAGCAGAACTTCATCCGCAAACCGTCATAACTTACGGGCACGGAGGGTGATCATCCCGTTGTACCCTGCATTGATCAATACTACATTACAAGAATGATATTATCGTTCACTCTGGCTGCCTTGGGCACATAAAAATTTTCCCATGAATGGGATGTTCATACTTGTCAGGGTTCCTAACCAAAGAAATTCGATTGGATAATAGGTAGGTTTTATCTTATTCAACAATAATCTATAATTCAACATATATATACGGCTACTTAACAAAGGTGTATCAACATGTGGTTAAATGCAATGATTATCCAAGTGGGGACATTTGTATAACCATTTATAGAAATTATCGAACAGAATATATATCTGAATTACTATATACTAACATGTTGATAATCAATGAGCGTATATAATATAGGGTTAATAATCTGTACAGTAATAATATAATTCTGAAACATTCTTACTCATGTCCATTGCATAAAGGAAATGCAAAGGTAGGATATGTAAGACCCCAACTTATTATAAATAAAAGCGAGGTATCGTCACCTTTTTGAAACACCAGGTACGTACGTCAATTTCAAGGACGAAATTTCATAAGGAGGGGAGGTTGTAAGACCCCAACTTATTATAAATGAAATTGAATTTCCTCTATTTATTATTTTGAAATAGTAAGGGTTGATTTGATTAATGTGGTTAGTTATGGGTAAAATGCACAAATATTTCAAATAATCAAGTGGTTATAAAATATTCATTATTGTCGGGGAATATTCATTTGGTCATGGAATATTCTTGCTATCGAGGAATATTCGTACGAAGGCGTAGCCTTGTGTGGGCCCCATAACGGAAAGCGATTAGATGAAGAAAACGACAAGTATAAGTTGTTTATAAATAATCAGGCGTAGTTATTATGAATTATCTTGTTGGAATACCCTTGGTTAAAACACGTGAAGCTTACCGGTATTGCACCAATTATTGATTCTTACGTGAAGAAGGCACTACTCAATAATTGTTATAGTAATTATTGCTCAATATTTTATTTTATTGATTCAATAATTGCTGCGTTGATATTTTATATTATTGTTGTTTCAATAATTATCATTACACAGTATTTTCCATTATCAGATCCATAATTCATATTATTTGAATAATATTATTAGATAGCATTATTGGCAAGGTCTAGAAAGTTCTGTCTAAGGAGAGGTTTGGTCACCTAATTGCGCGCCAGTAAGGAGAAATCCTTATTGGAAAGCCCCCTCTTTCCTAGGAATGGCCTGGTTGTCGATATTGTGATTCTGTAATATTATTTGTGAATAATTAATTATTGATTTATTTTATGTGGATATAGATGGAGAAAATTTTAAAGTGAAAATTGTTGAAAAATTGATATTTTATCTTTTCTGATAAAATAATTCATTTAAATATATTATTATATTATAATAATATAATAATGGTAATATTTTTACAATGGATGTATGATATTTGAATAAATGTGGAGGAAGAGTATTTTTGTTACTAAAAATATTTAAAACATGTTTTTCATGTTTGTGGACCATATTTCTTGACTGAAATTTGATTATAACTTGTAAAATCGTCCGTATGTAGGTTTCGGTCAATTTCTGTATGAAATTTGGAAAAACTTAAAACTATAAAGTTGTAGAGAATTGAATTTCCTATGGAATGGACATAAGATTTGAATTTTTCTGATCAAAGGGCTATTTATTATGAATTATTGAAGTTTTGGATTAATTGATTATTATTATTTATTTATTTGGAGTTTTAAGTGATTTTTACATGAAAAACGTTTTTGTGACTTTTGGTGAGGTGTGTGGCTGATTTTGGACCAAGTTTGTGTGCGTAGGAAATTTAATAAAATATATTAATATTTTATTAAATTTTCTGCTTTGGTGTTCTAAGCATTTTCCTATAAATAGAGTGCTTAGGTTAGAATTGAAAATCACACCAGAAACTAAAATCTTCTCTCTATATTATCGAGCGTATTCTTGTGAGTATTTTGATACTTTGAGTGTTTCTATACGATGCAAGTTCCTTTCAGCGTTTTATCTGATATTCCAGCCAGGAGTACTATTCTTTCGAGGTAAAGGATGTTATTTTTTAAAAAATGATATTATTTCTTCTAATATCATTATGCCAGAATATTGGTAAGATTTTTTCTTGTAAAATTCTTGTCTTTTAGTGTCGGGGTTACTATTCACGTATACGACACTATTCACGTATACGGCACTATTCACGAATACGTCACTATTTACAGAAAAATTAAATTTTCATTTTTTGTCCAAAATATCTATTATGGATACTAGCTTTGATTGTATCCATGTTTTGATCATTCTTGAATTTTACTTCACTATGGTTATTTATGAAGTATTTTTGAACTTGACTCGCTTTAAAGTACGAATCCTTATTATTTGTTCTTTTGTTTCACTGGATTCATTTTCTTTAAAATATTTTTCATCATCCTCAGTCCTAAATGATGATATTACTGAATATCTTTGGCCTATAGTGCAAAGATGGTTGATTTTCTTATGAATATCTTTGGTCCGTAGTGTAAAGATGTACAGGTGTTGAGATGAACATGACCAACTGATGAATATCTTTGGCCTGTAGTGCAAAGATTAATATTTGATTCAAGATGTATATTGATTGATGTTACAGGGATAAAATATTGATGATAAACTTTAAATTTTGTAGAAGAAAGTAGATTTCATTCTCTACGTAACTCTTCTAATGAATTATTATTTCCGCTGCGAATATTGATTTAAAGTTTGTTGTCTATTGTATTCTATCAGATTTTTTCCTGTTGAGGACTAACGATAATTTGTTCTATGTTTATCTTAGTCATAATATTCTTTACTGGGCTAGTTGAGCTCACCCTTTTCCTTTTTGTTCTATTTTTCTTCTCAGGAGGCGAGAATGTAGCGAGTACTAGTCGGGGTATGGAATGAAGGTTCTAGAAAGTCATTTTAGTAGTCCTCACTATTTTATAAAATAGTGTATCAATAATTGTAATGAGGACTTATTTGACTGTTGATATTATCTAGAAGACAATATTTGTTTTTAAACTCAGAGTTTATGTGTTGTCGTATTTTGCACGATAATTGTATTAATAAAGTTGTAGTTGTTTCTGTATCACGTATTTGGCGACTCAGAATGGGTGTTGTATACCTATTTTGGGGGCGTCACAGTTGGTATCAGAGCTTAGGGATATGGTCTCTGGCAGAGATCGGGGAATAGAACTAGGAGGGGAGAGACGAGTAAATCCTTTGCTAGTGTGTCCTACCTAAACTTATTTATTGGTTGGTCAGAATATAGGGATATTATGTGATATGTTAATTGCTTTAATTAACCCTTGTTTTATTGCAGTATTTGAGAATGGCAACTGAGAATGTTAACAGTGGAGCAAATGAGACCATGGAGACACCTTTACTCACCAATGAGGAGAGTGTACAATAGGCCGGCAATGTTCCTCCTGTAAACAACACCACTAATCAGACGATGAATGACGGAATGTTTAGAAGCTTTTTTCAGTTCATGCAAAATCAGACGAGGGAGACTCGTGTATAAAATACAGGTGGAAATGATAACAACGCACGGTTTGTCACAACCAAGCAGTTCAAAGAGTTGGGACCACCGGAATTATGGGGAAAGCCGGATCCGATTAAGGCAGAAACATGGGTTAAGCAGATTACCAAGATATTCGATGTCTTGGGATGTACGGAGGAACAGAAGGTTCCATTCGCCACTTTTATGTTCTGTAATGAGGCAGACTACTGGTGGGACTCTGTGAAACGTACCCATACAGCCACACTCAGCTTGTCTTGGGAAATGTTTTCAGAAACTGTTCAATGACAAGTACTTTCCTGAAAGTATTCTTCATATGAAGGAGGTAGAGTTTATTAGATTGGAGCAGAACAACATGACGGTGTCCCAGTACGAGGCAAAGTTCGCGGAGTTATCCAGGTTTACACCTTATTTGGTAAAGAATGAGGAATGTATGACGTGGATGTTTCTGAGAGGTTTGAAACCTGACATACGTCAGTATCTCATTTCTCATAAATTTTCTCTCTATTCAGATGTTGTCAACAGGGCTCAATTATTAGAGCGAGATAATGAGTACGTTCAACCGAGGGACCACAATCAGGGTCATACCGGTGACAACAGTCATCAGAACAACGATAACCAGTAGAGAAAGAAAAATACAGACAAAAACGGTAACCACTCTGGTGGTAATCATGACCATGATAATAGAAGAAGCGAGTTGGGAGGAGATTTTAAAAAGAGAAGGTACAACAATGACAATACGAAGACGTAAGCACCAGCAGCAACTAGTTCTAAGGGAGGAGAACGACCACCGGTCGTATGCTATAAATGCGAGAAGGAGGGATATCAGCCCAAACTGCCCATAATAGTTCAAGGTATGCTATAATTATGGAAAGGAAGGACATATCGCTCGAGATTGTACGGTAGCGAAACCAAGTCTAGCGGGGATGGTGACTCAAAAGGCTATCCCAGAAAAGTCAAAGTCAACGGTTCCTGGAAGAGCGTTTGTTGTGACTGGTCAAAATGCGAGGAACCCAAACGAGGTGATCACGGGTAAGCTAATCATAAATTCTTGTGAAGTTTATACCTTACTAGATACCGGTGCTACCCATTCATTTATCTCTCCTGCTTGTGCTCAACTTTTAAACTTGACTCCGGAGAAATTAGACTTTGACTTATCTGTGGAGACTCCGTTAGGAGAAACTTTCATTACATCCACTGTTTATAAATCTTGTTTGATCCAAGTTGGGAGAAAATGAATTCGATAACCAAAGTACGTAGCTTTCTGGGTTTAGCTGGTTATTATCGGAGATTTGTGGAAGGATTTTCTCTAATCGCTACTCCGTTAACTCAGCTGACTCGGAAGGATACAAATTCGTATGGAGCGAGGAATGCGAGAAGAGTTTTCAAGAGCTTAAGAGAAGACTCATTTCGGCACCTGTTCTGACAATACCGTCTGGTTCTAATGGATTTGTTATCTATAGCGATGCTTCAGGCAAAAGGTTAGGATGTGTTCTCATGCAACATGGGAAAGTCATGGCATATGCCTCGCGACAACTTAAAGAATATGAGAGGAATTATCCTACTCATGATCTAGAGTTAAGCGTAGCCATTTTCGCTAAAGATCCGGAGGCACTATCTATATGGGGAGAAAGTGGAGATATATTCAGACCATAAAAGCCTTAAATATTTCTTCACCCAAAAGGAACTCAACATGCGGCAACGATGTTGGCTCGAGCTGTTGAAAGACTGCAACTATACCATTCAATACCATCCTGGAAAAGCGAACATGGTAGCTGACGCGTTGAATAGAAGATCATATGCAGGAACTAGTGCAATGTTGTTAACACAAAAGCCTATTTTTTGTGATTTATAAAAGATGAAGATAGAATTCAAGACTCCGGGGACCCATGTGATGATGTCAAGTATACGCATAGAAACAACTTTAATCGAAAATGTTAAAGTTGCTCAAGCCACAGACTAGGAGCTGATGCGTATGAAGAAGAAAGTACAAAAAGGTGTTATTCCAGAAGCAAGAATCGATGAAGAAGGAATACTTCGAGTCCACTCCAGACTTTGTGTTTCTAACAACTCTAATTTCAAGAACAAGATCATGATGGAGGCACATAATACACCATTTGTAATCCATCCTGGAAGTACCAAAATGTATCGTGATCTTCGACATACATTTTGGTGGAATAATATAAAGAGAGAGATTACAAAGTTTATCTTGAGGTGTTTAACTTGTCAACGTGTAAAGGCGGAGCATCAAGTGCCTAAGGGTCCATTGCAACCACTTGAGATTCCGAAATGGAAGTGGGAACACATTACCATGGATTTCGTTATGGGTCTTCCCACGGTTTCTCAAGGCATAAATGCTATTTGGGTTATTGTTGATAGATTAACCAAGTCTGCTCATTTCTTGCCGATACGGGAGACTTATTCCCTTGAACGTCTTGCTCGTATGTACGTGAATGAGATTGTGAGGTTGTATGGCATGCCAGTATCCATAGTTTCAGATCGTGACCCAAGATTCACTTCATGATTTTAGGTTAGCTTGCAACAAGCTATGGGTACGGATTTACGATTCAGTTCAGTATACCATCCTCAAACGGACGAACAATCAGAGAGGGCTATTCAAACTCTTGAAGATCTAGTAAGACTCTATGTCCTAGACTTCAAAGGGAGTTGGGATAAGTATTTACCATTGGTGGAATTCTCCTACAACAATAGTTATCAGGAAAGTATAGGTGTGGCTCCATTTGAAGCATTGTATGGATGAAAGTGTCACTCTCCAATATGTTTGGATGAGGTGGGTGAAGCAACATTGTTGGGACCATAGTTGGTACGTATGACTACGGAAAAGATCTAAATGATTCGACAACGTATACAAATGACACAAGATCGACAAAAGAATTATGCGGATCTTCATCGAAAAGACGTGGAATTGAGTATTGGGGATCATGTATTGTTGCAAGTTTCCCCATGGAAGGGAGTTACAAGATTTGGGAAGAGAGGAAAGCTCAATCCACGATTTATTGGTCCATTTCAGATTCTTGACCGAGTAGGAAATGTGGCCTATAGACTCGTGTTACCTCCAAGTATGTCTCGTGTTCATAATGTTTTTCACATATCTATGCTTCGTAAATATGTGAAAGACCCGAACCACGTTATTGAGTTAGAACCGGATGAAATAGCCGAAGACTTAACGTACGAGGAGGTACCTGTCAAGATCTTGGATAGGAAGGAGTATGTCCTACGCACAAAGGTCATACCACAAGTCAAAGTTTTGTGGAGGAACTATGCTATTGAGGAAATGACCTTGGAGTTGAAAATGAAAATGAAAGCGAGGTATCCTCACCTTTTCGAAACACCAGGTACGTATGTTAATTTCGAGGACGAAATTTCATAAGGAGGGGAGGTTGTAAGACCCCAACTTATTATAAATGAAATTGAATTTCCTCTATTTATTATTTTGAAATAGTAAGGATTGATTTGATTAATGTGGTTAGTTATGGATAAAATGCGCAAATATTTCAAATAAGCAAGTGGTTATAAAATATTCATTATTGTCGGGGAATATTCGTTTAGTCGTGGAATATTCTTTAACGCTTCTGAATATTCGTAATGACGGCGCAGCCCAATTTCGTTCTGGGCCCCATAACGGAAAGCGATTGGATGAAGGAAACGACAAGTATAAGTTATTTATAAATAATGGCGTAGTTGTAATACCCGGTGGTTAAAACATAGTAGCACACGATATTGCACCAATTATTGATTCTTACGTAAGAAGGCACTACTCAATAATTGTTATAGTAATTACTGTTCAATATTTTATTTTATTGATTCAATAATTGCTGCGTTGATATTTTATATTATTGTTGTTTCAATAATTATCATTACACAGTATTTTCCATTATCAGATCCATAATTCATATTATTTGAATAATATTATTAGATAGCATTATTGGCAAGGTCTAGAAAGTTCTGTCTAAGGAGAGGTTTGGTCACCTAATTGCGCGCCAGTAAGGAGAAATCCTTATTGGAAAGCCCCCTCTTTCCTAGGAATGGTCTGGTTGTCGATATTGTGATTCTGTAATATTATTTATGAATAATTAATTATTGATTTATTTTATGTGGATATAGATGGAGAAAATTTTAAAATGACAATTGTTGAAAAATTGATATTTTTTCTTTTTTGATAAAATAATTTATTTAAATATATTATTATATTATAATAATATAATAATGGTGATATTTTTACAATGGATGTATGATATTTGAATAAATGTGGAGGAAGAGTATTTTTGTTACTAAAAATATTTAAAAACATGTTTTTCATGTTTGTGGGCCCTATTTTTTGACTGAAATTTGATTATAGCCTGTAAAATCATCCGTATGTAGGTTTCGGTCAATTTCTGTTTGGAATTTGGAAAAACTTAAAACTACAAAATTGTAGAGAATTGAATTTCCTATGAAATGGACATAAGATTCGAATTTTTCTGATAAAAGGGCTATTTATTATGAATTATTGAAGTTCCGGATTAATTGATTATTATTATTTATTTATTTTGTAGTTTTAAGTGATTTTTACATGAAAAACGTTTTTGTGACTTTTGGTGTGTGTGGCTGATTTTAGACCAAGTTTGTGTGCGTAAGAAATTTAATAAAATATATTAATATTTTATTAAATTTTCTGATTTGGTGTTCTAAGTATTTTCCTATAAATAAGATGCTTAGGTTAGAATGTAAAATCACACCAGAAACTGAAATATTCTCTCTCTATATTATCGAGCGTATTCTTGTGAGTATTTTGATACTTTGAGTGTTGTTGCTATACTATGCAAGTTCCTTTCAAATAAGTATATCCTATATTCCAAATTTTATGTACTATTCTTTCGAGGTAAGGGATGTTATTTTTTTTAAAATGATATTATTTCTTCTAATATCATTATGTCGGAATATTGGTAAGATTTTTTCTTATGAAATTCTTGTCTTTTAGTGTCGGGGTTACTATTTACGTATACATCACTATTCACTAAAAAATTAAATTTTCCTTTTTTGTCCAAAATATCTATTATGGATACTAGCTTTGATTGTATCTATGTTTTGATCATTCTTGAATTTTACTTCACTATGGTTATTTATGAAGTATTTTTGAACTTGGACTGTTTAAAGTACGAATCCTTATTATTTGTTCTTTTGTTTCACTGGATTCATTTTCTTTAAAATATTTTTCACCATCCTCAATCCTAAATGATGATATTACTGAATAACTTTGGCATGTAGTGCAAAAATAGTTGATTTTGTTATGAATATCTTTGGCCCGTAGTGCAAAGATGTACAGGTGTTGAGATGAACATGACCAACTGATGAATATCTTTGGCTTGTAGTGCAAAGATTAATATTTGATTCAAGATGTATATTGATTGATGTTACAGGGATAAAATATTGATGATAAACTTTAAATTCATAGAAGAAAGTAGATTTCATTCTCTACGTAACTCTTCTAATGAATTATTATTCTCGTTGCGAATATTGATTTAAAACTTGTTGTCTATTGTATTCTATCAGATTTTTTTCTGTTGAGGACTAACGATAATTTGTTCTATGTTATCTTAGTCATAATATTCTTTACTGGGCTAGTTGAGCTCACCCTTTTCCTTTTTGTTCCATTTTTCTTCTCAGGAGGCAAGAATGTAGCGAGTACTAGTCGGGGTATGGAATGAAGGTTCTAAAAAGTCATTTTAGTAGTCCTCACTATTTTGTAAAATAGTGTATCAATAATTGTAATGAGGACTTATTTGACTGTTGATATTGTCTAGAAGACAATATTTGTTTTTAAACTCACAGTTTATGTGTTGTCATATTTTGCACGACAATTATATAAATAAAGTTGTAGTTGTTTCTGTACCATGTATTTGGCGACTCAGAATGGGTGTTGTATACCTATTTTGGGGGCGTCATAGGATACTTGCCTGATGCGCTGCTTACAATACACAACTTAGTTTTATCTTTTATATCACGACCTATCATTAATCAGATCATTCGTTCTATTAGAATAATATACTATAACATATAGTACTGCATTTCGCAGTCAGCACAAAACCTAATCACATTATCACACATGTTCAACAGTTATTGCATCATAAACAAACATTAATACGATCAATATCTAAGTCTAGATTAATTTAAATATATCGATTATCCGACAAACTTTATCGAATTAATTATCGAGTCTAAGACTCTATTCTGTAACTCAATATCTATAAATATCAGTCATATTATATTAAATAACTTAATAAACATTTATTAATTTATCATAAATTTTCAAACACCGAAATCTTTATTAAATGATTTAAGTATTAAACAATTCTATTATCATTTAATTATTAATTAACTATTAATGAAACAATTGCCAAAATATTAAAGTTATTTAATAATAACTCAAAATATTTTTAAAATATTTATATTACCCTTAAATGACTTTTAAAATATTTAAAATCATTTTTAAATAATTACCATTAATCATTAAAATATTAATTTAATATTTCTTAAAATATTAAAAGTCATTAAGTATAACTTAAAATATTTAATTCACTTAATATTATTAATCTTGATAATATTTAATTCCCTCTTAGTATTACTAGTTCACTAATAACACTTTTATTCGCTTACTAATATTATTAACATATTAATAATATTTTAATACTTTACTAATATTATTAATCCTCTTAATAATAATTTAATCACACATTAATATTATTAATAATATCTTACTTATACTTTAGTATCATTAATCAATTAATAATACTTTTAGTAATTTACCAATCGCATTAATATTTTATTTATTTACTAATATTATTAATCATTTAATAATATTTTATTCCTTTACTAATGTTATTACATTAATAACATTTTATTTAATCTCGAATATTATTATTTACTTAATAATATTTTAATCATTTAATAATACTTTAATTTAATATTATTATTTTAAATCAAATATGATTAACCATTTAATAATATTTTAATGAAGTTTTAATCTTAATATTTTATTTACTTAACAATATCATATTCTAATATTATTAATATCATAATAACATTTTAATAATTTATTAGATCAATAAACAATTTATTTTAATTGTTCACCCTTTATAAAATCATTTATTTAATATCCATAAAAGGTCATAAATAATATTTCTTATTATAAATTATCAAAATATCCTAAAATAGTCATAATATTATATATTAGGAGTATTCAAGTATTAAAATCATATTTTTCTTATTTAAAGCATCATTTAACTATTTATTTCCTTTTATTCATAACTTAATCATTTTTAGGAAAAATGGAAAACTGATTCCAAAAATTCTTATTTTCTGGATTTAGACAGTATATGTCCCAACCATGATTCTCAAATTTTTCTGGAATTTTAGAAAATGATTTACTAATTTTAAATTGCCCAAAACACTCGGATCTTGCTTCATTTTTCATAAATCGAGTTTTGCTCAGAAAAATCTGAACTTTTCAGGGTATACTCTCATAACATATATGAACCTACTGTACAAATTTTGGAATTTTCCAGTGTATACACAATGAGAAATTCGAGTGTTAATATTTAGGAGTCCTTTACGGAAATAGCCATTACGCACAACCTATAAATCGAAACGCGTCCGTTCTTTTTTCTACACGTAGACAACTTCTCAAGGTACCTCTGTGATGTTTCCCAGATTTTTAAAAGACATGAAACCATCAAAAACAGTCCCAAGAAAAATGGGAACAATAACTATTTAGGGTTTTAAAACCTCAATATACTATGTGGACTGTTTTGGGGAAAACAGTCCCCATGGCTTCAATACTTGCTAGATTTGTGTTCTACCACTTGGGTTTACTAGATAACTCATGTATCTAGCACCCCCCTTCGACAGATCACAAATTCAAGTTGTAAAACTTAAGTTATACAAGATTTAGTGGAAGAAAAACAAGGGTTTCACCCCTTGGAGAACATATGCTCATTTCTTTCCTCTAAACCTTTGATCTAACACTCAAGAGACTTAGTTCCATACATGATAATATGTAGAACTAGGGTATCTTGAGTATTAATCCATAACTCCAACAAATCATGTTATAACACAAAATAGAAGAATAATAAGAAAAAGAATGGATGAGAACCTCGCCTAGTTTTATTTGCTATCCTTCTTGATCTTCCAAAGTAATGTATAATCTTAGGGTGCATTAAGCAACTAGAACACCTCTCCCTCTCTCACAAAACTGAAATTCTCTCTCTCTCTCTCTCTCTCTCTCTCTCTCTCTTTCTCTTGTATGTTGCTAGCTTGGGAGAAAAAGAAGAAGAAGGAGAATAAGAGAAATGAAAATGATCTAGCAAATGAATGGATGATTAATTATTATCTCCCATACTTTTATTATCACATGGATAAAAGACTAAACCTTTTCTCTTCAATTAGCCTAATCATGTGATTAAGAGTGCTTAATAGATTTGCAACCAATGGGAGCTTGACAAACATGTACTTGTGTGTAAGACTTACTATTTAAGGAACTTGATTAGCATAATCTTCTTGCCATAAAAAGGCCTAATTGGTCGGTCCCCCCTTGCCCATTATATCTCCCAATTTGCTTTTATTTTAATACACAAATTTGATTAATCAAAAGTCTAAAATACCCTTAATCAAGTGGGCTAAGTATTGGTTTGCATTTTATTTATTTTGGGCTTCTCCTTTAATTGTTTTGGGCCATGTAATGAACATAGTCTAACAATTTTAATATATGCTACCCAAATTGTTTATTTAGGGTTTCCATTCCCCACCTTATGAAATTTAATTACTTATACATGTGACTTTAGCTCATAACCTAATTAGGTTTACTAGAAATAGGTTTAGAATTATTAGTCACTTGAAATAACAAGATTATCCACTTAAGTTAGTATACATATTAAATACTAACCTTTCCTTATTACCATAACCCTTAGGTTATTTAATTGTCTCACCTAATGTATAATTAAGCTTTCATTTAGGGTTTAAAATAAAATAAAATTAGTTTCTAAAATTCGTAGTTAGGGTTTCACACAGTAATACAAGGTTTTGTCACATAACACCATAATTGACCAACCCTTATCGGTCCACATATACAGTACATATTTATAGCACTGAACAATCAAAATATAAATAATATTATATTATTATTCTCATTCCTTAATCAAAATCCCAAAATTAGGGTTTGGATTCCATATCTCGATTTATCCACAATACTTAACATTATTAATTAAGTTAAAATAATTAACTTAATAATCAAAAAATTCATATAATAAAATAATTATTATAATAATTTAAAATCATTTCATATATTATATAAATAATATATACTTATACTTTCATGGAAAATAATTAATAAAAGCATTTCTACTATAAAATTAATTATTATAATAATATAGTTTATAAAGCAATCAATAATTCTAAAATAAAATTATTTAAAATCATTCATATAATAAATATATCACATAAATACATACACACATTACCTTGGCACATAATCCCCATATTTAAAAAAAAAAAACTATACGCAAAATTCCTAATTTATTTGTATAGAAAATATCGGGTTGTTACATTTGATATATAAAATGAGTACTATACATGACAAAAATGGCTAAGCTAGTCTGTGCAGGAAAATACAAGCCCTCTACAAAACCCACAGGAACATGGAACATCAAGAGGGTCATGGAGTGCTACAATAACTTATCTACAGTCATCCGATCTAGAGGTGACAAACTATCATACCATGATCTCAAACATGAGGCTACCAATACTGGTGGGGTATGATCAATGTGGCTAACTGTCGAGGAAGACATCTGTGTGGGCCGTATCATAAGACCATCCAGGGGTCAATGTTTGAATATCTCTCGCATACATATGCATAACATAATACATGCATGATAAATAATAGATAGCAATATGATGTAGGGAATGGAAAACAGTATACATACATTCCTAAGTACATCATAATCTAATACATCATCTCTGTGTACAGCTGAAAATACAGGGAAATAGGGCACAGACGCCCAACAACTAACAGAGGCCTATCAAAAGATATAACGAGAATGGGGCACAACCATCCAGTATCTAACAGAGGCCTATCAGAAGATACAATGAGAAATACATCAGAAGAAGTCAATGTTGTTGATGCCTACATCATCTATCATGTCCATCTGATGTAACTCCTCCTGAGTCACTGGATCTCCTCTAAGAGGGATGTCAGGCCTATACAATGGAGGATCTGGGTCAGAATTCCCGTAAAAATTTGAATTTTTAAGAATTAAATTTTATTTGATTATGTGGATTAAATGAACTTAATTAATTAATTATGGGAGTAAGCTATTTAAAGGTCGTTTCTATGACCTAGATATATCTGAATGTCGTAGTATTTTGCTACGTGATAGGATTAAAGTGTTTGAATTTCCAAGATGAAAATAAAAGCTTTCCGATAAATTTTTCAAAAAATACTATTCACGCATTTCTGCTTAGGAATTATTTTTGAACTTCCAAGAAATACGTAATGATAGAATATCGAGGTGAGATAAAATATTCAATAATATTTCGCTTATGGCAAACATGCTTTTATCCTCATGGACTTAAAACCTAACGGTTAGGGGAAAGTGAGTTCCGAGAAGGAATTTAAATGCGTATAATGAATTAAAAGCAATGATCGTATAATACGTAGGTATTGTACGAAGTAATGAATACAAGTATAATACGAGGTATTATACGAGTATGTATGAATGATGGAATGTCGTATATTAAATAAGTATACGAGTTGGAATACGAGAATTATACGTAGATTATACGTTATAAGGCTTTAAGCTAAATGTAATGGACTTGTAGGAATGTGTAGGAGATTGTATTGACAAATTGGGATAATAATAAAGCCCAATGCGAATTAATGTTAAAGCCCAAAGAATTGTGAATGCAAGCCTAATGTATAAGTTAGGCTAATTAAACCTTAAGCCTAAAGTAAGAATCCAATGGATTAGGAGGATCCATGGGGCAACCCATGATCATATGGGTGAATTGGTGATCAAGAACTTTGTGTGATGAGCAAGTAGACTTAAGGGTTAAGCAAAGGATAAGTTAAGTAACTTAAAGGCTAAGTAAAGTGTTTATGTGTGATGAACAAGCAAAGTGCTTATATGTGATGATTAAGTAAACTTAATGGCTAAGTGTTGTGATGGCCAAGTAATTAATTTGATGAGCAAGCAAAGGATAAGCTATGTGCTAAGCAAGTATACTTAAGAGCTAAGTAAGTGTGGTGGCCAAGTTTACTTATTAGCTAGGTAATGAATAGTAAAGAGGTGATTAAGGAGGTGGAGTGGCTTTATGACCAAACTATCCTAACCTAGCAAGTCCTATAAATAGCAAGCTTTGGATTTCATTTATTCCTTGTTCAAAAACACCATCAAGTTGAGAGCTTATTGGTTAGAGAGAATAAGTGAGAATAAGTTAGAAAAGCTAAAAAGCTAGTCTTCATAATTTAAGAAGCAAGAAGGAGAACAAGGATTAATCAAGTGATCTTCATAGGTAAGGACTTAAACCATAATTCTCTTTCTCTTCCATTGATAGGGAGATGGGTAGTGGTAGAACATGTATGCTAAGGAATGATAGGAATGAGTAATCAAAGAGCTTAAGTCTTAATAAGCCGTATAAGTCATGAATAAGTTATTCGTAATCATATAAGTTATGAAACAAGGAAGAACTTGTAGGAACTTGTTTTATGTTGAAATAATAAGGTTGTATAATAATAAGAAGTAAGGATGATGGTTAAAAGATTTAAGCTATGATAAGTCATGCAAAGTGAATTCATAAGTAGTTCATACTTTTACAAGTTATAGACTAATGAAGAACAAGTAATAACTTATCATGTCAATAAGTTAATGATGTATGTATGTCAAGATGTTAATAGGATGAATTGAATCCATTTAAAACGATGAACAAATCATAAGAAATGAAGTTAAGGCAAAATTTACGAGTTTGATTTATAATCGTCGAATTTGTGAAATTCTCTTTAATGGAAGTTGAATTTTGATATTAAGCTTGGAAACATTGGTTTTCAATGGAGACAAGTAATATTTGGCATTATATAGTTGCGGACTCGAAAATGACCGAATTCCGACTTAGAACGAAGAAACGAACGTTTATCGTTTTCGTTAAAAATGAACTAATAGGTGAATTTTTAGCAAACGAAGTCAAATAGATAAAATTCTTGCATAAACGTGTAGAGTATGTAATTTGTGAACTGTAGGCTTTTGAACGAGCCAATTCGGACTTATAACGAAGAAGTTATGAGTCCGGGAGTTTCGTAAAATTTTCAAATTTTGCAAAATAGCTGAGGCACAGAGTTGGCGCCGCGGGGCCAACCCAAGGCCAATGAGTGGCACCGCAATGCCGAGTTTCGTGGTTTGCTTTTTCATAAACTCGCATGTCATGGCGAGAAGGAGAGTTATGTGTGAAATAGCCATGGCCAATCCCGTAGTTTTGATGAATAAAAAATGTTTACAAGTATAGAATGAAAGATAACTCATTAGTAATGAACTATGGTGTAAATATAACATTGTTAAAGCATTATTAGACACTTAATGTATGATGATTAAAGGTTAATAATCAATTGAAGATGAATGTAATGAGAACAACGTAATGTGCTAAGTTGGCTGTAGAAATTTGTTGACCAAGTTGATTATGAATCCAATGGTTTGCAATAACAGTATGGGTTATGTAATTACTTAATGAACATGATAAGACCTTTCTTAAATCACTGTTATAGTGATGACTTTAGGAATTTAATGTTGTTTAAATGAGTAGTTAAACGACGAACGTAAAGTATAATGAACGTGAACTATATTCAATAATGATAATGACTATAACGTTAAGAGTTACAACTAAAAGTTATTAAGTAATACGTAAACGTAAACGGAATGCAATACAGTGTACTTAACAAATGACAATCGAGTTTCGAATAACGTAAGAATGTTAGTAAGCCGTTAGGAAGGATGATTAACTCGAAACGAGTTTTATTAATGAAGTAAATCCACGTAAGACATAGAAGAGAAAGAAGTTGGTAAGAATGATGTAAAGATAATGGCAAGCCGGAACCAATAGTAACAAATCTAATGTATGATTAGATTGAGAAGAAGGGTAAGATTCATTAGAAATCATGTATGTTAATTCATGACCTAATGTGGTATGTTATGTGGTTATGTATTGTAGAGACCGTAAATACTGAAAGGAAAAGTTATTTTTACTGTAGAAGACGCTGAAGGCAAGTTTTTCTTAAACGCTTGTCTAACCTTCGTGTTAGCCAAGTTTTCTGTGATTCATGCTATGAGATGTATGAACTGTTTTACTAAAGGGTCGATGCCAGTTTTACCTCAGCTAGACTAATCTTGAAGAGTTGATTGATTTATTTACAAGTCTTTCAAATATAGAATTATTAACGCTATCCTACGCCAATTGTTTGGTACGGATTCAAGGTAAGCCTGAGTATAAATAAACAAATGTATTTTTCATCGATTATTCGATGGGCACGCGAGGTTGTCAAAACTTAAACGTACATATGTTTAACAGGATGTAGTATTTATCAATATAGAGTACTATGGGATGATCACCCAGAAGTGCTCGTAAGATATATCGGACTTACGGACTTAGTGTTGGGTTGTACTTTTCAAAGAAATTAAGAAATGCTTATGGTCTTGAGCCAGAATTGATGTTTAACTGAATATTGATATTGTAAAACGTTTTGAAGGAAAAGAAGTGTTACTTTGAATTATCGATAGTACTTCGAAACTATTTTTCAGTTACTGAAGATATATGATTCCTATGTTTCAAGCATGTTGTTTAAAAGAAATTGTTGTACTTCCTGAGCTTGTTATGCTCACTCTTGCTTGAACCATATGAATGCAGCTAGGACTGAACAAACCGAGGGATCTGTCAAGGATAGAGGCAAGACAAAACTGAACAATTAGTTTACCTTGTAATAAACTAGTATGTTGTATATATTATAGTATGATGAACAAAGAATGTAATGGTTTTAGAAACTAGGAACGGGATGTAATATTATTATTGTAATAACAATGTCGTTGATACACACATTTTGATGTCGTTTCAATAAAATGAATGTACAGTTATGAGTACCGTGTAGCACCATCTGTCGGGTTGGAAGATACCCGAATTTGGGGGCGTCACATGGGCTAGTAAACCATATGGTCACCTGAAGGGCCAGCCCCAGAGCTGGAAGGATCAAAAGTATCTGCCTCTAAAGGATCTCTGCCTAAGTGCCGGATGAAAAAATGTTCTCGGTCCAACTGCTGGGTCAAGCTGTCAACATGCGTTAAATGAGTAGGATCTCGGATGCAGGCCATCCAATCCATCATCTGTTATCCCTTTATGACTTAAAAGTCGGGAATCGCTGCCACAACTTATATAGAAGTTGAGAGTATTACCTTATACAAACATACTTATCATATACACAACATAGAATTATACATATTCAACTAATACTAATACCACTTATTTCTTACGCCTTCACTAAGGATCATTAGGAACCATGTATGTTCATTCATGACCTAATGTGGTATGTTATGTGGTTATGTATTGTAGAGACCGTAAAGACTGAAAGGAAAAGTTATTTTTACTGTTGCAGACGCTGAAGGCAAGTTTTTCTTAAACGCTTGTCTAACCTTCGTGTTAGCCAAGTTTTCTGTGATTCATGCTATGAGATGCATGAACTGTTTTACTAAAGGGTCGATGCCAGTTTAACCTCGGCTAGACTAATCTTGAAGAGTTGATTAATTTATTTACATGTTTTTCAAATATAGAATTGTTAACGCTATCCTACGCTAATTTTTTGGTACGAATTCAAGGTAAGCCTGAGTATGAATAAACAAATGTATTTTTCATCGATTATTCGATGGGCACGCGAGGTTGCCAAAACTTTAATGTACATACGTTTAACAGGATGTAGTGTTGATCAACATAGAGTACTATGGGATGATCACCCAGAAGTGCTCGTAAGATATATCAGACTTATGGACTTAGTGCCGGGTTGTCCTTTTTAAAGAAATTATGAAATGCTCATGGTCTTGAGGCAGAATTGATGTTTTACTGAATATTGATATTGTAAAACTTTTTGAAGGAAAAGAAGTGCTATTTTGAATTATCGGTAGTACTTTGTAACTATTTTTCAGTTACTGAAGATATACGATTCCTATGTTTCAAGCATGTTGTTTAAAAGAAATTGTTGTACTTGTTGAGCTTGTTATGCTCACTCTTGCTTGAACCATATGAATGCAGCTAGGACCGAACGAACTGAGGGATCTGTCAAAGATAGAGGCAAGACGAAGCTGAACGATTAGTTTACCTTGTAATAAACTAGTAAGTTGTATATATTATAGTATGATGAACAAAGAATGTAATGGTTTTAGAACCTGGGAACGGGATGTAATATTATTAATGTAATAAGAATGTCGTTGATACACACATTTTGATGTCGTTTCAATAGAATGAATGTACAGTTATGAGTACCGTGTAGCGCCATCTGTCGGGTTGGAAGATACCCGAATTTGGGGGCATCACAGGTTGGTATCAAAGTATTAGGTTATAAAACTTAAGGGAGGAAGAACCTTAGGCTAATAACCTCGTTAAGGAAGAAAAGTCTAAAGGAAGTAAACTCAAGCTTTACTTCAGTCGAATGAGTTAATAAGGTATTGAGGAAACTCAGTACCGAAAGATTTAAAAGATGGAAAGTAACCCTAAATAAAATAAATGTGATTTGTGTTTATACTCTTGTGTGTTATGTACTAAACAACATATGTGTTATTATAGGATGTCGATCGATAGCTTGATGCATAGATATATACACGCGGTGAGCGAAGAAGTTGTGAACAGAGTAGAGCCTGTACCTATGCCGGTGGCGGAGGTACCATTAGTGATTCTAGAGGAGTCGGTGATAGTGGAGTACTTTTCTGAGGAAGACTACTTCGAGGGAGATATGGATATAACATCATATCTTAATATGATGAGCAATGAGGAGGAAGTAATGGAGATAACATCGGTTGGTATGGTGGTACCTACCTCAGAGTCATCGCCTCCAGATGCAATGGGAGCATTGTATATGGCGAAGGTTTGACAGAATGTGCAACCAGAAATGTACAGTTATGCGTAATCGTAATGAAGAGATTAGTGCTCTTTATGTAGCGAAGAGAAGTTTGCGAGAGGTGCATTTTTGAGTCAGAGCATGATGAGAAGGTGCTCATGATAAATAAGGCTAGGGATTATATGAACGAGGTGGTAGAGCTTCATAGGAAACTGGAGAAGAAGGACCGAAAGATAGCACGGATGTCTTACATCCATAAGAGTTCTCATAAGGATTTCAAGCTTAAAGTTGCTTGTTATTCTATAGAGTCGGGGCAGACTCGACATACTATTAGTCAGGATACTGTAGAAATGATTGCGAATGAGAAACACGAGGACGTTGTTATGCATTATTAGAAGTTTAGAGTTATAAATATCTGTGTAGTGACGTAAAACCCTCTTTTGTATAAAAGGGTAGTCCTTTTGTAAATCCCAACTTTTGTGAAGTTCAATTGCAGGATAGAAATGTAATAGCTTTTGGCTATGTAAAATAAATTGTAAATAGTTTCAAACTATGAAGAAGCATATTAATATAATGAAGTTTTTATTTAATGTTCTTTGATGTGGTATGAGGTATTAGTATGGAAGGATAACCAAGCAAGTAAATAGATAATAATGAAATTTTATTTATTTAATCTAAAATGCTTTAGGAGAATACAACGTAATCGTGAAGCGAAATCAGAATGATGAATCAAGGGGGTCAAAACAACCCTATGCAAGATTTCGTTAATTCATTAACGACTGCATTTAACTAAACCAGGGGTAGAGTACCTGCGGAACCTAGGGTAGCCAAAACGACTACTTTTAAAGAATTTAAGAGCGTAGGTCCGCCGGAGTTCAAAGGAACAACAGACCCATTAGAAGCCCAGACATGGGTAAAGGAAATAGAGAAGGCGTTTGTTAGTACAAACGTAGGTAAGGCGCAAAAGACTTCTTTTGCGACTTACATGATAAAAGGGGAAGCCAACTTCTGGTGGGAGGCTCACTAGGGTGGGGCTAGAACAGATGTGGTAACGTGAGAATAATTCAACAAGGTTTTCTTCAAGAATTATTTCCCTACAAGTATGCAGTGGAGGAGAGGAAAGCTTGTAGGTTTGAGCAGGGCCTGAAACCCTGGCTCTATAGTAGGATTTCGGTGTTTCAAATTGTTTCCTATGGGACCATTCTGGAAAAGGTGATTTTAATAGAGGGTGGTAGTGAGGCGTTAACCCAATACCACAAGAGAGAAAAGATAAGAGCAAGGGAGAGAGAGGAACCAAGGTAGAGAATGCTAGTGGTAGCGGTAGTATGTCAAAAAGAAAGAGTTTTTAACTCCGGGAATACTGGAGGGGGAACAAGGGGAATCCTAAGCATAGTATCGAGGTATGTCAGGCATGTGGAAAGACTCATCTAGAAGTCTGTCTGAAAAGAAAATTGTTTTGTTATAACTATGGACAGGAGGGTCATATATTACCCAATTGTCCTAAATCTAAGAAAAACCATGGCTGCTTTGTATCTGGATCGTTAGACCACATGGCAAGAAATTGCCCAAAGAAGGGGATGGAGGAAAGTAAAGGTGTTAGTAGTGGTAAGTTAGCCATGATGCGATTGCATCAGCGGATTTAGTAGCAGGTACCATTCCAGTCAATACAATGAATGCTTATGTGTTGTTTGATTGGAGTGCTACTTCTCTTTTATAGCATGAGAGTTTGCTAAGTGATTAAGTTCATTCTCAGAAGGGATTATAAATACCTTTATACGTTAAGGTAGAGAATGGGGAAATAACTTTCGTTAATTATATTCGTGGAAATGGCTTTATGAATAAGGAATGTAAGCAAGTATCGGTAGATAAGTACCGATAAAGTTGAGAGAATTTGAAGTAATTCTCGGTATGAATGAGTTGATTAACCATAAAACTTTAATAAATTGTTAGCATAAAAGTATGAATCTTCGGTTTTCTAAAGTAACCCAAGGTAGTATTTTACGGTAATAAAATACCACGACGCTCTTATTGTCTAACTATGACGCAAGTTAGGAGGATGTTAAGGAAGAGGATGAGTCGTTACGGTTTCGTATCAACTATCGTAATAGGAGTAAGTTAGCGGTTAAGAATGAATACCATGGCCCAGGATCGATGATCTATTTGATCAGTCGAAAAGGGAAAAGAATTTTTCTAAGATAGATTTGCGTACGGGGTATAGTCGGTTGAAAGTAAGAAAGAAGGAGGAGGTACCTAAGATGACATTCAGAACTTGTTATAGTTATGAAAAGTTTCTGGTTATGTCAATTGGGTGGACAAATGTACGGAAGTTAGATTTTTCATAAAAGGTGTTGAGCAAGTCGGGGGTAAATTGATAGATATCCTTATGAGGTGCTATGATTAAAAGTATCATTAGCGTCACAGGTTGGTATTGTCGAAATGGGAAGTGAGAAAAAAATAGGTTTCAAGAACTAAAAGGGAAGTTAAGTGAGAATTACATGATTGTCTCTATCGGATGATATGGGGAATTTTGTAGTGTATATCGATGTTTCAGATAGATGGCGAGATTGCGTGCTTATGTAGCATGGCAAAGTCATTAGGTATGCATCACGCCAGTTAATGGATTATGAGAAGGTCTATCTTACTTATGATCTATAATTAGCAGCTGTAGTTTTTGAATTAAAATTTGAAGATAGTATTTATACGGGGGAGAAGTGTGAGATATACACGGACTCTAAGAGTCTGAAATATATCTCTACACAGAAGGAGTTGAATATGAGGTAGAGAAGGTAATTAGAATGGATAAGAGATTTCGACGTTGATATGTTATATCAATTCGGGAAAGTTAACGTAGAAGCCAACACGTTAAGTATGAAGGGTAGGGAAAAGCTATCGATGTTAACAACTCAGAATGAGTTAATAACGAAAATGGCAAAAATGGAGTTAGAGGTTAAATTATGGAATGAAGTGGTAGAAATGTTATTCACAGCATAGACTCAATCCACGATACTTGAACGTGTTAAGTAACTACAACTAGGTAATGAGGAATGTACGCAAATGAAGAAGAGGATGCATGATGAAGAGAAAATCAAGTATAATCTTGTTTTGAAGGAGGAATTTGAGTTCCAAATAATTCTAAGTTAAAAGATAATGAAAGGGTAATAACGTAATGTGTCAATAAGTATTTAAACTTCCAACTCAAATTATTGATAAGAAATAACAAGTCATGAAAAATAATATAATACCTTTGTTGAAGGTGAAATGAAAGAACCACAATGTCGAAGAAGCATTGTGGGAACTTGAGATTAAAATAAAGGAAAAAGTTTCCTCCATGATGTATGTATTATTAGCGTGATTCTGGGGATAGAATCCTTATAAGGGGGGAAGAGTGTAACGCCCCAGAAAAATTCAGATTTTTGAGAATTAAATTTTTATTTGATTATGTGGATTAAATGAACTTAATTAATTAATTATGGGAGTAAGCTATTTAAAGGTCGTTCTATGACCTAGACATATCGAAATGTCATAGTATTTTGGCTACGTGATAGGATTAAAGTATTTGAATTTCCAAGACGAAAATAAAAGCTTTCCGAGAATTTTTTCGAAAAACACTATTCACGCATTTCTGCTCAGGAATTATTTTTGAACTTCAAAAAAATACGTAATGATAGAATATCAAGGTGAGATAGAATATCCAATAATATTTCAATTATGGCAAATGCAGTTTTTCGCCTGCGGACTTAAAACCTAACGGTTAGGGAAAGTGAGTTCCGAGAAGGAATTTAAATGCGTATAATGAATTAAAAGCAATGATCGTATAATACGTAGGTATTGTACGAAGTAATGAATAAAAGTATAATACGAGGTATTATACGAGTATGTATGAATGATGGAATGTCGTATATTAAATAAGTATACGAGTTGGAATACGAGAATTATACATAGATTATACGTTATAAGGCTTTAAGCTAAATGTAATGGACTTGTAGGAATGTGTAGGAGATTGTAATGATCAATTGGGATAATAATAAAGCCCAATGCGAATTAATGTTAAAGCCCAAAGAATTGTTAATGCAAGCCCAATGTATAAGTTAGGTTAATTAAACCTTAAGCCCAAAGTAAGAATCCAATGGATTAGGAGGATCCATGGGGCAACCCATGATCATATGGGTAAATTGGTGATCAAGAACTATGTGTGATGAGGAAGTAGACTTAAGGGTTAAGCAAAGGATAAGTTAAGTAACTTAAAGGCTAAGTAAAGTGCTTATGTGTGATGAACAAGTAAAGTGCTTATATGTGATGATTAAGTAAACTAAATGGCTAAGTGTTGTGATGGCCAAGTAATTAATTTGATGAGCAAGCAAAGGATAAGCTATGTGCTAAGCAAGTATACTTAAGACCTAAGTAAGTGTGGTGGCCAAGTTTACTTAATAGCTAGGTAATGAATAGTAAGGAGGTGATTAAGGAGGTGGAGTGGCTTTATGACCAAACTACCCTAACCTAGCAAGTCCTATAAATAGCAAGCTTTGGATTTCATTTATTCCTTGTTCAAAAACACCAACAAGTTGAGAGCTTATTGGTTGGAGAGAATAAGTGAGAATAAGTTAGAAAAGCTAGAAAGCTAGTCTTCATAATTTAAGAAGCAAGAAGGAGAACAAGGATTAATCAAGTGATCTTCATAGGTAAGGACTTAAACCATAATTCTCTTTCTCTTCCATTGATAGGGAGATGGGTAGTGGTAGAACATGTATGCTAAGGAATGATAGGAATGAGCAATCAAAGAGCTTAAGTCTTAATAAGCCGTATAAGTCATGAATAAGCTATTCGTAATCATATAAGTTATGAAACAAGGAAGAACTTGTAGGAACTTGTTTTATGTTGAAATAATAAGGTTGTATAATAATAAGAAGTAAGGATGATGGTTAAAAGATTTAAGCTATGATAAGTCATGCAAAGTGAATTCATAAGTAGTTCATACTTTTACAAGTTATAGACTAATGAAGAACAAGTAATAACTTATCATGTCAATAAGTTAATGATGTATGTATGTCAAGATGTTAATAGGATGGATTGAATCCATTTAAAACGATGAACAAATCATAAGAAATGAAGTTAAGGCAAAATTTACGAGTTTGGACGATAATCGTCGAATTTGTGAAATTCTCGGAATGGAAGTTGAATTTTGATATTAAGCTTGGAAACATTGGTTTTCAATGGAGACAAGTAATATTTGGCATTATATAGTTGCGGACTCGAAAATGACCGAATTCCGACTTAGAACGAAGAAACGAACATTTATCGTTTTCGTTAAAAATGAACTAATAGGTGAATTTTTAGCAAAAGAAGTCAAATAGATAAAATTCTTGCATGAATGTGTAGAGTATGTAATTTGTGAACCGTAGGCTTTTGAATGAGCCAATTCGGACTTATAACGAAGAAGTTATGAGTCCAGAAGTTTCGTAAAATTTTCAAATTTTGCAAAATAGCTGAGGCACAGAGTTGGCACTGTGGCGCTAACCTAATTCCAATGAGTGGCGCCACAACACCGAAGTCCGTCTGGGCTTACCATCAAGAAACTCACATCGCAAATATGTGAAGGAGAGTTATGTGTGAAATACAATACCAATCCCGTAGTTTTGACAGACAAGAATGTTTACAAGTATAGAATGAAAGATAACTCATTAGTAATGGACTAAGGTGTAAATATAACATTGTTAAAGCATTGTTAGACACTTAATGTATGATGATTAAAGGTTAATAATCAATTGAAGATGAATGTAATGAGAACAACATAATGTGCTAAGACGGCTGTAATAATTTGTTGACCAAGTTGATTATGAATCCAATGGTTTGTAATAACAGTATGGGTTATGTAATTACTTATTGAACATGATAAAACCTTTCCTAAATCACTGTTATAGTGATGACTTTAAGAATTTAATGTTGTTTAAATGAGTAGTTAAATGACGAACGAAAAGTATAATGAACGTGAACTGTATTCAATAATGATAAAGACTATAACGTTAAGAGTTACAACTAAAAGTTGTTAAGTAATACGTAAACGTAAACGAAATGAAATAAAGTGTACTTAACAAATGACGATCAAGTTTTGAATAACGTAAGAATGTTATTAAGCCATTAGGAAGGATGATTAACTCGAAACGAGTTCTATTAATGAAGTAAATCCACATAAGACATAGAAGAGAAAGAAGTTGGTAAGAATGATGTAAAGATAATGGCAAGTTTTAACTAATAGTAACAAATCTAATGTATGATTAGATTGAGAAGAAGGGTAAGATTCATTAGAAATCATGTATGTTCATTCATGACCTAATGTGGTATGTTATGTGGTTATGTATTGTAGAGACCGTAAATACTGAAAGGAAAAGTTATTTTTACTGTAGAAGACACTGAAGGCAAGTTTTTCTTAAACGCTTGTCTAACCTTCGTGTTAGCCAAGTTTTCTGTGATTCATGCTATGAGATGTATGAATTGTTTTACTAAAGGGTCGATGCCAGTTTTACCTCAGCTAGACTAATCTTGAAGAGTTGATTGATTTATTTACAAGTCTTTCAAATATAGAATTATTAACGCTATCCTACGCCAATTGTTTGGTACGGATTCAAGGTAAGCTTTGAGTATAAATAAACAAATGTATTTTTCATCGATTATTCGATGGGCACGCGAGGTTGTCAAAACTTAAACGTATATATATATGTTTAACGTGATGTAGTATTTATCAATATAGAGTACTATGGGATGATCACCCGTAAGTGCTCGTAAGATATATCGGACTTACGGACTTAGTGTCGGGTTGTTGTACTTTTCAAAGAAATTAAGAAATGCTTATGGTCTTGAGCGAAATTGATGTTTAACCGAATATTGATATTGTAAAAACGCTTTGAAGGAAAAGAAGTGTTATTTTGAATTATCGATAGTACTTGAAACTATTTTTCGATTCATCAAGATATATGATTCCTATGTTTCAAGCATGTTGTTTAAAAGAAATTGTTGTACTTGTTTGAGCTTGTTATGCTCACTCTTGCTTGAACCATATGAATGCATTTAGGATCGAACAAAACCGAGGGATCTCATCAAGGATAGAGGCAAGACAAAATCGAACAATTAGTTTACCTTGTAATAAACTAGTATGTTGTATATATTATAGTATGATGAACAAAGAATGTAATGGTTTTAGAAACTAGAACGGATGTAATATTATTATTGTAATAACAATGTCGTTGATACACACATTTTGATGTCGCTTTCAATAAAATGAATGTACGATTATGAGTACCGTAGAAGCACCATCTCATCGGGTTGGAAGATACCCGAATTTGGGGGCGCCACATGGGCTAGTAAACCATATGGTCACTGAAGGGCCAACCCCAGAGCCGAAGGATCAAAAGTATCTGCCTCTAAAGGATCTCTGCCTAAGTGCCGGATGAAAAAATGTTCTCGGTCCAACTGCTGGGTCAAGCTGTCAACATGCGTTAAATGAGTAGGATCTCGGATGCAGGCCATCCAATCCATCATCTGTTATCCCTTTATGACTTAAAAGTCGGGAATCGCTGCCACAACTTATATAGAAGTTGAGAGTATTACCTTATACAAACATACTTATCATATACACAACATAGAATTATACATATTCAACTAATACTAATACCACTTATTTCTTACGCCTTCACTAAGGATCAATTTGCTTCTTTTTTTTTCTTTTTTTTTAAATTTTCAAACACCTATCATAATAATGTATTTATATTCATATACCACTGTTTTAATACAGACTGACTAACATCTAGCATACTTCTATAAATGCTCAAGGCATAAACTTCCCACTACCAACTATCCTTTAATGGACAAAAAGTGAGGATTCGCTACCATCAACCCCTCAATCAAAATAAAAGTTGGGGCCTAACTGCCATCATATGCATACAGCAAGGCATAAGGATTTACAACAACTAAACAGTCTCTAATAGAAACAAAAAGTGGGACTATATCGAACATGAATACAAATCAACGCTTTCTTTCTCACCACTTTGGAGGCGCCCATCCACTCAAATCGAATCGCTTAAAGGCAATGTCTAAAGCTTGCTCCAAAGTATATATCCTCACATCTTTAGCTTCCACCTCAACTCTCAATTGTTCTAACTGTAGCTCTCTCTGCTCCAACCTCCTCATGACTCGGCTAACTCACATTTGTGCACAGTAAACAGCGGGCCTTGTCTTCACCGCTCAAATCTGGAGGGTGTGGTTCACGTGCCTCCACTCTCTCAAATTTCCCTAACCTTTAGCTCATCGTTCCTGGCCAACAAATCTCCTATCATCGCATGCTCCATGGACTCTTCACTAGAGTCCCTTGACTCTTGGTTCACTGAATAACTATCTTGACTCTCGTCAGCCATCCTATAACCACAATAAACAATCAAAAAAAACATCAAGACCACAATAAAATATATTCATTGATAAAATGAAAGGATATTTTATTCAGTACAACTAAAACTTGATGGATCTCCTCAACCCATCACCTAGCTAACATACTCTATAAAAATTTTCTACTAAGGTTATAACCTAGGTTTCACATTCCTAATGTTTATAACCTACAGCTTTGATACCAACTTATAACACTCATGGTGCTTCCAACCATAGCACCTTACAAGGGTACCTATCAAATTGCTACCGACTCGCTCGGCGTCCCCTAATGAAAGTCTGGCTTCGGTTCCTTCTCTTAAAGGGATGTCACCAGATAAAGGCTCGGGGCTCTTTATAAATTCATGCTTATAGCTTTGATACCTGTAACGCCTGAGAAAATCGGATTTTTATGACAATTAAATTTTTATTTGATTATGTGAATTAAATGAATTTAATTGATTATTATGTGAGTAAGCTATGTGAAGGTCGTTCTATGACCTAGAATATGTTAACGTGGTTAGTATTCTGGCTTCGTGCTAGAATTATTTGTTTGGAATTTCCAAGACGAAAATAACTGTTTTCCGAGAAATTTTTGTAAAAACACTATTCATTTGTTTCTGTTCAGGAAATTATTTTGGAATTTCGAGAAACGCGTAATGATGGAATATCATGATAAGATGGAATATCTGATAATATTTCATTTATGACAAACGCAGTTTTCGCCTGCGGACTTAAACCCTAAGGGTTGAGTATCTTAATTTCCGAGAAGGAAATAATATGCGTAGAAGGAATTGTGTTAAGGTTAATGCGAGTGTTATACAAGTATGATACTATTTAGTATCTATGTATAATACGTTGAGTAAATACAAAGTACAATACGATTATTGTACGTGTAGTATACGGAAAGAATACGTGAATTGTACGTGTAGAATACGATTTGTATTATAGAATTAAGATTAAGTCTTAATGAATAAGTCATTTGAGTTGGATTTCTATTAGTCCAATTATTAAATGACCAAGCCCCAAGGAGATTAGTGAGTTGAGCCCAAGTCAAGGCCCAATGTTTATTTAGTTAAGCCCAATTCATTTAAACCGAACCGTGGATCGATCCGGTGGGTCACTGAATGGGTAAAACCAATGGGGCAACCCATGGGATGTCACTTTGCAAGTGGTGGGCCGGCTACTTGGAGTGGAAGTCAAGCATAAGGCTTGGTCACCAAGTATTTTCCTTGGTGACCAAGAGTGAATAGTAAGGAGGTGATGGTTCATTGTCCAAATTACCCTCCATTCTCATTTCCTATAAATAGAAAGCTAGGTTGATTCATTTTGGAGTTTTGAAATTTGCTAACCTAGATTATTTGAGAGAGAAAGAGAGCTAGACTTATAAAACATACACTTTGGAAGCTTGATCTTCTAGTTTCCATGAGAGTTTCACAAGGATTATTAAGGTATAATCCTTACCTTTCATCTCCATCTCTTTTTGATTTTTCTTTTATCTTGAAGAATCATAGATTGGTAGTATATGTCTTGTATAGGAGATTAATGATGGCTTATCATAGATTTAATCTCTACAAGTAATGAGATTATAAAAATCATAAGGTTTAATACAGTTTTGAACCATGAAAATATTGTTTGTTGAGATTGATCGTTTATAAACGATTGAATTCCATCAATATGTTAATATTTTCATCTTGATTGGTTAGGGTGTAGATATGGAATCCATGGAGTATTCCATGATATTTGGCTTAGAGAACCCTAGTAACGAAGTTATGGCGAATTTTACGTAATTAGACGTTAAACGTCGAAAACGTTGAATTCCGGATTAGAAGTTAAAAGTTACCATGAGACTTGAAAACGTTGGTTTTCAATGTCAACACATGAGATAGGGTGATTAAGAGTTGTGGGTTCGAGAATCGTCGGATTCTGACTTAAAACAAAGAAAACGAGCATTGAACGCTCTTTAACGTTTACGAGCGTCTAAAACTGAACTCAATAATGAATTTTGAGTTATCGGATTCGAAGGTGTCAAATTCTTATATGAATGCCTAGATTATGTTATTTATGATATGTAGGCTTTTGAACGGACCAAATCGGGCTTATAACGAAAAAGTTATGGCCCCGGGAATTTCACAAAGTTTTTCAAAATTTGTTGGAATCTGGTACTGAGGTATGGCGTCACAGCGCCAGACATAGTGTTAAATGCCGCACCATAGTGCCAATACAATAAAAAGTTAGAGTCTCGCTAAATGGCGCCAAGCAAAGACCATCGTTTCTGATACATGCCATGCCGATCGAGGCCCAGACAACATCGCTAACTCTGGCCATAATGCCAGCCTAATCTTCTTGTGAGGCCTCCCACAGTATGAAGTTCAAGAATGTTGATATTAACTTAGGTTTTGAACTTCATTTGTTCAGGAACCTAAAGGGGTAATGTTTGTACACTTCATAAGTGTATTAAAGCTATTCCTATACTACTTATACTCAGGTATATGGTATTGAGCTTAGAGTCAAATGCATGTTAATGAGTTATGAGTGATGAACAACGTTGGTACTTGGCAAATGTTAGAGTCCTGGTTAATAATGTAAGTTGGTTAATAAGTCGATTGAAGGGTAAAAAGTCGAGTTGACTTTATTATTGATATTAAGTTAACTAAGACATAGAAGAGAAAGAAGCTTGTAGAAACAATGTGAACATTTGTTTGATAGCTAATTACAGATTAAGCTATGTGAATATATCATGTAGATTCCGTAAAGGTCATGATCGATTGATTAAATTATTTGAAGACGCCGAAAGGCAAGTTTTTCTTAACGCTTGTCTAACTTCCATGTTAGCCAAGTTTTATGTGATTCGTTGAACCGAATTGCAAGGCTTGTTTTTTTAGAAAGGGTCGATGCATTTTAATTTGGCTAGACTATTCGTAATATATAGATTGATTATGATTCATATCTTTCTATATAGAAATGTTAAGGCTATCCTATGCCAAGTGATTGGTACGGATGTGAAGCTAAGGTTTTTCTATGAACAAGCAAAAGTATTTTTCATCGATTATTCGATGGGCACGCGAGTTTGCCAAAAATATTAAACGTAAATACGTTTAATGAATGAGTGTTGATCAACATAGAGTACTATAAGCTGATCACCTAGAAGTGCTCGTAAGTTATCGGATGAACGGCCTTAGTGCTGTGGACTCCTTTTCAAGTATGAAAATTGAAAGTTACTGTTCATGGTCTATCGACCAGTTCAGAATTCCTAATCTATTCTATACTTTGGGAATTGACGTTATGAACTGTTAAAGTATTATTGATTCATAATACATCATAACTATTGTTCAGTTATGTCAGAATTGTTATATAATTCACGAATGTGGTATTACTGTTATCATTGATTAAACTTGCTGAGCTGTCATGCTCACTTCTTGCGTGAATTATATAACTACAGTTAAAGATGAATGTACTGTGAATGCCAAGAGAGATAAGGGCAAAGCTAAGATGGATGCTTAGGCATTGTGTAATAGTTTAGTAAGTTTATATGTATTATACATTATGAACAATGAACGATGTAACCAGTTTATGAACCTGGGAAGGGTTATACTTTGATTGTAATAAGAAGATAGTAATTACATTCATTTTGTTGTATTTCAATGGAATGATTGTATGATGTTTGTACAGTGGAGCACCATATGTCGGGTTGGAAGATACCCAAATTTGGGGGCGTCACAGGTTGGTATCAAAGCCTTAGGTTATAAAACTTAAGGGGGGGAAAACCTTAGGCTAATAATCTCGTATGGAAGGTAAAGTCTGAGGAATGAAATTCAAGTCCATTGAATTAATAGGGTATTGAGATAACTCAGTATCGAAAGGATTAAAAGATGGAAATTAATCTTAAAGATATTAAATGTGATTTGTGCTTATACTATTGTGTATTATGTACTAATCAATGTGTTATGTGTTTGTAGATGTCAACCGATAGCTTGATGTTTAGAAAGGTGGAAATGATAAGTGAGGATTCAGTGAATCAAGTTGAGATAGTACCAATGCCAGTGGCGGAGGTACCAATAGTTGTACTAGATGACTCAGACATTAGTACATATCTGAGGAGGAATACTCTGAGGAGACTATGGTTTTAGCATCATACCTTAACGAGATGCTAGACGTGGAGGAGGAAATGGAGGTGACATCGGTTAATACGGTGGTGCCTACTCAGGAGCCGACACCTCCGGATGCAATGAGAGCATTGTATCTGTCTGTGTTGGATAGGAATTGCATCTGCGCACAGTAGTAGAGACTCAGATTGAAGAGATAACCACCCTTTATGAGGCGAAGGAATCTGCAGAGGCAGACTTTGAGTTAGAGCACGACGAGAAAGTGCTTATGACTGATAAGGCTCGTGACTATAAGGATGAGGTCCTTGAGCTACAGAAGAAACTGGTTGAGAAAGACCAGAAGATAGCTAAGATGTCATACATCCACGAATGCGCTCATGAGGATTTCAAACTGAAAATTGCTTGTTATTCTATTGAGTCAGGGCAAACTCGACATACCATAAGTCGAGATATAGTGTCGATTCTGGCAAATCTGAAATATGAGAATGTCGTTCGACAGTGTTAGTAGATCGTTAGATCTTTTTGTATATGGTGGTAGTGACGTAAAGCCCTCTTTTGTATAATTAAAGGGTAGTCTTTTTGTAAATCCCAATTTTTGTAGAAGGAAATCGCAGGATAGTATGTAATAGCTTTTGGCTAAGGGAACATGATGTAAATAGTTTTGACTATGAAAACATATTTATATAATGAGGTTTTTATTAAATGTGCTTGTTGTGGTATGAATGGTTGTTATTGATTGAGAATGATAACCGAGTAGTTAGATAGATAATAACGAAGCTTTATTTATTTAATCAGAATTATGCCGCCGAGAAGGAGACAACGTAACCAAGAGGCCGAGTCTCATAATGAGAATCAGGGGGTCCTAATAACCCTATGCAAGAGTTCGTTAATTTATTAACGGCTGCATTTAACCAAGTGGGGGGTGGGACTCCTGTAGCTCCTTGGGTAGCAAGAACAACTACCTTTAAGGACTTTAAAAGTGTGGGTTCTCCCGAGTTCCAAGGAATGACGGACCCGTTAGAAGCCCAGACGTGGGTAAGAGAGATTAAGAAGGCGTTTGTGATAACAAACGTAAGTGAGGCGCAAAAGACTTCTTTTGCGACTTACATGATGAAGGGGGAAGCTAACTACTGGTGGGAGGCTCACCAGGGTGGGGCTAGGACAGAGGCTGTTACGTGGGAACAGTTTAAGAAGGTCTTCTTCGAAAACTATTTCCCTACTAGCATGCAGGGTAGGATGGAAATTAAGTTCCTAGAACTTAAGCAGGGGGATATGACAGTTCCCCAGTATGCCACCAAGTTTAATGAATTGGCGAGATTTGCTCCACACCGGTGGATCTGAGAGAGGAGAGAGAAGCGCCTTGAGTTTGAGCGGGGCTTAAAACCACGGCTCTCTGATGAGATATCGGTTTTCGGAGTTCTTCCTACGGGACCATTCTCGGAGAAGGCGATAATAGTTGAAGGTGGTGGTGGTGAGCTTTGTCTCAGCATCAAAAGAGCGAAAGATTAAGAGCAAGTTAGAGGGAGGTAATAAAATTTGAAGTTGCCGTGAGCGGTAACTTGCCAAAGAGAAAGAGTTTTAACCCTGGGAATACCGAGGTAAAGCAGGGAGATCCCAAACGGAGGACGAAAGAATTAAAGATATGCGGAAAGCCTAACATGGTAGTCTGTTTAAAGGGGAAAGCAGTATGATACAACTGTGGGCAGGAGGGGAATTTGTCACCCAACTGTCCTAACCCTAAGAAGAACCAGGGATGTTTTGTCTGTGGTTCAATGGACCCAATGGCAAGAAATTGCCCGAAGAAGGGTTTAGAGGGGAATAAGAGTTCTGGTAGTGGTAAATTAGCCATTACTGGACCAACACCATCAGTGGGTAGACCCTCAACTCGTATGTTTAATATGATTGTCCAAGATGCAGTTGCATAAACGGATGTGGTAGCAGGTATCATTCCGGTCAATAAGATAAATTCTTATGTGCTATTTGACTCGGGTGCTACTTGTTCTTTTATAGCATATGAATTTGCTAAGAGATTAGGTTTAATCCCTAAGAAGTTACCTATACCTTTAGACGTTAAGGTAGCTAACGAAGAGATAATCCCCATTGAACATATTCATAAGGATTGTTGCGTAGAAATTAGAGGGAATAAGTTAATAGTAGATTTGGTACTGATAAGGTTAAAAGAATTCGATGTAATTCTTGGTATGGATTGGTTGATTAACCATTAGGCAATAATAGATTGCCATAAGAAAAGTGTAAACCTTCGGCTTTCTAAGAAAACCAAGGTAGTGTTCTTCGGTAGTAAATCATCGAGACGCTGTTGTTGTCTGTCTATGACACAAGCTAGGAAGATCTTGAGAAAAGGGTGTGTAGGTTATATGTGCCATGCTGTGGATACCTAAAGAGTGGGAACATCCTTGGACCAGATACCTATAGTGGAAGAGTTCGCGGATGTATTTCCAAAGGAGTTACCGGGTATTCCAACGGACAAGGAGGTAGAGTTTGTAATTGATCTGTTACCGGAAATGGCACCAGTTTCAAGGGCACCATATCGGATGGCGCCAGTTGAGATGAAGGAGTTAATGGTTCAATTGCAAGAACTATTAGATAGGAAGTACATTTAACCGAGTGTGTCTCCTTGGGGAGCACCAGTGTTGTTTGTAAAGAAGAAGGATGGGTCGTTAAGACTTTGTATTGACTATCGTGAGTTGAACAAGTTGACGATTAAGAATAAATACCCGTTGCCCAGGATCGATGATCTGTTTGATCAGTTAAAAGGGAAAAAGTATTTTTCTAAGATAGATTTGCGCACGGGGTATCATCAGTTAAAGGTGAGGAAGGAGGATGCACCTAAGACGGCGTTCAGAACTCGTTATGGTCATTACGAGTTTCTGGTAATGTCGTTTGGGTTGACTAATGCGCCAGCCGCATTTATGGATATGATGAACAGAGTGTTCAAACAATATTTGGACAAGTTCGTAGTAGTGTTCATTGATGATATTCTAGTTTATTCTAAGACGTCAGAAGATCATGCAGAACATTTAAGAATAGTGTTGGAAACACTAAGGAAGGAGAAGTTGTATGCGAAATTCATAAAGTGTGAATTTTGGCTTGAGCGAGTGTAGTTTCTAGGGCATGTTATCGATAAGGATGTCATTTCCGTAGATCAGGCAAAAGTTGAAGCAGTTAATGAATGGGAGCAACTGAAAATGCCAACTGAGGTTCGGAGTTTTCTAGGGTTAGCGGGATACTATAAAAGGTTCATTCCGGAATTTTCTTCTAAAATAGCTACTCCATTGACAAATCTGACAAGAAAGTCGGTGAAGTATGTGTGGACTGAAAAATGTGAGAACAGTTTTCAGGAGTTGAAGAAGAGGTTGAGTGAGGCACCTGTATTGTCCTTTCCAGATGATACAAGTAACTTTGTAGTGTATAGCGATGCTTCACATAAGGGACTGGGTTATGTGCTCATGCAGCATGGCAAAGTCATTGCGTATGAATCACGTCAATTGAAGGATTATGAAAAGGTCTATCCTACACATAATTTGGAATTGGCAGCTGTAATTTTTGCCTTAAAAATATGGAGGCATTATCTTTATGGTGAGAAGTGTGAAATATACACGGACCACAAAATTCTGAAATATATCTTCACACAGAAGGAGTTGAACATGAGACAGAGAAGGTGGTTAGAGTTAATAAAGGATTATGACTGTGATATCTTATATCATCCGGGGAAAGCAAATGTAGTAGTCGATGCGTTAAGTAGGAAGGGTAGAGAGAAACTGTCAATGTTAACAACTCAGAATGAGTTGATAACAGTGATGGCAAACATGGAGCTAGAAGTTAAGTTACTAGAAGAAGCGGGGGAAATGTTATTTTCCATGGAAATCCAACCGACCATAGCGGAATGGGTTAGGGGAGTACAATTGAGTAACGAGGAATGCCAGCAGATACAAAAGAGGATAGAAGATGAACAGAAGACTAAGTATAACCTCGATAAGGAGGGATTACTTCATTTTGAAGGAAGAATTTGGGTTCCGAATGATCCCGAATTAAAGGAAGAAATAATGATGGAGGCTCATAGTTCGAGGTACTCGATACATCTCGGTAGTACGAAGATGTATCAAGACCTTCGTCAGAACTTTTGGTGGCTAACATGAAGAGGGAGATAGCAGAATACGTTAGTAGGTGCTTAACTTGTCAAAAAGTTAAGGTTGAACACCAACGACCTAGCGGGTTGTTGCAACCGTTAGAAATTCCAGAGTGGAAGTGGGAGCACATCACGATGGACTTTGTGGTGGGACTTCCGACAACCAGAAAAGGATACGATGCTATTTGGGTGATAGTGGATCGATTGATAAAATCGGCTCCTTTTCTACCAATAGGAGTCAAGTATAACTTGGATCAGTTAGCTAAATTGTATGTCAAGGAAATTATTTCCAAACATGGAGTACCTGTTTCGATCGTGTCAGATCGTGATCCACGATTCACATCGAACTTTTGGAGGAGTTTGCAAGAGCAAATGGGAACGCAGTTAAGATTGAGTACGGCGTATCATCCTCAGACGGATGGTCAGAGTGAGAGGACAATTCAAATGCTAGAAGATATGTTAAGATCTTGTGTTATGGATTTCAAAGGGAGTTGGGACGAATATCTGCCGTTGGTGGAATTTTCGTACAACAATAGTTTTCATGCTAGTATAGGCATGCCGCCTTATGAAGCGTTGTATGGAAGGAAGTGCCGAACTCCATTGTGTTGGGATGAGGTGGGTGAACGTGGGATGTTGGGACTGAGATGAGTACAAATAGACCACGGGACATGGTGAAATTAATACGATACTCGATTAGTTCTTTGCTCAAGATAAAGTAGAAGAAGTATGCGGATCCTCACAGAGAAAATAGAGAATTCGATGTAGGATCCTTTGTTTTTCTAAAAGTATCGCCTTGGAAGGGGAAGATACGTTTTGGGAAGAAAAGGAAGTTAAGTCCAAGGTTTGTAGGACCTTTTGAGATTTTAAGAAGAGTAGGAGAGGTAGCTTATGAAGTGGCTTTACCTCCTAAGATGGAACGCATTCATAATGTGTTTCATGTGTCAGTGTTGCGTCCTTATAAACCGGACTATAAACACGTAATAGAGTATGAATCTATTCAGATAGAGAAAGACTTGTCCTACGAGGAACTTCCAGTTCAAATTATTGATAGGAAGGAACAAGTTTTAAGAAATAAGGTAATACCTTCAGTAAAGGTGTTATGGAGAAACCAAAATACTGATGAAGCAACGTGGGAGCTCAAAAGTAAAATGATGGAAGATTTTCCTCATTTATTTATGTAATTATAAGCCAAAATTCTGGGGACAGAATCCTTATAAGGGGGAGAGAATGTAACGCCCGAGAAAATCGGATTTTTATGACAATTAAATTTTTATTTGATTATGTGAATAAAATGAATTTAATTAATTATTATGTGAGTAAGCTATATGAAGGTCGTTCTATGACCTAGAATGTGCTAATGTGGTTAGTATTCTGGCTTCATGCTAGAATTATTTGTTTGGAATTTCCAAGACGAAAATAACTGTTTTTGGAGAAATTTTCGTAAAAACACTATTCATCCGTTTCTGTTCAGGAAATTATTTTAAAATTCTGAGAAACGCGTAATGATGGAATATCATGATAAGATGGAATATCTGATAATATTTTATTTATGACAAACGCAATTTTCGCCTGCGGACTTAAACCCTAAGGGTTGAGTATATTAATTTCCGAGAAGGAAATAATATGCGTAGAAGGAATTACGTGTAGTATACGAAAAAAATACGTGAATTGTACGTATAGAATACAATTCGTATTATAGAATTAAGATTAAGTCTTAATGAATAAGTCATTTGAGTTGGATTTTTATTACTCCAATTATTAAATGACCAAGCTCCAAGGAGATTAGTGAGTTGAGCCCAAGTCAAGGCCCAATGTTTATTTAGTTAAGCCCAATTCATTTAAACAGAACCGTGGATCGATCCGGTGGGTCACCGAATGGGTAAAACCCATGGGCAACCCATGGGATGTCACTTTGCAAGTGGTGGGCCGACTACTTGGAGTGGAAGTCAAGCATAAGGCTTGGTCACCAAGTATTTTACTTGGTGACCAAGAGTGAATAGTAAGGTGGTGATGGTTCATTATCCAAATTACCCTCCATTCTCATTTCCTATAAATAGAAAGCTAGGTTGATTCATTTTGGAGTTTTGAAATTTGCCAACCTAGATTATTTGAGAGAGAAAGAGAGCTAGACTTATAAAACATACACTTTGGAAGCTTGATCTTCTAGTTTTCCAAGAAAGTTTCACAAGGGTTCTTAAGGTATAATCCTTACCTTTCATCTCCATCTCTTTTTGATTTTTCTTTTATCTTGAAGAATCATAGATGGGTAGTATATGTCTTGTATAGGAGATTAATGATGGCATATCATAGATTCAATCTCTACAAGTAATGAGATTATAAAAATCATAAGGTCTAATACAGTTTTGAACCATAAAAATATTATTTGTTGAGATTGATCGTTTATAAACGATTGAACTCCATCAATATGTTAATATTTTCATCTTGATTGGTTAGGGTGTAGATATGGAATCCATGGAGTATTCCATGAGATTTGGCTTAGAGAACCCTAGTAACGAAGTTATGGCGAATTTTACGTAATTAGACGTTAAACGTCGAAAATGTTGAATTTCGAATTAGAGGTTAAAAGTTACCATGAGACTTGAAAACGTTGGTTTTCAATGTCAACACATGAGATAGGGTGATTAAGAGTTGTGGGTTTGAGAATCGTCGGATTCTGACTTAAAACAAAGAAAATGAGCATTGAACGCTCTTTAACGTTTACGAGCGTCTAAAACTGAACTCAATAGTGAATTTTGAGTTATCGGATTCGAAGGTGTCAAATTCTTATATGAATGCCTAGATTATGTTATTTATGATATGTAGGCTTTTGAACGGACCAAATCGGGCTTATAACGAAAAAGTTATGGCCCCGGGAATTTCACAAAGTTTTTCAAAATTTGTTGGAATCTGGTACTGAGGTATGGCGTCGCAGCGCCAGACATAGTGTTAAATGCCGCACCATAGTGCCAATGAAAGAAAGTTGAGTCTCGCTAAATGGCGCCTTTCCAACGTTTCATACCTTACGCCACGATGAAGGCCCAACATCGCTAACTGGCCATACAATTCTAAATCTTAGTATCAAGATAGGCCGCCGCCAAGTGACAGAAGTTCAAGAATGTTGATATTAACTTAGGTTTTGAACTTCATTTGTTCAAGAACCTAAAGGGGTAATGTTTGTACACTTCATAAGTGTATTAAAGCTATTCCTATATTACCTATACTCAGGTATATGGTATTGAACTTAGGAGCTGAATGCATGTTAATGAGTTATGAGTGATGAACAACGTTGGTACTTCGCCGACAATGTTAGAGTCCGGTTAATAACGTAAGTTGGTTAATAAGCCGGGACGAAGGGTAAAAAGTCGAGTTGACTTTATTATTGATATTAAGTTAACTAAGACATAGAAGAGAAAGAAGCTTGTAGAAACAACGTGAACATTTGTTTGATAGCTAATTACAGTGTGCTATGTGAATATATCATGTAGATTATGTAAAGGCTGTGATCAGTTGATTAAATTATTTGAAGACGCTGATAGGCAAGTTTTCTTAACGCTTGTCTAACTTCCATGTTAGCCAAGTTTTATGTGATTCGTTGAACTGAATTGCAAGACTTGTTTTAAAGAAAGGGTGGATGCCAGATTTTAATTCGGCTAGACTATTCGTAATATATAGATTGATTATGATTCATATCTTTCTATATAGAAATGTTAACGCTATCCTATGCCAAGTGATTGGTACGGATGTGAAGGTAAGGTTTGTCTATGAACAAGCAAAGGTATTTTTCATCGATTATTCGATGGGCACGCGAGTTTGCCAAAAATATTAAACGTAAATACGTTTAATGAATGAGTGTTGATCAACATAGAGTACTATAGGATGATCACTTAGAAGTGCTCGTAAGTTATCGGATGAACGGCCTTAGTGCTGTGGACTCCTTTTCAAGTATGAAAATTGAAAGCTACTGTTCATAGTCTATCGACCGGTTCAGAATTCCTAATCTATTCTATACTTTGGGAATTGATGTTATAAACTGTTAAAGTATTATTGATTTATAATACTTCATAACTATTGTTCAGTTATGTCGGAATTGTTATATAATTCACGAATGTGGTATTACTGTTATCATTGATTAAACTTGCTGAGCTGTCATGCTCACTTCTTGCGTGAATTATATAACTACAGTTAAAGATGAATGTACTGTGAATGCCAAGAGAGATAAGGGCAAAGCTAAGGTGGATGCTTAGGCATTGTGTAATAGTTTAGTAAGTTTATATGTATTATACATTATTAACAATGAACGATGTAACCGGTTTATGAACCTGGGAAGGGTTATACTTTGATTGTAATAAGAAGATAGTAATTACATTCATTTTGTTGTATTTCAATGGAATGATTGTATGGATGTTAGTACATTGGAGCACCATATGTCGGGTTGGAAGATACCCTAATTTGGGGGCGTCACAATACCAACTTATAAAGCCCCCAAATCCAGGTACTTGAAACCCGAACTCGGTGCTTTATGATACCATTTCTATGAGCGGAATAATACTAATAATAATAACAATAATATAGATACCAACTTAATTTACATATTTGTTAAAGTCTAAATCCCAAGTACGCAGCCTTTAATACATTCCGCACAATACGCGATAGGTAATATATCTCATACTTGTCTTAATAAAGATAACTATTACATAAAATGGTATTGAATTCATTCTACAACCTTTCCTTTCCCTTTATTCTTAGCCGAGCCTTCTAATTGTTCACTCTTAGCTGAAAACATTTCAATTAAACAAGGATGAGCATTTGAGTGCCCAGCAAGTAAAAGCAATTATATATATATGAGCTGAAAGAATTTAAATGTTTTCTTTATACTATCCTTCTACAACAAATCAATAGTTGTGAAGTAATCTGAACCGATAATAATAACATAACAACCCTCTTTCAAATTTCTGAAACTACGCACTGACTATATATAGGGTTAAGGGAACATACTATGAACATTATTTTCATTTTTGAATAGGTTTAGCAGAACTTCATCCGCAAACCGTCATAACTTACGAGCACGGAGGGTGATCAGCCCGTTGTACCCTGCATTGATCAATACTACATTACAAGAACGATATTATCGTTCACTCTGGTTGCCTTGGGCACATAAAAATTTTCTCATAAATGGGATGTTCATACTTGTCAGGGTTCCAAACCAAAGCAATTCGGTTGGGTGATAGGTAGGTTTTATCTTATTCAACAATAATCTATAATTCAACATATATATACGGGTAATTAACAAAGGTGTATCAACATGTGGTTAAATGCAATGATTATCCAAGTGGGGACACTTGTATAACCATTTATAGAAATTATCGAACAGAATATATATCTGAATTACTATATACTAACGTGTTGATAATCAATGAGCGTATATAATATTGGGTTAATAATATGTACATTAATAATATAATTCTTAAACATTCTTACTCATGTCCATTGCATAAAGGAAATGCAAAGGTAGGATACTTGCCTGATGCGCTGCATACAATACACAACTTAGTTTTATCTTTTATATCACGACCTATCATTAATCAGATCATTCGTTCTATTAGAACAATATACTATAACATATAGTACTGTATTTCGCAATCACCACATAACCTAATCACATTATTACACATGTTCAACAGTTATTGCATCACAAACAAATATTAATACAGTCAAAATATTTAAGTCTAGATCAATTTTTGAAATATGTCGGTGTACCCACAGCTTTATCGGGTAATTATCGAGTCTAAGACTCTATTATGTAACTCAATATCTGTAAATATCAGTCATATTATATTAAATAACTTAATAAAAATTTATTAATTTATCATAAATTTTCAAACACCAAAATCATTATTAAATGATTTAAGTATGAAACAAATCTATTATCATTTAATTACTCCCTCCGTCCCAGGATAAAAGTCCTAGTGGACTTTTCACGCATATTAAGAAGATGAATAAAATGACAAAATTACCTATAATACTGTCATTAAATATGGAGAGAATTAGAATAAGAAAAGTATGAGATATTTAATGCTACGGATATAATAGGAAAATATGTGTAAAAGTTTGGTTATTAAAAGAAAATAGACATTTAACATGGGACTACCCAAAATAGTAATAAGGACTTTTATCATGGGACGGAGGGAGTATTATTTAACTATTAATGAAACCATTGCCAAAATATTAAAGTTATTTAATAATAACTCAAAATATTTTTAAAACATTTATATTACCCTTAAATGACTTTTAAAACATTTAAAATCATTTTTAAATAATTACCATTAATTATTAAAATATTAATGTACTATTTCTTAAAATATTAGAAGTCATTAAGTATAACTTAAAATATTTAATTCACTTAATATTATTAATCTTGATAATATTTAATTCTCATCTTAGTATTACTAGTTCACTAATAACACTTTTATTCGCTTACTAATATTATTAACATCTTAATAATATTTTAATACTTTACTAATATTATTAATCCTCTTAATAATAATTTAATCATGCATTAATATTATTAATAATATCTTACTTATGCTTTAGTATCATTAATCAATTAATAATACTTTTAGTCATTTACCAATCGTATTAATATTTTATTTATTTACTAATATTATTAATTATTTAATAACATTTTATTCCTTTACTAATGTTATTACATTAATAACATTTTATTTAATCTCGAATATTATTATTTACTTAATAATATTTTAATCGATTAATAATACTTTAATTTAATATTATTATTTTAAATCAAATATGATTAACCATTTAATAATATTTTAATGAAGTTTTAATCTTAATATTTTTATTTACTTAACAATATCATATTCTAATATTATTAATATCATAATAACATTTTAATAATTTATTAGATCAATAAACAATTTATTTTAATTGTTCACCCTTTATAAAACTATTTATTTAATATCCATAAAAGGTCATAAATAATATTTCTTATTATAAATTACCAAAATATCCTAAAATAGTCATAATATTATATATTAGGAGTATTCAAGTATTAAAATCATATTTTTTTCTTATTTAAAGCATCATTTAACTATTTATTTTCTTTTATTCATAACTTAATCATTTTTAGGAAAAATGGCAAACTGATTCCAAAAATTCTCATTTTCTGGATTTAGACAGTATATGTCCCAACCATGATTCCCAAATTTTTTGGAATTTTGGAAAATGATTTACTAATTTTAAAGTGCCCAAAACACCCGGATCTTGCTTCATTTTTCATAAATCGAGTTTTGCTCAGAAAAATCTGAACTTTTCAGGGTATACTCTCATAACATATATGAACCTACTGTACAAATTTTGGAATTTTCTAGTGTATACACAATGAGAAATTCGAGTGTTAATATTTAGGAGTCCTTTACGGAAATAGCCATTACGCACAACCTATAAATCAAAACGCGTCCGTTCTTTTTTCTACACGTAGACAACTTCTCAAGGTACCTCTGTGATTTTTCCCAGATTTTTAAACGACATGAAACCATCCGAAACAGTCCCAAGAAAAACAGAAACAGTAACTATTTTAGGGTTTCAAAACCTTAATATACTATGTGGACTGTTTTGGGGGAAACAGTCCCCATGGCTTCAATACATGCTAGATTTACGTTCTACCACTTGAGTTTACTAGATAACTCATGTATCTAGCACCCCTCGACAGATCACAAATCCAAGTTGTAAAACTTAAGTTATACAAGATTTAGTGGAAGAAAAACAAGGGTTTCACCCCTTGGAGAACATATGCTCATTTCCTTCCTCTAAACCTTTGATCTAATACTCAAGAGACTTAGTTCCATACATGATAATATGTAGAACTAGGGTATCTTAAGTATTAATCCATAACTCCAACAAATCATGCTATAACACAAAATAGAAGAAGAATAAGAAAAAAATGGATGAGAACCTCGCCTAGTTTTATTTGCTATCCTTCTTGATCTTCCAACGTAATGTATAATCTTAGGGTGCATTAAGCAACTAGAACACCTCTCCCTCTCTCACAAAACCGAAACTCTCTCTCTCTCTCTCTCTCTCTTGTATGTTGCTAGCTTGGGAGAAAAAGAAGAAGAAGGAGAATAAGAGAAATGAAAATGATCTAGCAAATGAATGGGTGATTAACTATTATCCCCCATACTTTTATTATCCCATGGATAAAAGACTACACCTTTTCTCTTCAATTAGCCTAATCATGTGATTAAGAGTGCTAAATAGATTTACAACCAATGGGAGCTTGACAAACATGTACTTGTGTGTAAGACTTACTATTTAAGGAACTTGATTAGCATAATCTTCTTGCCATAAAAAGGCCTAATTGGTCGGTCCCCCCTTACCCATTATATCTCCCAATTTTCTTTTATTTTAATACACAAATTTGATTAATCAAAAGTCTAAAATACCCTTAATCAAGTGGGCTAAGTATTGATTTGCATTTTATTTATTTTGGGCTTCTCCTTTAATTGTTTTGGGCCATGTAATGAACATAGTTTAACAATTTTAATATATGCTACCCAAATTGTTTATTTAGGGTTTCCATTCCCCACCTTATGAAATTTAATTATTTATACATGTGACTTTAGCTCATAACCTAATTAGGTTTACTAGAAATAGGTTTAGAATTATTAGTCACTTGAAATAACAAGATTATCCACTTAAGTTAGTATACATATTAAATACTAACCTTTCCTTATTACCATAACCCTTAGGTTATTTAATTGTCTCACCTAATGTATAATTAAGTTACGAAGCTTTCATTTAGGGTTTAAAATAAAATAAAATTAGTTTCTAAAATTTATAGTTAGGGTTTCACACAGTAATACAAGGGTTTGTCACATAACACCATAATTGACCAACCCTTATCATCCACATATACAAAGAGACATATTTATAAAGATCGAACAATCAAAATATAAATAATATTATATTATTATTCTCATTCCTTGATCAAAATCACAAAATTAGGGTTTGGATTCCATATCCGATTTATCTCATCATACTTAACCTTATTAATTAAGTTAAAAATAATTAACTTAATAATCAAACAAAATTCATATAATAAAATAATTATTATAATAATTCTAAAAATCATTTCATAAATTATATAAATAATATATACTTATACTTTCATGGAAAATAATTAATAAAAGCATTTCTACTATAAAATTAATTATTATAATAATATAGTTTATAACAATCAATAATTCTAAAATAAAATTATTTAAAATTATTCATGTAATAAATATATCACATAAATACATACACACATTACCTTGGCACATAATCCCCATATTTAAAAAAAAAAAATTATACGCAAAATTACTAATTTATTTGTATAGAAAATATCGGGTTGTTACATTTGATATATAAAATGAGTACTATACATGACAAAAATGGCTAAGCTAGTCTGTGCAGGAAAATACAAGCCCTCTACAAAACCTACAGGAACATGGAACATCAGGAGGGTCATGGAGTGTTGCAATAACTTATCTACAGTCATCCGATCTAGAGGTGACAAACTATCATACCATGATCTCAAACATGAGGCTACCAATACTGGTGGGGTATGATCAATGTGGCTAACTGTCGAGGAAGACATCTGTGTGGGCCGTATCATAAGACCATCCAGGGGTCAATGCTGAATATCTCTGGCATACATATGCATAACATAATACATGCATGATAAATAATAGATAGCAATATGATGTAGGGAATGGAAAACAGTATACATACATTCCTAAGTACATCATAATCTAATACATCATCTCTGTGTACAGCTGAAAATACAGGGAAATAGGGAACAGAAGCCCAACAACTAACAGAGGCCTATCAAAAGATATAATGAGAATGGGGCACAACCACCCAGTATCTAACAAAGGCCTATCAGAAGATACAATGAGAAATACATCAGAAGAAGTCAATGGTATTGATGCCTACATCATCTATCATGTCCATCTGATGTAACTCCTCCTGAGTCACTAGATCTCCTCTAAGAGGGATGTCAGGCCTATACAATGGAGGATCCGGGTCAGAATAGCCTGAAAAAATTTGAATTTTGAGAATTAAATTTTATTTAATTATGTGGATTAAATGAACTTAATTAATTAATTATGGGAGTAAGCTATTTAAAGGTCGTTCTATGACCTAGACATATCAGAATGTCGTAGTATTTTGGCTACGTGATAGGATTAAAGTGTCTGAATTTCCAAGACGAAAATAAAAGCTTTCCGAGAAATTTTTTGAAAAATACTATTCACGCATTTCTGCTCGGGAATTATTTTTGAACTTCCAAGAAATACATAATGATAGAATATCGAGGTGAGATAGAATATCCAATAATATTTCAGTTATGGCAAACATAATTTTTATCCTGCGGACTTAAAACCTAACGGTTAGGGAAAGTGAGTTCCGAGAAGGAATTTAAATGCGTATAATGAATTAAAAGCAATGATCGTATAATACGTAGGTATTGTACGAAGTAATGAATACAAGTATAATACGAGGTATTATACGAGTATGTATGAATGATGGAATGTCGTATATTAAATAAGTATACGAGTTGGAATACGAGAATTATACGTAGATTATACGTTATAAGGCTTTAAGCTAAATGTAATGGACTTGTAGGAATGTGTAGGAGATTGTATTGACAAATTGGGATAATAATAAAGCCCAATGCTAATTAATGTTAAAGCCCAAAGAATTGTGAATGCAAGCCCAATGTATAAGTTAGGCTAATTAAACCTTAAGCCTAAAGTAAGAATCCAATGGATTAGGAGGATCCATGGGGCAACCCATGATCATATGGGTGAATTGGTGATCAAGAACTTTGTGTGATGAGCAAGTAGACTTAAGGGTTAAGCAAAGGATAAGTTAAGTAACTTAAAGGCTAAGTAAAGTGTTTATGTGTGATGAACAAGCAAAGTGCTTATATGTGATGATTAAGTAAACTTAATGGCTAAGTGTTGTGATGGCCAAGTAATTAATTTGATGAGCAAGCAAAGGATAAGCTATGTGCTAAGCAAGTATACTTAAGAGCTAAGTAAGTGTGGTGGCCAAGTTTACTTATTAGCTAGGTAATGAATAGTAAAGAGGTGATTAAGGAGGTGGAGTGGCTTTATGACCAAACTACCCTAACCTAGCAAGTCCTATAAATAGCAAGCTTTGGATTTCATTTATTCCTTGTTCAAAAACACCATCAAGTTGAGAGCTTATTGGTTAGAGAGAATAAGTGAGAATAAGTTAGAAAAGCTAAAAAGCTAGTCTTCATAATTTAAGAAGCAAGAAGGAGAACAAGGATTAATCAAGTGATCTTCATAGGTAAGGACTTAAACCATAATTCTCTTTCTCTTCCATTTATAGGGAGATGGGTAGTGGTAGAACATGTACGCTAAGGAATGATAGGAATGAGTAATCAAAGAGCTTAAGTCTTAATAAGCCGTATAAGTCATAAATAAGCTATTCGTAATCATATAAGTTATGAAACAAGGAAGAACTTGTAGGAACTTATTTTATGTTGAAATAATAAGGTTGTATAATAATAAGAAGTAAGGATGATGGTTAAAAGATTTAAGCTATGATAAGAAGTAAGGCCAATGAGTGGCGCCACAAATAGTACGAGTCCGGGCTTGCCTATCGCAAACTCTCAAGGTCGTCAACTGTACGCTAGAAGGAGAGTTATGTGTGGCGCCATGCCAATCCTGCAATTTTGTGCATGAAAGAATGTTTACAAGTATAGAATGAAAGATAACTCATTAGTAATGGACTAAGGTGTAAATATAACATTTTTAAAGCATTGTTAGACACTTAATGTATGATGATTAAAGGTTAATAATCAATTAAAGATGAATGTAATGAGAACAACGTAATGTGCTAAGATGGTTGTAGAAATTTGTTGACCAAGTTGATTATGAATCCAATGGTTTGCAATAACAGTATGGGTTATGTAATTACTTAATGAACATGATAAAACCTTTCCTAAATCACTGTTATAGTGATGACTTTAAGAATTTAATCTTGTTTAAATGAGTAGTTAAACGATGAACGGAAAGTATAATGAACGTGAACTGTATTCAATAATGATAATAACTATAACGTTAAGAGTTACAACTAAAAGTTGTTAAGTAATACGTAAACGTAAATGGAATGCAATAAAGTGTACTTAACAAATGACGATCGAGTTTTGAATAACGTAAGAATGTTATTAAGCCATTAGGAAGGATGATTAACTCGAAACGAGTTCTATTAATGAAGTAAATCCACGTAAGACATAGAAGAGAAAGAAGTTGGTAAGAATGATGTAAAGATAATGGCAAGCCAGAACCAATAGTAACAAATCTAATGTATGATTTGATTGAGAAGAAGGGTAAGATTCATTAGAAACCATGTATGTTCATTCATGACCTAATGTGGTATGTTATGTGGTTATGTATTGTAGAGACCATAAAGACTGAAAGGAAAAGTTATTTTTACTATAGCAAACGCTGAAGGCAAGTTTTTCTTAAACGTTTGTCTAACCTTCGTGTTAGCCAAGTTTTTTGTGATTCATGCTATGAGATGCATGAACTATTTTACTAAAGGGTCGATGCCAGTTTTACCTCGGCTAGACTAATCTTGAAGTGTTGATTTATTTACAAGTCTTTCAAATATAGAATTGTTAACGCTATCCTACGCCAATTGTTTGGTACGGATTCAAGGTAAGCCTGAGTATGAATAAACAAATGTATTTTTCATCGATTATTCGATGGGCACGCGAGGTTGCCAAAACTTAAACGTACATACGTTTAACAGGATGTAGTATTGATCAACATAGAGTACTATGGGTTATTCACCCAGAAGTGCTCGTAAGATATATCAGACTTACGGACTTAGTGTCGGGTTGTACTTTTCAAAGAAATTAAGAAATGCTTATAGTCTTGAGCTAGAATTGATGTTTTACTGAATATTGATATTGTATAACGTTTTGAAGGAAAAGAAGTGTTATTTTGAATTATCGGTAGTACTTCATAACTATTTTTCAGTTACTGAAGATATATGATTCCTATGTTTTAAGCATGTCGTTTAAAAGAAATTGTTGTACTTGCTGAGCTTGTTATGCTCACTCTTGCTTGAACCATATGAATGCAGCTAGGACCGAACGAACCGAGGGATCTGTCAAGGATAGAGGCAAGACAAAACTAAACGATTAGTTTACCTTGTAATAAACTAGTAAGTTGTATATATTATAGTATAATGAACAAAGAATGTAATGGTTTTAGAAACTGGGAACGGGATGTAATATTATTATTATAATAAGAATGTCGTTGATACAAACATTTTGATGTCATTTCAATAGAATGAATGTACAGTTATGAGTACCGTGTAGCACCATCTGTCGGGTTGGAAGATACCCGAATTTGGGGGCGTCACATGGGCTAGTAAAGCATATGGTCACCTGAAGGGCCAGCCCGAGAGCTGGAAGGATCAAAAGTATCTGCCTCTGAATGATCTCTGCCTAAGTGCCGGATGAAAAAATATTCTTGGTCCAACTGCCGGGTCAAGCTGTTAACATGCGTTAAATGAGTAGGATCTTGGATGCAGGCCATTCAATCCGTCATCCGCTATCCCTTTATGACTTAAAAGTCAGGAATCGCTGCCACAACTTATATAGAAGTTGAGAGTATTACCTTATACAAACATACTTATCATATACACAACATAGAATTATACATATTCAACTAATACTAATACCACTTATTTCTTACGCCTTCAATAAGGATCAATTTGCTTTCTTTTTTTTTTTTTTTTTTTAAATTTTCAAACACCTATCATAATAATGTATTTATATTCATATACCACTGTTTTAATACAGACTGACTAACATCTAGCATACTTCTATAAATGCTCAAGGCATAAACTGCCCACTACCAACTATCCTCTAATGGACAAAAAGTGAGGATTCGCTATCATCAACCCCTCAATCAAAATAAAAGTTGGGGCCTAACTGCCATCATATGCATACAGCAAGGCATAAGGATTTACAACAACTAAACAGTCTCTAATAGAAACAAAAAGTGGGACTATATCGAACATGAATACAAATCAACGCATGCTCTCACTGCTGGAGGGCAGCTCCATCCACTCAGCGTCGAACTGCATAAAGGCTTTGTCTAAAGCTTGCTCCAAAGTATATATCCTCACATCTTTAGCTTCCACCTCAACTCTCAACTGTTCTAACTGTAGCTCTCTCTGCTCCAACCTCCTCAACTCTCTAAGCTTAACTCACTTTGCACAGTAAACAACGTCCTTGTCTTCACGCTCAAATCTGGAGGGTGTGGTTCTGCGCCTCCACTCTCTCAGTCCTAACCTTTAGCTCGTCGTTCCTGGCCAACAAATCTCCTATCATTGCATGCTCCATGGACTCCTCACTAGAGTCCCTCGACTCTTGGTTCACTGAATAACTATCTTGACTCTCGTCAGCCATCCTATAACCACAATAAACAATCAAAATAACATCAGTACCACAATAAAATATATTCATTGATAAAATGAAAGGATATTTTATTCAGTACAACTAAAACTTGATGGATCTCCTCAACCCATCACCTAGCTAACATACTCTATAAAAATTTTCTACTAAGGTTATAACCTAGGTTTCTCATTCCTAATGTTTATAACCTATAGCTTTGATACCAACTTATAACACTCATGGTGCTTCCAACCATAGCACCTTACAAGGGTACTTATCAACTTGCTACCGACTTGCTCGGCGTCCCCTAATGAAAGTCCGGCTTCGGTGCCTTCTCGTAAAGGGATGTCACCAGATAAAGGCTTGGGGCTCTTTGTAAATTCATGCTTATAGCTTTGAAACCTATAACGCCCGAGAAAATCGGATTTTTATGACAATTAAATTTTTATTTGATTATGTGAATTAAATGAATTTAATTGATTATTATGTGAGTAAGCTATGTGAAGGTCGTTCTATGACCTAGAATATGCTAACGTGGTTAGTATTTTGGCTTCGTCCTAGAATTATTTATTTGGAATTTCCAAGACGAAAATAACTATTTTCCAAGAAATTTCTGTAAAAACACTATTCATCCATTTCTTTTCGGGAAATTATTTTGAAATTCCGAGAAACGCATAATGATGGAATATCGTGATAAGATGGAATATCTGATAATATTTCTTTTATGACAAACGCAGTTTTTTCTTGCGGACTTAAACCCTAAGGGTTGAGTATATTTATTTCTGAGAAGGAAATAATATGCGTAGAAGGAATTGTGTTAAGGTTAATGCGAGTGTTATACAAGTATGATACTATTTAGTATCTATGTATAATACGTTGAGTAAATACGAAGTATAATACGGTTATTGTACGTGTAGTATACGGAAAAATACGTGAATTGTAGGTGTAGAATACGATTCGTATTATAGAATTAAGATTAAGTCTTAATGAATAAGTTATTTGAGTTGAATTTCTATTAGTCCAACTATTAAATGACCAAGCCCCAAGGAGATTAGTGAGTTTAGCCCAAGTCAAGGCCCAATGTTTATTTAGTTATGCCCAATTCATTTAAACTGAACCGTAGATCGATCCGGTGGGTCACCGAATGGGTAAAACCCATGGGGCAACCCATGGGATGTCACTTTGCAAGTGGTGCGCCGGCTACTTGGAGTGGAAGTCAAGCATAAGGATTGGTCACCAAGTATTTTACTTGGTGACCAAGAGTGAATAGTAAGGAGGTGATGGTTCATTGTCTAAATTACCCTCCATTCTCATTTCCTATAAATAGAAAGCTAGGTTGATTCATTTTGGAGTTTTGAAATTTACCAACCTAGATTATTTGAGAGAGAAAGAGAGCAAGACTTATAAAACATACACTTTGGAAGCTTGATCTTCTAGTTTTCCAAGAGAGTTTCACAAGGATTCTTAAGGTATAATCCTTACCTTACCTTTCATCTCCATCTCTTTTTGATTTTTCTTTTATCTTGAAGAATCATAGATGGGTAGTATATGTCTTGTATAGGAGATTAATGATGGCTTATCATAGATTCAATCTCTACAAGTCATGAGATTATAAAAATCATAAGGTTTAATACAGTTTTGAACCATGAAAATATTATTTGTTGAGATTGATTTTTTATAAACGATTGAATTCCATCAATACGTTAATATTTGCATCTTGATTGGTTAGGGTATAGATATGGAATCCATGGAGTATTCCATGAGATTTGGCTTAGAGAACCCTAGTAACTAAGTTATGGCGAATTTTACGTAATTAGACGTTAAACGTCAAAAACGTTGAATTCTGGATTAGAAGTTAAAAGTTATCGTGAGACATCAAAATGTTGGTTTTCAATGTTAACACGTGAGATAGGGTGATTAAGAGTTATGGGTTTGAGAATCGTAGGATTCCGACTTAAAATGAAGAAAACGAGCATTGAACGCTCTTTAACGTTTATGAGCGTCTAAAAATGAACTCAATAGTGAATTTTGAGTTTTTGGATTCAAAAGTTTCGAATTCTTATATGAATACGTAGATTATGTTATTTATGACATGTAGGCTTTTGAACGGACTAAATCGGGCTTATAACGAAGAAGTTATGGCCCCGGGAATTTCACAAAGTTTTTCAAAATTTGTTGGAATGTGGTATCGAGGTCTTAGCCGCAATGGCCTTCGGATAGTAGTGTTAAATGCCGCACTCACGGCCCTGACAAAGAAAGTTGAGTCTCGCTAAATGGCACCGCAGCATATAATCGTTTATGCCACAGCCACTTGTGCCATCGAGAGGCCCAGACATCGCTAATCGGCACCGCAGCCATGATCTAAGTATCAAGATAGGTATGTCAGGCCAGCAACATGTTCAAGAATGTAGATATTGCCATAGGTTTTGAAATTCATTTGTTTAGGAACCTAAAGGGGTAATGTTTGTACACTTCATAAGTGTATTAAAGCTATTCCTATACTACCTATACTCAGGTATATGGTATTGAACTTAGGAGCTGAATGCATGTTAATGAGTTATGAGTGATGAACAACGTTGGTACTTCGCCGACAATGTTAGAGTCCGGTTAATAACGTAAGTTGGATAATAAGTCGGGACGAAGGGTAAAAAGTCGAGTTAACTTTATTATTGATATTAAGTTAACTAAGACATAGAAGAGAAAGAAGCTTGTAGAAACAATGTGAACAATTGTTTGATAGATAATTACTGACAAGTCTTTATGTGAATATATCATGTAGATTACAGTAAAAGGCGCGATCGATTGATTAAATTATTTGAAGACGCTGAAAGGCAAGTTTTCTTAACGCTTGTCTAACTTCCATGTTAGCTAAGTTTTATGTGATTCGTTGAACTGAATTGCAAGACTTGTTTTAAAGAAAGGGTCGATGCCAAATTTTAATTCGGCTAGACTATTCGTAATATATAGATTGATTATGATTCAAATCTTTCTATATAGAAATGTTAACGCTATCTTATGCCAAGTGATTGGTACGGATGTGAAGGTAAGGTTTGTCTATGAACAAGCAAAGGTATTTTTCATCGATTATTCGATGGGCACGCGAGTTTGCCAAAAATATTAAACGTAAATACGTTTAATGAATGAGTGTTGATTAACATAGAGTACTATAGGCTGATCACCTAGAAGTGCTCATAAGTTATCGGATGAACGGCCTTAGTGCTGTGGACTCCTTTTCAAGTATGAAAATTGAAAGTTATTGTTCATAGTCTATCTAATTTGGGTTGTAATTCCTAATCTATTCTATACTTTGGGAATTGATGTTATGAACTGTTAAAGTATTATTGATTCATAATACTTCATAACTATTGTTCAGTTATGTCAGAATTGTTATTTAATTCATGAATGTGCTATTATTGTTATCATTGATTAAACTTACTGAGCTGTCATGCTCACTTCTTGCATGAATTATATAACTACAGTTAAAGATGAATGTACTGTGAATGCCAAGAGAGATAAGGGCAAAGCTAAGGTGGATGCTTAGGCATTGTGTAATAGTTTAGTAAGTTTATATGTATTATACATTATTAACAATGAACGATGTAACCGGTTTATGAACCTAGGAAGGGTTATACTTTGATTGTAATAAGAAGATAGTAATTACATTCATTTTGTTTTATTTCAATGGAATGATTGTATGGATGTTAGTACAGTGGAGCACCATATGTTGGGTTGGAAGATACCCGAATTTGTGCTTATACTATTGTGTATTATGTACTAATCAACGTGTTATGTGTTTGTAGATGTCAACCGATAGCTTGATGTTTAGAAACATGGAAATGATAAGTGAGGATTCAGTGAATCAAGTTGAGATAGTACCAATGCCAGTGGCGGAGGTACCAATAGTTGTACTAGATGACTAAGACATTGAAGAGTACATCTCTGAGGAGGAATACTCTGAGGAGACTATGGGTTTAGCATCATACCTTAACGAGATGCTAGACGTGGAGGAGGAAACGGAGGTGACATCGGTTAATACGGTGGTGCCTACTCAGGAGCCGACACCTCCGGATGCAATGAGAGCATTGTATTTGTCTGTGTTGGATAGGAATGTGCATCTGCGCACAGTAGTAGAGACTCAGATTGAAGAGATAATCGCCCTTTATGAGGCAAAGGAATCTGCAGAGGCAGACTTTGAGTCAGAGCACGACGAGAAAGTGCTTATGACTGATAAGGCTCGTGACTATAAGGATGAGGTCCTTGAGCTACAGAAGAAACTGGTTGAGAAAGACCAGAAGATAGCTAGGATGTCATACATCCACGAATGCGCTCATGAGGATTTTAAGCTGAAAATTACTTGTTATTCTATTGAGTCAGGGCAGACTCGACATACCATAAGTCGAGATATAGTGTCGATTCTGGCAAATCAAAAATATGAGAATGTCGTTCGACAGTGTTAGTAGATCGTTAGATCTTTTTGTATATGGTGCTAGTGACATAAAGCCCTCTTTTGTATAATTAAAGGGTTGTCTTTTTGTAAATCCCTTTGTAGAAGGCAATCGCAGGATAGTATGTAATAGCTTTTGGCTAAGGGAACATGATGTAAATAGTTTTGACTATGAAAGCATATTTATATAATGAGGTTTTTATTAAATGTGCTTGTTGTGGTATGAATGGTTGTTATTGATTGAGAATGATAACCGAGTAGTTAGATAGATAATAACGAAGCTTTATTTATTTAATCAGAATTATGCCTCCGAGAAGGAGACAACGTAACCAAGAGGCTGAGTCTCATAATGAGAATCAGGGGGGTCCTAATAACCCTATGCAAGAGTTCGTTAATTTATTAATGGCTGCATTTAACCAAGTGGGGGGTGGGACTCCTGTAGCTCCTGGGGTAGCAAGAACAACTACCTTTAAGGACTTTAAAAGTGTGGGTTCTCCCGAGTTCCGAGGAATGACGGACCCGTTAGAAGCCCAGACATGGGTAAGAGAGATTGAGAAGGCGTTTGTGATAACAAACGTAAGTGAGGCGCAAAAGACTTCTTTTGCGACTTACATGATGAAGGGGGAAGCCAACTCTGGTGGGAGGCTCACGAGGTGGGAGCTAGAGCAGGAGAGGTCACATGTGGGAACAGTTTAAGAAGGTCTTCTTCGAAACTATTTTCCTACTAGCATGCACTAGTAGTAGATAGAAATTAAGTTCTTAGAACTTAAGCGGGGATATGATGAGGTTCCACGATGATGCCGCCAAGTTTAACGAATTGGCGAGATTTGCTCCACACCGTGGATACGAGGAGAGAGAAGGCGCCTTGGTTTGAAAGCAGGCTTAAAACCCTGGCTCTGAAAGAGATATCGGTTTTCCAGAGTGCTTCCTACGGGACCATTCTGGAGAAGGCGATAATAGCTGAAGGTGGTGGTGAGGCTTTGTCTCAGTACCACAAAGAGCGAAAGATTAAGAGCAAGTTAGAGGGAGGTAATAAGGCTGAAGTTTCCAGCGGAAGCGGTAACTTGCCAAAGAGAAAGAGTTTTAACCCTGGGAATACTGAGGTAAAGCAGGGAGATCCCAAACGGAGGACGGAAGCATGTAAGACATACGGAAAGCCTCACATGGTAGTCTGTTTAAAGGGGAAAGCAGTATGCTACAACTGTGGGCAGGAGGGGCATTTGTCACCCAACTGTCCTAACCCTAAGAAGAACCAGGGATGTTTTGTCTGTGGTTCAATGGACCACATGGCAAGAAATTGCCCGAAGAAGGGTTTAGAGGGGAATAAGAGTTCTGGTAGTGGTAAATTAGCCATTACTGGACCAACACCATCAATGAGTAGACCCTCACAAATGACGTTTAATATGATCATCCAAGATGCGGTTGATCAATCTGGGATGTGGTAGCATGTATCATTCCGGTCAATAAGATAAATGTTTGTGTGCTATTTGACTCGGGTGCTACTTGTTCTTTTATAGCATGTGAATTTGCTAAGAGATTAGGTTTAATCCTGAGAAGTTACCTATACCTTTAGACGTTAAGGTATCAAATGAAGAGATAATCCCCATTAAACATATTCATAAGGATTTTTGCGTAGAAATTAGAGGGAATAAGTTATCAGTAGATTTGGTACCGATAAGGTTAAAAGAATTCGATGTAATTCTTGGTATGGATTGGTTGATTAACCATAAGGCAATAATAGATTGCCATAAGAAAAGTGTAAACCTTCGGCTTTCTAAGAAAACCAAGGTAGTGTTCTTCGGTACTAAATCATCGAGACGTCATTGTTGTTCTGCATACATGACACAAGCTAGGAAGATCTTGAGAAAAGGGTGTGTAGGTTATCTGTGCCATGTTGTGGATACCCAAAGAGTGGGAACATCCTTGGACCAGATACCTATAGTGCAAAAGTTCGCGGATGTATTTCCGGAGGAGTTACCGGGTATTCCACCGGACAGGGAGGTAGAGTTTGTAATTGATCTGTTACCGGGAATGGCACCTGTTTCAAGGGCACCATATCGGATGGCACCAGTTGAGATGAAGGAGTTAATGGTTCAATTGCAAGAACTATTAGATAGGAAGTACATTCAACCGAGTGTGTCTCCTTGGGGAGCACCAGTGTTGTTTGTAAAGAAGAAGGATGGGTCGTTAAGACTTTGTATTGACTATCGAGAGTTGAACAAGTTGACAATTAAGAATAAATACCCATTGCCCAGGATCGATGATCTATTTGATCAGTTGAAAGGGGAAAAGTATTTTTCTAAGATAGATTTGCACACGGGGTATCATCAGTTAAAGGTGAGGAAGGAGGATGTACCTAAGACGGCGTTCAAAACTCGTTATAGTCATTACGAGTTTCTGGTAATGTCGTTTGGGTTAACTAATGCACCAGCCGCATTTATGGATATGATGAACAGAGTGTTCAAACAATATTTGGACAAGTTCGTAGTAGTGTTCATTGATGATATTCTAGTTTATTCTAAGATGTCAGAAGATCATGCAGAACATTTAAGAATAGTGTTGGAAACACTAAGGAAGGAGAAGTTGTATGCAAAATTCACAAAGTGTGAATTTTGGCTTGAGCAAGTGTAGTTTCTAGGGCATGTTATCGATAAGGATGGCATTTTCGTAGATCCGGCAAAAGTAGAAGCAGTTAATGAATGGGAGCAACCGAAAATGCCAACTGAGGTTCGGAATTTTCTAGGGTTAGCGGGATACTATAAAAGGTTCATTCCAGACTTTTCTAAAATAGCTACTCCATTGACAAATCTGACAAGAAAGTCAGTGAAGTATGTGTGGACTGAAAAATGTGAGAACAGTTTTCAGGAGTTGAAGAAGAGGTTGAGTGAGGCACCTGTATTGTCCTTACCAGATGATACAAGGAACTTTGTAGTGTATAGTGATGCTTCATATAAGGGACTGGGTTACGTGCTCATGCAGCATGGCAAAGTCATTGCGTATGCGTCATGTCAATTGAAGGATTATGAAAAGGTTTATCCTACTCATGATTTGGAATTGGCAACTATAATTTTTGCCTTAAAAATATGGAGGCATTATCTTTATGGTGAGAAGTGTGAAATATACACGGACCACAAAATTCTGAAATATATCTTCACACAGAAGGAGTTGAACATGAGACAGAGAAGGTGGTTAGAGTTAATAAAGGATTATGACTGTGATATCTTATATCATCCGGGGAAAGCAAATGTAGTAGTCGATGCGTTAAGTAGGAAGGGTAGAGAGAAAGTGTCAATGTTAACAACTCAGAATGAGTTGATAACAGCGATGGCAAGCATGGAGCTAGAAGTTAAGTTACCAGAAGAAGCGGGGGAAATGTTATTTTCCATGGAAATCCAACCGACCATAGCAGAACGGGTTAGGGGAGTACAATTGAGTAACGAGGAATGCCAGCAGATACAGAAGAGGATAGAAGATGAACAGAAGACTAAGTATAACCTTGATAAGAAGGGATTACTTCATTTTAAAGGAAGAATTTGGGTTCCGAATGATCCCAAATTAAAGGAAGAAATAATGATGGAGGCTCATAGTTTGAGGTACTCGATACATCTCGGTAGTACGAAGATGTATCAAGACCTTCGTCAGAACTTTTGGTGGCCGAACATGAAGAGGGAGATAGCAGAATACGTTAGTAGGTGCTTAACTTGTCAAAAAGTTAAAGTTGAACACCAACAACCTTGCGAGTTGTTGCAACCGTTAGAAATTCCAGAGTAGAAGTGGGAGTACATCATGATGGACTTTGTGGTGGGACTTCCGACAACCAGAAAAGGATACGATGTTATTTGGGTGATAGTGGATCGATTGATGAAATCGGCTCATTTTCTACCAATTGGAGTCAAGTATAACTTGGATCAGTTAGCTAAGTTGTATGTCAAGGAAATTATTTCCAGACATGGAGTACCTATTTCGATCGTGTCAGATCGTGATCCACGATTCACATCGAACTTTTGGAGGAGTTTGCAAGAGCAAATGGGAACGCAGTTAAGATTGAGTACGGTGTATCATCCTCAAACGGATGGTCAGAGTGAGAGGACAATTCAAATGCTAGAAGATATGTTAAGATCTTGCGTTATGGATTTCAAAGGGAGTTGGGACGAATATCTGCCGTTGGTGGAATTTTCGTACAATAATAGTTTTCAAGCTAGTATAGGCATGCCGCCTTACCAAGCGTTATATGGAAGGAAGTGTCGAACTCCATTGTGTTGGGATGAGGTGGGTGAACGTGGGATGTTGGGACCTGAGATGGTACAGCAGACGGCGGACATGGTGAAATTAATACGTACTCGATTAGTTGCTGCTCAAGATAGGCAGAAGAAGTATGCGGATCCTCACAGAGAAAATAGAGAATTCAATGTAGGATCCTTTGTTTTTCTAAAAGTATCGCCTTGGAAGGGGAAGATACGTTTTTGGAAGAAAAGGAAGTTAAGTCCAAGGTTTGTAGGACCTTTTGAGATTTTAAGAAGAGTAGGAGAGGTAGTTTATGAAGTGGCTTTACCTCCTAAGGTGGAATGTATTCATAATGTGTTTCATGTGTCAGTGTTGCGTCCTTATAAACCGGACTATAAACACGTAATAGAGTATGAATCTATTCAGATAGAGAAAGACTTGTCCTACGAGGAACTTCCAGTTCAAATTATTGATAGGAAGGAACAAGTTTTAAGAAATAAGGTAATACTTTCAGTAAAGGTGTTATGGAGAAACCAAAATGCTGAAGAAGCAACGTAGGAGCTCAAAAGTAAAATGATGGAAGATTTTCCTCATTTATTTATGTAATTATAAGCCAAGATTCTGGGGACAGAATCCTTATAAGGGGGAGAGAATGTAACGCCCAAGAAAATTGGATTTTTATGATAATTAAATTTTTATTTGATTATGTGAATTAAATGAATTTAATTAATTATTATGTGAGTAAGCTATGTGAAGGTCGTTCTATGACCTAGAATGTGCTAATGTGGTTAGTATTCTGGCTTCGTGCTAGAATTATTTGTTTGGAATTTCCAAGACGAAAATAACTATTTTCCGAGAAATTTTTGTAAAAACACTATTCATCCGTTTCTGTTCGGGAAATTATTTTGAAATTCCGAAAAACGCGTAATGATGGAATATCGTGATAAGATGGAATATCTGATAATATTTCATTTATGACAAACGCAGTTTTCGCCTGCGGACTTAAACCCTAAGGGTTGAGTATATTGATTTCCGAGAAGGAAATAATATGCGTAGAAGGAATTGTGTTAAGGTTAATGCGAGTGTTATACAAGTATGATACTATTTAGTATCTATGTATAATACGTTGAGTAAATACGAAGTACAATACGGTTATTGTACGTGTAGTATACTGAAAAAATACGTGAATTATGCGTGTAGAATCGATTAAGTATTATAGAATTAAGATTAAGTCTTAATGAATAAGTTATTTGAGTTGAATTTCTATTAGTCCAACTATTAAATGACCAAGCCCCAAGGAGATTAGTGAGTTTAGCCCAAGTCAAGGCCCAATGTTTATTTAGTTATGCCCAATTCATTTAAACTGAACCGTAGATCGATCCGGTGGGTCACCGAATGGGTAAAACCCATGGGGCAACCCATGGGATGTCACTTTTGCTAAAGTGGTGCTTGCAAAAGCTACTTGGAGTGGAAGTCAAGCATAAGGATTGGTCACCAAGTATTTTACTTGGTGACCAAGAGTGAATAGTAAGGAGGTGATGGTTCATTGTCTAAATTACCCTCCATTCTCATTTCCTATAAATAGAAAGCTAGGTTGATTCATTTTGGAGTTTTGAAATTTACCAACCTAGATTATTTGAGAGAGAAAGAGAGCAAGACTTATAAAACATACACTTTGGAAGCTTGATCTTCTAGTTTTCCAAGAGAGTTTCACAAGGATTCTTAAGGTATAATCCTTACCTTACCTTTCATCTCCATCTCTTTTTGATTTTTCTTTTATCTTGAAGAATCATAGATGGGTAGTATATGTCTTGTATAGGAGATTAATGATGGCTTATCATAGATTCAATCTCTACAAGTCATGAGATTATAAAAATCATAAGGTTTAATACAGTTTTGAACCATGAAAATATTGTTTGTTGAGATTGATCGTTTATAAACGATTGAACTCCATCAATACGTTAATATTTGCATCTTGACTGGTTAGGGTGTAGATATGGAATCCATGGAGTATTCCATGAGATTTGGCTTAGAGAACCCTAGTAACGAAGTTATGGCGAATTTTACGTAATTAGACATTAAATGTCGAAAACGTTGAATTCTGGATTAGAGGTTAAAAGTTACCGTGAGACTTGAAAACGTTGGTTTTCAATGTCAACACATGAGATAGAGTGATTAAGAGTTGTGGGTTCGAGAATCGTCGGATTCTGACTTAAAACGATGAAAACGAGCATTGAACGCTCTTTAACGTTTACGAGCGTCTAAAAATGAACTCAATAGTGACTTTTGAGTTATCGGAATTGAAAGTGTTGAATTCTTATATGAATGCCTAGATTATGTTATTTATGACATATAGTCTTTTAAACTGACCAAATCGGGCTTATAACGAAGAAGTTATGACCCCGAGAATTTCACAAAGTTTTTCAAAATTTGTTGGAATCTGGAACTGAGGTTTGGCGCCGCGGCGCCAGACATAGTGTTAAATGCCGCACCATAGCGCCAACACAGTAAAGTTGAGTACTGCTAAATGCACAATCGCATGGTACCATCGTTTATTTCATACATTAGCTGCGGCCGAAGGCCCCAAACATCGCTAACTCGCACACCGCCGCATGCCTTGATCCTAATCTTTCAAGATAGCCTATGCCATGAATACGAAGTTCAAGAATGTTGATATTGACTTAGGTTTTGAACTTCATTTGTTCAGGAACCTAAAGGGGTAATGTTTGTAGACTTCATAAGTGTATTAAAGCTATTCTTATACTACCTATACTCAGGTATATGGTATTGAACTTAGGAGCTGAATGCATGTTAATGAGTTATAAGTGATGAATAACGTTGGTACTTCACCGACAATGTTAGAGTCCGGTTAATAACGTAAGTTGGTTTATAAGCCGGGACGAAGGGTAAAAAGTCGATTTGACTTTATTATTGATATTAAGTTAACTAAGACATAGAAGAGAAAGAAGCTTGTAGAAACAATGTGAACATTTGTTTGATAGCTAATTACAATGTGCTATGTGAATATATCATGTAGATTACATAAAAAAATTTGTGATCGAGTTGATTAAATTATTTGAAGATGCTGAAAGGCAAGTTTTCTTAACGCTTGTCTAACTTCCATGTTTGCCAAGTTTTATGTGATTCGTTGAACTGAATTGCAAGACTTGTTTGAAAGAAAGGGTCGATGCCAGATTTTAATTTGGCTAGACTATTCGTAATATATAGATTGATTATGATTCATATCTTTCTATATAGAAATGTTAACGCTATCCTATGCCAAGTGATTGGTACGGATGTGAAGGTAAGGTTTGTCTATGAACAAGCAAAGGTATTTTTCATCGATTATTCGATGGACACGCGAGTTTGCCAAAAATATTAAATGTAAATACATTTAATGAATGAGTGTTGATCAACATAGAGTACTATAGGCTGATCACCTAGAAGTGCTCGTAAGTTATCGGATGAACGGCTTAGTGTTGTGGACTCCTTTTCAAGTATGAAAATTGAAAGTTAATGTTCATGGTCTATCGACCGGTTCAAAATTCCTAATCTATTCTATACTTTGGGAATTGATGTTATGAACTGTTAAAGTATTATTGATTCATAAAACTTCATAACTATTGTTCAGTTATGTCAGAATTGTTATATAATTCACGAATGTGGTATTACTGTTATCATTGATTAAACTTGTTGAGCTGTCATGCTCACTTCTGGCGTGAATTATATAACTACAGTTAAAGATGAACGTACTGTGAATGCCAAGAGAGATAAGGGCAAAGATAAGATGGATGTTTAGGCATTGTGTAATAGTTTAGTAAGTTTGTATGTATTATACATTATGAACAATGAACGATGTAACCGGTTTATGAACTTGGGAAGGATTATACTTTGATTGTAATAAGAAGATAGTAATTACATTCATTTTGTTGTATTTCAATGGAATGATTGTATGGATGTTAGTACATTGGAGTACCATATGTCGGGTTGGAAGATACCCGAATTTGGGGGCGTCACAATACCAACTTATAAAGCCCCCAAATCCAGGTACTTGAAACCCGAACTCGGTGCTTTATGATACCATTTCTATGAGCGGAATAATACTAATAATAATAACAATAATGTAGATACCAACTTAATTTACATATTTATCAAAGTCTAAATCCCAAGTACGCAACCTTTAATACATTCCTCACAATACGCGATAGGTAATATATCTCATACTTGTCTTAATAAAGATAACTATTACATAAAATGGCATTGAATTCATTCTGCAACCTTTCCTTTCCCTTTATTCTTAGCCGAGCCTTCTACTTGTTCACACTTAGCTGAAAACATTTAAATTAAGCAAGGATGAGCATTTGAGTGCCCAGCAGGTAAAAGCAATTATATATATATATATATATATATAAGCTGAAAGAATTTAAATGTTTTCTTTATACTATCCTTCTACAACAAATCAATAGTTGTGAAGTAATCTGAACCGATAATAATAACATAACAACCCTCTTTCAAATTTCTGAAACTACGTACTGACTATATATAGGGTTAAGGGGACATACTATGAACATTATTTTCATTTTCGAATAGGTTTAGCAGAACTTCATCCGCAAACCATCATAACTTACGAAACACGGAGGTGATCGGCCGTTGTACCTGCATTGATCAATACTACATTACAAGAACGATATTATCGTTCACTCTGGTTGCCTTGGGCACATAAAAAATTTCCCATGTATGGGATGTTCATACTTGTCAGGGTTCCAAACCAAAGAAATTCGGTTGGGTAATAGGTAGGTTTTATCTTATTCAACAACAATCTATAATTCAACATATATATACGGGTAATTAACAAAGGTGTATCAACATGTGGTTAAATGCAATGATTATCCAAGTGGGGACACTTGTATAACCATTTATAGAAATTATCGAACAAAATATATATCTGAATTACTATATACTAACATGTTGATAATCAATGAGCGTATATAATATAGGGTTAATAATTTGTACAGTAATAATATAATTCTTAAACATTATTACTCATGTCCATTGCATAAAGGAAATGCAAAGGTAGGATACTTGCCTGATGCGCTGCTTACAATACACAACTTAGTTTTATCTTTTATATCACGACCTATCATTAATCAGATCATTCGTTCTATTAGAACAATATACTATAACATATAGTACTGCATTTCGCAATCACCACATAACCTAATCACATTATTACACATGTTCAACAGTTATTACATCACAAACAAATGTTAATACAGTCAAAATATCTAAGTCTAGATCAATTTTTGAAATATGTCGGTGTACCGACAGCTTTATCGGGTAATTATCGAGTCTAAGACTTTATTATGTAACTCAATATCTGTAAATATCAGTCATATTATATTAAATAACTTAATAAACATTTATTAATTTATCATAAATTTTCAAACACCAAAATCATTATTAAATAATTTAAGTATCAAATAATTCTATTATCATTTAATTACTCCCTCCGTCCCAGGATAAAAGTCCTGGTGGACTTTTCACGTATATTAAAAAAATGAATAAAATGACAAAATTGCCTATAATAATGTCATTAAATATGGAGAGAATTAGAATAAGAAAAGTATGAGATATTTAATGTTACGGGTATAATAGGAAAATATGTGTAAAAGTTTGGTTATTAAAAGAAAATAGACATTTAACATGGGACTACCCAAAATAGTAATAAGGACTTTTATCATGGGACGAAGGGAGTATTATTTAACTATTAATGAAACCATTGCCAAAATATTAAAGTTATTTAATAATAACTCTATTTTTAAAACATTTATATTACCCTTAAATGACTTTTAAAACATTTAAAATTATTTTTAAATAATTACCATTAATTATTAAAATATTAATGTACTATTTCTTAAAATATTAAAAGTCATTAAGTATAACTTAAAATATTTAATTCACTTAATATTATTAATCTTGATAATATTTAATTCCCCTCTTAGTATTACTAGTTCACTAACAACACTTTTATTAAACTAATATTATTAACATCTTAATAATATTTTATTACTTTACTAATATTATTAATCCTCTTAATAATAATTTAATCATGCATTAATATTATTAATAATATCTTACTTATGCTTTAGTATCATTAATCAATTAATAATACTTTTAGTCATTTACCAATCATATTAGTATTTTATTTATTTACTAATATTATTAATTATTTAATAACATTTTATACCTTTACTAATGTTATTACATTAATAACATTTTATTTAATCTAAATATTATTATTTACTTAATAATATTTTAATCGCTAATAATACTTTAATTTAATATTATTATTTTAAATCAAATATGATTAACCATTTAATAATATTTTAATGAAGTTTTAATCTTAATATTTTTATTTACTTAACAATAACATATTCTAATATTATTAATATCATAATAACATTTTAATAATTTATTAGATCAATAAACAATTTATTTTAATTGTTCACTCTTTATAAAACCATTTATTTAATATCCATAAAAGGTCATAAATAATATTTCTAACTATAAATTACCAAAATATCCTAAAATAGTCATAATATTATATATTAGGAGTATTCAAGTATTAAAATCATATTTTTTTTCTTATTTAAAGCTTCATTTAACTATTTATTTCTTTTTATTCATAACTTAATCATTTTTAGGAAAAATGGCAAACTGATTCCAAAAATTCTCATTTTCTGGATTTAGACAGTATATGTCCCAACCATGATTCCCAAATTTTTTTGGAATTTTAGAAAATGATTTACTAATTTTAAAATGCCCAAAACACCCGGATCTTGCTTCATTTTTCATAAATCGACTTTTGCTCAGGGTATACTCTCATAACATATATGAACCTACTGTACAAATTTTAGAATTTTCCAGTGTACACACAATGAGAAATTCGAGTGTTAATATTTAGGAGTCCTTTACGGAAATAGCCATTACGCACAACCTATAAATCAAAACGCGTCCGTTCTTTTTTCTACACGTAGACAACTTCTCAAGGTACCACTGTGATTTTTCCCAGATTTTTAAAAGACATGAAACCATCCGAAATAGTCCCAAGAAAAATGGAAACAGTAACTATTTTAGGGTTTCAAAACCTCAATATACTATGTGGACTGTTTTGGGGAAAACAGTCCCCATGGCTTTAATATTTGCTAGATTTATGTTCTACCACTTGGGTTTTCTAGATAACTCATGTATCTAGCACCCCCCCCCCCCCCCCTTCGACAGATCACAAATCCAAGTTGTAAAACTTAAGTTATACAAGATTTAGTGGAAGAAAAACAAGGGTTTCACCCGTTAGAGAACATATGCTCATTTCCTTCCTCTAAACCTTTGATCTAACACTCAAGAGACTTAGTTCCATACATGATAATATGTAGAACTAGGGTATCTTGAGTATTAATCCATAACTCCAACAAATCATGCTATAACACAAAATAGAAGAAGAATAAGAAAAAGAATAGATGAGAACCTCGCCTAGTTTTATTTGCTATCCTTCTTGATCTTCCAAAGTAATGTATAATCTTAGGGTGCATTAAGCAACTAGAACACCTCTCCCTCTCTCACAAAATCGAAACTCTCTCTCTCTCTCTCTCTCTCTCTCTCTCTCTCTCTCTCGTATGTTGCTAGCTTGGGAGAAAAAGAAGAAGAAAGAGAATAAGAGAAATGAAAATGATCTAGCAAATGAATGTGTGATTAACTATTATCCCCCATACTTTTATTATCCCATGGATAAAAGACTACACCTTTTCTCTTTAATTAGCCTAATCATGTGATTAAGAGTGCTTAATAGATTTGCAACCAATGGGAGCTTGACAAACATGTACTTGTGTGTAAGACTTACTATTTAAGGAACTTGATTAGCATAATCTTCTTGCCATAAAAAGGCCTAATTGGTCGGTCCCACCTTGCCCATTATATCTCCCAATTTTCTTTTATTTTAATACACAAATTTGATTAATCAAAAGTCTAAAATACCCTTAATCAAGTGGGCTAAGTATTGGTATGCATTTTATTTATTTTGGGCTTCTCCTTTAATTATTTTGGGCCATGTAATGAACATAGTCTAATAATTTTAATATATGCTACCCAAATTGTTTATTTAAGATTTCCATTCCCCACCTTATAAAATTTAATTACTTATACATGTGACTTTAGCTCATAACCTAATTAGGTTTACTAGAAATAGGTTTAGAATTATTAGTCACTTGAAATAACAAGTTTATCCACTTAAGTTAGTATACATATTAAATACTAACCTTTCCTTATTACCATAACCCTTAGGTTATTTAATTGTCTCACCTAATGTATAATTAAGTTACGAAGCTTTCATTTAGGGTTTAAAATAAAATAAAATTAGTTTCTAAAATTTATAGTTAAGGTTTCACACAGTAATACAAGTGTTTGTCACATAACACCATAATTGACCAACCCTTATCGGTCCACATATACAGTACATATTTATAGCACTGAACAATCAAAATATAAATAATATTATATTATTATTCTCATTCCTTGATTAAAATCCCAAAATTAGGGTTTGGATTCCATATCTGATATATCTGATTTATCTGTCATACTTAACCTTATTAATTAAGTTAAAAATAATTAACTTAATAATCTAAACAAAATTCATATAATAAAATAATTATTATAATAATTCTAAAAATTATTTCATATATTATATAAATAATATATACTTATACTTTCATGGAAAATAATTAATAAAAGCATTTCTACTATAAAATTAATTATTATAATAATATAGTTTATAACAATCAATAATTCTAAAATAAAATTATTTAAAATTATTCATGTAATAAATATATCACATAAATACGTACACACATTACCTTGGCACATAATCCCCATATTTAAAAAAAAAAAAATTATACGCAAAATTACTAATTTATTTGTATAGAAAATATCGGGTTGTTACATTTGATATATAAAATGAGTACTAGACATGACAAAAATGGCTAAGCTAGTCTGTGCAGGAAAATACAAGCCCTCTACAAAACCCACAGGAACATGGAACATCAGGAGGGTCATGGAGTGTTGCAATAACTTATCTACAGTCATCCGATCTAGAGGTGACAAATTATCATACCATGATCTCACACATGAGGCTACCAATACTGGTGGGGTATGATCAATGTGGCTAACTATCGAGGAAGACATCTGTGTGGGCTTTATCATAAGACCATCCAGGGGTCAATGCTGAATATCTCTGGCATACATATGCATAACATAATATATGCATGATAAATAATAGATAGCAATATGATGTAGGGAATGGAAAACAGTATACATACATTCCTAAGTACATCATAATCTAATACATCATCTCTCACAGTATGCAAATTTGAAAAAACAGGGAAATAGGGCACAGACGCCCAACAACTAACAGAGGCCTATCAAAAGATATAATGAGAATGGGGCACAACCACCCAGTATCTAATAGAGGCCTATCAGAAGATACAATGAGAAATACATCAGAAGAAGTCAATGGTGTTGATGCCTACATCATCTATCATGTCCATCTGATGTAACTCCTCCTGAGTCACTGGATCTCCTCTAAGAGGGATGTCAGGCCTATACAATGGAGGATCTAGGCTGTAACACCCTAGAAAAATTTGAATTTTTGAGAATTAAATTTTTATTTGATTATGTGGATTAAATGAACTTAATTAATTAATTATGGGAGTAAGCTATTTAAAGGTCGTTCTATGACCTAGACATATCGGAATGTCGTAGTATTTTAGCTACGTGATAGGATTAAAGTGTTTGAATTTCCAAGACCAAAATAAAAGCTTTCCGAGAAATTTTTCAAAAAATACTATTCACGCATTTCTGCTCGGGAATTATTTTTGAACTTCCAAGAAATACGTAATGATAGAATATCGAGGTGAGATAGAATATCCAATAATATTTCAATTATGGCAAACACAGTTTTTATCCTGCGGACTTAAAACCTAACGGTTAGGGAAAGTGAGTTCCGAGAAGGAATTTAAATGCGTATAATGAATTAAAAGCAATGATCGTATAATACGTAGGTATTGTACGAATTAATGAATACAAGTATAATACGAGGTATTATACGAGTATGTATGAATGATGGAATGTCGTATATTAAATAAATATACGAGTTGGAATACGAGAATTATACGTAGATTATACGTTATAAGGCTTTAAGCTAAATGTAATGGACTTGTAGGAATGTGTAGGAGATTTTAATGACCAATTGGGATAATAATAAAGCCCAATGTGAATTAATGTTAAAGCCCAAAGAATTGTTAATGCAAGCCCAATGTATAAGTTAGGTTAATTAAACCTTAAGCTCAAAGTAAGAATTGAATGGATTACGAGGATCCATGGGGAAACCCATGATAATATAGGTGAATTGGTTATCAAGAACTATGTGTGATGAGCAAGTAGACTTAAGGGTTAAGCAAAGGATAAGTTAAGTAACTTAAAGGCTAAGTAAAGTGCTTATGTGTGATGAACAAGCAAAGTGCTTATATGTGATGATTAAGTAAACTTAATGGCTAAGTGTTGTGATGGCCAAGTAATTAATTTGATGAGCAAGCAAAGGATAAGCTATGTGCTAAGCAAGTATACTTAAGAGCTAAGTAAGTGTGGTGGCCAAGTTTACTTAATAGCTAGGTAATGAATAGTAAGGAGGTGATTAAGGAGGTGGAGTGGCTTTATGACCAACCTACCCTAACCTAGCAAGTCCTATAAATAGCAAGCTTTGGATTTCATTTATTCCTTGTTCAAAAACACCAATAAGTTGAGAGCTTATTGGTTAGAGAGAATAAGTGAGAATAAGTTAGAAAAGCTAGAAAGCTAGTCTTCATAATTTAAGAAGCAAGAAGGAGAACAAGGATTAATCAAGTGATCTTCATAGGTAAGGACTTAAAACCATAATTCTCTTTCTCTTCCATTGATAGAGAGATGGGTAGTGGTAGAACATGTATGCTAAGGAATGATAGGAATGAGTAATCAAAGAGCTTAAGTCTTAATAAACCGTATAAGTCATGAATAAGCTATTCGTAATCATATAAGTTATGAAACAAGGAAGAACTTGTAGTAACTTGTTTTATGTTGAAATAATAAGGTTGTATAATAATAAGAAGTAAGGATGATGGTTAAAAGATTTAAGCTATGATAAGTCATGCAAAGTGAATTCATAAGTAGTTCATACTTTTACAAGTTATAGACTAATGAAGAACAAGTAATCACTTATCATGTCAATAAGTTAATGGTGTATGTATGTAAAGATGTTAATATGATGGATTGAATCCATTTAAAACGATGAACAAATCATAAGAAATGAAGTTAAGGCAAAATTTACGAGTTTGGACGATAATCGTCTAATTCGTGAAATTCTCGGAATAGAAGTCGAATTTTGATATTGAGCTTAGAAACATTGGTTTTCAATGGAGACAAGTCATATTTGGCATTATAGAGTTGCGGACTCAAAAATGACCGAATTCTGACTTAGAACGAAGAAACGAGCGTTAAACGTTCATGAACGTTTATCATTTTCGTTAAAAATGAACTAATAGGTGAATTTTTAGCGAACGAAGTCAAATAGATAAAATTCTTACATGAACGTGTAGAGTATTTATTTTGTGAATCGTAGGCTTTTGAACGAGCCAATTCGGACTTATAACGAAGAAGTTATGAGTACGGGAGTTTCGTAAAATTTTTAAATTTTGCAAAATAGTTTGAGACACGAATTGGCCGCAGCCGCCAACCCAAAACAAATGAGTGGCGCATGCCATAAATACCGAAGTTTGGGGCTTGCCTTATCGCTGCAAACTTCATGTGTGCGAGAAGGAGAGTTATGTGTGGCACCACGACGCCAGTCCCAGAGTTTTGACAGACAAAAATGTTTACAAGTATAGAATGAAAGATAACTCATTAGTAATCAACTAAGGTGTAAATATACCATTGTTAAAGCATTATTAAACACTTAATGTATGATGATTAAAGGTTAATAATCAATTGAAGATGAATGTAATGAGAACAACGTAATGTGCTAAGCCGGCTGTAGAAATTTGTTGACCAAGTTGATTATGAATCCAATGGTTTACAATAACAGTATGGGTTATGTAATTACTTAATGAACATGATAAGACCTTTCTTAAATCACTGTTATAGTGATGACTTTAGGAATTTAATGTTGTTTAAATGAGTAGTTAAACGACGAACGGAAAGTATAATGAACGTGAACTGTATGCAATAATGATAATGACTATAACGTTAAGAGTTACAACTAAAAGTTGTTAAGTAATACGTAAACGTAAACCGAATGCAATAAAGTGTACTTAACAAATGACGATCGAGTTTCGAATAACGTAAGAATGTTAGTAAGCCGTTAGGAAGGATGATTAACTAGAAACGAGTTCTATTAATGAAGTAAATCCACGTAAGACATAGAAGAGAAAGAAGTTGGTAAGAATGATGTAAAGATAATGGCAAGCCGGAACCAATAGTAACAAATCTAATGTATGATTAGATTGAGAAGAAGGGTAAGATTCATTAGGAACCATGTATGTTCATTCATGACCTAATGTGGTATGTTATGTGGTTATGTATTGTAGAGACCGTAAAAGACTGAAAGGAAAAGTTATTTTTATTTATGGCGAATGAAGGAAGGCAAGTTTTTCTTAAACGCTTGTTTAACCTTCGTGTTAGCCAAGTTTTCTGTGATTCATGCTATGAGATGCATGAACTATTTTATTAAAGGGTCGATGCCAGTTTTACCTCGGCTAGACTAATCTTGAAGAGTTGATTGATTTATTTACAAGTTTTTCAAATATAGAATTGTTAACGGTATCATACGCCAATTGTTTGGTACGGATTCAAGGTAAGCCTGAATATGAATAAACAAATGTATTTTTCATCGATTATTCGATGGGCACGCGAGGTTGCCAAAACTTAAACGTACATACGTTTAATAGGATGTTGTGTTGATCAACATAGAGTACTATGGGATGATCACCCAGAAGTGCTCGTAAGATATATCTTGGGACTTCTGGACTTAGTCTTTGGGTTGTCCTTTTTAAAGAAATTATGAAATGCTCATGGTCTTGAGCGTAATTGATGTTTCTTGAATATTGATATTGTAAAACTTTTTGAAGGAAAAGAAGTGCTATTTTGAATTATCGATAGTACTTCGTAACTATTTTTCAGTTACTGAAGATATACGATTCCTATGTTTCAAGCATATTGTTTAAAAGAAATTGTTGTACTTGCTGAGCTTGTTATGTTCACTCTTGCTTAAACCATATGAATGCAGCTAGGACCGAACGAACCAAGGGATCTGTCAAAGATAGAGGCAAGACGAAGCTGAACGATTAGTTTACCTTGTAATAAACTAGTAAGTTGTATATATTATAGTATGATGAACAAAGAATGTAATGGTTTTAGAACCTGGGAACGGGATGTAATATTATTAATGTAATAAGAATGTCGTTGATACACACATTTTGATGTTGTTTCAATAGAATGAATGTACAGTTATGAGTACTGTGTAGCACCATCTATCGGGTTGGAAGATACCCGAATTTGGGGGCGTCACAGGTTGGTATCAAAGAATTAGGTTATAAAACTTAAGGGAGGAAGAACCTTAGGCTAATAACCTCGTTAAGGAAGAAAAGTCTAAAGGAAGTAAACTCAAGCTTTACTTCAGTCGAATGAGTTAATAAGGTATTGAGGAAACTCAGTACCGAAAGATTTAAAAGAGGGAAAGTAACCCTAAATAAAATAAATGTGATTTGTGTTTATATTATTGTGTGTTATGTACTAATCAACATATGTGTTATTATAGGATGTCGATCGATAGCTTGATGCATAGATATACACGCGGTGAGCGAAGAAGTTGTGAATAGAGTAGAGCCTGTACCTATGCCGGTGGCGGAGGTACCATTAGTGATTCTAGAGGAGTCGGAGATAGTGGAGTACTTTTCTGAGGAAGAGTACTTCGAGGGAGATATGGATATAACATCATATCTTAATATGATGAGCAATGAGGAGGAAGTAATGGAGATAACATCGGTTGGTAAGGTGGTACCTACCTCAGAGTCATCGCCTCTAGATGCAATGAGAGCATTGTATCTGGCTGTGCTTGACAGGAATGTGCAACTGAGTATAGTTGTACAGAATCAGAATGAAGAAATTAGAGCTCTTTATGTAGCGAAGAAGTCTGCAGAAGCAAATTTTGAGTCCGAGCATGATGAGAAGGTGCTCATGATAAATAAGGCTAGGGATTATATGAACGAGGTGGTAGAGCTTCATAGGAAACTGGAGAAGAAGGACCGAAAGATAACACGAATGTCTTACATCCATAAGATTTCTCATAAGGATTTCAAGCTTAAAGTTGCTTGTTATTCTATAGAGTCGGGGCAGACTCGACATACTATTAGTCAGGATACTGTAGAAATGATTGCGAATGAGAAACACGAGGACGCTGTTATGCATTATTAGAAGTTTAGAGTTATAAATATCTGTGTAGTGACATAAAACCCTCTTTTGTATAAAAGGGTAATCCTTTTGTAAATCCCAACTTTTGTGAAGTTCAATTGCGGGATAGAAATGTAATAGCTTTTGGCTATGTAAAACAAATTGTAAATAGTTTCAAACTATGAAGAAGCATATTAATATAATGAAGTTTTTATTTAATGTGCTTTGATGTGGTATGAGGTATTAGTATGGAAGGATAACCAAGCAAGTAAATAGATAATAATGAAATTTTATTTATTTAATCGAAAAATGCTGCCAAGAAGAAGACAACGTAATCAGGAAGCGAAATCGTGTAATGATAATCAAGGGGGTCAAAACAACCCTATGCAAGAGTTCGTTAATTCATTAACGACTGCATTTAACTAAACCAGGGGTAGAGTACCTGCGGAACCTAGGGTAGCCAGAACGACTACCTTTAAAGAATTTAAGAGCGTAGGTCCGCCGGAGTTCAAAGGAACAACGGACCCATTAGAAGCCCAGACATGGGTAAAGGAAATAGAGAAGGCGTTTGTTAGTACAAACATAGGTAAGGCGCAGAAGACTTCTTTTGCGACTTACATGATAAAAGGGGAAGCCAACTTCTGGTGGGAGGCTCACCAGGGTGGGGCTAGAACAGATGCGGTAACGTGGGAACAATTCAAGAAGGTTTTTTTCGAGAATTATTTCCCTACAAGTATGCAGTGGAGGAGAGGAAGGCTTGTAGGTTTGAGCATGGCCTGAAACCCTGGCTCTATAGTAGGATTTCGGTGTATTAGATTGTTTCCTATGGGACCATTCTGGAAAAGGTGATTTTAATAGAGGGTGGTAGTGAGGCGTTAACCCAATACCACAAGAGAGAAAAGATAAGAGCAAGGGAGAGAGAGGAACCAAGGCAGAGAATGCTAGTGGTAGTGGCAGTATGTCAAAAAGAAAGAGTTTTTAACTCCGGGAATACTGGAGGGGGAACAAGGGAAATCCTAAGCGTAGTATCGAGGTATGTCAGGCATGTGGAAAGACTCATCTAGAAGTCTATCTAAAAAGGAAATTGTTTTGTTATAACTATGGACAGGAGGGTCATATATTACCCAATTGTCCTAAATCTAAGAAAAACCATGGCTGCTTTGTATCTGGATCGTTAGACCACATGGCAAGAAATTGCCCAAAGAAGGGGATGGAGGAAAGTAAAGGTGTTAGTAGTGGTGAGTTAGCCATGATGCGATTGCATCAGCGGATTTAGTAGCAGGTATCATTTCGGTCAATACAATGAATGCTTATGTGCTGTTTGATTAGAGTGCTACTTTTCTTTTATAGCATGAGAGTTTGCTAAGTGATTAAGTTCATTCTCAGAAGGGATTATAAATACCTTTATACGTTAAGGTAGAGAATGGGGAAATAACTTCGTTAATTATATTCGTGGAAATGGCTTTATGAATAAGGAATGTAAGCAAGTATCGGTAGATAAGTACCAATAAAGTTGAGAGAATTTGAAGTAATTCTCGGTATGAATGAGTTGATTAACCATAGAAATTTAATAAATTGTTAGCATAAAAGTATGAATCTTCGGTTTTCTAAAGTAACCCAAGGTAGTATTTTACGGTAATAAAATACCACGACGCTCTTATTGTCTAACTATGACGCAAGTTAGGAGGATGTTAAGGAAGAGGATGAGTCGTTACGGTTTTGTATCGACTATCGTAATAGGAGTAAGTTAGCGGTTAAGAATGAATACCATGGCCCAGGATTGATGATCTATTTGATCAGTTGAAGAGGGCAAAGAATTTTTCTAAGATAGATTTGCGTACGGGGTATAGTCGGTTGAAAGTAAGAAAGAAGGAGGAGGTACCTAAGATGACATTCAGAACTCGTTATAGTTATGACAAGTTTCTGGTTATGTCAATTGGGTGGACTAATGTACGAAAGTTAGATTTTTCGTAAGAGACGTTGAGCAAGTCGGGGGTAAATTGATAGATACCCTTATGAGGTGCTATGATTAAAAGTATCATTAGCGTCACAGGTTGGTATTGTCGAAATGGGAAGTGAGAAAAAAATAGTTTTCAAGAACTAAAAAGGGATGTTAAGTGAGGTACCTGTATTGTCTCTATCAGATGTTATGGGGAATTTTGTAGTGTATATCGATGTTTCGCATAGATGGCGATATTGCGTGCTTATGTAGCATGGCAAAGTCATTAGGTATGCATCACGCCAGTTAATGGATTATGAGAAGGTCTATCTTACTTATGATCTATAATTAGCAGCTGTAGTTTTTGAATTAAAATTTGAAGATAGTATTTATACGGGGGAGAAGTGTGAGATATACACGGACTCTAAGAGTCTGAAATATATCTCTACACAGAAGGAGTTGAATATGAGGTAGAGAAGGTAATTAGAATGGATAAGAGATTTCGACGTTGATATGTTATATCAATTCGGGAAAGTTAACGTAGAAGCCAACACGTTAAGTAGGAAGGGTAGGAAAAAGCTATCGATGTTAACAACTCAGAATGAGTTAATAACGGAAATGGCGAAAACGGAGTTAGAGGTTAAATTGTGGAATGAAGTGGTAGAAATGTTATTCACAGCGTAGACTCAATCCACGATACTTGAACGAGTTAAGTAACTACAACTAGGTAATGAGGAATGTACGCGAATGAAGAAGAGGATGCATGATGAAGAGAAGATCAAGTATAATCTTGTTTTGAAGGAGGAATTTGAGTTCCAAATACTTCTAAGTTAAAAGCTAATGAAAGGGTAATAATGTAATGTGTCAAAAAGTATTTAAACTTCCAACTCAAATTATTGATAAGAAGTAACAAGTCATGAAAAATAATATAATACCTTTGTTGAAGGTGAAATGAAAGAACCACAATGTCGAAGAAGCATTGTGGGAACTTGAGATTAAAATAAAGGAAAAAGTTTCCTCCATGGTGTATGTATTATTAGCGTGATTCTGGGGATAGAGTCCTTATAAGGGGGGAAGAGTGTAACGCCCCAGAAAAATTCAGATTTTTGAGAATTAAATTTTTATTTGATTATGTGGATTAAATAAACTTAATTAATTAATTATGGGAGTAAGCTATTTAAAGGTCGTTCTATGACCTAGACATATCGGAATGTCATAGTATTTTGGCTACGTGATAGGATTAAAGTGTTTGAATTTCCAAGACGAAAATAAAAGCTTTCCGAGAAATTTTTCGAAAAACACTATTCACACATTTCTGCTCAGGAATTATTTTTGAACTTCCAAGAAATACGTAATGATAGAATATCGAGGTGAGATAGAATATCCAGTAATATTTCAATTATGGCAAACGCAGTTTTTCGCCTGCGGACTTAAAACCTAACGGTTAGGGAAAGTGAGTTCCGAGAAGGAATTTAAATGCGTATAATGAATTAAAAGCAATGATCGTATAATACGTAGGTATTGTACGAAGTAATGAATATAAGTATAATACGAGGTATTATACGAGTATGTGTGAATGATGGAATGTCGTATATTAAATAAGTATACGAGTTAGAATACGAGAATTATACGTAGATTATACGTTATAAGGCTTTAAGCTAAATATAATGGACTTGTAGGAATGTGTAGGAGATTGTAATGACCAATTGGGATAATAATAAAGACCAATGTGAATTAATGTTAAAGCCCAAAGAATTGTTAATGCAAGCCCAATGTATAAGTTAGGTTAATTAAACCTTAAGCTCAAAGTAAGAATCCAATGGATTAGGAGGATCCATGGGGCAACCCATGATCATATGGGTGAATTGGTGATCAAGAACTATGTGTGATGAGCAAGTAGACTTAAGGGTTAAGCAAAGGATAAGTTAAGTAACTTAAAGGCTAAGTAAAGTGCTTATGTGTGATGAACAAGCAAAGTGCTTATATGTGATGATTAAGTAAACTTAATGGCTAAGTGTTGTGATGGCCAAGTAATTAATTTGATGAGCAAGCAAAGGATAAGCTATGTGCTAAGCAAGTATACTTTAGAGCTAAGTAAGTGTGGTGGCCAAGTTTACTTAATAGCTAGGTAATGAATAGTAAGGAGGTGATTAAGGAGGTGGAGTGGCTTTATGACCAAACTACCCTAACCTAGAAAGTCCTATAAATAGCAAGTTTTGGATTTCATTTATTCCTTGTTCAAAAACACCAACAAGTTGAGAGCTTATTAGTTAGAGAGAATAAGTGAGAATAAGTTAGAAAAGCTAGAAAGCTAGTCTTCATAATTTAAGAAGCAAGAAGGAGAACAAGGATTAATCAAGTGATCTTCATAGGTAAGGACTTAAACCATAATTCTCTTTCTCTTCCATTGATAAGGAGATGGGTAGTGGTAGAACATGTATGCTAAGGAATGATAGGAATGAGTAATCAAAGAGATTAAGTCTTAATAAGCCGTATAAGTCATGAATAAGCTATTCGTAATCATATAAGTTATGAAACAAGGAAGAACTTGTAGGAACTTGTTTTATGTTAAAATAATAAGGTTGTATAATAATAAGAAGTAAGGATGATGGTTAAAAGATTTAAGCTATGATAAGTCATGCAAAGTGAATTCATAAGTAGTTCATACTTTTACAAGTTATAGACTAATGAAGAACAAGTAATAACTTATCATGTCAATAAGTTAATGATGTATGTATGTCAAGATGTTAATATGATGGATTGAATCCATTTAAAACGATGAACAAATCATAAGAAATGAAGTTAAGGAAAAATTTACGAGTTTGGACGATAATCATCGAATTCGTGAAATTCTCAGAATGGAAGTTGAATTTTGATATTGAGCTTGGAAACATTGGTTTTCAATGGAGACAAGTCATATTTGGCATTATTGAGTTGCGGACTCGAAAATGATCGAATTCCGACTTAGAACGAAGAAACGAGCGTTAAACGTTCACGAACGTTTATCGTTTTCTTTAAAAATGAACTAATAGGTGAATTTTTAGCAAACGAAGTCAAATAGATAAAATTCGTGCATGAATGTGTAGAGTATGTAATTTGTGAACCGTAAGCTTTTGAACGAGCCAATTCGGACTTATAATGAAGAAGTTATGAGTCCGGGAGTTTCGTAAAATTTTTAAATTTTACAAAATAGCTGAGGCACAGAGTTGGAGCCGCGGCACAGCGCCGAGTCCGGGGCTTGCCTACTGCAAACTCGCATCACGGCGCGAGAAGGAGAGTTATGTGTGGCGCCGCGGCGCCAATCCCAGAGTTTTGACAGACAAGAATGTTTACAAGTATAGAATGGAAGATAACTCATTAGTAATGAACTAAGGTGTAAATATAACATTGTTAAAGCATTGTTAGACACTTAATGTATGATGATTAAAGGTTAATAATCAATTAAAGATGAATGTAATGAGAACAACATAATGTGCTAAGACGGCTGTAGAAATTTGTTGACCAAGTTGATTATGAATCCAATGGTTTGCAATAACAGTATGGGTTATGTAATTACTTAATGAACATGATAAGACCTTTCCTAAATCATTGTTATAGTGATGACTTTAAGAATTTAATGTTGTTTAAATGAGTAGTTAACAAATCTAATGTATGATTAGATTGAGAAGAAGGGTAAGATTCATTAGAAACCATGTATGTTCATTCATGACCTAATGTGGTATGTTATGTGGTTATGTATTGTAGAGACCGTAAAGACTGAAAGGAAAAGTTATTTTTACTGTAGCAGACGCTGAAGGCAAGTTTTTCTTAAACGCTTGTTTAACCTTCGTGTTAGCCAAGTTTTCTGTGATTCATGCTATGAGATGCATGAACTGTTTTACTAAAGGGTCGATGCTAGTTTTACCTCGGCTAGACTAATCTTGAAGAGTTGATTTATTTATTTACAAGTCTTTCAAATATAGAATTGTTAACGCTATCCTACGCCAATTGTTTGGTACGGATTCAAGGTAAGCCTGAGTATGAATAAACAAATGTTATTTTCATCGATTATTCGATGGGCACGCGAGGTTGCCAAAACTTAAATGTACATACGTTTAACAAGATGTAGTATTGATCAACATAGAGTACTATGGGCTGATCACCTAGAAGTGCTCGTAAGATATATCGGACTTACGGACATAGTGTCGGGTTGTACTTTTCAAAAAATTAAGAAATGCTCATGGTCTTGAGCCAGAATTGATGTTTTACTGAATATTAATATTGTAAAAAGCGTTTTGAAGGAAAAAAAAAGAAGTTTTATTTTGAATTATCGGTAGTACTTCGTAACTATTTTTCAGTTACTGAAGATATATGATTTAATGTTGTTTAAATGAGTAGTTAAACGACGAACGGAAAGTATAATGAACGTGAACTGTATTCAATAATGATAATGACTATAACGTTAAGAGTTACAACTAAAAGTTGTTAAGTAATACGTAAACATAAACGGAATGCAATAAAGTGTACTTAATAAATGACGATCGAGTTTCGAATAACGTAAGAATGTTATTAAGCCATTAGGAAGGTTGATTAACTCGAAACGAGTTCTATTAATGAAGTAAATCCACGTAAGACATAGAAGAGAAAGAAGTTGGTAAGAATGATGTAAAGATAATGGAAAGCCGGAACCAATAGTAACAAATCTAATGTATGATTAGATTGAGAAGAAGGGTAAGATTCATTAGAAACCATGTATGTTCATTCATGACCTAATGTGGTATGTTATGTGGTTATGTATTGTAGAGACCGTAAAAGACCGAAAGGAAAAGTTATTTTTCTTGTAGCGAATTTTTGAAGGCAAGTTTTTCTTAAACGCTTGTTTAACCTTCGTGTTAGCCAAGTTTTCTGTGATTCATGCTATGAGATGCATGAACTGTTTTACTAAAGGGTCGATGCTAGTTTTACCTCGGCTAGACTAATCTTGAAGAGTTGATTTATTTATTTACAAGTCTTTCAAATATAGAATTGTTAACGCTATCCTACGCCAATTGTTTGAAATGCGGATTCAAGGTAAGCCCGAGTATGAATAAACAAATGTTATTTTCATCGATTATTCGATGGGCACGCCTTGGTTGCCAAAACTTAAACGTATATACGTTTAACAGAGATGTAGTATTGATCAACATAGAGTACTATGGGCTGATCACCTAGAAGTGCTCGTAAGATATATATATCGGACTTACGGACATAGTGTCGGGTTGTACTTTTCAAAAAATTAAGAAATGCTCATGGTCTTGAGCGAAATTGATGTTTCTTGAATATTGATATTGTAAAAGCGTTTTGAAGGAAAAAAAGTTTTATTTTGAATTATCGGTAGTACTTCGTAACTATTTTTCAGTTACTGAAGATATATGATTTAATGTTGTTTAAATGAGTAGTTAAACGACGAACGGAAAGTATAATGAACGTGAACTGTATTCAATAATGATAATGACTATAACGTTAAGAGTTACAACTAAAAGTTGTTAAGTAATACGTAAACATAAGCGGAATGCAATAAAGTGTACTTAATAAATGACGATCGAGTTTGAATAACGTAAGAATGTTATTAAGCCATTAGGAAGGTTGATTAACTCGAAACGAGTTCTATTAATGAAGTAAATCCACGTAAGACATAGAAGAGAAAGAAGTTGGTAAGAATGATGTAAAGATAATGGAAAGCCGGAACCAATAGTAACAAATCTAATGTATGATTAGATTGAGAAGAAGGGTACGATTCATTAGAAACCATGTATGTTCATTCATGACCTAATGTGGTATGTTATGTGGTTATGTATTGTAGAGACCGTAAAAGACCGAAAGGAAAAGTTATTTTCTTTGTGGCGAATATTTGAAGGCAAGTTTTTCTTAAACGCTTGTTTAACCTTCGTGTTAGCCAAGTTTTCTGTGATTCATGCTATGAGATGCATGAACTGTTTTACTAAAGGGTCGATGCTAGTTTTACCTCGGCTAGACTAATCTTGAAGAGTTGATTTATTTATTTACAAGTCTTTCAAATATAGAATTGTTAACGCTATCCTACGCCAATTGTTTGGTACGGATTCAAGGTAAGCCTGAGTATGAATAAACAAATGTTATTTTCATCGATTATTCGATGGGCACGCGAGGTTGCCAAAACTTAAACGTACATACGTTTAACAGGATGTAGTATTGATCAACATAGAGTACTATGGGCTGATCACCTAGAAGTGCTCGTAAGATATATCGGACTTACGGACATAGTGTCGGGTTGTACTTTTCAAAAAATTAAGAAATGCTCATGGTCTTGAGCCAGAATTGATGTTTTACCGAATATTGATATTGTAAAAACGTTTTGAAGGAAAAAAAAGAAGTTTTATTTTGAATTATAGGTAGTACTTAAATAACTATTTTTCGATTCCATGAAGATATATGATTTAATGTTGTTTAAATGAGTAGTTAAAACACGAAGCGGAAAGTATAATGAACGTGAACCGTATTCAATAATGATAATGACTATAACGTTAAGAGTTACAACTAAAAGTTGTTAAGTAATACGTAAACATAAGCGGAATGCAATAAAGTGTACTTAATAAATGACGATCGAGTTTGAATAACGTAAGAATGTTATTAAGCCATTAGGAAGGTTGATTAACTCGAAACGAGTTCTATTAATGAAGTAAATCCACGTAAGACATAGAAGAAAGAAGTTGGTAACAATGATGTAAAGATAATGGAAAGCCGGAACCAATAGTAACAAATCTAATGTATGATTAGATTGAGAAGAAGGGTAAGATTCATTAGAAACCATGTATGTTCATTCATGACCTAATGTGGTATGTTATGTGGTTATGTATTGTAGAGACCAGTAAAGACCGAAAGGAAAAGTTATTTTCTTTGTGGCAGGCATTTGAAGGCAAGTTTTTCTTAAGCGCTTGTTTAACCTTCGTGTTAGCTAAGTTTTACGTGATTCATGCTATGAGATGCATGAACTGTTTTACTAAAGGGTCGATGCTAGTTTTACCTCGGCTAGACTAATCTTGAAGAGTTGATTTATTTATTTACAAGTCTTTCAAATATAGAATTGTTAACGCTATCCTACGCCAATTGTTTGGTACGGATTCAAGGTAAGCCTGAGTATGAATAAACAAATGTTATTTTCATCGATTATTCGATGGGCACGCGAGGTTGCCAAAACTTAAACGTACATACGTTTAACAGGATGTAGTATTGATCAACATAGAGTACTATGGGCTGATCACCTAGAAGTGCTCGTAAGATATATCGGACTTACGGACATAGTGTCGGGTTGTACTTTTCAAAAAATTAAGAAATGCTCATGGTCTTGAGCCAGAATTGATGTTTTACTGAATATTGATATTGTAAAACGTTTTGAAGGAAAAGAAGTTTTATTTTGAATTATCGGTAGTACTTCGTAACTATTTTTCAGTTACTGAAGATATATGATTTAATGTTGTTTAAATGAGTAGTTAAACGACGAACGGAAAGTATAATGAACGTGAACTGTATTCAATAATGATAATGACTATAACGTTAAGAGTTACAACTAAAAGTTGTTAAGTAATACGTAAACATAAACGGAATGCAATAAAGTGTACTTAATAAATGACGATCGAGTTTCGAATAACGTAAGAATGTTATTAAGCCATTAGGAAGGTTGATTAACTCGAAACGAGTTCTATTAATGAAGTAAATCCACGTAAGACATAGAAGAGAAAGAAGTTGGTAAGAATGATGTAAAGATAATGGAAAGCCGGAACCAATAGTAACAAATCTAATGTATGATTAGATTGAGAAGAAGGGTACGATTCATTAGAAACCATGTATGTTCATTCATGACCTAATGTGGTATGTTATGTGGTTATGTATTGTAGAGACCGTAAAGACTGAAAGGAAAAGTTATTTTTACTTTATGTGAGGCATTTTGAAAGGCAAGTTTTTCTTAAACGCTTGTTTAACCTTCGTGTTAGCTGAAGTTTTACTGTGATTCATGCTATGAGATGCATGAAACTGCTTTTACTAAAGGGTCGATGCTAGTTTTACCTCGGCTAGACTAATCTTGAAGAGTTGATTTATTTATTTACAAGTCTTTCAAATATAGAATTATTAACGCTTATCCTGCGCCAATTGTTTGAATACGGATTCAAGGTAAGCTTTGAGTATGAATAAACAAATGTTATTTTCATCGATTATTCGATGGGCACGCGAGGTTGCCAAAACTTAAACGTACATACGTTTAACAGGATGTAGTATTGATCAACATAGAGTACTATGGGCTGATCACCTAGAAGTGCTCGTAAGATATATCGGACTTACGGACATAGTGTCGGGTTGTACTTTTCAAAAAATTAAGAAATGCTCATGGTCTTGAGCCAGAATTGATGTTTTACTGAATATTGATATTGTAAAACGTTTTGAAGGAAAAGAAGTTTTATTTTGAATTATAGGTAGTACTTCGTAACTATTTTTCAGTTACTGAAGATATATGATTTAATGTTGTTTAAATGAGTAGTTAAGCGACGAGCGGAAAGTATAATGAGCGTGAAGCTGTATTCAATAATGATAATGACTATAACGTTAAGAGTTACAACTAAAAGTTGTTAAGTAATACGTAAACATAAGCGGAATGCAATAAAGTGTACTTAATAAATGACGATCGAGTTTGAATAACGTAAGAATGTTATTAAGCCATTAGGAAGGTTGATTAACTCGAAGCGAGTTCTATTAATGAAGTAAATCCACGTAAGACATAGAAGAGAAAGAAGTTGGTAAGAATGATGTAAAGATAATGGAAAGCGGAACCAATAGTAACAAATCTAATGTATGATTAGATTGAGAAGAAGGTAAGATTCATTAGAAACCATGTATGTTCATTCATGACCTAATGTGGTATGTTATGTGGTTATGTATTGTAGAGACCGTAAAAGACCGAAAGGAAAAGTTATTTTCTTTGTGGCGAATCAAGGCAAGTTTTTTCTTAAGCGCTTTTTAACCTTCGTGTTAGCTAAGTTTTACGTGATTCATGCTATGAGATGCATGAACTGCTTTTACTAAAGGGTCGATGCTAGTTTTACCTCGGCTAGACTAATCTTGAAGAGTTGATTTATTTATTTACAAGTCTTTCAAATATAGAATTGTTAACGCTTATCCTCGCCAATTGTTTGATGCGGATTCAAGGTAAGCTGAGTATGAATAAACAAATGTTATTTTCATCGATTATTCGATGGGCACGCGAGGTTGCCAAAACTTAAACGTCACATCGTTTAACGGGATGTAGTATTGATCAACATAGAATCTATGGGTTGATCACCTAGAAGTGCTCGTAAGATATATATCGGACTTACGGACATAGTGTCGGGTTGTACTTTTCAAAAAATTAAGAAATGCTCATGGTCTTGAGCGAAATTGATGTTTTCTTGAATATTGATATTGTAAAAGCGTTTTGAAGGAAAAAAGAAGTTTTATTTTGAATTATAGGTAGTACTTACGTAACTATTTTTCGATTCTTGAAGATATATGATTTAATGTTGTTTAAATGAGTAGTTAAAACGACGAGCGGAAAGTATAATGAACGTGAAGCTGTATTCAATAATGATAATGACTATAACGTTAAGAGTTACAACTAAAAGTTGTTAAGTAATACGTAAACATAAGCGGAATGCAATAAAGTGTACTTAATAAATGACGATCGAGTTTGAATAACGTAAGAATGTTATTAAGCCATTAGGAAGGTTGATTAACTCGAAACGAGTTCTATTAATGAAGTAAATCCACGTAAGACATAGAAGAAAAAGAAGTTGGTAACAATGATGTAAAGATAATGGAAAGCGGAACCAATAGTAACAAATCTAATGTATGATTAGATTGAGAAGAAGGGTAAGATTCATTAGAAACCATGTATGTTCATTCATGACCTAATGTGGTATGTTATGTGGTTATGTATTGTAGAGACCGTAAAAACCGAAAGGAAAAGTTATTTTCTTTGTAGCGATTTATGAAGGCAAGTTTTTCTTAAGCAGCTTGTTTAACCTTCGTGTTAGCTAAGTTTTACGTGATTCATGCTATGAGATGCATGAACTGTTTTACTAAAGGGTCGATGCTAGTTTTACCTCGGCTAGACTAATCTTGAAGAGTTGATTTATTTATTTACAAGTCTTTCAAATATAGAATTGTTAACGCTATCCCATCGCATGATTGTTTGATGCGGATTCAAGGTAAGCCCGAGTATGAATAAACAAATGTTATTTTCATCGATTATTCGATGGGCACGCGAGGTTGCCAAAACTTAAACGCGTATACGTTTAACGAGGATGTAGTATTGATCAACATAGAGTACTATGGGCTGATCACCTAGAAGTGCTCGTAAGATATATCGGACTTACGGACATAGTGTCGGGTTGTACTTTTCAAAAAATTAAGAAATGCTCATGGTCTTGAGCCAGAATTGATGTTTTACTGAATATTGATATTGTAAAACGTTTTGAAGGAAAAGAAGTTTTATTTTGAATTATCGGTAGTACTTAAGTAACTATTTTTCGATTCTTGAAGATATATGATTTAATGTTGTTTAAATGAGTAGTTAAGCAACGAGCGGAAAAAGTATAATGAGCGTGAAGCTGTATTCAATAATGATAATGACTATAACGTTAAGAGTTACAACTAAAAGTTGTTAAGTAATACGTAAACATAAGCGGAATGCAATAAAGTGTACTTAATAAATGACGATCGAGTTTGAATAACGTAAGAATGTTATTAAGCCATTAGGAAGGTTGATTAACTCGAAGCGAGTTCTATTAATGAAGTAAATCCACGTAAGACATAGAAGAGAAAGAAGTTGGTAAGAATGATGTAAAGATAATGGAAAGCGGAACCAATAGTAACAAATCTAATGTATGATTAGATTGAGAAGAAGGTAAGATTCATTAGAAACCATGTATGTTCATTCATGACCTAATGTGGTATGTTATGTGGTTATGTATTGTAGAGGCCGTAAAAGGCGAAAGGAAAAGTTATTTTCTTGTATGCGAATATTTGAAGGCAAGTTTTTCTTAAGCGCTTGTTTAACCTTCGTGTTAGCCAAGTTTTCTGTGATTCATGCTATGAGATGCATGAACTGTTTTACTAAAGGGTCGATGCTAGTTTTACCTCGGCTAGACTAATCTTGAAGAGTTGATTTATTTATTTACAAGTCTTTCAAATATAGAATTGTTAACGCTATCCTACGCCAATTGTTTGGTACGGATTCAAGGTAAGCTTTAGTATGAATAAACAAATGTTATTTTCATCGATTATTCGATGGGCACGCGAGTTGCCAAAACTTAAACGCATCATCGTTTAACGGGATGTAGTATTGATCAACATAGAGTACTATGGGCTGATCACCTAGAAGTGCTAAATAAGATATATCGGACTTACGGACATAGTGTCGGGTTGTACTTTTCAAAAAATTAAGAAATGCTCATGGTCTTGAGCGAAATTGATGTTTTCTTGAATATTGATATTGTAAAAGCGTTTTGAAGGAAAAAGAAGTTTTATTTTGAATTATCGGTAGTACTTACGTAACTATTTTTCGATTCTTGAAGATATATGATTTAATGTTGTTTAAATGAGTAGTTAAGCGACGAGCGGAAAGTATAATGAGCGTGAAGCTGTATTCAATAATGATAATGACTATAACGTTAAGAGTTACAACTAAAAGTTGTTAAGTAATACGTAAACATAAGCGGAATGCAATAAAGTGTACTTAATAAATAGACGATCGAGTTTGAATAACGTAAGAATGTTATTAAGCCATTAGGAAGGTTGATTAACTTTCGAAGCGAGTTCTATTAATGAAGTAAATCCACGTAAGACATAGAAGAAAAGAAGTTGGTAAGAATGATGTAAAGATAATGGAAAGCCGGAACCAATAGTAACAAATCTAATGTATGATTAGATTGAGAAGAAGGGTAAGATTCATTAGAAACCATGTATGTTCATTCATGACCTAATGTGGTATGTTATGTGGTTATGTATTGTAGAGACCGTAAAGGCCGAAAGGAAAAGTTATTTTCTTTGTGGCGACGGCTGAAGGCAAGTTTTTCTTAAGCGCTTGTTTAACCTTCGTGTTAGCTAAGTTTTACGTGATTCATGCTATGAGATGCATGAACTGCTTTTACTAAAGGGTCGATGCTAGTTTTACCTCGGCTAGACTAATCTTGAAGAGTTGATTTATTTATTTACAAGTCTTTCAAATATAGAATTGTTAACTTATTATCCTACGCCAATTGTTTGATGCGGATTCAAGGTAAGCTTTGAGTATGAATAAACAAATGTTATTTTCATCGATTATTCGATGGGCACGCGAGGTTGCCAAAACTTAAACGTACATCGTTTAACGAGATGTAGTATTGATCAACATAGAGTACTATGGGCTGATCACCTAGAAGTGCTCGTAATAAGATATATCGGACTTACTGGACATAGTGTCGGGTTGTACTTTTCAAAAATTAAGAAATGCTCATGGTCTTGAGCGAAATTGATGTTTTCTTGAATATTGATATTGTAAAAGCGTTTTGAAGGAAAAAAAAGTTTTATTTTGAATTATCGGTAGTACTTAAACTATTTTTCGATTCTTGAAGATATATGATTTAATGTTGTTTAAATGAGTAGTTAAGCGACGAGCGAAAAGTATAATGAGCGTGAAGCTGTATTCAATAATGATAATGACTATAACGTTAAGAGTTACAACTAAAAGTTGTTAAGTAATACGTAAACATAAACGGAATGCAATAAAGTGTACTTAATAAATGACGATCGAGTTTGAATAACGTAAGAATGTTATTAAGCCATTAGGAAGGTTGATTAACTTTCGAAGCGAGTTCTATTAATGAAGTAAATCCACGTAAGACATAGAAGAGAAAAGTTGGTAAGAATGATGTAAAGATAATGGAAAGCGGAACCAATAGTAACAAATCTAATGTATGATTAGATTGAGAAGAAGGGTAAGATTCATTAGAAACCATGTATGTTCATTCATGACCTAATGTGGTATGTTATGTGGTTATGTATTGTAGAGGCCAAGTAAAACCGAAAAGGAAAAGTTATTTTTTCTTTGTAGCGAATATTTGAAGGCAAGTTTTTCTTAAGCGCTTGTTTAACCTTCGTGTTAGCCAAGTTTTACGTGATTCATGCTATGAGATGCATGAACTGCATTTTACTAAAGGGTCGATGCTAGTTTTACCTCGGCTAGACTAATCTTGAAGAGTTGATTTATTTATTTACAAGTCTTTCAAATATAGAATTGTTAACGCTTATCCTCTACGCCATTGTTTGATACGGATTCAAGGTAAGCTTTGAGTATGAATAAACAAATGTTATTTTCATCGATTATTCGATGGGCACGCGAGTTGCCAAAACTTAAGCGTACATATGTTTAACATGATGTAGTATTGATCAACATAGAGTACTATGGGGTGATCACCTAGAAGTGCTAAATAAGATATATCGGACTTACGGACATAGTGTCGGGTTGTACTTTTCAAAAATTAAGAAATGCTCATGGTCTTGAGCGAAATTGATGTTTCTTGAATATTGATATTGTAAAAAGCGTTTTGAAGGAAAAAGAAGTTTTATTTTGAATTATCGGTAGTACTTACGTAACTATTTTTCGATTCTTGAAGATATATGATTTAATGTTGTTTAAATGAGTAGTTAAGCAGCGAGCGGAAAGTATAATGAGCGTGAAGCGTATTCAATAATGATAATGACTATAACGTTAAGAGTTACAACTAAAAGTTGTTAAGTAATACGTAAACATAAGCGGAATGCAATAAAGTGTACTTAATAAATAACGATCGAGTTTGAATAACGTAAGAATGTTATTAAGCCATTAGGAAGGTTGATTAACTTTCGAAGCGAGTTCTATTAATGAAGTAAATCCACGTAAGACATAGAAGAAAAGAAGTTGGTAAGAATGATGTAAAGATAATGGAAAGCGGAACCAATAGTAACAAATCTAATGTATGATTAGATTGAGAAGAAGGTAAGATTCATTAGAAACCATGTATGTTCATTCATGACCTAATGTGGTATGTTATGTGGTTATGTATTGTAGAGACCAGTAAAGACCGAAAAGAAAAGTTATTTTCTTTGTGGCAGAATATTTGAAGGCAAGTTTTTCTTAAGCGCTTTGTTTAACCTTCGTGTTAGCCAAGTTTTACGTGATTCATGCTATGAGATGCATGAACTGTTTTTTTACTAAGGGTCGATGCTAGTTTTACCTCGGCTAGACTAATCTTGAAGAGTTGATTTATTTATTTACAAGTCTTTCAAATATAGAATTGTTAACTTTTCCTACGCCCAATTGTTTGAAATGCAGGATTCAAGAGTAAGCTGAGTATGAATAAACAAATGTTATTTTCATCGATTATTCGATGGAGCACAGCGAGTTGCCAAAACTTAAGCGTACATCGTTTAACGGGATGTAGTATTGATCAACATAGAGTACTATGGGCTGATCACCTAGAAGTGCTAAGTAAGATATATCGGACTTCTGGACATAGTGTCGGGTTGTACTTTTCAAAAAATTAAGAAATGCTCATGGTCTTGAGCGAGAATTGATGTTTTCTTGAATATTGATATTGTAAAAGCGTTTTGAAGGAAAAAAAAGTTTTATTTTGAATTATCGGTAGTACTTAAGTAACTATTTTTCGATTCTTCAAGATATATGATTTAATGTTGTTTAAATGAGTAGTTAAGCGACCGAGCGGAAAGTATAATGAGCGTGAAGCTGTATTCAATAATGATAATGACTATAACGTTAAGAGTTACAACTAAAAGTTGTTAAGTAATACGTAAACATAAGCGGAATGCAATAAAGTGTACTTAATAAATAACGATCGAGTTTGAATAACGTAAGAATGTTATTAAGCCATTAGGAAGGTTGATTAACTCGAAAGCGAGTTCTATTAATGAAGTAAATCCACGTAAGACATAGAAGAGAAAAGAAGTTGGTAAGAATGATGTAAAGATAATGGAAAGCGGAACCAATAGTAACAAATCTAATGTATGATTAGATTGAGAAGAAGGTAAGATTCATTAGAAACCATGTATGTTCATTCATGACCTAATGTGGTATGTTATGTGGTTATGTATTGTAGAGGCCGTAAAGGCGAAAGGAAAAGTTATTTTCTTGTAGCAGAATGATTTGAAGGCAAGTTTTTCTTAAGCGCTTGTTTAACCTTCGTGTTAGCCAAGTTTTACGTGATTCATGCTATGAGATGCGTGAACTGTTTTACTAAAGGGTCGATGCTAGTTTTACCTCGGCTAGACTAATCTTGAAGAGTTGATTTATTTATTTACAAGTCTTTCAAATATAGAATTGTTAACGCTATCCTCACGCCAATTGTTTGATGCAGTTCAAGGTAAGCTTTGAGTATGAATAAACAAATGTTATTTTCATCGATTATTCGATGGGCACGAGGTTACCAAAACTTAAAAGCGTACATCGTTTAACGAGGATGTAGTATTGATCAACATAGAGTACTATGGGCTGATCACCTAGAAGTGCTAAATAAGATATATCGGACTTACGGACATAGTGTCGGGTTGTACTTTTCAAAAATTAAGAAATGCTCATGGTCTTGAGCGAAATTGATGTTTTCTTGAATATTGATATTGTAAAAGCGTTTTGAAGGAAAAAAGTTTTATTTTGAATTATCGGTAGTACTTACGTAACTATTTTTCGATTCTTGAAGATATATGATTTAATGTTGTTTAAATGAGTAGTTAAGCGACGAACGGAAAGTATAATGAGCGTGAAGCTGTATTCAATAATGATAATGACTATAACGTTAAAAGTTACAACTAAAAGTTGTTAAGTAATACGTAAACATAAGCGGAATGCAATAAAGTGTACTTAATAAATGACGATCGAGTTTGAATAACGTAAGAATGTTATTAAGCCATTAGGAAGGTTGATTAACTTTCGAAACGAGTTCTATTAATGAAGTAAATCCACGTAAGACATAGAAGAGAAGAAGTTGGTAAGAATGATGTAAAGATAATGGAAAGCGGAACCAATAGTAACAAATCTAATGTATGATTAGATTGAGAAGAAGGTAAGATTCATTAGAAACCATGTATGTTCATTCATGACCTAATGTGGTATGTTATGTGGTTATGTATTGTAGAGACCGTAAAGACCGAAAGGAAAAGTTATTTTCTTGTGTGCAGAATGACTGAAGGCAAGTTTTTCTTAAGCGCTTGTTTAACCTTCGTGTTAGCTAAGTTTTACGTGATTCATGCTATGAGATGCATGAACTGTTTTACTAAAGGGTCGATGCTAGTTTTACCTCGGCTAGACTAATCTTGAAGAGTTGATTTATTTATTTACAAGTCTTTCAAATATAGAATTATTAACGCTATCCTACGCCAATTGTTTGATGCGGATTCAAGGTAAGCTTTGTATGAATAAACAAATGTTATTTTCATCGATTATTCGATGGGCACGCCGAGGTTGCCAAAACTTAAACGTCATCGTTTAACGAGGATGTAGTATTGATCAACATAGAGTACTATGGGCTGATCACCTAGAAGTGCTCGTAAGATATATCGGACTTACGGACATAGTGTCGGGTTGTACTTTTCAAAAATTAAGAAATGCTCATGGTCTTGAGCGAATTGATGTTTTCTTGAATATTGATATTGTAAAAGCGTTTTGAAGGAAAAAGAAGTTTTATTTTGAATTATCGGTAGTACTTACGTAACTATTTTTTGATTCTTGAAGATATATGATTTAATGTTGTTTAAATGAGTAGTTAAGCGACGAGCGGAAAAGTATAATGAACGTGAAGCGTATTCAATAATGATAATGACTATAACGTTAAGAGTTACAACTAAAAGTTGTTAAGTAATACGTAAACATAAGCGGAATGCAATAAAGTGTACTTAATAAATGACGATCGAGTTTGAATAACGTAAGAATGTTATTAAGCCATTAGGAAGGTTGATTAACTTTCGAAACGAGTTCTATTAATGAAGTAAATCCACGTAAGACATAGAAGAGAAAGAAGTTGGTAAGAATGATGTAAAGATAATGGAAAGCGGAACGATAGTAACAAATCTAATGTATGATTAGATTGAGAAGAAGGTAAGATTCATTAGAAACCATGTATGTTCATTCATGACCTAATGTGGTATGTTATGTGGTTATGTATTGTAGAGACCGTAAAAAGACCGAAAGGAAAAGTTATTTTCTTTGTGGCGAATGACGAAGGCAAGTTTTTCTTAAGCGCTTGTTTAACCTTCGTGTTAGCCAAGTTTTACGTGATTCATGCTATGAGATGCATGAACTGTTTTTACTAAAGGGTGCGATGCTAGTTTTACCTCGGCTAGACTAATCTTGAAGAGTTGATTTATTTATTTACAAGTCTTTCAAATATAGAATTGTTAACGCTTATCCTACGCCATGATTGTTTGAAATGCGGATTCAAGGTAAGCTTTGTATGAATAAACAAATGTTATTTTCATCGATTATTCGATGGGCACGCCGAGAGTTGCCAAAACTTAAACGTACATCGTTTAACGGGATGTAGTATTGATCAACATAGAGTACTATGGGCTGATCACCTAGAAGTGCTCGTAAGATATATCGGACTTACGGACATAGTGTCGGGTTGTACTTTTCAAAAAATTAAGAAATGCTCATGGTCTTGAGCCAGAATTGATGTTTTACTGAATATTGATATTGTAAAACGTTTTGAAGGAAAAGAAGTTTTATTTTGAATTATCGGTAGTACTTAGTAACTATTTTTCGATTCTTCAAGATATATGATTTAATGTTGTTTAAATGAGTAGTTAAGCGACGAGCGGAAAAGTATAATGAACGTGAAGCTGTATTCAATAATGATAATGACTATAACGTTAAGAGTTACAACTAAAAGTTGTTAAGTAATACGTAAACATAAGCGGAATGCAATAAAGTGTACTTAATAAATGACGATCGAGTTTGAATAACGTAAGAATGTTATTAAGCCATTAGGAAGGTTGATTAACTTCGAAGCGAGTTCTATTAATGAAGTAAATCCACGTAAGACATAGAAGAGAAAGAAGTTGGTAAGAATGATGTAAAGATAATGGAAAGCGGAACCAATAGTAACAAATCTAATGTATGATTAGATTGAGAAGAAGGTAAGATTCATTAGAAACCATGTATGTTCATTCATGACCTAATGTGGTATGTTATGTGGTTATGTATTGTAGAGACCGTAAAAGGCGAAAGGAAAAGTTATTTTCTTGTGAGCGAATGAAGGCAAGTTTTTCTTAAGCGCTTGTTTAACCTTCGTGTTAGCCAAGTTTTACGTGATTCATGCTATGAGATGCATGAACTGTTTTACTAAAGGGTCGATGCTAGTTTTACCTCGGCTAGACTAATCTTGAAGAGTTGATTTATTTATTTACAAGTCTTTCAAATATAGAATTGTTAACGCTTATCCTACGCCAATTGTTTGATGCAGATTCAAGGTAAGCTTTGAGTATGAATAAACAAATGTTATTTTCATCGATTATTCGATGGGCACACCGAGTTGCCAAAACTTAAACGTCATCGTTTAACGAGGATGTAGTATTGATCAACATAAGTACTACTATGGGCTGATCACCTAGAAGTGCTCGTAAGATATATCGGACTTACGGACATAGTGTCGGGTTGTACTTTTCAAAAAATTAAGAAATGCTCATGGTCTTGAGCGAAATTGATGTTTTCTTGAATATTGATATTGTAAAAAGCGTTTTGAAGGAAAAAGAAGTTTTATTTTGAATTATCGGTAGTACTTAGTAACTATTTTTCGATTCATCGAAGATATATGATTTAATGTTGTTTAAATGAGTAGTTAAACGACGAGCGGAAAAGTATAATGAACGTGAAGCTGTATTCAATAATGATAATGACTATAACGTTAAGAGTTACAACTAAAAGTTGTTAAGTAATACGTAAACATAAGCGGAATGCAATAAAGTGTACTTAATAAATAGCGATCGAGTTTGAATAACGTAAGAATGTTATTAAGCCATTAGGAAGGTTGATTAACTTTCGAAGCGAGTTCTATTAATGAAGTAAATCCACGTAAGACATAGAAGAGAAAGAAGTTGGTAAGAATGATGTAAAGATAATGGAAAGCGGAACCAATAGTAACAAATCTAATGTATGATTAGATTGAGAAGAAGGTAAGATTCATTAGAAACCATGTATGTTCATTCATGACCTAATGTGGTATGTTATGTGGTTATGTATTGTAGAGGCCGTAAAGACCGAAAGGAAAAGTTATTTTCTTTGTGGCAGACGGCTGAAGGCAAGTTTTCTTAAGCGCTTGTTTAACCTTCGTGTTAGCTGTTTTACGTGATTCATGCTATGAGATGCATGTGAAACTGTTTTTACTAAAGGGTCGATGCTAGTTTTACCTCGGCTAGACTAATCTTGAAGAGTTGATTTATTTATTTACAAGTCTTTCAAATATAGAATTGTTAACGCTATCCTACGCCAATTGTGTGGTACGGATTCAAGGTAAGCTTTGAGTATGAATAAACAAATGTTATTTTCATCGATTATTCGATGGGCACGCGAGGTTGCCAAAACTTACACGTACATACCGTTTAACAGGATGTAGTATTGATCAACATAGAGTACTATGGGCTGATCACCTAGAAGTGCTCGTAAGATATATCGGACTTACGGACATAGTGTCGGGTTGTACTTTTCAAAAATTAAGAAATGCTCATGGTCTTGAGCGAAATTGATGTTTTCTTGAATATTGATATTGTAAAAGCGTTTTGAAGGAAAAGAAGTTTTATTTTGAATTATCGGTAGTACTTACGTAACTATTTTTCGATTCTTGAAGATATATGATTTAATGTTGTTTAAATGAGTAGTTAAGCGACGAGCGGAAAGTATAATGAGCGTGAACTGTATTCAATAATGATAATGACTATAACGTTAAGAGTTACAACTAAAAGTTGTTAAGTAATACGTAAACATAAGCGGAATGCAATAAAGTGTACTTAATAAATGACGATCGAGTTTGAATAACGTAAGAATGTTATTAAGCCATTAGGAAGGTTGATTAACTCGAAAACGAGTTCTATTAATGAAGTAAATCCACGTAAGACATAGAAGAGAAAGAAGTTGGTAAGAATGATGTAAAGATAATGGAAAGCCGAACAATAGTAACAAATCTAATGTATGATTAGATTGAGAAGAAGGGTAAGATTCATTAGAAACCATGTATGTTCATTCATGACCTAATGTGGTATGTTATGTGGTTATGTATTGTAGAGACCGTAAAGACCGAAAGGAAAAGTTATTTTCTTTGTAGCAGAATGACCGAAGGCAAGTTTTTCTTAAGCGCTTGTTTAACCTTCGTGTTAGCTGAAGTTTTACGTGATTCATGCTATGAGATGCATGAACTGCTTTTACTAAAGGGTCGATGCTAGTTTTACCTCGGCTAGACTAATCTTGAAGAGTTGATTTATTTATTTACAAGTCTTTCAAATATAGAATTGTTAACGCTTATCCTACGCCAATTGTTTGATGCGGATTCAAGGTAAGCTTTGAGTATGAATAAACAAATGTTATTTTCATCGATTATTCGATGGGCACGCCGAGGTTGCCAAAACTTAAACGTATATCGTTTAACGGGATGTAGTATTGATCAACATAGAGTACTATGGGCTGATCACCTAGAAGTGCTCGTAAGATATATCGGACTTACGGACATAGTGTCGGGTTGTACTTTTCAAAAAATTAAGAAATGCTCATGGTCTTGAGCGAAATTGATGTTTTCTTGAATATTGATATTGTAAAAGCGTTTTGAAGGAAAAAGAAGTTTTATTTTGAATTATCGGTAGTACTTAGTAACTATTTTTCGATTCTTCAAGATATATGATTTAATGTTGTTTAAATGAGTAGTTAAACGATGAACGGAAAGTATAATGAGCGTGAACCGTATTCAATAATGATAATGACTATAACGTTAAGAGTTACAACTAAAAGTTGTTAAGTAATACGTAAACATAAGCGGAATGCAATAAAGTGTACTTAATAAATGACGATCGAGTTTGAATAACGTAAGAATGTTATTAAGCCATTAGGAAGGTTGATTAACTCAAACGAGTTCTATTAATGAAGTAAATCCACGTAAGACATAGAAGAAAAAGAAGTTGGTAAGAATGATGTAAAGATAATGGAAAGCGGAACCAATAGTAACAAATCTAATGTATGATTAGATTGAGAAGAAGGGTAAGATTCATTAGAAACCATGTATGTTCATTCATGACCTAATGTGGTATGTTATGTGGTTATGTATTGTAGAGGCCGTAAAGACCTGAAAGGAAAAGTTATTTTCTTTGTGTGAATATTTGAAGGCAAGTTTTTCTTAAACGCTTGTTTAACCTTCGTGTTAGCCAAGTTTTACGTGATTCATGCTATGAGATGCATGAACTGCTTTTACTAAAGGGTCGATGCTAGTTTTACCTCGGCTAGACTAATCTTGAAGAGTTGATTTATTTATTTACAAGTCTTTCAAATATAGAATTGTTAACGCTATCCTACGCCAATTGTTTGATGCGGATTCAAGGTAAGCACAGTATGAATAAACAAATGTTATTTTCATCGATTATTCGATGGGCACGCGAGGTTGCCAAAACTTAAACGTACATCGTTTAACGAGGATGTAGTATTGATCAACATAGAGTACTATATGGTGATCACCTAGAAGTGCTCGTAAAGATATATCGGACTTACGGACATAGTGTCGGGTTGTACTTTTCAAAAATTAAGAAATGCTCATGGTCTTGAGCGAAATTGATGTTTTCTTGAATATTGATATTGTAAAACGTTTTGAAGGAAAAGAAGTTTTATTTTGAATTATCGGTAGTACTTATGTAACTATTTTTCGATTCTTCAAGATATATGATTTAATGTTGTTTAAATGAGTAGTTAAGCGATGAGCGGAAAGTATAATGAACGTGAAGCGTATTCAATAATGATAATGACTATAACGTTAAGAGTTACAACTAAAAGTTGTTAAGTAATACGTAAACATAAACGGAATGCAATAAAGTGTACTTAATAAATGACGATCGAGTTTCTCAATAACGTAAGAATGTTATTAAGCCATTAGGAAGGTTGATTAACTCAAACGAGTTCTATTAATGAAGTAAATCCACGTAAGACATAGAAGAAAAGAAGTTGGTAAGAATGATGTAAAGATAATGGAAAGCCGGAACCAATAGTAACAAATCTAATGTATGATTAGATTGAGAAGAAGGGTAAGATTCATTAGAAACCATGTATGTTCATTCATGACCTAATGTGGTATGTTATGTGGTTATGTATTGTAGAGACCGTAAAGGCCGAAAGGAAAAGTTATTTTTACTTTGTAGCAGAATGACGAAGGCAAGTTTTTCTTAAACGCTTGTTTAACCTTCGTGTTAGCCAAAGTTTTACTCGTGATTCATGCTATGAGATGCATGAACTGTTTTACTAAAGGGTCGATGCTAGTTTTACCTCGGCTAGACTAATCTTGAAGAGTTGATTTATTTATTTACAAGTCTTTCAAATATAGAATTGTTAACGCTATCCTACGCCAATTGTTTGGTACGGATTCAAGGTAAGCTCGAGTATGAATAAACAAATGTTATTTTCATCGATTATTCGATGGGCACGCGAGTTGCCAAAACTTAAACGTATATCGTTTAACGAGGATGTAGTATTGATCAACATAGAGTACTATGGGCTGATCACCTAGAAGTGCTCGTAAGATATATCGGACTTACGGACATAGTGTCGGGTTGTACTTTTCAAAAAATTAAGAAATGCTCATGGTCTTGAGCCAGAATTGATGTTTTCTTGAATATTGATATTGTAAAACGCTTTGAAGGAAAAAGAAGTTTTATTTTGAATTATCGGTAGTACTTACGTAACTATTTTTCGATTCATCAAGATATATGATTTAATGTTGTTTAAATGAGTAGTTAAGCGACGAATCGGAAAGTATAATGAACGTGAACTGTATTCAATAATGATAATGACTATAACGTTAAGAGTTACAACTAAAAGTTGTTAAGTAATACGTAAACATAAACGGAATGCAATAAAGTGTACTTAATAAATGACGATCGAGTTTCGAATAACGTAAGAATGTTATTAAGCCATTAGGAAGGTTGATTAACTTTCGCGAGTTCTATTAATGAAGTAAATCCACGTAAGACATAGAAGAGAAAGAAGTTGGTAAGAATGATGTAAAGATAATGGAAAGCCGGAACCAATAGTAACAAATCTAATGTATGATTAGATTGAGAAGAAGGGTAAGATTCATTAGAAACCATGTATGTTCATTCATGACCTAATGTGGTATGTTATGTGGTTATGTATTGTAGAGACCGTAAAGACTGAAAGGAAAAGTTATTTTTACTGTAGCAGACGCTGAAGGCAAGTTTTTCTTAAACGCTTGTTTAACCTTCGTGTTAGCCAAGTTTTCTGTGATTCATGCTATGAGATGCATGAACTGTTTTACTAAAGGGTCGATGCTAGTTTTACCTCTGGCTTAGACTAATCTTGAAGAGTTGATTTATTTATTTACAAGTCTTTCAAATATAGAATTGTTAACGCTATCCTACGCCAATTGTTTGGTACGGATTCAAGGTAAGCCTGAGTATGAATAAACAAATGTTATTTTCATCGATTATTCGATGGGCACGCGAGGTTGCCAAAACTTAAACGTACATACGTTTAACAGGATGTAGTATTGATCAACATAGAGTACTATGGGCTGATCACCTAGAAGTGCTCGTAAGATATATCGGACTTACGGACATAGTGTCGGGTTGTACTTTTCAAAAAATTAAGAAATGCTCATGGTCTTGAGCCAGAATTGATGTTTTACTGAATATTGATATTGTAAAACGTTTTGAAGGAAAAGAAGTTTTATTTTGAATTATCGGTAGTACTTCGTAACTATTTTTCAGTTACTGAAGATATATGATTTAATGTTGTTTAAATGAGTAGTTAAACGACGAACGGAAAGTATAATGAACGTGAACTGTATTCAATAATGATAATGACTATAACGTTAAGAGTTACAACTAAAAGTTGTTAAGTAATACGTAAACATAAACGGAATGCAATAAAGTGTACTTAATAAATGACGATCGAGTTTCGAATAACGTAAGAATGTTATTAAGCCATTAGGAAGGTTGATTAACTCGAAACGAGTTCTATTAATGAAGTAAATCCACGTAAGACATAGAAGAGAAAGAAGTTGGTAAGAATGATGTAAAGATAATGGAAAGCCGGAACCAATAGTAACAAATCTAATGTATGATTAGATTGAGAAGAAGGGTAAGATTCATTAGAAACCATGTATGTTCATTCATGACCTAATGTGGTATGTTATGTGGTTATGTATTGTAGAGACCGTAAAGACTGAAAGGAAAAGTTATTTTCTTGTAGCGAGCTGATTTGAAGGCAAGTTTTTCTTAAACGCTTGTTTAACCTTCGTGTTAGCCAAGTTTTACGTGATTCATGCTATGAGATGCATGAACTGTTTTACTAAAGGGTCGATGCTAGTTTTACCTCGGCTAGACTAATCTTGAAGAGTTGATTTATTTATTTACAAGTCTTTCAAATATAGAATTGTTAACGCTATCCTACGCCAATTGTTTGGTACGGATTCAAGGTAAGCCTGAGTATGAATAAACAAATGTTATTTTCATCGATTATTCGATGGGCACGCGAGGTTGCCAAAACTTAAACGTACATACGTTTAACAGGATGTAGTATTGATCAACATAGAGTACTATGGGCTGATCACCTAGAAGTGCTCGTAAGATATATCGGACTTACTATTACATAGTGTCGGGTTGTACTTTTCAAAAATTAAGAAATGCTCATGGTCTTGAGCGTAATTGATGTTTTAATTGAATATTGATATTGTAAAAGCGTTTTGAAGGAAAAGAAGTTTTATTTTGAATTATCGGTAGTACTTACGTAACTATTTTTCGATTCATCAAGATATATGATTTAATGTTGTTTAAATGAGTAGTTAAACAGCCGAACGGAAAAGTATAATGAACGTGAACCGTATTCAATAATGATAATGACTATAACGTTAAGAGTTACAACTAAAAGTTGTTAAGTAATACGTAAACATAAACGGAATGCAATAAAGTGTACTTAATAAATGACGATCGAGTTTCGAATAACGTAAGAATGTTATTAAGCCATTAGGAAGGTTGATTAACTCGAAACGAGTTCTATTAATGAAGTAAATCCACGTAAGACATAGAAGAGAAAGAAGTTGGTAAGAATGATGTAAAGATAATGGAAAGCCGGAACCAATAGTAACAAATCTAATGTATGATTAGATTGAGAAGAAGGGTAAGATTCATTAGAAACCATGTATGTTCATTCATGACCTAATGTGGTATGTTATGTGGTTATGTATTGTAGAGACCGTAAAGACTGAAAGGAAAAGTTATTTTTACTGTAGCAGACGCTGAAGGCAAGTTTTTCTTAAACGCTTGTTTAACCTTCGTGTTAGCCAAGTTTTCTGTGATTCATGCTATGAGATGCATGAACTGCTTTTACTAAAGGGTCGATGCTAGTTTTACCTCGGCTAGACTAATCTTGAAGAGTTGATTTATTTATTTACAAGTCTTTCAAATATAGAATTGTTAACGCTTATCCTACGCCAATTGTTTGATACGGATTCAAGGTAAGCTTCGAGTATGAATAAACAAATGTTATTTTCATCGATTATTCGATGGGCACGCCGAGGTTGCCAAAACTTAAACGTATATACGCTTAACAGATGTAGTATTGATCAACATAGAGTACTATGGGCTGATCACCTAGAAGTGCTCGTAAGATATATCGGACTTACTACACATAGTGTCGGGTTGTACTTTTCAAAAAATTAAAAATGCTCATGGTCTTGAGCGAAATTGATGTTTCTTGAAATATTGATATTGTAAAAGCGTTTTGAAGGAAAAGAAGTTTTATTTTGAATTATCGGTAGTACTTATTGTAACTATTTTTCGATCTTGAAGATATATGATTTAATGTTGTTTAAATGAGTAGTTAAACGCGACGAACGGAAAGTATAATGAACGTGAACCCGTATTCAATAATGATAATGACTATAACGTTAAGAGTTACAACTAAAAGTTGTTAAGTAATACGTAAACATAAACTAATGCAATAAAGTGTACTTAATAAATGACGATCGAGTTTCGAATAACGTAAGAATGTTATTAAGCCATTAGGAAGGTTGATTAACTCGAAACGAGTTCTATTAATGAAGTAAATCCACGTAAGACATAGAAGAGAAAGAAGTTGGTAAGAATGATGTAAAGATAATGGAAAGCCGGAACCAATAGTAACAAATCTAATGTATGATTAGATTGAGAAGAAGGGTAAGATTCATTAGAAACCATGTATGTTCATTCATGACCTAATGTGGTATGTTATGTGGTTATGTATTGTAGAGACCGTAAAGACTGAAAGGAAAAGTTATTTTTCTTTGTGCAGAATATTTGAAGGCAAGTTTTTCTTAAACGCTTGTTTAACCTTCGTGTTAGCCAAGTTTTCTGTGATTCATGCTATGAGATGCATGAACTGTTTTACTAAAGGGTCGATGCTAGTTTTACCTCGGCTAGACTAATCTTGAAGAGTTGATTTATTTATTTACAAGTCTTTCAAATATAGAATTGTTAACGCTATCCTACGCCAATTGTTTGGTACTATGATTCAAGGTAAGCTTCGAGTATGAATAAACAAATGTTATTTTCATCGATTATTCGATGGGCACGCCGAGGTTGCCAAAACTTAAACGTATATACGCTTAACGGATGTAGTATTGATCAACATAGAGTACTATGGGCTGATCACCTAGAAGTGCTCGTAAGATATATCGGACTTACTTTTACATAGTGTCGGGTTGTACTTTTCAAAAATTAAGAAATGCTCATGGTCTTGAGCGAAATTGATGTTTTACTTGAATATTGATATTGTAAAAGCGTTTTGAAGGAAAAGAAGTTTTATTTTGAATTATTCGGTAGTACTTGTAACTATTTTTCGCCATCAAGATATATGATTTAATGTTGTTTAAATGAGTAGTTAAACGACCGAACGGAAAGTATAATGAACGTGAAAGCTGTATTCAATAATGATAATGACTATAACGTTAAGAGTTACAACTAAAAGTTGTTAAGTAATACGTAAACATAAACGGAATGCAATAAAGTGTACTTAATAAATGACGATCGAGTTTGAATAACGTAAGAATGTTATTAAGCCATTAGGAAGGTTGATTAACTCAAACGAGTTCTATTAATGAAGTAAATCCACGTAAGACATAGAAGAGAAAGAAGTTGGTAAGAATGATGTAAAGATAATGGAAAGCGGAACCAATAAAGTAACAAATCTAATGTATGATTAGATTGAGAAGAAGGGTAAGATTCATTAGAAACCATGTATGTTCATTCATGACCTAATGTGGTATGTTATGTGGTTATGTATTGTAGAGACCGTAAAGACTGAAAGGAAAAGTTATTTTTATCAGAAAGCAGAATACCGAAGGCAAGTTTTTCTTAAACGCTTGTTTAACCTTCGTGTTAGCCAAGTTTTCTGTGATTCATGCTATGAGATGCATGAACTGTTTTACTAAAGGGTCGATGCTAGTTTTACCTCGGCTAGACTAATCTTGAAGAGTTGATTTATTTATTTACAAGTCTTTCAAATATAGAATTGTTAACGCTTATCCCACGCCAATTGTTTGGTACGGATTCAAGGTAAGCTTTGAGTATGAATAAACAAATGTTATTTTCATCGATTATTCGATGGGCACGCGAGGTTGCCAAAACTTAAACGTATATACGCTAACGAGGATGTAGTATTGATCAACATAGAGTACTATGGGCTGATCACCTAGAAGTGCTCGTAAGATATATCGGACTTACTTTACATAGTGTGGGGTTGTACTTTTCAAAAAATTAAGAAATGCTCATGGTCTTGAGCGTAATTGATGTTTTACCGAATATTGATATTGTAAAACGTTTTGAAGGAAAAGAAGTTTTATTTTGAATTATCGGTAGTACTTCGTAACTATTTTTCAGTTACTGAAGATATATGATTTAATGTTGTTTAAATGAGTAGTTAAACGACGAACGGAAAGTATAATGAACGTGAACTGTATTCAATAATGATAATGACTATAACGTTAAGAGTTACAACTAAAAGTTGTTAAGTAATACGTAAACATAAACGGAATGCAATAAAGTGTACTTAATAAATGACGATCGAGTTTCGAATAACGTAAGAATGTTATTAAGCCATTAGGAAGGTTGATTAACTCGAAACGAAGTTCTATTAATGAAGTAAATCCAATGTAAGACATAGAAGAGAAAGAAGTTGGTAAGAATGATGTAAAGATAATGGAAAGCCGGAACTAATAGTAACAAATCTAATGTATGATTAGATTGAGAAGAAGGGTAAGATTCATTAGAAACCATGTATGTTCATTCATGACCTAATGTGGTATGTTATGTGGTTATGTATTGTAGAGACCGTGAAAGACCGAAAGGAAAAGTTATTTTTATCAGAGCAGATTTACTCAAGGCAAGTTTTTCTTAAACGCTTGTTTAACCTTCGTGTTAGCTAAGTTTTACGTGATTCATGCTATGAGATGCATGAACTGCTTTTACTAAAGGGTCGATGCTAGTTTTACCTCGGCTAGACTAATCTTGAAGAGTTGATTTATTTATTTACAAGTCTTTCAAATATAGAATTGTTAACGCTATCCTACGCCAATTGTTTGGTACGGATTCAAGGTAAGCCTGAGTATGAATAAACAAATGTTATTTTCATCGATTATTCGATGGGCACGCGAGGTTGCCAAAACTTAAACGCATATACGCTTAACAGATGTAGTATTGATCAACATAGAGTACTATGGGCTGATCACCTAGAAGTGCTCGTAAGATATATCGGACTTACGGACATAGTGTCGGGTTGTACTTTTCAAAAAATTAAGAAATGCTCATGGTCTTGAGCCAGAATTGATGTTTTACTGAATATTGATATTGTAAAACGTTTTGAAGGAAAAGAAGTTTTATTTTGAATTATCGGTAGTACTTCGTAACTATTTTTCAGTTACTGAAGATATATGATTTAATGTTGTTTAAATGAGTAGTTAAACGACGAACGGAAAGTATAATGAACGTGAACTGTATTCAATAATGATAATGACTATAACGTTAAGAGTTACAACTAAAAGTTGTTAAGTAATACGTAAACATAAACTGAATGCAATAAAGTGTACTTAATAAATGACGATCGAGTTTCAATAACGTAAGAATGTTATTAAGCCATTAGGAAGGTTGATTAACTCAAACGAGTTCTATTAATGAAGTAAATCCAATGTAAGACATAGAAGAGAAAGAAGTTGGTAAGAATGATGTAAAGATAATGGAAAGCCGAGAACTAATAGTAACAAATCTAATGTATGATTAGATTGAGAAGAAGGGTAAGATTCATTAGAAACCATGTATGTTCATTCATGACCTAATGTGGTATGTTATGTGGTTATGTATTGTAGAGACCGTAAAGACTGAAAGGAAAAGTTATTTTTATCAGAAAGCAGATTTACCAAGGCAAGTTTTTCTTAAACGCTTGTTTAACCTTCGTGTTAGCTAAGTTTTCTCGTGATTCATGCTATGAGATGCATGAACTGTTTTACTAAAGGGTCGATGCTAGTTTTACCTCGGCTAGACTAATCTTGAAGAGTTGATTTATTTATTTACAAGTCTTTCAAATATAGAATTGTTAACGCTATCCTACGCCAATTGTTTGGTACGGATTCAAGGTAAGCTTCGAGTATGAATAAACAAATGTTATTTTCATCGATTATTCGATGGGCACGCGAGGTCGCCAAAACTTAAACGTATATACGCTTAATGATGTAGTATCGATCAACATAGAGTACTACTGGGCGATCACCTAGAAGTGCTCGTAAGATATATCGGACTTACTTTACATAGTGTCGGGTTGTACTTTTCAAAAAATTAAGAAATGCTCATGGTCTTGAGCCGTAATTGATGTTTTAATCGAATATTGATATTGTAAAACGCTTTTGAAGGAAAAGAAGTTTTATTTTGAATTATTTCGGTAGTATTGTAACTATTTTTCGCCATCAAGATATATGATTTAATGTTGTTTAAATGAGTAGTTAAACCATTTAACGGAAAGTATAATGAACGTGAACCCATTCAATAATGATAATGACTATAACGTTAAGAGTTACAACTAAAAGTTGTTAAGTAATACGTAAACATAAACTAATGCAATAAAGTGTACTTAATAAATGACGATCGAAGTTTCAATAACGTAAGAATGTTATTAAGCCATTAGGAAGGTTGATTAACTCGAAACGAGTTCTATTAATGAAGTAAATCCACGTAAGACATAGAAGAGAAAGAAGTTGGTAAGAATGATGTAAAGATAATGGAAAGCCGGAACCAATAGTAACAAATCTAATGTATGATTAGATTGAGAAGAAGGGTAAGATTCATTAGAAACCATGTATGTTCATTCATGACCTAATGTGGTATGTTATGTGGTTATGTATTGTAGAGACCGTAAAGACTGAAAGGAAAAGTTATTTTTACTGTAGCAGACGCTGAAGGCAAGTTTTTCTTAAACGCTTGTTTAACCTTCGTGTTAGCCAAGTTTTCTGTGATTCATGCTATGAGATGCATGAACTGTTTTACTAAAGGGTCGATGCTAGTTTTACCTCGGCTAGACTAATCTTGAAGAGTTGATTTATTTATTTACAAGTCTTTCAAATATAGAATTGTTAACGCTATCCTACGCCAATTGTTTGGTACGGATTCAAGGTAAGCCTGAGTATGAATAAACAAATGTTATTTTCATCGATTATTCGATGGGCACGCGAGGTTGCTAAACTTAAACGCATATACGCTTTAACAGATGTAGTATTGATCAACATAGAGTACTATGGGTCTGATCACCTAGAAGTGCTCGTAAGATATATCGGACTTACTTACATAGTGTCGGGTTGTACTTTTCAAAAATTAAGAAATGCTCATGGTCTTGAGCGTAATTGATGTTTTACCAATATTGATATTGTAAAAACGCTTTTGAAGGAAAAGAAGTTTTATTTTGAATTATTTGGTAGTATTGTGTAACTATTTTTCGCCATCAAGATATATGATTTAATGTTGTTTAAATGAGTAGTTAAACGATTTAACCGGAAAGTATAATGAACGTGAACTGTATTCAATAATGATAATGACTATAACGTTAAGAGTTACAACTAAAAGTTGTTAAGTAATACGTAAACATAAACTAATGCAATAAAGTGTACTTAATAAATGACGATCGAAGTTTCAATAACGTAAGAATGTTATTAAGCCATTAGGAAGGTTGATTAACTCAAACGAGTTCTATTAATGAAGTAAATCCACGTAAGACATAGAAGAGAAAGAAGTTGGTAAGAATGATGTAAAGATAATGGAAAGCCGGACTAATAGTAACAAATCTAATGTATGATTAGATTGAGAAGAAGGGTAAGATTCATTAGAAACCATGTATGTTCATTCATGACCTAATGTGGTATGTTATGTGGTTATGTATTGTAGAGACCGTAAAGACCGAAAGGAAAAGTTATTTTTACCGTAGCGTATTACCAAGGCAAGTTTTTCTTAAACGCTTGTTTAACCTTCGTGCTAGCTAAGTTTTCGTGATTCATGCTATGAGATGCATGAACTGCTTTACTAAAGGGTCGATGCTAGTTTTACCTCTGCTTAGACTAATCTTGAAGAGTTGATTTATTTATTTACAAGTCTTTCAAATATAGAATTGTTAACGCTATCCTACGCCAATTGTTTGGTACGGATTCAAGGTAAGCCCGAGTATGAATAAACAAATGTTATTTTCATCGATTATTCGATGGGCACGCCGAGGTTGCCAAAACTTAAACGTATATACGCTTAACAGATGTAGTATCGATCAACATAGAGTACTACGGGCTGATCACCTAGAAGTGCTCGTAAGATATATCTGACTTACTTTTATATAAGGTTTCAGGTTGTACTTTTCAAAAATTAAGAAATGCTCATGGTCTTGAGCCGTAATTGATGTTTTATCGAATATTGATATTGTAAAACGCTTTTGAAGGAAAAGAAGTTTTATTTTGAATTATCTTGGTAGTACTTCAGAACTATTTTTCGCCATCAAGATATATGATTTAATGTTGTTTAAATGAGTAGTTAAACGACGAGCGGAAAGTATAATGAACGTGAACTCGTATTCAATAATGATAATGACTATAACGTTAAGAGTTACAACTAAAAGTTGTTAAGTAATACGTAAACATAAACTAATGCAATAAAGTGTACTTAATAAATGACGATCGAAGTTTCAATAACGTAAGAATGTTATTAAGCCATTAGAAGGTTGATTAACTCAAACGAGTTCTATTAATGAAGTAAATCCACGTAAGACATAGAAGAGAAAGAAGTTGGTAAGAATGATGTAAAGATAATGGAAAGCCGAACTAATAAACAATAAATCTAATGTATGATTAGATTGAGAAGAAGGGTAAGATTCATTAGAAACCATGTATGTTCATTCATGACCTAATGTGGTATGTTATGTGGTTATGTATTGTAGAGACCGTAAAAAGACCTAAAGGAAAAGTTATTTTTATCAGAGCGACATCAAGGCAAGTTTTTCTTAAACGCTTGTTTAACCTTCGTGTTAGCTAAGTTTTCTGTGATTCATGCTATGAGATGCATGAACTGCTTTTACTAAAGGGTCGATGCTAGTTTTACCTCTGCTTAGACTAATCTTGAAGAGTTGATTTATTTATTTACAAGTCTTTCAAATATAGAATTGTTAACGCTTATCCTACGCCAATTGTTTGGTACTTGATTCAAGGTAAGCCCGAGTATGAATAAACAAATGTTATTTTCATCGATTATTCGATGGGCACGCGAGGTTGCCAAAACTTAAACGTATATACGCTTAACAGATGTAGTATCGATCAACATAGAGTACTATGGGCGATCACCTAGAAGTGCTCGTAAGATATATCGGACTTACTACATAAAGGTTTCGGGTTGTACTTTTCAAAAATTAAGAAATGCTCATGGTCTTGAGCCGTAATTGATGTTTTACCTAATATTGATATTGTAAAACGCTTTTTGAAGGAAAAGAAGTTTTATTTTGAATTATCTCAGGTAGTATTTAAGAACTATTTTTCGCCATCAAGATATATGATTTAATGTTGTTTAAATGAGTAGTTAAACGACTAACGGAAAGTATAATGAACGTGAACCAGATTCAATAATGATAATGACTATAACGTTAAGAGTTACAACTAAAAGTTGTTAAGTAATACGAAACATAAACTAATGCAATAAAGTGTACTTAATAAATGACGATCGAGTTTCAATAACGTAAGAATGTTATTAAGCCATTAGAAGGTTGATTAACTCAAACGAAGTTCTATTAATGAAGTAAATCCACGTGAAGACATATGTAAGAGAAAGAAGTTGGTAAGAATGATGTAAAGATAATGGAAAGCCGGAACCAATAGTAACAAATCTAATGTATGATTAGATTGAGAAGAAGGGTAAGATTCATTAGAAACCATGTATGTTCATTCATGACCTAATGTGGTATGTTATGTGGTTATGTATTGTAGAGACCGTAAAGACTGAAAGGAAAAGTTATTTTTACTGTAGAGCGTATCAAGGCAAGTTTTTCTTAAACGCTTGTTTAACCTTCGTGTTAGCTAAGTTTTCTCGTGATTCATGCTATGAGATGCATGAACTGCTTTACTAAAGGGTCGATGCTAGTTTTACCTCTGGCCAGACTAATCTTGAAGAGTTGATTTATTTATTTACAAGTCTTTCAAATATAGAATTGTTAACGCTTATCCCACGCCAATTGTTTGGTACGGATTCAAGGTAAGCCCGAGTATGAATAAACAAATGTTATTTTCATCGATTATTCGATGGGCACGCGAGGTTGCCAAAACTTAAACGCATATACGCTTAACAGATGTAGTATTGATCAACATAGAGTACTATGGGCTGATCACCTAGAAGTGCTCGTAAGATATATCTCCGACTTACGGACATAAGTCGGTTGTAGACTTTTCAAAAATTAAGAAATGCTCATGGTCTTGAGCGTAATTGATGTTTTACTCAATATTGATATTGTAAAACGCTTTGAAGGAAAAGAAGTTTTATTTTGAATTATCTAGTACTTCGTAACTATTTTTCGCCATCAAGATATATGATTTAATGTTGTTTAAATGAGTAGTTAAACGATTTAACCGGAAAGTATAATGAACGTGAACCGTATTCAATAATGATAATGACTATAACGTTAAGAGTTACAACTAAAAGTTGTTAAGTAATACGTAAACATAAACTAATGCAATAAAGTGTACTTAATAAATGACGATCGAAGTTTCAATAACGTAAGAATGTTATTAAGCCATTAGAAGGTTGATTAACTCAAACGAGTTCTATTAATGAAGTAAATCCACGTAAGACATGTAAGAGAAAGAAGTTGGTAAGAATGATGTAAAGATAATGGAAAGCCGGAACTAATAGTAACAAATCTAATGTATGATTAGATTGAGAAGAAGGGTAAGATTCATTAGAAACCATGTATGTTCATTCATGACCTAATGTGGTATGTTATGTGGTTATGTATTGTAGAGACCGTAAAGACCGAAAGGAAAAGTTATTTTTACCAGTAGCGCACGTCAAGGCAAGTTTTTCTTAAACGCTTGTTTAACCTTCGTGTTAGCTAAGTTTTCGTGATTCATGCTATGAGATGCATGAACTGCTTTTACTAAAGGGTCGATGCTAGTTTTACCTCTACTAGACTAATCTTGAAGAGTTGATTTATTTATTTACAAGTCTTTCAAATATAGAATTGTTAACGCTATCCCACGCCAATTGTTTGGTACGGATTCAAGGTAAGCCCGAGTATGAATAAACAAATGTTATTTTCATCGATTATTCGATGGGCACGCGAGGTTGCCAAAACTTAAACGCATATATCGCTTAATGATGTAGTATCGATCAACATAGAGTACTATGGGCTGATCACCTAGAAGTGCTCGTAAGATATATCGGACTTACTTTACATAGTTTTCAGGTTGTACTTTTCAAAAATTAAGAAATGCTCATGGTCTTGAGCCGTAATTGATGTTTTATCAAATATTGATATTGTAAAACGCTTTTGAAGGAAAAAGAAGTTTTATTTTGAATTATTTGTAGTACTTGTGAATTATTTTTCGCCATCAAGATATATGATTTAATGTTGTTTAAATGAGTAGTTAAACGATTTAACTGAAAGTATAATGAACGTGAACCGTATTCAATAATGATAATGACTATAACGTTAAGAGTTACAACTAAAAGTTGTTAAGTAATACGTAAACATAAACTAATGCAATAAAGTGTACTTAATAAATGACGATCGAAGTTTCAATAACGTAAGAATGTTATTAAGCCATTAGAAGGTTGATTAACTCCTAAACGAGTTCTATTAATGAAGTAAATCCACGTAAGACATAGAAGAGAAAGAAGTTGGTAAGAATGATGTAAAGATAATGGAAAGCCGGAACCAATAGTAACAAATCTAATGTATGATTAGATTGAGAAGAAGGGTAAGATTCATTAGAAACCATGTATGTTCATTCATGACCTAATGTGGTATGTTATGTGGTTATGTATTGTAGAGACCGTAAAGACTGAAAGGAAAAGTTATTTTTGCATCAGAAAGGTATTTACGAAGGCAAGTTTTTCTTAAACGCTTGTTTAACCTTCGTGTTAGCCAAGTTTTCTGTGATCATGCTATGAGATGCATGAACTGTTTTACTAAAGGGTCGATGCTAGTTTTACCTCGGCTAGACTAATCTTGAAGAGTTGATTTATTTATTTACAAGTCTTTCAAATATAGAATTGTTAACGCTATCCTACGCCAATTGTTTGGTACGGATTCAAGGTAAGCCTGAGTATGAATAAACAAATGTTATTTTCATCGATTATTCGATGGGCACGCGAGGTTGCCAAAACTTAAACGTACATACGTTTAACAGGATGTAGTATCGATCAACATAGAGTACTACGGGTCGATCACCTAGAAGTGCTCGTAAGATATATCGGACTTACTTTTATAATAGTGTCAAGTTGTACTTTTCAAAAATTAAGAAATGCTCATGGTCTTGAGCTTTAATTGATGTTTTATCAATATTGATATTGTAAACGCTTTGAAGAAAAAAGAAGTTTTATTTTGAATTATCGGTAGTATTGTGAATTATTTTTCGCCATCAAGATATATGATTTAATGTTGTTTAAATGAGTAGTTAAACGATTTAACCGAAAGTATAATGAACGTGAACTGTATTCAATAATGATAATGACTATAACGTTAAGAGTTACAACTAAAAGTTGTTAAGTAATACGTAAACATAAACTAATGCAATAAAGTGTACTTAATAAATGACGATCGAAGTTTGAATAACGTAAGAATGTTATTAAGCCATTAGAAGGTTGATTAACTCAAACGAGTTCTATTAATGAAGTAAATCCACGTAAGACATAGAAGAGAAAGAAGTTGGTAAGAATGATGTAAAGATAATGGAAAGCCGGAACTAATAGTAAATAAATCTAATGTATGATTAGATTGAGAAGAAGGGTAAGATTCATTAGAAACCATGTATGTTCATTCATGACCTAATGTGGTATGTTATGTGGTTATGTATTGTGAGAGACCGTAAAGACCGAAAGGAAAAGTTATTTTTACCGTGAAAGCAGCATTTACCAAGGCAAGTTTTTCTTAAACGCTTGTTTAACCTTCGTGTTAGCTAAGTTTTCGTGATTCATGCTATGAGATGCATGAACTGCTTTACTAAAGGGTCGATGCTAGTTTTACCTCTGCTAGACTAATCTTGAAGAGTTGATTTATTTATTTACAAGTCTTTCAAATATAGAATTGTTAACGCTTATCCTACGCCAATTGTTTGGTACGGATTCAAGGTAAGCTTCGAGTATGAATAAACAAATGTTATTTTCATCGATTATTCGATGGGCACGCGAGGTTGCTAAAACTTAAACGCATATACGCTTAATGGATGTAGTATCGATCAACATAGAGTACTATGGGTCGATCACCTAGAAGTGCTCGTAAGATATATCTGACTTACTTATTACATAAAGGTTTCAACAGTACTTTTCAAAAATTAAGAAATGCTCATGGTCTTGAGCCGTAATTGATGTTTTATCGAATATTGATATTGTAAAACGCTTTTGAAGGAAAAAGAAGTTTTATTTTGAATTATCGGTAGTACTTGTGAATTATTTTTCGCCATCAAGATATATGATTTAATGTTGTTTAAATGAGTAGTTAAACCACGAACGGAAAGTATAATGAACGTGAACTCGTATTCAATAATGATAATGACTATAACGTTAAGAGTTACAACTAAAAGTTGTTAAGTAATACGTAAACATAAACTAATGCAATAAAGTGTACTTAATAAATGACGATCGAAGTTTCAATAACGTAAGAATGTTATTAAGCCATTAGAAGGTTGATTAACTCGAAACGAGTTCTATTAATGAAGTAAATCCAATGTAAGACATAGTAGAGAAAGAAGTTGGTAAGAATGATGTAAAGATAATGGAAAGCCGAACTAATAGTAACAAATCTAATGTATGATTAGATTGAGAAGAAGGGTAAGATTCATTAGAAACCATGTATGTTCATTCATGACCTAATGTGGTATGTTATGTGGTTATGTATTGTAGAGACCGTAAAGACTGAAAGGAAAAGTTATTTTTACTGTAGCAGACGCCGAAGGCAAGTTTTTCTTAAACGCTTGTCTAACCTTCGTGTTAGCTAAGTTTTCTGTGATTCATGCTATGAGATGCATGAACTGTTTTACTAAAGGGTCGATGCCAGTTTTACCTCGACTAGACTAATCTTGAAGAGTTGATTTATTTATTTACAAGTCTTTCAAATATAGAATTGTTAACGCTATCCTACGCCAATTGTTTGGTACGGATTCAAGGTAAGCCTGAGTATGAATAAACAAATGTTATTTTCATCGATTATTCGATGGGCACGCGAGGTTGCCAAAACTTAAACGTACATACGTTTAACAGGATGTAGTATTGATCAACATAGAGTACTACGGGTCGATCACCTAGAAGTGCTCGTAAGATATATCGGACTTACTACATAAAGTGTCGGGTTGTACTTTTCAAAAATTAAGAAATGCTCATGGTCTTGAGCCGTAATTGATGTTTTACCAATATTGATATTGTAAAACGCTTTTGAAGGAAAAAAGAAGTTTTATTTTGAATTATCTGTAGTACTTCGTAACTATTTTTCGCCATCAAGATATATGATTTAATGTTGTTTAAATGAGTAGTTAAACGATTTAACGGAAAGTATAATGAACGTGAACCGTATTCAATAATGATAATGACTATAACGTTAAGAGTTACAACTAAAAGTTGTTAAGTAATACGTAAACATAAACTAATGCAATAAAGTGTACTTAATAAATGACGATCGAAGTTTCAATAACGTAAGAATGTTATTAAGCCATTAGAAGGTTGATTAACTCAAAACGAAGTTCTATTAATGAAGTAAATCCACGTAAGACATAGAAGAGAAAGAAGTTGGTAAGAATGATGTAAAGATAATGGAAAGCCGAACTAATAAGTAACAAATCTAATGTATGATTAGATTGAGAAGAAGGGTAAGATTCATTAGAAACCATGTATGTTCATTCATGACCTAATGTGGTATGTTATGTGGTTATGTATTGTAGAGACCGTAAAGACCGAAAGGAAAAGTTATTTTTATCGTAGCGTATCAAGAGGCAAGTTTTTCTTAAACGCTTGTTTAACCTTCGTGTTAGCTAAGTTTTCTCGTGATTCATGCTATGAGATGCATGAACTGCTTTTACTAAAGGGTCGATGCTAGTTTTACCTCTGGCTTAGACTAATCTTGAAGAGTTGATTTATTTATTTACAAGTCTTTCAAATATAGAATTGTTAACGCTATCCTACGCCAATTGTTTGGTACGGATTCAAGGTAAGCTCGAGTATGAATAAACAAATGTTATTTTCATCGATTATTCGATGGGCACGCCGAGGTTGCCAAAACTTAAACGTATATACGCTTAATGTGATGTAGTATTGATCAACATAGAGTACTATGGGTCGATCACCTAGAAGTGCTCGTAAGATATATCGGACTTACTTTTACATAGTGTTCGTCAGTACTTTTCAAAAATTAAGAAATGCTCATGGTCTTGAGCCGTAATTGATGTTTTACCAATATTGATATTGTAAAACGCTTTGAAGGAAAAAGAAGTTTTATTTTGAATTATCGGTAGTACTTCGTAACTATTTTTCGCCATCAAGATATATGATTTAATGTTGTTTAAATGAGTAGTTAAACGATTTAACCGGAAAGTATAATGAACGTGAACTGTATTCAATAATGATAATGACTATAACGTTAAGAGTTACAACTAAAAGTTGTTAAGTAATACGTAAACATAAACTAATGCAATAAAGTGTACTTAATAAATGACGATCGAGTTTCAATAACGTAAGAATGTTATTAAGCCATTAGAAGGTTGATTAACTCAAAACGAGTTCTATTAATGAAGTAAATCCACGTAAGACATAGAAGAGAAAGAAGTTGGTAAGAATGATGTAAAGATAATGGAAAGCCGGAACTAATAGTAGAATAAATCTAATGTATGATTAGATTGAGAAGAAGGGTAAGATTCATTAGAAACCATGTATGTTCATTCATGACCTAATGTGGTATGTTATGTGGTTATGTATTGTAGAGACCGTAAAGACCGAAAGGAAAAGTTATTTTTACCGTGAGCGATTTACCAAGGCAAGTTTTTCTTAAACGCTTGTTTAACCTTCGTGTTAGCTAAGTTTTCGTGATTCATGCTATGAGATGCATGAACTGCTTTTACTAAAGGGTCGATGCTAGTTTTACCTCTGGCTAGACTAATCTTGAAGAGTTGATTTATTTATTTACAAGTCTTTCAAATATAGAATTGTTAACGCTTATCCTACGCCAATTGTTTGGTACGGATTCAAGGTAAGCCTTCGAGTATGAATAAACAAATGTTATTTTCATCGATTATTCGATGGGCACGCCGAGGTTGCCAAAACTTAAACGTATATACGCTTAATAGATGTAGTATTGATCAACATAGAGTACTATGGGCTGATCACCTAGAAGTGCTCGTAAGATATATCGGACTTACTTTATTACATAGTGTCGGGTTGTACTTTTCAAAAATTAAGAAATGCTCATGGTCTTGAGCGTAATTGATGTTTTACATCAATATTGATATTGTAAAACGCTTTGAAGGAAAAGAAGTTTTATTTTGAATTATCGGTAGTATTTCAGAACTATTTTTCGCCATCAAGATATATGATTTAATGTTGTTTAAATGAGTAGTTAAACGACGAACGGAAAGTATAATGAACGTGAACTGTATTCAATAATGATAATGACTATAACGTTAAGAGTTACAACTAAAAGTTGTTAAGTAATACGTAAACATAAACTAATGCAATAAAGTGTACTTAATAAATGACGATCGAAGTTTCAATAACGTAAGAATGTTATTAAGCCATTAGAAGGTTGATTAACTCAAACGAGTTCTATTAATGAAGTAAATCCACGTAAGACATAGAAGAGAAAGAAGTTGGTAAGAATGATGTAAAGATAATGGAAAGCCGGAACCAATAGTAACAAATCTAATGTATGATTAGATTGAGAAGAAGGGTAAGATTCATTAGAAACCATGTATGTTCATTCATGACCTAATGTGGTATGTTATGTGGTTATGTATTGTAGAGACCGTAAAGACCGAAAGGAAAAGTTATTTTTATCAGTAGCGCATTTACCGAAGGCAAGTTTTTCTTAAACGCTTGTTTAACCTTCGTGTTAGCTAAGTTTTCTCGTGATTCATGCTATGAGATGCATGAACTGCTTTACTAAAGGGTCGATGCTAGTTTTACCTCTATTTACTAATCTTGAAGAGTTGATTTATTTATTTACAAGTCTTTCAAATATAGAATTGTTAACGCTTATCCCACGCCAATTGTTTGGTACGGATTCAAGGTAAGCCCGAGTATGAATAAACAAATGTTATTTTCATCGATTATTCGATGGGCACGCGAGGTTGCTAAAACTTAAACGCATATACGCTTAACAGATGTAGTATCGATCAACATAGAGTACTATGGGCTGATCACCTAGAAGTGCTCGTAAGATATATCGGACTTACTTTTACACATAGTTCGGGTTGTACTTTTCAAAAAATTAAGAAATGCTCATGGTCTTGAGCGTAATTGATGTTTTACCGAATATTGATATTGTAAAACGCTTTTGAAGGAAAAAAGAAGTTTTATTTTGAATTATCGGTAGTACTTCGTGAATTATTTTTCGCCATCAAGATATATGATTTAATGTTGTTTAAATGAGTAGTTAAACGATTTAACGGAAAAGTATAATGAACGTGAACTCGTATTCAATAATGATAATGACTATAACGTTAAGAGTTACAACTAAAAGTTGTTAAGTAATACGTAAACATAAACTAATGCAATAAAGTGTACTTAATAAATGACGATCGAAGTTTCAATAACGTAAGAATGTTATTAAGCCATTAGGAAGGTTGATTAACTCAAACGAGTTCTATTAATGAAGTAAATCCACGTAAGACATAGAAGAGAAAGAAGTTGGTAAGAATGATGTAAAGATAATGGAAAGCCGGAACCAATAGTAACAAATCTAATGTATGATTAGATTGAGAAGAAGGGTAAGATTCATTAGAAACCATGTATGTTCATTCATGACCTAATGTGGTATGTTATGTGGTTATGTATTGTAGAGACCGTAAAGACTGAAAGGAAAAGTTATTTTTATCGTAGCGGTATTTACCAAGGCAAGTTTTTCTTAAACGCTTGTTTAACCTTCGTGTTAGCCAAGTTTTCTGTGATTCATGCTATGAGATGCATGAACTGTTTTACTAAAGGGTCGATGCTAGTTTTACCTCGGCTAGACTAATCTTGAAGAGTTGATTTATTTATTTACAAGTCTTTCAAATATAGAATTGTTAACGCTATCCTACGCCAATTGTTTGGTACGGATTCAAGGTAAGCCTGAGTATGAATAAACAAATGTTATTTTCATCGATTATCGATGGGCACGCCGAGGTTGCCAAAACTTAAACGTATATACGCTTAACAGATGTAGTATCGATCAACATAGAGTACTATGGGCTGATCACCTAGAAGTGCTCGTAAGATATATCGGACTTACGGACATAGTGTCGGGTTGTACTTTTCAAAAAATTAAGAAATGCTCATGGTCTTGAGCCAGAATTGATGTTTTACTGAATATTGATATTGTAAAACGTTTTGAAGGAAAAGAAGTTTTATTTTGAATTATTTGCAGTAGTACTTGTAACTATTTTTCGCCATCAAGATATATGATTTAATGTTGTTTAAATGAGTAGTTAAACGATTTAACGGAAAGTATAATGAACGTGAACCGTATTCAATAATGATAATGACTATAACGTTAAGAGTTACAACTAAAAGTTGTTAAGTAATACGTAAACATAAACTAATGCAATAAAGTGTACTTAATAAATGACGATCGAAGTTTCAATAACGTAAGAATGTTATTAAGCCATTAGGAAGGTTGATTAACTCAAAACGAGTTCTATTAATGAAGTAAATCCAATGAAGACATAGAAGAGAAAGAAGTTGGTAAGAATGATGTAAAGATAATGGAAAGCCTAACTAATAGTAACAAATCTAATGTATGATTAGATTGAGAAGAAGGGTAAGATTCATTAGAAACCATGTATGTTCATTCATGACCTAATGTGGTATGTTATGTGGTTATGTATTGTAGAGACCGTAAAGACCGAAAGGAAAAGTTATTTTTATCAGAAAGCGTATTTACCGAAGGCAAGTTTTTCTTAAACGCTTGTTTAACCTTCGTGTTAGCTAAGTTTTCGTGATTCATGCTATGAGATGCATGAACTGTTTTACTAAAGGGTCGATGCTAGTTTTACCTCGGCTAGACTAATCTTGAAGAGTTGATTTATTTATTTACAAGTCTTTCAAATATAGAATTGTTAACGCTATCCTACGCCAATTGTTTGGTACGGATTCAAGGTAAGCCTGAGTATGAATAAACAAATGTTATTTTCATCGATTATTCGATGGGCACGCGAGGTTGCCAAAACTTAAACGTACATACGTTTAACAGGATGTAGTATTGATCAACATAGAGTACTATGGGCTGATCACCTAGAAGTGCTCGTAAGATATATCGGACTTACTGACATAGTGTCGGTCAGTACTTTTCAAAAATTAAGAAATGCTCATGGTCTTGAGCGTAATTGATGTTTTACTTGAATATTGATATTGTAAAACGCTTTGAAGGAAAAAAGAAGTTTTATTTTGAATTATCGGTAGTACTTCAGAACTATTTTTCGCCATCAAGATATATGATTTAATGTTGTTTAAATGAGTAGTTAAACGACGAGACGGAAAGTATAATGAACGTGAACCGTATTCAATAATGATAATGACTATAACGTTAAGAGTTACAACTAAAAGTTGTTAAGTAATACGTAAACATAAACTAATGCAATAAAGTGTACTTAATAAATGACGATCGAGTTTCAATAACGTAAGAATGTTATTAAGCCATTAGAAGGTTGATTAACTCAAAACGAAGTTCTATTAATGAAGTAAATCCACGTAAGACATAGAAGAGAAAGAAGTTGGTAAGAATGATGTAAAGATAATGGAAAGCCTAACCAATAGTAACAAAATCTAATGTATGATTAGATTGAGAAGAAGGGTAAGATTCATTAGAAACCATGTATGTTCATTCATGACCTAATGTGGTATGTTATGTGGTTATGTATTGTAGAGACCGTAAAGACCGAAAGGAAAAGTTATTTTCTTCAGAGCGTATTTATCAAGGCAAGTTTTTCTTAAACGCTTGTTTAACCTTCGTGTTAGCTAAGTTTTCTCGTGATTCATGCTATGAGATGCATGAACTGCTTTTACTAAAGGGTCGATGCTAGTTTTACCTCTGGCTAGACTAATCTTGAAGAGTTGATTTATTTATTTACAAGTCTTTCAAATATAGAATTGTTAACGCTTATCCTACGCCAAATTGTTTGGTACGGATTCAAGGTAAGCCCGAGTATGAATAAACAAATGTTATTTTCATCGATTATTCGATGGGCACGCCGAGGTTGCCAAAACTTAAACGTATATACGCTTAACAGGATGTAGTATTGATCAACATAGAGTACTATGGGCGATCACCTAGAAGTGCTCGTAAGATATATCGGACTTACTTTACATAGTGTGTCGGGTTGTACTTTTCAAAAATTAAGAAATGCTCATGGTCTTGAGCGTAATTGATGTTTTATTGAATATTGATATTGTAAAACGCTTTGAAGGAAAAAAGAAGTTTTATTTTGAATTATCGGTAGTACTTACGTAACTATTTTTCGCCATCAAAGATATATGATTTAATGTTGTTTAAATGAGTAGTTAAACGACGAACGGAAAGTATAATGAACGTGAACTGTATTCAATAATGATAATGACTATAACGTTAAGAGTTACAACTAAAATTTGTTAAGTAATACGTAAACATAAACGGAATGCAATAAAGTGTACTTAATAAATGACGATCGAGTTTCGAATAACGTAAGAATGTTATTAAGCCATTAGGAAGGATGATTAACTCGAAACGAGTTCTATTAATGAAGTAAATCCACGTAAGACATAGAAGAGAAAGAAGTTGGTAACAATGATGTAAAGATAATGGAAAGCCGGAACCAATAGTAACAAATCTAATGTATGATTAGATTGAGAAGAAGGGTAAGATTCATTAGAAACCATGTATGTTCATTCATGACCTAATGTGGTATGTTATGTGGTTATGTATTGTAGAGACCGTAAAGACCGAAAGGAAAAGTTATTTTTCTCAGAAAGAATATCAAGGCAAGTTTTTCTTAAACGCTTGTTTAACCTTCGTGTTAGCTAAGTTTTTACGTGATTCATGCTATGAGATGCATGAACTGCTTTTACTAAAGGGTCGATGCTAGTTTTACCTCTACTAGACTAATCTTGAAGAGTTGATTTATTTATTTACAAGTCTTTCAAATATAGAATTGTTAACGCTATCCTACGCCAATTGTTTGGTACGGATTCAAGGTAAGCCTGAGTATGAATAAACAAATGTTATTTTCATCGATTATTCGATGGGCACGCGAGGTTGCCAAAACTTAAACGTACATACGTTTAACAAGATGTAGTATTGATCAACATATAGTACTATGGGTTGATCACCCAGAAGTGCTCGTAAGATATATCGGACTTACGGACTTAGTGTCGGGTTGTACTTTTCAAAGAAATTAAGAAATGCTCATGATCTTAAGCCAAAATTGATGTTTTACTGAATATTTATATTGTAAAACATTTTGAAGGAAAAGAAGTGTTATTTTGAATTATCGGTAGTACTTCGTAACTATTTTTCAGTTACTGAAGATATATGATTCCTATGTTTCAAGTATGTTGTTTAAAAGAAATTATTGTACTTGTTGAGCTTGTTATGCTCACTCTTGCTTGAACCATATGAATGCCGCTAGGACCGAACGAACCGAGGGATCTGTCAAGGATAGAGGCAAGACGAAACTGAACGATTAGTTTACCTTGTAATAAACTAGTAAGTTGTATATATTATAGTATGATAAACAAAGAATGTAATGGTTTTAGAAACTAGGAACGGGATGTAATATTATTATTGTAATAAGAATGTCGTTGATACACACATTTTGATGTTGTTTCAATAGAATGAATGTACAGTTATGAGTACCGTGTAGCACCATCTGTCGGGTTGGAAGATACCCAAATTTGGGGGCGTAACATGGGCTAGTAAACCATATGGTCACCTGAAGGGCCAGCCCCAGAGCTAGAAGGATCAAAAGTATCTACCTCTGAAGGATCTCTGCCTAAGTGCCGGATGAAAAAATGTTCTCGGTCCAACTGCCGGGTTAAGCTGTCAACATGCGTTAAATGAGTAGGATCGCGGATGCAGGCCATCCAATCCGTCATCATCACAGATCCAGGAACCATATCCCCTATGAACTGAGTGGCGCGGGTCTGGGCTCCGATGGTATGAGGGAACCACCAGCGGTAGAATACCTGCTGAGTGAACAAACCCTCTGACAAATCAAAGCCATCAACTCCCATCAACGGGATATAATGCTTGGCAGGAGGACAGATCGGAACACGAATCTTTCCTGTGGTGCTCCTAATAGCACGCTCTCCCAAATAGAGCTCCCATCCTCCATATGTGAAAAGAGGAATCCTACGGGTGGATATCACATGCTCGACACCAGTCGGGAACCCATCCTCAAAGCCAACTGTCAAATGGTACCCAGAATAGGGAACCCAAGTGATGACATCGGCTGTCAATAGCTCCAATTATAGGCGACAATGGGTGAAACCCTCAGCTACAAGAACCTCTGCCAACGTGGAGTAATGCCATTGTCGTCCCCATGGATAGGTATCTGGACCTAACACGCTAATGGGATGCAAGCATGGGAGCCTCTCATAGGCCCAAAACTGCCAATACAAGGGCAAACATCTGCGATCAGTTAACACTCTTAACCTGTACATGGGGAATTAAAAGAGAAATACTCACCAACAGAAATGGGTAAAATCCTAGTTAAGCCTCTGTCAAGCCCTGCGAATCTTGCACATTCCCTTGAGGAAATAGGCAAAGGTGTATCAGCCCCAATCATACTCTCCAATACGGTCCACCTCTCGTGTGGCGCTAACCAAAGCGAATGACACCGTGGAAGAGTTATCCGCTATGAAGCCACCCCTGAGAATTACTAGGAATAATCGCTGAAGAATGCGATCCCTGACTCTCACATCAGCGGGTATGGGCTCACTCAACTCCCCGTTTATAGCATCTACACTCAAAGGACCAGTACGGATTGTCCTGCCCTTGAGCGCCTCAGTCAGGACTCATAGCAAGGATCTAATGGCAGTCGGGGTAATGTTCACCGTACAAGGCACTGGCGCCCCTCCAACTCTATACTAATGATAAACTGCCAATCCATCGGCGTCATCATCACCTCACATTCCAACAAATGGAGAGACTGAGTCTGGTGAAACCAGCGCTCAGACAACGCTCTGAGATAACCCCAGGGACAACAGCAGGGGAGGATGGAAAAGAATGCCTCAAAGCCCCAACCATGCACAATCTCTCGATACTCTGGATGAAGAGCCTGATAGAGAGAATGTATGCTGAACCATTTCCCTTGAAGCTGCGTAAAGCCGGGAACCTACATCACAAAAGAAAATCAACATCAGAATCCTTGCTCCTCATCAATCGGAAAGAGGAAGATCAAATCCAGCTTTTACCTCATTTGCGTGTAAGTTGACCGAGGGGTGGCGACTCAAATCATCCAAAGGCTCTAGAATCATCACATTAATGCCTGGAAGATCCTTGCGGAGAGCATAAGCAGCAGGAGCAGGAGCCGTAACCGGTATATCCTCCTCCTCATCCTCAACATCCGAAACCTCAACCCGGATAGGACAAATCACCGCCTTTACCAATCGACTAGGTTGTTTGACTGAACAGGGTCAAGGCACATCTGAAGCCCTCCTCCGCACATCTGAAGTGGTCCTACGGGAACTACTCGGCTGATTTGGATCCATATATTTGGACACAAGTCTCCAAATCACCTCAGAAAGGGTGTGGTAAATTCTAACCTAGAGCTTTTTAAACGCATTTTATGAATATATGCATGCATGAATTACTTTAACATACGCCTACAGTAGAGGTAAAAATACATGTTTACCCAATGCCTAGGCTCATGGAAAATTTTTTCAAGAGTCTCCTTTGTAAAAAAGACTATCCATATGCACGTAGGTATGACTAGGTGGTCATTCAGTAGCGCACCAACCCACAGTCATAAACATCCTATATGCACAAAAATATCAAAGTCATAATCCGTAAGGGTAGTTCAATTACCAGGATTACTTTGTTTTATAACCTTTGCTCATTTGTACTCAAATAGGATAAGAAATAACAGAAAAAAGGTGCCAATTTGATTGTTTCAAAAGTTAAATATTTTCACATCATTATGTTCAGCGTGGTTAAATACTAACATTTACTATGTTAAATGTTTTTTATCAAGTCATATGAGCATGCATATTCACTACTATGTGTTTAGAAGCATTTCATGTGATAACTCATTTTCCAACGGACAAAAACTGGAAAAGAGGACATGCATACGTTACCAGAATAGTGTGGAACATCCATGACGGTGATGATTTTGCGTAGAAAAGTCGCCTTAACTCAAAGAAATTTAAAGAAGAACTCTCGGATTCTCTGTGTGGCTGTTGGGTAAAATCTAATTACGCACAACACGCAAGTATACGTGGTCAATAAGTAATAGAGTAATAAGTAGAGTATCGTTCCCACAGAGACTAACTAGCAATAACCTTAACTTACAATTACCAATTCCCTATTAACCCTAATTTTATTAAACAAATCAACTCAATGATTATAACTAATGATTCTAAATTAAATAGCAATTAAACTATCACAAAACAATCACAAATATCAAAATCTAGAATTTCAACAATTAATGGAGAATTAAACTTATGATTTCACCCTAAGCTTCACTCTGATTTTAAAACCTTTATTCCAATTCAATGCACTATCCCAGTTTATTAATCAAGAACACGAACGTAGTATTAACCACCTCTCGATGCACTAATACCGTATTAACGTCAATCCATAATTAAGATAGAAATCTGTTAAACACCTTAATCAACTAACCCACTATATCTCTATGTGAATTATAATTGAAGAAAGTTTAAGAATAAGTTCTTTATCCGATTACATGCGATGTCAAGCATATCTCTACCTTAACATTCATCAAGATTAAGCTATTCACAAAATCATGAACACATGTTATATTAATTAGGTCTAGATTTGAATATCCTCTCTCGATTCCATCCAATTCCACAAAGAATTGTTGATCAGGAAATTCATAAATTCAAGCTCAAATTAATATAGATAAATTGGAAATAGACTATTAAATTGGAACTTAAAGTTTACAAAATCATCGATTCACTCAAAGATCCATCATAAGCCTAAAAAGTGAATTAGTTCATGTCAAACGAAATAAACATTGAATAAACCATAGAAATCATTCTTTCAATTACAAATAAAAATCTAACACGAAGAATATTGAAAAACACCCTTCACGTAGACTAAAATCGCGATCGTCTTGAAAAATCTTCCGAAGTACTCCTCCACGTTTGCTCTCAAAAACTCATATTAGATCTTCGTAATATGCCCCCTTGTGATGTTGAAGTTGTTGTTGATAGAGTAATAGATGTCTAACATACAAGCTCCAACCAAAAATCCCTTCAATTAGACTTCCATTGTCATGCAATTACTAGAAACCATGCCCAAGAAGAAGTTTAATCAAAATAGGACATATCCAAATTTCACACCCATGGGTGGGGGTTCATGTACTAATAATACCCACCCCGCTGGCCCCTTTATGTCTAGCTTGAATGAAGACCCCCTTCTTGACGGGGGTACATAGATAATTTGGCATACTTACCAATGATGCTTCGCTAATCGGAGATTAAGACCCCACCTACGGAATGTATAAACTAATGATGCCCACCCCTGAGCATGTCTTCTGTGAATGACTTTGCTGATTTTCATGTTGTACTCCAATTTTTCTCTAAATGACCTCAAATCATCCCAATTGATTCCACATATCCGTAAACTGCCTCAACAACCAACCTACACAAGAAATAGCATAAAACAAGTAAAAGGAACTCGATCACAAGAATTTAGCAACAATATAAGCATGAAATGGATATTGAATCGGCATATATAAAATTCACTTATCAAAATCCCCCAAACTTAAACCGTAGTAGTCCTCGAGCACAAAAACACTATAAGCAATATAATGAGATGAAATGAATACGACCTAACTTATATGCTTCCAAATCCAACAATACTGCAAGCAGAATCAAGATTATCTTAACTACCTCGGTAAAATAAGCAACTATACAATATCAATTACCAAAACCAATCTACAATTACTTTTTAATCCACAAATCTCAAACCATTATCACTAGTATAGTGTGTGTGTGTGTGTGTGTGTGTGTGTGATCAACATCCATGCTAACCGAATCTGCACTCAAATTCAATACATAATCAATCTCTTAGAAGGAATCATACATCGCAAACTTAAAAAATTCAAAATAGACAACTTCAACTAAAACTAAACAATCACTAACTCGGGGGTTCAAGCGGGTACTTATACTTTATTCATATATACATATATATATATATATATATATATATATATATATATATATATTAGATATACTGAGGCTTTTTGCTCTTATTTCCCATTTTATTATTTTTTTATATACACATAGCTATGCAATGTCTTATTCCCTTAGGCTTTTCAATGCTACCTTAACGAGCTTTTCAACCAACGACTCCTGCACCATTAAGACCTTAGGGCGCTAGGTGTAAAGACAATCCCCTCGGGCTTACTTACTCAAGTAACAAAGGCCACAAAACTAGACAAGCATGCCACGGTGTTTATTCATATTTTTTTTTAGAGAAATAAAGCTTATATACCCCCACATAATATCCCCCAAACTTAGCTTCTTGCCTAAGTTTAGCCTTTACTATCCATTCTTGTCGTTTTGTCATTCACTCTAGCATTATCCTTTAGAGACCATTTAGGTACCAATTTGAACTGTCCAATCAACACAGATGTTTGTTAATCGTGTAATCCTTTTATACCAGCTTCAAACAAGCTCAAGATTCGATTCATAGAAGAAATTATATCATAGTTCTAATACTCAATACTGTATTTGTTAACTTATTGTCAATCACATCATTGGTCCTCAAACAATATAAAATACAACATTGATGGACTTACGCAACACAATATTAATTAACTAAATTTTTTTATATATATAAGGATAACAAAATGCATTACAAGATTATCTATTATGCAATGACAAACATTAACCTAAGCTACTATGGATGCACCTAAGCTATCATGCAATACTAAAATTAGAATGCAATACAGAAATTTAAATGACAACAATTCAAAATGCAACCTAAATGAGCTAAATACATGCAAACATGTATTTAAATCCCCCAAACTTAAGTAATACAATGTCCTCATTGGATGAATAGTCAAAATAAGTACGTGAGGACTTCCTTGCTAACGCTTAAGTCTGAGGAGGTGGTTATTATTCTTCTTCGTCCGAATCGCTTGGTGGAAACCTTGGCATTGGCATAGGTTGTTGATATGGGAATTGGGCTACCGGGTTGAAGCTTTGCAGAGTTGTGTTGAGTGAAGTGAAAGATGCGTTCATAGCATCAAACATATGATCTTGCCTCATCGCCAATCGCCTCATTTCCCACCGTGTTACGTTGTTGTATGCATTAAATTGATTTTGAAAAACAAGGAATTGAGAACTGGATATGGCTTCGGCCTGCGGTACCTGCTCAGTCCCTTGATTGCCCATTGGTTCATCATCCTCCCTATGTCTCCGTAGCATCCACATCGTCATCATCCGACGAAAAAATAAAACCCAGACCACGCGGATGTGACTCGCCCCCTGCCCATACGGAATACCGCGCTATCATTCTAGAATCAAGCAATGCAATCGGCAATTGTGTGGGCTCATCATCAGACCATCTAACTCCTGCATTGTGACACAACCCACAAATGAGAGATGGGTGTGGCAAGCCTCCAGAATAATTCCCACGTAAGTACCGGCGGATTGATGAACAAATTATGACCCCGACGTCAATGATAAAATCTTGCACAATGGCGTATAACAGTAATGCCTTCTCTTTGGTGACGTCCGAGGTATGTTGGGATGGAAGAAATTTTACACATAGGAAGGCGTACCAGATTTTTCCATACCGGCTAAGGTCTTTGCTATAAAACACGGTGCCTCCCTTTCGACCCTTGATCCAAGATGTTCCCGGCTTTGTCATCTCCGTGATTATAGCATCAAAGTCCAGGTCAGAATTACGGAGATGAGCATACTGGCAGTGGCAAGGCACCCTCAGTTGGTAGTAGGTGTTAATGGTGTCGGCACTGAATGGAACCAACCATCCTCATACAAATGCGTGGAATGGTTCTTTGTCCTCAGCATTTGCGTAGAATTCTTTGACGATGTTAACGACAGCTGGTTTCAGCTCCTCAATGAATTTGGTCCATCCCTTTTGGTAAATTTGAGGCATAAGCTCCCCATTGTTAGGATTGGGTGCCAACCCCCTCTCCGGTGTAAGGGCTTTGGTGAACATGTAGTTATACCGGTCGGCGGCGGCGGCACTTGCAAATTTCTGGCGATCGAAGGTGCATGTTGGTTGAGATGACCGTGAGCTTTCTCCCCTTTGTCGTTTAGAAGATGATAGTAAAGACATGATCTCGCTCTAGTGTGTGACTTGCTTTAACTTTTCCCCCAAACTTTTTAATTTGCTCGTCTCTAACTCTCAAGTATTCTTATAAATTTGCTATGTCAATTGGTGTGAGAGATTTGATATGAGGGTAGTGATATATATAGAGGTTGAAGGATGGCTATTATTAGTGGAGTGAAGAGGTGGAGAGGAGTGATGGAGTTAAGGAATTAATGGGAGTGGTAGTAGTGGATAGTGAGTGGTGGTTATGGAACTTAATAGCTGATATGGGGAAGTGAAAAAAGTGAGTTAGTGGTGTGTTATGGGGGAGTGGAGAAGTCCATGTAATCGCTTGAAACATGTTCTTTGCTTAGGACCTCTCGTCCCGGGGTATTGTACTAGTAAGGCCCACCCCCTGAAGCTTGCATTCTCATCAACTAGATTGGGACCCATTGGCGGGGTTGTAGTATTAAAAGGCCCCTGGCAAGTGCTATACCACTTGTTAACAAATCTTGAGACCCCCTCTCCGTGAAAATTTATAGTGTAAAAGGGGACGGCATCGGAGGGCCCTGCTACTGTCAGGCTCTTTGTTCTACTTCCTGTATTTTACTTAATTCTCCATTTTCCATCCTGGAAGACTTAACACATGAGAATTAGTGAGTTATTGATAACATAATATAATGTGGAGATATTAACGAGACTTTTATTATTCTTCTACCTAGTAATTTAATGAAAACTATGATTAAACAAATATGAATTGAAAATATGATAAATAAACTAAAGATTGGGTTGCCTCCCAATTAGCGCTTGATTTTAAGTCTTTCAGCCTGACTACTTCCTGTTTATGTTGTGTCGGTCAATGTGATGGCGATCACGTTGGTGTTGGCTTCTCCACCCCAATAATGCTTTAGACATTGTCCGTTAACTTTGAATGTTTCTAGTGGATTGCGACTGTACATTTTGACTGCACCATGAGAGAATACCCGCTTGACCGTGAATGGTCCCGACCATCTCGACTTAAGCTTTCCGAGGAACAATCACAGCCGTGAGTTGAACAAGAGTACTGATTGGCCTGGCTCGAATGTTTGATGCATAATTTTTTGGTCGTGCCATCTTTTGACTTTTATTTTTTATAGTTTGGCATTCTCATAGGCGTGAAGGCAAAATTCATCGAGTTCATTCAATTGAAGTAGTCTCTTCTCACCTACAGCTGTTTGATCAAAATTGAGTTTTTCACGTTGATATGCCTTATGTTTGTAGCTCGACCCAGTAAATGACATGCCTTCCGTCATGATAATTGATATGGTGACATTACGATTGGTGTCTTGTATGTTGTCTTGTATGCCCATAGTGCATCGTCCAATCTAAGCGACCAATCTTTCCTGCTAGGATTCACCACTTTCTCTAGTATCTTCTTAACTTCTCTGTTAGACACCTCAGCCTTTCCACTGGTTTGAGGGTGATATGATGTAGCTACCTTGTGATTGACCCCATACTTGGATAAAAGAGAAGTAAAGGACTTATTGCAGAAGTGACTACCTTCGTCACTGATTATTGCTCTTGGTGTTCTGAATCTCGTGAAGATGTTCTTTTGTAGGAATTTGAGGACCACCTTGGCATCGTTTGATGGTAATGTTGCAGCTTCAACCCACTTCGATACATAATCCACTGCGAGTAGAATATACTAATTATTCAAGGATGAAGGGAATGGCCCCATGAAATCAATACCCCATACGTCAAAGATTTCCACTTCAAGAATCGTTTGCAGAGGCATCTCATTCCATTTCGAAATGTTTCCCACCCTTTCACACCTATCGCATTGCTTGACAAAATGGTGGGTAACTTTGAATAACATAGGCCAATAAAAACCTGCTTGTAACACCTTCGCTGCTTTCCTCTCGCTACCATAGTGTCCGCCATACGCCAATGAGTGACACTCATGCAGAATATTCTTCACTTCACTATATGGGATGCACCATCAATCATTTTGTTTGGCGACCTTTGCTTGAACAAATATGGTTCATCCCACATGTACCATTTCACGTCGTGAAGAAATTTCCTTTTCTGTTGTCTTGTGAGGTCAGGTGGTAAAATATTTCTCACAATGAAATTTGCATAATCCCCATACCATGGAATTTCTGCTGAAATCCCAAATAGTTGCTCATCTGGGAATGACTCATTAATCTCACATCTGTCGTCTTTCTCTTTCCCTTGGTTTTCCAACCTAGACAAGTGATCAGCTACTTGGTTCTCCGTCCCCTTTCTATCCTTCATTTCTAAGTCAAACTCTTGAAGTAGGAGAATCCATCGGATAAGGCGTGGTTTAGCATCCTTTTTTTATATCAAGTACCGAATCGCCGCATGGTCTGTGTAGACTATCACCTTAGTCCCGATCAAGTAAGCCCAAAATTTGTCAAATGCATACACCACTGCAAGCAATTCCTTTTCTGTGGTTTTGTAATTCATTTGAGTCTTTGTAAGTGTTTTTCTTGCATAGTATATGGTGTGAAACACCTTGTCTCGACGTTGGCCTAAAACAGCCCCAACCGCGTAGTAACTTGTATCACACATGAGCTCGAATGGCATGCTCCAATCCGGTGCGACTATATCGGGGGCTGTAGTTAATTTTCTCTTTAATAAGTCAAAAGTTGTCTTGCATTCTTCATCAAAGCTGAACTTTGCATCCTTCTCTAACAAACTGCATAGAGGTTTTGCAATTTTAGAGAAGTCTTTTATGAACCTCCGGTAGAACCCAGCGTGTCCTAAGAAACTCCTAATACCCTTCACTAAGTTTGGTGGAGGCAATTTTTCAATAGTTTCCAGCTTTACTTTGTCAACTTCCAATCCTTGAGCCGATACTTATGGCCCAAAATTATGCCCTCTTCAACCATGAAGTGGCATTTTTCCCAATTTAGTACGAGATTCGTGTCCTTACATCTTTACAACACCATTACCAGATTCTGAAAGCAAATATCGAAGCTGTCCCCATAGACCGAAAAGTCATCTATGAAGACCTCAACATTTTTCTCCACCATATCTGAAAAAATGGCCATCATACACCGTTGGAAAGTTGTAGGTGCATTGCATAGCCCAAACGACATCCTCCTGAATGCAAATGTGTCGTAAGGGCACGTGAATGTGGTCTTATCTTGATCCTCCAGAGCGATGACTATTTGGTTGTAGCCCGAGTACCCATTCAACAAACAGTAATATTGGTGTCCCGCCAATCTATCTAACATTTGATCAATAAAGGGCAGCGGGAAATGATCTTTTCGGGTTGCCTTTCTCAATTTTTTGTAATCCATGTAAACCCTCCAATCTGTCACTGTTCTAGTCGGTATTAATCCGTTGTCCTCATTCTACACCACTGTCATTCCTCCTTTTTTCGGCACGCACTGCACTGGACTAACCCATTTGCTGTCGAAAATTGGGTAGATGATACCGGCATCTAACCACTTTAAAATTTCCTTCTTCACAACTTCCTTCATAATCGGGTTAAGTCGTCGTTGTTGCTCCACCGTTGGTTTTGCCTCATCTTCCATTAAGATCTTGTGCATGCAAAATGAAGGACTGATTCCCTTTATGTCTGCGATTGTCCACCCAATAGCTGATTTGTGTTCCCGAAGCACCCTCAGGAACTTTTCTTCCCGCATTTCGTTAAGTGCGGTTTGAAATAATAACAGGTAAAGAATTTGAATTGCCTAAATACGCATACCTGAGGTGTTTAGGGAGTGGCTTAAGTTCCAGCTTTGGTGGCTCTTCCAATGATGGTTTCAGTTTTTCGGTGGCTACTTCCTCTGTGTTCAATGGTTCAAACGGTGTTTTGAATCTGGAAACTCATGGCAATGAGTCTAGCATTTGTAGGTAATCCACCAATTCTAGATCATCGACCTCTTCATCCCCCAATAACGTTGTTTCTAACGGATCGTTTACCAAACTCTTGCTCATATCATCACTGATGATTTGCTCAATTAAATCCATTCGAAAACACTCATCCACATCCGTAGGGAATTTCATGGCCTTAAACACATTGAATTTTACTTCTTGATCTTGGACCCTCATAGTGAGTTCTCCTTTTTGTACATCTATGAGTGTCCTACCCGTGGCCAAAAATTGTCTCCCTAGAATAATTGGGATGTTCTTGTCCTCCTCAAAGTCCAGAATGATAAATCTGCAGGGAATATAAACTTATCCACTTTCACTAAGATGTCCTCTACTATGCATCTCGGAGATGTGACTAACCTAATCCGCTAACTGTAATGTAATGTTCGTAGGCCTTGGCGCGGGCAAACCTAATTCTAAGTATACTGACAATGGCATAAGGTTTACACTCGCCCCCAAATCACATAAACACTTGCTGAAATGCATATTCCCGATCGTGCATGGAATAGTGAAACTCCCCGGGTCCTTGAGTTTTGGTGGTAATTTCTGCTGTAATATCGCACTACACTCCTCGGTTAGTGCAACTGTCTCAAAATATTCCCATTTCTTCTTCTTTGACAGAATCCCTTTCATAAATTTTGCATAGCTCGGCATTTGTTCTAGGGCCTCTGCAAATGGTATGTTGATTTGAAGTTTCTTGAAAACTTCCAAAAATTTTGCAAATTGCTTGTCTAATTTTTATTTTTGAACTCTTGGCTGGAATGGTGGGGGAGGATAGACAACTGGTTCACTAACTGGTTTGTTCTTTTTCATTTGTTTTTCGTCCCCCTGCTTTACCTCACCCTCTGTATTTTCTTTCTCTATTTCAACCGCCTTTGTAGCCAAAATTTCTGTCTCTTGACCATCAAGCTGTTTTCCACTTCTCAACATAATAGCTTGACACTGCTTGTGATTACCCTTAGGATTTCTCTCAGTGTCACTTGGTAACGTCCCTTGTGGTCTATTATTCAATGCCAACGCAATTTGTCCTATCTGATTCTCTAGATTCTTGATCGCCATCTCTTGTGATTTCATAGCCATCTCTTGTGATTTCATAGTCATTGCTTGATTTTTCATAGCCACCTCATTGCTAGTTATGTATTTTGTCACCAACTCCTCTAAATCTAATTTCCTTTCTGGATGTTGAGCTGGTTGTTGATGGTTCTGAAATCCTGGTGGATATAATGATCTTGGAGCTTGTTGCTGCTGGTTATTGCTCCATGAAAAATTTGGATGATTCTTATTTCCTTGATTGTATGTGTTCTGGTATGTGTTCTGCGGAATTCTATTATAATTGCCCACAAACTGCACAGATGCTGGATTTATAGCGCATTGATCCGTTGGGTGCTCTCCTGCGCACAACTCACATATAACTGCCACTTTTTGTACTTGTTGTGCCTGTGCCCCTGTCATAGAATCCAACTTCTTCGAAAGTGCTGCAATCTGTGCTTGTATAGCTGTCACACCATCCACTTCTAAAACCCCAGCTGCCTTTGCATGTGTCATTCTTGTTGTGGGCCACTGGTAGTTGTTAGCCGCCATGGTTTCAAGCAAGTCATATGCATCCTCGTAACTCTTGGCCATAAATGCTCCGCCCGAAGCTGCATCAATACTAGTTCTGAGATTCCCATGTAGTCCGTTGTAAAATGTTTTCATTTGCAGCCACTTAGGTAATCCATGATGTGGGCATTTTCTGAGCAATTCTTTATATATCTCCCATGCCTCATATAATGACTCCCCATGTTGCTGCTCAAACATCGTTATCTCGTTTCTCATCTTTGCAGTCTTCGCCGGTGGGAAGAATTTGGCTAGGGATTTCTGAGCTAAATCCTACCATGTAGTGATCGATCCAGGCAGTAGAGAATACAACCAACTCTTCGCCTTGTCCCGTAGAGTGAATGGGAACAAGCAAAGTCTCACCGCGTCATCCGACACCCCATTGTACCTAAAGGTGTCGCAAATCTCCAGAAAACTGACTAGATGCTCGTTCGAATCATCATTTGCCAATCCCCCAAACTGAACTGAATTCTGAATCATTTGTATCATCCCAGGCTTGATTTTAAATGTGTTAGCAGCTATTGCAGGCCTGATGATGCTTGATATGATTCGATCACCACCTTGTTATTGAAGTCCCTTAACGCTTTCTGATCTTCGGCTGCCATTTCCTCTTCCTTCTCAGATGTTTCGAATTCTTGCCTCGTTTCCTTGATCCACTTACTCAACCTCTGAAACCTTTTCTCAATGTTGTCCTCAAAAGGCAGCAAGTCTGGATTTTTGGACCAAGTTTGCATAAACTGCTTCTATAACGACCCCAAAATTCATACAATTTAATTCTCAACTTCGGTCGTTAATAATACATTCAACCTCTAATTTTTACATCATTAAACCATAATACAACCATTAAAATTTGCGAAATAATTAAAATTTTCTATTACAAACTATTCTCGTTCCCAGAACTTTCAACCTTTACATCTAAATATCTCAGAATCATTTTTAATACTACAATAGTTTACATTGCAAAATAATATTACAATTCAACATTAATACATTATTCGGAACCTTAAACATGGTTCAAATAATAATGACACAACCAAAGTGTATAAATCTTCAAGTATCACATCTGATTCATGTCTTTCAAGTAACACATAACTTTACCTTGAATCTTGAACCTACAAAAGTGGTTATTTGCAAGGTTGAGCTCGACAGCCCAGCAAAATCTAACAGTTTTCATGCATCACGTAGCACATAATAACATGCTCAACATATATCTCATAAACATCAGACTAACATAACATACATGCTATAATTCATATAACAATTATAAAGATTGAGTTCCTTACTCAATCAGCATGCTTTTGACAAACAACGTACTCATAAATTGACTTTAACATTTCATACATTCAACATATATATAACACATCATGCTCTTTGCAATAAAGATTTAAAACAATCAAATTCACATAGCAAATAGGAACTAAAAGACTTGCCTTGATCGTTGTTTACCAATAACAGTTTAACAGCTTACGGTTATCTGCACTTCACGTGCCCTACACAATTATATAATCATTCACATTAACTATTAGTTACATAGCAATGCATAGTAGTTGAAATATAAACTTTAATCTACATCCTATAACCCTTCCTATTAATCAATACACAATGTTCAATTTGATTGTGTTCACTTTAAACTTATAACTCACTATATTTCTTCTTAGTCAAACTCGAAGTTCATTCAAGTGCTTAAGTCTTTCTAGGAGTACTTATTGGTTTTATATTAAATCTATTCCATATCTTATAATATTCATTTCAATTGAATCAAAACACTTTTTAAGTTCACTAACACTTGGCATGACGTTTCGACGTTCATTCGTCACACGCCCGATTCGTCTCTCATGTGTGTGCTTAGTACGCTTATACAACTTATCTAATACATCATTTATTAATGTTAAGCATCATTATATTTATTAAAACTCATGTTTTATAACTTAGGACAACATCTTTTATCGTCAGGAGCACTACATTTGCATATGTGCATTCCCGACGCCCTCCGATTGCCTCCTAATACATATCAGTCCCACAAATGACCATTTTTACCCCTGTTGCCAACCTCAAATTGAAAAACTTAAAGAACAAAAGTTGTAGGTCTATTCGTCCTCGTTCCGGATTATCTTGAATCACCTCAATCGAGTTTGTATGAAAAAGTTATGGCCATTTTACTACAGGAGGTCAAAACTGTCCAACCCAGAGCACTTTTCCAAATACTGGGCGCGAGACGATGGCGTTCGTTGGTAGCGAATTCTAGCAATGGGTGCAAATTCCAAAGATCGGGGCACAAAATACTGGCCTATTTTTGACGCTGAGGCGGAAAGTTATACCATGAGAATTTGACGTGGGTGCCAAAAATTTAGCTATTTGGGTCTCCGATTACAAAACACCCAAAACCAGTAACATATATAACTTCACGTAGATTACACATAAACGGTAACAATCATCCATATACCAATTACCCATCAACTAACATAAACATTACTAACCCAAATATGGATTTACAACTCATGTTCATACTAATTGTTCATGTTTTACAAATTTAGCGAATTCATTCACTACGAATTTGTTTCTTAACAAAATTGATTCATTCAACTTGCGTTATTTTTGTTTTTGAATGTATTAACACAAACCATTGCCAAATTACAGATTAACACATGATTCAACCACTAATTTTGGTCTCAAAGTAAGCCAATATATATGTATATATATATATATATGTATATATATTATCACATAACCAAGTTCTTCATCCTAAACATGTTTCCATGGATTTTGATTTCTAGAAATCATTCCTGGACAACATATACATATTATAATCATCTACCAACATCTATTTTTATCAAATCATCCCGTAAAATCCAAGTTTCAAAAGAAAACTCCAAAAACACAACTTCATGAATTTATCCTCTAAAAATTGCTTCTAAATGATAACCAACAGATTATATATATACTAACCAATACATAGAATCCAACTCCTCACAAATCATACAGTAAGACTCTAATTTAAAAGAAAACTCAAGAACATACAACTGAGAATATAAACTAAATTATACCTTGAATTCCCTGTTAAGACTTAGCAAGACGATAGAATAGCTTGACAACACCTTCTTCCTCCTCTAACCCTTATCAATTTATAGAGAATACTCTCAATACACCTCAAAGCTCTCTAACTCTCCTCTCTTCCCAACTCTGTATTATAAGAACACGTAAACCAACCTGACCTTATACATAATACGCAAACTTAACATATATCAGTTATAGAACAAAAGGTTTTTAACTGATAAAATTACCAAAGGTCTCAAGGCCATGTTTGGCTAGCCTTTAGATTGGGTTTTCTAATTTATTTTAATATCCTCTTATCATATAGTATATAATTGTCACCCTTTTATTTAACTTAGCTAAAATCTTAATTATCCACATCATATTTATATAACCAACATAATTCTTAATATTTATTTAATAAATATTAACCTTCTAACTTAATCATTCCTTAATTCCATTAATCAATTAAATTAAAATAACATCATTACACGATATTATAATTATTAAACAATTAATTTAATTTGATTATTTCATAAAATGAAATCTTCAATCCATAAAATTACCATACATTAATTTAGTTAATATAAACACTTAACTAAATTATTACACAACAATTTCATCGAATATTTATTTATCTCATCAAATAAATTATTTAAAATATTTATTTAATTCAATAAATATTTAAAATAATTACCAAATTCATTTAATTTCTTCAATAGTTAACTTAACTATTGAACCTCACTTTCCCAATATATGAATATATATTTCTCTTCACACCAGATCACACATTTCAAAATATATATATACATACTCAAACTCAAAATATCCCATAATAAGAATTTTAATTATTAAATTCCTATTTTAATAACTTATAAAAATTCGGGTTGTCACAGCTTCCAACACCTGAAATAAGAAGCACAAAACAAAAATAAAAATGTCTAAGTAAAACTGGATTAATTAAACTAATATTGTAAAACTATTAAGATTTATACTAAATAGTCCCCGGCAACGGCGCCAAAAACTTGTTGGGTAAAATCTAATTACGCACAACACGCAAGTATACGTGGTCAACAAGTAATAGAGTGATAAGTAGAGTATCATTCCCACAGAGACTAACTAGCAATAACCTTAACTTACAATTACCAATTCCCTATTAACCCTAATTTTAAACAAATCAACTCAATGATTATAACTAATGATTCTAAATTAAATAGCAATTAAACTATCACAAAACAATCACAAATATCAAAATCTAGAATTTCAACAATTAATGGAGAATTAGACTTATGATTTCACCCTAAGCTTCACTCTGATTTTAACACCTTTTGTGACGCCCCCAAAATAGGTCCAATCCACCCAACCTATTCTGAGTCGCCAAATACATGGTACAGAAACAACTACAACTTCATTATTACAATTGTCGTGCAAAATACGACAACACATACTGTGAGTTTAAATATAAATATTGTCTTCTAGACAATATCAACACTCAAATGAGTCCTCATTACAATTATTGATACACTATTTTACAAAATAGTGAGGACTACTATAACCACTTCCTTGGAACATCACTCCACACCCCGACTACTCCCCACTATATTCTCGCTTCCTGAGAAGAAAAATAAAACAAAAAGGAAAAGGGTGAGCTCAACTAGCCCAGTAAAGAATATTATGACTAAGATAATGTACAACAAATTACCCTTAGTCTTCAACAAAGAAAAATCTGATAGAATACAATAGACAACAAATTTTAGATCAACAACTGCAGCGGAAATAATAATTCATTAGAAGAGTTAAGTAGAGAACGAAATCTACTATCATCTATGAATTTAAAAGTCCATCATCGATATTTTATCCCTGTAACATCAATCAATATACATCTTTAATCAAATAGTCATCTTTGCACTACAGGCCAAAGATATTAATCAGTCGGTCATGTTCATCTCAACACCTGTTCATCTTTGCACTACGGGCCAAAGATATTCATCAGAAAATCATTCATCTTTGCACTACAGGCAAAAGATATTCAGTAATATCATCATTTAGGACTGAGGATGATGAAAAATATATTTTAAAGAAAACGAATCCAGTGAGACAAAAGAACAAATATTAAAGATTCGTACTTCAAACAATTCAAGTTCAAAAATACTTCATAAATAACCATAGTGGAGTAAAATTCAAGAATGAAGATCAAAACATGGATACAATCAAAGCTAGTATCCATAATAGATGCCTTGGACACAGAAAAAAAAAATTAATTTTTCTGTGAATAGTGTCGTATTCGTGAATAATGTCGTATACGTGAATAGTACCGTATACGTGAATAGTAACTCCGACACTAAAAGGTAAAAATTTCACAAGAAAACCATTATGCTTCGTAAATAGTACTCGTGAATAGGAACTCATGAATAGTAACCCCGACATGGAAAGATAAGAATTTAACAAGAAAAATCTTACAAATATTTCAGCATAATGATTTTGAAAGAAATAATATCATTTTTAAAAAAATAACATCCCTTACCTCGAAAAGATGAATTTTCTAATCGGAATATCGATATAACTTATTTGAAAGGAACTTGCACTGTATAACAACACTCAAAGTATCAAAATACTCACAAGAATATGCTCGATAATATAGAGAGAGAAAGAGAGAGAAAACTTGTTTCTGGTGTGATTTTCAATTCTAACCTAAGGATCCTATTTATAGGAAAATGCTTAGAACACCAAAGAAGAAAAATTAATAAAATGATAATATTTATATAAAAAATCATACGCACCATTAGAAATCTGATTTCAACACATTTACCACACAAGTGGGGCCCACCAAAAATGAAAGACATGTTTTAAACAATTTTTGTAACAAAATCAATTCAGACCCAATATTTCGGAACTTCAATAATTCATAATAAATAGCCCTTTTTCTGAAAAATTCAAATCTTATGTCCATTACATAGGAAATTTAATTCTCTACAATTTTGTAGAAGAAAGTTTTTCCAAATTCAAAATGAAATGGCCATCAAATCCACATACTGGACGATTTTACAAAGCTATAATCAAATTTCACTCAAAAATAGGGTCCACCAACACACAAAACATGTGTTAAACATTTTTTGTAACAAAAATACTCTTCCTCCTCATTTATTCATATATCACACATTCATTGTAAAAATATCACCATTATTATATTATTATAATATAATAATATATTTAAATGAATTATTTTATCAGAAAAGATAAAATATCAATTTTGAACAATTGTCACTTTAAAAATTTTCTCCATCTATATCCACATAAAATGAATATTTTTCTTATCATATAAATTAATAATTAATTATTCATAAATAATATTACAGAATCACAATACTAAAAACTAGGTCGTTCCTAGGAAAGGGGGGGCTTTCCAATAAGGATTTCTCCTTACTGGCGCGCAATTAGGTGACCAAACCTCTCCTTAGACAGAACTTTCTAGACATTGCCAATAATGCTATCTAATAATATTATTCAAATAATATGAATTATTGATCTGATAATAAAAAATACTGTGTATTGACAATTATTGAAACAACAACAATATAAAATATCAACGTAGTAATTATTGAATCAATAAAATAAAATATTGAACAGTAATTATTGTAACAATTATTGAGTAGTGCCTTCTTACGTAAGAATCAATAATTGGTGCAATACCGTGTGCTACTGTGTTTTAACCACCAGGTATTCTAACAGTATTAACGGTAATAACTACGCCGCTATTTATAAAAACTAAAGCTTGTCGTTTTCTTCATCCAATCTCTTTCCGTTATAGGGCCCACACAAGGCTGCGCCGTCGTACAAATATTCCCCGACGGTAAGAATATTCCACGACCAAACGAATATTCCCCGATAACAATGAATATTTTATAACCACTTGCTTATTTAAAATATTTGCGCATTTTACCCATAACTAACCACATTAATCAAATCAACCCCTCACTATTTCAAAATAATAAATAGAGAAAATTCCATTTTATTAAAAAAAAATTGGGGTCTTACACCTTTATTCCAATTCAATGCACTATCCCAGTTTATTAATCAAGAACACGAACGTAGTCTTAACCACCACTCGATGCACTAATACCGTATTAACGTCAATCCATAATTAAGATAGAAATTCGTTAAACACCTTAATCAACTAACCCACTATATCTCTATGTGAATTACAATTGAAGAAAGTTTAAGAATAAGTTCTCTATCCGATTACATGCGATGTCAAGCATATCTCTACCTTAACATTCATCAAGATTAAGCTATTCACAAAATCATGAACACATGCTATATTAATTAGGTCTAGATTTGAATATCCTCTCTCGATTCCATCCAATTCCACAAAGAATCGTTGATCAGGCAATTCATAAATTCAAGCTCAAATCAATATAGATAAACTGGAAATAGACTATTAAATTGTAACTTAAAGTTTACAAAATCATTGATTCACTCAAAGATCCATCATAAGCCTAAAAAGTGAATTAGTTCATGTCAAACGAAATAAACATTGAATAAACCATAGAAATCATTCTTTCAATTACAAATAAAAATCTAACACGAAGAATATTGAAAAACACCCTTCACGTAGACTAAAATCGCGATCGTCTTGAAAAATCACTTGAAGTACTCCTCCACGTTTGCTCTCAAAAACTCATATTAGATCTTCGTAATATGCCCCCTTGTGATGTTGAAGTTGTTGTTGATAGAGTAATAGATGTCTATCATACAAACTCCAACCGAAAATCCCTTCAATTAGACTTCCATTGTCATGAAATTACTAGAAACCATGCCCAAGAAGAAGTTTAATCAAAACAGGACATATCCAGAATTTCCACCCCCCGTCCCGGCAAGCTCCCTTTCTGTCTAGCTCGAATGAAGACCCACTTTTTCCAGCGGGGTACATAATATAATTTGGCACCCGGCTATATGCTTCGCTAATCGGAGATTAAGACCCCCCTTTCGGTAGTGTATAGAATTAATGATGCTCACTACGTGAAAGCATGTCTTCTACCAAATGACTTTGCTGATTTTCATGTTGTACTCCAATTTTGCTCTAAATGATCTCAAATTATCCCAATTGATTCCACATATCCGTAAACTGCCTCAACAACAAACCTACACAAGAAATAGCATAAAATAAGTAAAAAGGAACATGATCACAGGAATTTAGCAACAAATAAGCATGAAATGGATATTGAATCGCGTATATAAAATCCACTTATCAGTGGCGCAACTTGAAAATGACTTGTGAAAGGAAAGTGGCCAACAAATACACCCACGGATAGCCGCAGGTGTGTCTGCGACTATTGCAAGTGTACCTGCAGCTGTCCTAGGTGGGTCCCACCCCTCCGACTCGGTCCAATTTGAGTTATAAAGGAGGTCTCACAAGTTGAAAAAGTCAAATCAGGAAAAAAGACGCTACACGATTGAGCGAAAAAGCATGAAATCCTGGTTTTTAAAGACCAAATTGTGGGTCTACATATCACTCATTGGTATTCGCCCAGACACAGGGTTCACAACACCAATGATCACAGCTATTGCAAAACTACACCCGGCAATACCTCACAAAGGTCCGATGCCGTCAGTTCGGGGTCGTAACTCCAAAAACCTCTCCCTAGCGAAAAATTCATACAATATCAGCCGTTGAAGCACATTTCAGTGAAGGTCAAGCAACCTTGACATCATTCAGTTGTTGGCACGTAAATCCAGCGAAGCATCGGTGATGGTCCGATGATTTCATCCGTTGAAGGATATTTCAACGAAGGTCAAGCAACCTTGACGTTATCAGCCGTTGGCAAGTAAATCCAGCGAAGCATCAGAAGTAATTCGATGATTTCAGTCATTGGCAAGTAAACCCAACGAAGCATCAGAAGTAATTCGATGATTTTAGCCGTTGAAGTACATTTTAGCGAAGGTCAAGCAGCATTGACATAACCAGTCGTTAGCAATTAAACCCAGCGAAGCATCGGAGATGGTTCGATGATGGTATCTGTTAAAGAACATTTCAATGAGGGTCAGGCAACCTTGATAACCTAGATTGTTGGCAGTAACTCCGACAGAGTATTGGAAGGACCTGGCGATACAAACTAGGGAAAAACATCCTCATCGGAGAGGACCGATGATGGAATCTGTTATACAAGTCTTCATCAGATAAATCACAATCCCCCAGAGTCTTTCGTACATGAGAGATACATCCTCAGTGGGAAGTCTGTACTAAGGATTAAAGACTTTGATGATAACCCCAATGTCAACATCCTAGAAGTTCCTGAGAGCTTTGGAGTAGACATCCAAGCAGTTCGTCAGGGTCATTAGTGATAACTCCAGTCCTCATCAAAAGTCGTGGGAGCGAACAGTCATTATATTTCGTTGGAAAACGGTCCAACAAACCACATTCATCATACATTTGCATCATACTGCATTACACTGTATCATGATTATCTTGTCACATTTCAAGTGTCTAGCATTCTTTATCCTGTCCATGCCATTACATTGCATGAATATGATAAAGAGGGGCATCTGTAGTCACTCAAAATTTCTGCATTCATGTTACTAACCTTACAGGAGGGCAGAATCATCTTCCAGAGATAACCTTGGAGGTCAAATCAGCTCAATCTCAAAGACAACCCGGGATACTCAATTTTCAATCTCAAGACAACCCCGAGATACTCAGTTTCCATCCCAGAGATAACCTCGGGAGTTTCAGTTCCAACCTCAGAGACAACCCCGAGGAATACAGTTGCAGTTCCGGAGATAACCCCAGAAAAGTCTATTTTAATCCCCAGAAGTCAGCTTCAACCTCGGAGATAACCCCAAGGCACTCAATCCAAAACTCGGAGATAACCCCGGGAAGACAGGCACACCTCAAAGACAACCCTGAGGACATTCAGTACTCACAGTAGCTCAATCTCAAAGATAACCCTGAGCAACGACTGCTAAATCAGCCCAGAACCGGAGATAACCCCAGTGAGGGGAAAAATCATCATTTTTCCACCTCGATCCCACATTTGTGTTGTCTCAACAACAATTTAACCCATATTCTACACAGAAGTTTCCTACAAGAATCATAGCTCCAAATCCCGAGTGACTACTACACAAGATAACACACCGGATAGAATTTAAAAACATGAAGATCTGGTTATGGACCCATCTTCTCAGTTTCGTACAACCTCTTATCCCATGTCATTGTGTAGCTCTCGACAACAGCATTCCGAAAAGGTATTATACGCCTCAATCGGATGCCCAGATTGAAAGTTATGAAGGTTCGAGCGGACAACTCGTTGTATGCATGCACGTAGTTCAAGACGGCGGGGCCCACAAAGCCCGGGGCACCCCGGGTAGCCGCAGGTGGACCTGCGGTTCCCCTCTTTATAAATAGAGGGCTTGCGGTGGCCATTTGAAAAAGAGAAAAAACGAGGAAGCCCTATCCATTTCACTCCATACACACTTCTAAGAGATAAAGGAAAGGATATCCATTTTACTCTGTACATTGAGAGCTTTCTCTTTTCAAACACCTGTGAGCTTGTGTTTTGCTATATTTTATCGGTGAAAATCGAGTATTCATTCATTTAAAGCCATATGAAGTCTTCTTGGCAGCCCACTGTAAGACACCTCATATTTCTTAAAGCCTTTCTCCACTTTCATTCACACACAGTTATTCACGTTAAGAGTCGTGTTGTGTGCGTATGCCTGCATCGTCGATTAAGTGGCTTTTATTACTTATATATATATATATATATATATATATATATATATATATATATATATATATATATATATATATTATCAAATCAAATTGAGCACTCAATGAGCCCAGATAGACACATTTGGTGCATTTATTGCTATATATATATATATATATATATATATATATATATATATATATATATATATATATATATATATATATATATATATTCGAATCTCGATTGAGCCTGGATAGAAACATCCGGTGTGTTTACACCTTTCATATATATATATATATATATATATATGAAAGTAGTATGCACACAAGTCAATCATGTTTAATGATAAATCATATACTTTGTATCAATCTTATTCATTTATTAATAAAAAGTATTAATTTATTAAAGGCTTTTAATTATCTACATGATGTTGTTTTATAATATGTGATAAACTCATAGTTTTAAGCAATGCTTTTAGAATAACGATGATGATCATTCTAATGAGATCTAAATTCTTAGAAAGCTTAAAACTAAAATAGTTCTCAATCGTTGGATTACTAAATTGGGGATTAGTGAATCCAGATAAATTGGTACATACGTTGCTTGCTCATTGGATGAGGATGATTGATCTCATGATCATTTGTGTGAAGAAACTAAAGCAAGTATGTAGGTGCTCATTAGAGAATAAGTTCACTGAACGTGGCTCGCTAAGAAATACCTAATGGAGTTTTACTTGCCTGTCAATAGGAATTCCTGTAGTGATAGTAGTACAAGTGATCCTTGGACTTGATATCATCATAGTATCTTGTGTATGATGAGTTATACTTTGACTTATTCCTTAAGACCCTTAGGGTATATCAAAGGGTATGCTTGGGTATAATAAGTTGTACATGGAGATAATGTATGATCAATAACGAATCTACCGCTTCTAGTAAAAGAAGAGAAATGTCCTATGTGATTCGATAAATGACAACTCAGTAGTCCTTGGCTAAGGCAAAATGAAATTAGAAAGGAGTTTTTAATTTGAATTATTTGGAGTTGTGCATTTAAGAGTCGAAATACATATAATTAAATAAATTAACACTACACCAAAATGGCCTCTAGCGAAGGAAAAATCCTTCACTAGACATACTATATCACTCACAAGTGATTTATTGTGAAGAAATATTTCCTTCACACGATTGCTCGCATTAGACCTCCTCGTAATTGGGTATCCTTCGCTAAGTAGTAACTAAATATTTTTTGTGAAGGATATATTGTGAATAATTTTTTTATTCACAAATTGTATTTGGTAATGGAATATTGTTATTTAGTGAAAGATTGGTTTCTTTCACAAATAATATTTTAAAAAGGACTATTTGAAATTAGTGAATAACTTTATTCCCTCACAAATAAAATATTATGAAGAACAAATTTATTTAACAAGAAAAAATTATCCTTCACTAATTATAAATTGAGAATGTATCTTCAAATTTGTGAGGAAAATAATCCTTCATTAATGTCAATTTCTCAAGTAAAATCATTCACAAATTATAAATAAAAAATTAATTGATAAATAATCAAAATTCATTGCAAATTATAATTAATTTTCAAATCAGTGATTTCATATTTATTATTATTACTATTATTTTTATTAATTGCTATAATAAATATTAAATTTAATATTTCAAGTTAATATAAATGTCATACTTGTTTCAAACTAATTGATAAACTAATACATAAAGAGCCAATAATTAAAACCAATACTCCACATATAAATAGATAATTCTCAAGTCACGATGACAACATAATTTGTTATTGTATCTTGGCCTCCCAAGGACCATAGTACATACAATATTTATTAACTAACATAAGAAAACTGAACGAATAAAAATGAACTAGAAGGAATAAAGTGTACGTCATGTTAGGTCCACTTCATCATCATTTTCTTCAAGGAAATCAAGGTTGGACTTGTAAACTTCATACTGCAAGAGAAACACCAAAATTCAATTTCAATAAGATGAGGAATAAGAAAAGATGAAACTAGTAAATTTAAATTAAGGCAGAGATTAATAAATGACAAAGACAAAAATATAGCTATTATTAAATACCTCAATTGATTTTCACTACAAATGTTATAGTGATTTACATGTGTCAGAGATGTCAAACTGAGTTTATGAAGCATTTTAGTTTAGTAGTTTACCTGCTGATGCTTCAGCCTCTCTTTTTCAACAATAAAGATCTCACACCCTGTTCTTTCAGCCCAAATTTCCAATTGATCACTAACAGTTGCTCTAAACGTATCACTAGTTGCCATCAATATCTGTTAGAATTCCACACCATAAACAATTATATAAGAATAGTCTCCTGCTACCAAAGGCATGTCCTCATCAATAGAAAAAGACAAATGAAAGCATTGAAATAGCAACTCCTTCAAAAAGACTGAGCAAGTGAAATAACAACCATATGTACAAAATTACATAACTGGAAGAAAATAGCCATCAATCTAACTAATACTTTTATCTTCAATTTCCACAAATATCTTCATTATAGTGCATCTAAATGCAAATATTAAAATTTAGTTAAACAAGAGACATGGAAGACATTAAATCTTTTAACTTTTAAATATCTACTTCATATTCTTCAAATTCATAGTCTTCAATTGTGACAGTGGTTGGCTTGGAAGTAGTTGGTGGGCGGAGCATTTCTTGTATCTCTTCCCATGTTAGCTTTAGCTCTAGAGCATCTTGGTTATCAATGAGCAGCCTCTTACTTTTTGAACCAATATTTCTACTTCTTTTCCTCTCTAGAGCCAGTATTTATATAGGCATCGGGCCTTACAACGATACCGAACGATAGACATAAACTTTATCAGCCTCATCATCACTCTCATCATCCTTGATCACCTCGACATTCAACCTTGGTATTTCCTTATCTAATAGTATGCAACCGTTCATCATTGTCACCTTGCAAGTCGACATCCAGAGAGACCGTGATAGATTCATACTTTCCCACCACTCGAAAGCAATGTTGCATTCCCAAATGGGCAATCTCTTATCTCAAGCTTCTTCACTTTTAGGCAACCCTCCAAAGATATATATGCGTTTCCTAAATCATCACTTGCAAAGAAAAGCCACCGAAAGGGTTTCCGTGTTTTTGGCATACTTTCCAATATATTCAAAAGTCGGTCTTTTAATAGGCCCGATATAAAGAAGTCTTTACCACAAAGACCAAGGCCTCATCCATCGGCTCACTTGTTAGATAATCTGGTTGGCATGGATTCATTATGCATAGCGCGAAGTGGGTAAAACCAGGACAATTTTGCACAATAGTTGCAATAAAGAAGATTGGTCATCTCATCTAAAAAGTAGAGAACATAGTGAAGTCTATGGCATCCTTTACGGTGCATACACAAAACTGACTCGGTCACCCATGATGTATATCCCGTCAAAGGGATCTGCGCAGGAAAGACTCAGTAGTTCCTCAAGTAAGGGACAACTAGATCCAACACTTCTAGCCCCTTATCTTCCATCGTGTCCATAGACTGCATGCGGAAAGTTTACTTTATTAGTCCAAATTCAAATTATTTATCTTTTTTTTTTGTTTAACAAGTATTTTATCTTTTCTATGTTATATGTTAGATAACCACATTTATGGACACCCAAAATGGTTTTGGAACCATTAATTCTTCATTAGCAATATGTACATGTACTAGAATAGTAGTGTAAGAGAACACTTGAAAGGTTATTTACAAGTGGTGTTGGATGAAAGAAACGATCCGATATAGCCACAACTAAATGGGCAAACCCAACAAGAAGGTATTAGCGCTTTAAATGCTTAGGACTAGAATATCGAATCTGAAACTATGGAGCTAAGAAGCAAGATAAGGTGAGCATAACCCTAGATGAGCACCACTAAGGAACTAGTGATTAAAATGCTAATTACATGATCAAACTATATATTCATGTGATCACAGCAAATGACTAAGAGAGGAGGTTTGTCTTCTAAATTTATGGAAGGTCTAAACTCACAGCCAATGACTAAGTGAAGAGGCTTGTCTTCTTTATTATTATAAAATCTATATAAAAAAAAGAAATAATACAAGAAATTGGTTGAAAATGGGGAAATAGTAGGAGGGAAGTTTCTTCTTACCCAGAGGCACTGCAGATTTGAGCAGTGAGCAAGAAGCTTGGCAAGTTCAACACTTTGCAGAGTTGCATAACTCAGATTCAAGAATATCAGTCTGGCACCTGCCTGATATAGAACTGGGAGATAGAGGGAAGTAGCTTCCCATAAACCTGAGACTGTCTCTAGATTTTTGCAATTGTTGAATGCACTTTCAAGCTCTTCACATGCACTAGCGAGGTGCAAACTCTTGCCGAAAAGAGCCAATACCAAGCTCCATCAATTGGGTTGCCCTTAACAGTAGCCTTTGTAATTGTTCCAAGGTGATAATTTTATTAACCTTTAAAATCCTTAATGATTTGCACCTGCTAACTAGTCTCTCAAGGGCATCAAAACTGACATCGCTGTTAAGGCTGGAAAAGTTTAACAATTCCAGAGACACAAAGTTCTCAGGAAAGCAACTTAACCAACCCCCACCAAGATCATCCATGCCATTCTCCTGTATGTCAAGCTTAGTCAAGTTCCTGCAAGCAAAATTGGAAGTTAGTAGGCTTGTTACAAGCAAAATCAAACAGAAGCGTGACTACAAAGAAAGTAATTATTCTTTAATGAGACAATGGCTATTGAATTACAAAATCAAGAATGGGGGAAATTATCTCAATTTGTAAATTGGTTCCTTGATTCAAGCACTAAATAGTGGAGTTCTGAAATATAAGAATGATGCGTTCTCAAGGCGCAATAAACATTTTGATTTGTTCCTTAGTTCTCGCTATTACTTTGTTATTCATGATCTTCGTGGAAACAATACTTGAATAGTTTTCAACCACACTTCATTTCATCCCCTTTCGCTTTTACAAATGGATACACACGACATACATACATCTATTAACAAAAAAGAAAACCTATATGTAATTATCGACACAAGTAAGAAAGTCTTGAAACAACAATTCTCAATCTAAATATTCAGTCAACAATTTTACACTACAAATACGCTCTTCCCAGTTCCCTCAATGAGCGCCAAGTGTAAAATACCGTTAACAATAAAATCCAAGTCATCAGAACTATACACAAACTACAACAACGCACATACTTCTGGAGGATAAATCAGATCTAATGGAAGAAGAAAAAAGGAATTGTCGTAATCGGGCAACTACAAACTCAAATTTCGAAGCGATTTTGTTTAAAGGCACACGAAAACATACAATATCAAGTATATGAACACTAGTACCAAGACCACCACCCTTCTACCTATTATCGGTTCAACCATAGACAAGGGTTGCATTAATTTTGAGATTTAGTCAGATGTCCAGCTCTGCTTAACTACTTCACGCACTCTTCGGGTGTAATCGCGCTTATTTTCACTAAACATATGAGTTGCTTCAAAATTTACAGGGGGGTTTGGGTTTGGATCACAAAGCAATGACTGAAAAATGTAAGAACTACAGGTTATTAGCATTTGTAAGGAACTAAGCTGAGAGCAGAAAGTAAAATGGTAAACAATGAGTGCTTATGTAATCATTAGGTAAAAAATAAAACTAGTTCAGTTACGGTTGTCCAAAAGTACAAGCATACCCCAGTCATCAACTCGTAAATAACAATATGATGACCATCAAAGGAAAAGGACAGTTTTAAACGTTAAAAGAGAGGATCATTAAGAACAAACATATCCAAAGAAGTTTGCAAAACAATGTGTACGTGAAAAAGGTTAGGAATAATACTTTTCATCATTATAATTGTATTGCTTTTGAATTAACTACATTCACTTTAGGAAGGTATTCCAGTTTGATTTAATTTAATATAAGCAAAAGCAGCGATGCCCATCTAAGTTAGGTAAAATTCATATATAAGATCATACATAACCTATTTTCTAAATTAGCCACTCTCGCCTATAAAAACAAGTATAAAACCATTAGGAACTACGATTATATAAAAACAAGTATAAAACCATTTGGAACACATTAAATATTAAATGAATATATAAATCTATACATATATAATATTTACACAAATACATTAAAATTTCAATGGCAATAATTCAATTATGATAAAAGGTAAAAATATTCAACAAATGAAAACTACATGAAACATCCTCAATAACATAAATATCATGGTTCTACACACATAGATAATGAGTAACAAACATAGAGTCATAAACAATAGTCAATAACAAACAAATTGTCACAACAAATTAAAACACAAAGTCATAAAGACTTTTTTGGTTTGGAAAAATTACAAAATACGCATCTCCTAAATTACAAAAATGAATCTCATCTCGAATCCCTTTAACAAGTGTCCAGGTCATTTTTATTAAAGTTTTCTGATTCACTTGACCGATTCCCAAGTGAATCTTGGCGAATCGAATCCCTAACAACAAACCTGGATTCTCCAACGCATTACGCACCAAACGAATCCTTGTTTCTTAGTTGGATGTATATGATTATAACTAAACAAGTTTAACAACAAATATTTGCAATATTTATGGGGACTTGAATAACAAGAGTCGACAGTATGCAAAACATATATTGTCAATTAAATCGACATATAATAACACAGAAATGAGATACTTCATGAGTACATGGTTTTATCACATACCATTCTCATTGTCGTTTCAGATTAGTTTGTTGGACTCTGGCGAACTTCACTAAACTTAAGTCCCTGCAAAATCATTCAACAAAATTGACAAGCTCATAATGAAACTAAAATTTAATCTACTGAGTTCTAGCCCCAAACTTGCAATTAGATGAGTTCAATTCCTCATTTGGACTTCCTCTTACTCCAATCCCTCTTCTAATTTGGTTATAGACTTAATTCTCAAAGAATTCGGCTATATCCTTAACAATAACTTGATGGATTATTATGCTTTAGTAATATGGAGATGTGAAGACCCAAGTAGCTAAAGAGAGATGAAAAATGAAAATGAAGAGGAATAAGAATATTGAGAGAGGGAATCCTTGACATGAAGAAGGGATAGGGAATCGCCGGTGAAGAGGAAGAGGGAAAAGGAAATCACAAGTGAGAAGGAGAGCGACGCAAAAATTTTTGGGGAAAAAAGGGGAACAAAATCAATCATTGAGCTAGGGCTTACAACCTTTCCCTCTTCCATGAAATGTATTTATATTACAATTTATATTAACCATAATTAATTTTAAAAATTTTATTTAGAACACATTTGCGACCAATTTTATCTCTCACATAAACCTCTGACCAATTTTAACATAGTGTAAAGTTATTTACTTTATAGTTTATTAAAATAAATAGTTGATATTGTAAGTTACTTAAAAAGTGTTATTAAAATTAAATTTACTAGTGTAAAAAATTTAAGGTATTTATATTCACCACAATTAATTCAAAAAAAATTATTTAGAACAAGATAGCGATCAATTTTATCCCTCGCAAAAAACTTCTGAATAATGATATATAGTGAGTAATAATTCCTTCACTAAATAGATTTTTTCCTCGCAAATTTTCATCATAAATTGGCTCCAAAAATCTTTCTATCACCCCAATTTTGCGAGAAAAAAAATATAAATTGTAAAGGATATTTCTTTCACTAATAACTATATTGTCACTATACTTTTTTCCTTCACTGTTCCTTCGCTAAACAACTCCTCATGTGACGGAATAAATTCCTTCACAAAATTTCCTTCGCTAGAGGCCATTTTTGGTGTAGTGTAAGACTTGACAGTAATTTCATGTCTTATATTTAATTGGGACATTGTATGGTGGAAGGATTGAATTGTACGGTAACTATTTACTCAAAGGTTCTTTTATGATTAATGTTAAAATCTATATTATCTAGAAAGTCGTTAATCGTTATGGAGACTTATCCCTATTGTAGAATAAATATTATTTATTTAAATAAATTAATAGTTTAATTTATTTATTTAAATAAGATTAGAATTATTCTAATTGATTTATTCACAATCGGTTTAATATAGAGAACCTAAAGGGTCACACCATAAAAGGAAGAATAATTATTTAAGAAGTTAATGACATAATCGTAATAATAAGTTAAGTATATTTAATTTAATCAATGGTGATAGAATAAATTAAATAGCTTAATATTTATTATTTAATATTTTGAAAATATTAAATATAAATTAATAAGAGGAGTTTTATTATTATGATTATTACTATTATTATTATTATTTAATTCCTAAAAGAGTTTAGGAATTAATTAATAAAAGTACTCTCAAATATTCCTAATAAAATTAGGAGTTTAAATTAATTAAAAGAGTTTAATTAATTATCCCTAATAAGATTGGGGAGCTTAATTAATTAAAGGAATTTAATTAATTAAATAATACACTATTTTCTAATTAGATTAGAAGGGTTAACTGATATCTTTATAAGAAGAGTCTTATATTAGATATCATTAGACGTGATTCCAATTGTTAGAGAGTACGCTCTTTTTCTATGAGAGATAGAAAAACTAGGGTTTTGCCAAATACCCATCTTCTTGAATCTTTCTTCTGCCTTGGTGGATCACCTCTAGAGGTCAAACAATTGGGTGGCTAACGTTGATCAAAGGAAAGAACTAAACCCGATGGATTCAAGTTAAACGCGAAAGGATTTGGAGGTGAACTTATACCTGAGGGAGCTCGAATCTTCAAGGGTATGATTCTTGTTCTTTATCTTTTCGTTTAACTAATAATTGTGCATAAAGGATGATCCGGGTATATGGTTTGTAAAATTTTAAAACTCTAATTTTCATGTTTCCGCTTATTTTGTACAATTTGATTGCGTTCATAAATATTATAAACCTAACAGTGGTATCAAAGTCAAACCTTTATGCGAATTATTAATTATTTTAATTTGATATGTATATTGATATGTGTTTAGAACAATTTAATTGGACATAATTTATTGTATTAAATTTATTTAAATTTAAAAAAAACGAAATCAATTCGTTACCTGTTTACATAAGTTCAGTTTTTATTATATATTAATACTAACAATTTTATATATATATATATATATGTGTGTGTGTGTGTGTGTACGGATTCACGTGCCCCTGCTGATTCTTGAGATTCACCTGAATGGTACAAGTGATTTGCGACTTGGTTAAAGTTATATGTATAAATATAATACATGTGATTTATCCCATATCCACGTTATATATATAATATTATGAATATTATATATATATAATAATAATTTTATAATTAAAATAAAAGTTTATTTTAATTTTAAAATTAAATTTTATGCTAACTAATTAGAGTTGGAATTGGATTCCATGATAACTAATTGGAGTTGAAATTGGATTCCATGTTTCCTTAAATAAAGGAATTTATTTATATATGAAATAAGATTTCATATTATTCAAAATAAAAGAGTTTATTTGTGAATAGGAATGAGAATCTGTAATTTCTTAAATAAAAGAGTTTATTTAGATATGGAATAAGATTTCATATTATTCAAAATAAAGGAGTTTATTTGTAAATAGGAAAAAGAATCCGTGTTTCCTTTAATAAAGGAGTTTTTTTCTTGGAATTGGATTTCATAATTAATTAAAATAAATGAGTTTATTTTGATTAAAAATTTTGATTAAAATAAAATAGTTTATTTTATTCAAAATAGGATAAATTAAAATAAAAGAGGTTTATTTTGATTTAAATTTGGATTAAAATAAAAGAATTTATTTTGATTCAAAATTAGATTTTATACTAACTAAATTTGCCCATTAAATGATATCAATATATATATTGAATGTTTATTATTCATAAGATGAATGTTATTTATTGATGCATATGGTGATGTGTATGATAATAAATGAGATTGATTATGGACTATTGACCTATGTGATTAGATTTTATTTTAGTTGGATGCTTGAATGTATGAGTTTTATTAAATGGGGTCTGCGTACCTCGTCTTCTCTATTTTTTTTAATATAAATTTTAACTTCATCCTATGTACTTCCCCTTGACTGTTGATCAAGGTTTCTATTAGTTTTGTAATAGGAATAGTTTGAATTAATTTTGAAGAATTGGAGATCAAGGAGCAAGGAGCGATTGAAGTAATAGTTATATTTAAATATTAATTCTTGCACCCCTAGGGTTTGACCTTTTGGTTCACTTTGTGGTTCTAGTGAACCAAACTAGAATAAAAGTCTATAATCAATCTGGGTAGAATATAGTATTTTATATGTGCATGCTTATACTATATATATATATATATATATATATATATATATATATATATATATATATATATATATGCAAACATGCTTCAGCATGTTAATTAATATGACGCGTATTTTATATATATGTGTGTGTGTGTGTGTGTGCATGCAGCTAAAACAAGATGAGACAATTAATAACAAACCCCTCAAATATTTTATATTAAGTTGTAACGTTCAAAGATATTTAGAAAATCGAACTTCGCCTTCTAGCATGATAGAAACAATAGAGTATTGAATATTTAATATGAGTTTGTTGTGCACACACAAGACAAGTATTAAATATTTAAGATGTTGTTTTTATTACATATGATATTTATAAGGAATTGAACATTCTTTGCTTTGTTGTTGCACACACAAGGGTCAGTAGTTTTCTCTTCACTTATATGGAAATACTGGGTCTGACTTAACTTAAATTATTTTAGTTCGGATGTGCACACACTTGACCGTTATGATTTAAGAGGCAAAATACAAGGAATTGCATAGTTGATATAATTGACAAGAGTTGTCTACCTATTTATTTATATATAGTTTGTTGTGCACACACAAGGCTATATACATTTTAAATGGGATCCTTATTCTCACTAGCAAATCTTTAATTAGATTTTGTCGAACTATATAAGTGAGGGTAATATAGTTTGATTAAAATAGTGGGAGATACCAATTTAAAACAAGACCTAAATTATTTTTGTAATTAATAAATGAATGTATGAATGTTGTTAATTTTAAATTCATTTACAGAATTTTACAATGTCTGAATTACTATCACTGTGTGGCATATTAGATGCTAAATTAACTGGACCGAATTAAATGGATTGGTTAAGGAAATTGAGAATAGTTCTCACGGCTGAAAAGCTATCTTATGTCCTTAATACGTTTATCCTTGTAATGGTTACAGAAAATGCCTCTGAGGAAGAGATTGCTACTTTTAGAAAATGGCAAGATGATGCACAGTTGACTCAATGCATTATGCTCGCATCCATGAGTAACGAGCTTCAGCGTCAGCATGAAACTATGGATGCTCCTACTATACTCATGCACGTCAAGTAGTTGATGGTGAGGAAAATAGGAGTAATAGATATCAGATATCTAAGGAGCTCTTCCGATCTAGAATGACCGATGATAATACGGTACAGATAAAAGTCCTTAACATTATCAATTTGATTGATTAATTAGGACAACAGGTTTTGTCATGGATGGAGAGTTGAGCCAAGATTTGATCTTGCACTCACTTCCGGACTCCTTTCACAATTGTTGTAAATTTTTCATATGAACAAGCTAGATATCAGCCTCGCTGATTTGCTTAACATGTTGAAAAATGTTGAGAGTCACTTTCCAACCAAGAAAGATCATGTCTTACTGGTAGGGGCCAAAGGTGTGACGCCCCCAAAATAGGTATACATCACCCATTTTGAGTCGCCAAATACATGGTACAGAATACAAATACAAACTTAAGCATATAGCATGAGCTGTGAGTTTTAATACAAATATTATCTTCTAGACAGTATTCAAACTCAAAATAAGTCCTCAATATATTTATTATCACATTATTTCATAGAATACTGAGGACTACTAATGCAAACATCTGGACCGTCACTCCGTTCCCCGACTAGTCCTAGCTATATTCTCATTTCTTGAAGAGAACAAATAAAGCAAAGGGTGAGCTCAACTATCCCAATAAGAAATATTATGACTAAGATAATGCAGAATAAATTATCGTTAGCCTTCAATAGTGTTAAACTGATAAAATATAATAAACATCAAGTTTAACTGTAGCGAAACAAGCAATCCATTAGAAGATTCAAGTAGAGCATGATATCTACTATCTTCAATGATTTAAAAGGTTTATCATCAATTTTATCGCTGAAATCAGCTTAATAAATAATCCACATCACTGAATTATCCATGCACTACTGGCCAATGATATTCATTATTATCACCAATGGTCATGTTCATCTCAACAACTGTCCATCAATGCACTACGGGCCAATGAGGATTTTTACCACATCATTTGTAACATTACAAGTCATGATTATACCAAATGATTCCTGGTCATAATCATACCAATCAACAGTCCATTTATGCACTACGGGCCAAAGATGACTTTTATAACAATATAAACATGAGGATGATGACAATGATATAAGAATTCAATTAAATGAAAACAAACGATAAATTTTAAAGATTTATAATTTAATTTATCCAGAATTCAATAAAGTCCAAATTGTCAACATGATACTGATTTGTGGAGTAAAATTCAAGAATAATATTGTATCAAAAATGATTTGGACCAAAAAGAAATTAATTTTTGTCATGAATAATATCCTAGGTGAATAGTACCTGAGTGAATAGTACCCCGTGAATAGTACTTCGGGAATAGTACCCCATGAATAGTACTCTGACATGAAAAGGTTAAAACTTATCAAGAATGCTCAGAATAATATTTTCATGAAAAGATACTAGATGAAGCGCAAATATCAAGGATATTCTACTAATTTCAGGAATTATAGAAGCAATACTTACCATAGTAAATTTAAATTTAGGAATCTAAAATGAACAATATACGAAACTGCAAATGAATTTTCAACTGTCATGCGGTAGTCCGCGTAGACAGATCATTTCCATAATTTAATAACAAATTAATACGAAAGGTTATTCACCAGGCATGCGGTAGTCCGCGTAGACAGGTTATTCCCACATAATAATAAGGAATGGAATAACAAAAGGATTTCACCATGCATGCGGTAGTCCGCGTAAACAAGTTATTCCAATAGAATAATAAAGAATGGAATAACAACCCTTACGAGTATTGAAAGAAATAACTCTCTTCATGAATACAAAAGAAATAATACCCCTTACCTTAGTAGGAGATTGGATATTGTAATAGTGTAGTAACAGAATACTCTTCTTCTTTCTCTCTTATTCTCTCTATAACTTGAATGAATTCGTGAAAAATAATGAAGAAATGAGCTTCTATTTATAGGCTTGGTAGAGTAAGGGTAAAATAGTCTTTTTGCCATAATTTATGACATCATCCTTGACGATAATTTGAAATATTGTGCAATGACAATTATTGAATCAATAATATAAAATATCAACATAGCAATTATTGAATCAATAAAATAAAATATTGAACAGTAACTACTGTAGCAATAATTGAGTATAACTAAGTGACTTCTCATGTAAGCATCAATAATCAATACAGTGTGCTACTATGCAACCACGCGTATTACTGTACTTTTATTACTGGGTATTTCAACAGTTAACGGTAAAACTTTCGCCGTTAATTTTATAAAAAGATAATTTTGTCGTTTTCTAACTCCGACAATAATTCTATTGTAGGGTCCACCAATGATTGTGTCGTCGTACGAATATTCCCCGACAAAAAGAATATTCCCCGACCAAACGAATATTTTATAATAACTTACTTTACTTTGCAAAATTTTCACATATCACCCTTAGTTTTAATCCTTTTATCAATTTAATCATTTACTAAATAAAATAATAATTATAAGAAAATTGAATACTTTCATTTCATAAAATTCGGGGTCTTACAATCTCCCCTCATGAAATTTTGCCCTCAAAATTAGGGTACGTACCTGGTATGTCGAAGAGGTGAGGATACCTTGATTTCATTTCAGATTCTAACTCCCAGATCATTTCCTCAACATCGTGGTTTCTCCACAAAATTTTGACTTGAGGTATAACCTTGGAGCGTAGAATATAGCTCTCCCTGTTGTTGCTCAAACTGACATATAGTTGTCCTCATCTTTGCAGTCTTAGCCATTGGGAAGAACTTGGCTAAGAATTTCTGTGCTAAGTCCTCCCATGTAGTGATTGACCCTGATGGCAAAGAATGAAGCCAACTCCTCGCCTTATCCCTCAATGAGAATGGGAACAACCGCAGTCTGATAGCATCCTCCTTCACATCGTTATATCAGAATGTATCACAAATCTCTATGAAGCTCAATAAGTGTTCATTCGGATCATCCGTAGCAGCACCCCCAAACTGAACCGAGTTCTGCACAATCTGAATAGTGCCCGGTTTAACCTCAAAAGTGTTGGCTGCTATCGCCGGTCTGACTATGCTCGACGGTAGCCCATTTATATTTGGCATGGAATATTCTCGTAGAGCCCGATGCTCTTCTCTTTTTTCAATTCTTTGTTCGTCTGCCATACTAACTGCAGTACTCTCTAATTGTGCTTGCAAATTTCTCCGCACGCCTGCTTTCCAACCCCTTCCGTTAATGTTATCCTATGCTGGTGTTAATTCTGAGTTGGATGATCGCGTGTGCATAAAGATCTACAAATACCTGAAAACCAAAAACAAAACAAAAATAGAATTGAGAAACAATCAGAATTGTCCAAGTCATACAATATAGCTTAAAATTGATGATAATTATTTAAACTAAACGCCTTTCCCCGACAACGGCGCCAAAAACTTGTGCCTCTTTTTCAGTTATGACAAAAGAGCTCTAACTCATGCAAGCATACATGTGTCAACGAGTAATACAGAGTAAGTAAAGTATCGATCCCACAGAGAAAGTTGTTCAATTTAAACTACTATTCATCAATCAAATCACTACTTCTATATGCTTAAACTAAAGATCAAAAGTGTGAATTATTCTAACTGAAAATAATAACTAAAATGAGAATAAGAATGGAATAAATCAAATCTGGAAATAATGGGATCCTAACTTCATTTAATATTTCATCTAATTACCACTATCATGCAAGAATCGTTCATATATCACAGGAAAATAGCCAAGAGCACTAATAGAGTCATAGCCATTTTTCAATGCACTATGACCTACTTACATAGCATCCACAAATGATAGACTCCATGTAATCATCAATATAACCAAAATAATTATATGTCTATGTGAAATTGCAATCATACTAATTTTAAGCACAAGCCCTTATTTTAACTCATACGGTGAATAAGTATATGTCTATCTCATTCACGAAATATGCAAGCCATGTAAAACAGCCCCATATACGTATGCTATCATGACTACAGTCCATATTCGCATGTTCATTGTCAATTCCATGCAAGTACTGAAACGAATGGTGATCAAGCATTCATATATGTAAAACAACCATAATAGAATTCCCATATGATATGTTAAATAGCCCTAGCAATCAAGCATGCAATCAAACTACATATTAAACTCCGTTAGAATCCCATAATGGAGTTTAGTTCATGACTGAACCAAAAGCCATTATGGGATCAACGCTAAACATGATTATCAAGCAAACAATTGAAAGATGAAGGATAGAACGATCAAACTCAATTGTAGATTGTAAACCAATATCAACGTTCAACTCCTCATAAACATCCAGTTAAACAATAATAAAAATCCACAATAACAGAAAATCCCCAGAAGAATTAGAAAAGATGGAGTTTTGGCTTCGTTCTTCGTTGGAATCTCTCCCAATGTGTAAACCCTAGTTATAATATGAAAGTACGTCAAAAGTTCTTCAAGTTATGTCTGACATCAGTCAGATATCGTTTAAAAACAAATTACAACCCTTTTAATTAAAAATTAAAATAAAACAAATCGTGACTTGACCATGTGCATGCCGCTTCCTCCCCGATATATTCGCGTGGGCGCGAGGCTTGTAGTAAGTCATGATGTCTAGTCGGGCTGTCGCGCGGGCGGGCGCTCTCAGGATAAATATATCGCGTGCCACGGCCATCGCAGAATCGTGAATTACGGTTACCAACTGCCGCGCCTTGATCATTCTATGGTCCTTCCTTCCATGCTTGGTCTCCTTGCTCCATTATACCTTCATGCCATGCATCCGTCAACCTCATGCCATCTACATTAACCTCATGCCATCCAACACCACCAAAGTAGCCATTTTCTGCAATTGTTCCACCAAAGGAGTTCTAAGTATATGCAATGCAAAATAACATGAAATGCAACTAAAACAGACTGAAATGTACTTGAGATGGGCATAATTCGCCTAAATTGATATCCAATAAGTAGGTATAAAACCCACTTATCAGTTTTGTATCAGGTTCAAGGTCGATACAAAATTCGATTTCACTCTCTAGGGTAGGCTAGGAAATTCTTCAGGGAATACGTCAGGAAATTTATTAAAATTAGAAATATCATTCAAATCTGACGTATTTTTGTTTAAATTTGTGATATGAGCTAAGAAAGCTTGACATCCGTTTTTCAATAAACGAATAGCTTTATGGCTTGAGATGACAGTGATTGACTTTAATGGTTTGGTTGCTTAAATTCACATAATAGGTTAGTTAGGAATATGAAAGCTAACAACCTTACGAAAATAATCAATTTTAGCATGATGAGTGGTTAACCAATCAATCCCTAAAATCACATCGAATGCAAGTATTTTCAAAGAGATAAGATCGACAGGTAACGTGCGGTTGCCGATTTGAATCAAACAAGACTTATAAATAGTGGATGTAATAAAGGTTTCCCCCAACGGAGTTTCAACAGATAAGTCAAAGCCTAATTTCTCTGGAGTCAAATTTAAACGTTGAGCGCAAGTAGGAGAAATAAAAGAATGGGAAGAAGCGGTATCAAATAAGGTATAGACTTCGCTAGAGTTTATGATTAGCTTACCCGTGATCACCTCGTTTGAATTCCTCACTTTTTGGGAGGTTACGACAAACGCTCTCCCTTAAACTATAGGTTTTGTCTTGTCTAGGACGGCCTTTGATGCCTCCATCCCAGCTGGACTTGACTTCGGTGCATGACAAAATCTGGCTAGGTGACCTTCTCTTCCACATGCTTTGGACTGCTGCGTACAGTTTGGACTAATGTGTCCTTCCCCCCCCCCCCCCAGCATTTTTAACATACGACCGGCAGTCGTTCTCCTTCCTTAAACAAAAGTCTTTGGTCTTTGATGTCTTTCCATCATTATTGAATCTCCTCTTCCTGAAATTTCCACTTCTATTATCTTGGCCATGATTACCGCCGAAGTGGTTACCATTTCTGGCATGTTGATTCCCTTCACGTTTTTTTTCACTGCTTCGATGATTGCTACCACTGGTATTATCGTTTTGTCGGCTGCTATCTCTTGGTTGGGTTGACTCATTATCGTGCTCAAATAACTGAGCCCTATTCACAACATCTGAATACAAGCAAAGTTTTTGAGAAATGAGGTATTGACATATCTCGGGTTTCAAACCTCTTAGAAACATCCGCGTCATTCTCTCATCATTATCAACTAAGTGGGATGCGAACCGGGACAACTCAGCAAACTTAGCTTCGTACTACGACACGGTCATATTGTTTTGCTCCAGCTTGATGAACTCCACCTTCTTCATGTGACTAATACTTTCAGGAAAGTACTTGTCGCTAAACAATTCTTGGAAATTCTTCCAAGACATCTTGAGTGCGGCAGGCTGGGTACATTTTACAGATTCCCACCAGTAATCAACCTCTCCTCTCAACATGAAGGTGGCGAAAGGAACCTTTTGCTCCTCGGAGCATCCCAAGACATCAAATATCTTGGTGATTTGCTTTATCCACGTCTCCGCCTTGAGTGGTTTTGGCTCTCCCAAAAACTCCAGTGGTCCCAGCTCCTTGAATTGCTTAGCGGTGACCGTCCGAGAGTTTTCCAGTGTTTCCACCTGCATTTTGAACAGGAGCCGCTCTTTCCTGATGTTGCATGAATTGCATAAAGCCTCTGAACATCCCATCGTTCATCATTTGATCGGTGTTGTTATTTACCTAAGGATTATTGTCTTCCTGTTGCACATTATCCTAGGTATTGATCGTTGGTGACTCAACGGTCTCATGTACTCCATTGCTTATCTCAATATTTTCAGATGCCATTTTTAAACACTACCACAAAACAAAGGTTAATTGACATGCCACATATTATCCCTATATTCTGAACGACCAATTAAATAACAAATAAACATAGGTAGGTCATACTAGCGTAGAAATTATCCATCTCTCCCCTCCTAGTTCTAGTCTCACATCTAAGCCAGGGATTATATCCCTAAGCTTTGATACCAACTATGACGCCCCCAAAATAGGTATACACCACCCATTCTGAGTCGCCAAATATATGGTACAAAATACAAATACAAACTTAAGTATATAGCATGAGCTGTGAGTTTTAATACAAATATTGTCTTCTAGACAGTATTCAAACTCAAAATAAGTCCTCAATACATTTATTATCACACTATTTCACAGAATAGTGAGAACTACTAATGCAAACATCTGGACCGTCACTCCGTTCCCCGACTAGTCCCAGCTATATTCTCATTTTCTGAAGAGAACAATGAAAGCAAAGGGTGAGCTCAACTAGGCCAGTAAGAAATATTATGACTAAGATAATGCAGAATATATTATCGTTAGCCTTCAACAGTGTTAAACTGATAAAATATAATAAACATCAAGTTTAACTGTAGCGGAACAAGCAATCCATTAGAAGAGTCAAGTAGAGTATGATATCTACTATCTTCTATGATTTAAAAGGTTTATCATCAATTTTATCGCTGAGACTCAGCTTAATAAATAATCCACATCACTAATTATCCATGCACTACGGGCCAAGGATATTCATTATTATCACCAATGGTCATGTTCATCTCAACAACTATCCATCAATGCACTACGGGCCAATGAGGACTTTTACCACATCATTTGTAACATTACAAGTCATGATTATACCGAATGATTCCTGGTCATAATCATACCAATCAACAGTCCATTTATGCACTACGGGCCAAAGATGACTTTCATAACAATATAAACATGAGGATGATGACAATGATATAAGGATTCAATTAAATGAAAGCAAAGGATAAATTTTAAAGATTTATAATTTAATTTATCCAGAATTCAATAAAGTCCAAATTGTCAACATGATACTGATTTGTGGAGTAAAATTCAAGAATAATATTGTATCAAAAATGATTTGGACCAAAAAGAAATCAATTTTTGTCATGAATAGTATCTCGGGTGAATAGTACCCCATGAATAGTACTCTGACATGAAAAGGTTAAAACTTATCAAGAATGCTCAGAATAATATTTTCATGAAAAGATACTAGATGAAGCGCAAATATCAAGGAATACGAAAGAAATAATACCTCTTACCTTAGTAGGAGATTGGATAATGCAATAGTGTAGTAACAGAATACTCTTCTTTTTTCTCTCTTATTCTCTCTATACTTTCTCTCTCACTATAGCTTGAATGAATTCGTGAAAAATAATGAAGAAGTGAGCTTCTATTTATAGGCTTGGCAGAGTAAGGGTAAAATAGTCTTTTTGCCATAATTTATGACATCATCGATCCTATGACATCATTGCTTACCTCATCATTCTGATGACATCATTGCTTACCTCATCATTCCGATGACATTATTGCTTACATCATCAGAATTCAAATTTAATTTATTCTCTTCCACCTCCTTTTACTTTTATACCATGAATTTACTATAATAATGCTACCATTCAAATTAAAAATCATACTATTATATAATCACATCGTACTACTATAATGTAATATTATAATAATATATTTGAATGAATTATTTTATCAGAAAAGATAAAATACCAACTTTCAACAAATGTCACATGCTAAACATTCATCCGTGTAAATCCATATTAAATAAATATTTCCTTATCATATATATCAATAATTTATTATTCACAAATAATATTACAGAACTACAATATTGACAACCAGGTCATTCCTAGGAAAAAGGGGGCTTTCCGATAAGGATTTTTCCCTATTGGCGCGCAATTAGGTGACCAAACCCCTTTCCTAGACAGAACTTTCTAGACATTGTCAATAATGCTATCTAATAATATTATTCAAATAATATGAATTATTGATTTGATAATTTAAAATATTGTGCAATGACAATTATTGAATCAATAATATAAAATATCAACGTAGCAATTATTGAATCAATAAAATAAAATATTGAATAGTAACTATTGTAGCAATAATTGAGTATAACTGAGTGACTTCTCATGTAAGCATCAATAATCAATACCGTGTGCTACTATGCAACCACACATATTACTGTACTTTTATTACCGGGTATTTTAACAGTTAACGGTAAAACTTTCGCCGTTAATTTTATAAAAAGATAATTTTGTCGTTTTCTAACTCCGACAATAATTCTATTGTGGGGTCCACCAATGATTGTGTCGTCGTACGAATATTCCCCGACAAAAAGAATATTCCCCGACCAAATGAATATTTTATAACAACTTGCTTTACTTTGCAAAATTTTCACATATCACCCTTAGTTTTAATCCTTTTATCAATTTAACCATTTACTAAATAAAATAATAATTATAAGAAAATTGAATACTTTCATTTCATAAAATTCGAGGTCTTACAAAAGGATCTTCTGAAAAGAAGAACAATTCAAAGAAGGTAAATAGAAAGGCAAAAAAAAAGGAAAATAAGAACAAAATTGATACGGATGGCAAATGAGTTTGCTTCCACTGCAATAAGCCTGAACACTAGAAAAGAAACTACGAGAAGTATCTTGTAGAGGCTAACCAGAAAAAGCTTAGTAAAGCTTCGGTTACAAATACAATTTTGTTCATGATTTAAAAAAAAAAAAAATTAAGTCAAGGTTCTACTTGGGTATTGGATACCGACTTTGGTTATCATAAATATAGATTTATGAAGGGACCATGCAGAAGTAGAAAGCTAAACAAGAGACAAGTAATCCTATGTGTGGAAATGAAGCAAAGGTTGTTACATTAGCCATAGGAACTTATTGATTAGCATTGCCTACGGGCAAGTCTATTAAGTCAATAAATTGTTATTGTATTCTAGTTCTCATTAGAAACATTATTTTCCTTTTGTTGTTGGACAATGAAATCTTTGGTATTATATTTAAGAACAATTTTTGTTCTATTTATAATAATAATGTTTTTATAGAACTAGAATATTACTTAATTGATATAGTATACTTGACTTACGTGAAAAATTATTTTGCAAATTGAACAAACTAGTATAAGAAAAGGAGATGATCATTCAAAGAGTTGAATGTTTGTATTTGATGAAATACAAGTTTGAATCATTTAAAAGGTTCAAAGAATTCAGAAGTAAAACAAATTGGCAAAGTATTAGGATTCTTTGATCGGATCAAGGAAGGAATACTTGTGCAATGAGTTTCTACATCATCTCAAATGGTTTTCTCACAATGGACGCCTCCTGATACACAATAATTGATTAATGTATCTGAAAGGAAAAATCATACCTTGTTGGATACGGTTCGGTCCATAATGATTTTACCGACATTCCAGTATCCTTCTGGGATAATGTTCTAGAAATGGTTGCATATCTACAAAAAAGGTAACCTCAAAATTTAGCCACAAGACTCCATAAAAGTTATGGACAAAAAGGATTCCTAATTTTAAGCAAGTTAAGATAAGGAGTTGTCCAACTTATGTGAAAAAGGTTTCAAATGATAAGCTTGAGACAAGATTTGACAAGTACAGATTTGTGGGACATCCTAAAGTAAGATTAGGGTATATGTTCTATAATCCTATTTAGAAAAAGGTGTTTGTTATGAACACACTTTGCTTTCTAAGATAAAAAATTTTATCATTGAAGGGGCTAGTGGGAGGATAATAGATCTTGAAGAGTTCAAGAACCACAAAACACTATAAGTCAAATAAGAGGAACACAGTAGATGAACCTATTGTACCACAACAACCTAATCGTAAATCTAGAATAATGCAAGAAGATACACAGGAGGTATGGATTCATCATGGATGATGATGATGAGATACACATCATAAAGATGATGATCCAGTTACATACGATGAGGTAAGAGTTGTAGACACTTAGAGAAATGGATTGAAGCAAGCTTCTCAATAATGGAACATTCGTTTTGATGAAACAATCAAAAGAGTTTGATCTTATCAAAAATACGAATGAACCTAGTGTGTACAAAATGGGCAGTGGGAGCGTCATGACATTCCTAGTATTATATGTTGATATACTATGGATAAGGAATGACATACTAATGCTACAATCAGTAAAGATAAAGTTATCTAAACATTCCTCCATGAATGATTTGGGAAGAGTATCTTAATTGGGGATACAAATCTATATAGATAGATTTAAGATGATGCTCGACTTAACCCAAAGAACGTATATTCATTTGATATTAAAGTCATTTAGCATGGCAAACTCCAAGAGATGTCTCATGTTGATGAGACTTGGAGTGTATCTCTCTTAACAGTCCCCATTGACTCCTGAAAAGAGATCGCATGAGTGATAATCATGTATACAATGAAATATACGAGACCTGATGATGATCGATCATATTCTGGAGAAGATCACTGTAAGACAGTGAAAAACATCTTAAAGTACTTAACCGAAACTAAGGATGTGATTAAAAATTATGGTGGGTCTAAATTAAAACTAGAGGGCTTAACAGACTCAAGTTTTTTAGATAGACCAAGACGACAAAAAATTCACTTTAAGGTAAAGCGTTACCTTGAACGGTGATGCAGTGAATTTGAAAGTTTTCAAACAGCAAAGAGTTGTTGGTTTAGTGATAAAGACAAAGTATATAGCTATAAATGAAGCTACAAGTTGATTGTTTGGATAAAAATTTCATTACAGGACTAGGAATAGTTCCTAAGTCTCATCTTGGATCTAAACATGTGTTGTGGCACTTTCATTTTATTATAAAAATCATTGAAAGATGGGAAATCACTATAGAGATAGTGGGCTCTCAAGAACAACATTACATATCCATTAACTAAAGTTTAACCAACAACAGGATAATCGTCACTTAGCAAAGAAGGGTATGAGATACCATGGCGATTGGCTTTAGTGCAAGTGGGATATTGAAAGTAGTATGCACACAAGCCAATCATGTTTAATGATAAAACATATACTTTGTAACAATCTTATTCATTTATTAATAAAAAGTATTAATTTATTAAAGGTTTTTAATTATCTACATGATGCTGTTTTATAATATGTGATAAACCCATAGTAATTAAGCAATGCTTTTTGTGACAACCCAGAAAATCGGATTGTCCAGAATTTAAGAGTTAAAGAATTAGTTATTAATAAAATGAATTTTTATTAATACTATTATGTGCTATGTGTTTATTAATCGTTCTATAACCTAGAATGATTATTAATCGTGAGGATTCTGGCTATGAGCTAGACTGAACGAGTAGGGATTTTCAAGGCAAAAATGAAAATTTTCCAAGAACAAAAATATTTCTGGGAAAAAGACGAAATAGGCACTATTCACCCAACAAAACCCTAAGGGTTAGGGTTTGTATAACCTAAGCCGTTCTGAGAGTTCGGTATGTCGAAATGACATTCCATCGAAATATTTGACGATAATATATCGTGAAATGTTAAGTAAGCCGATAAAAGTTTTTCTCGAAAAAACGTGCAGAAATCGGATAAAATAAAAATGACGAAGAGTACTGTTATGTACTTTTCACTCGTTTAGCTACGTTAGGGTAAAACGTGAAGGAAAACGCTTAATGTCGAAAAGTGTTTTTCAGTTTTTCAGAAATCCGAAGAATACGTAATATTCAATCGGTAAAGGAAAGACTAAATATCCAAAAATATTTGAATTTCGAGAATAGCAGTTTCGAACTGTCGGACGAAATCTGAAAGACAGAAGCACGAAGCTTTCAAGGGAAGCTACCTAAGGAGGTTAAGGGTGTGAAATGACCAAAATACCCCTAGCCTTGGTTTTTTTTTAAATAGAGAGCTCATTTCATTGTTTTGGGATTTTGAAAAATCCAACAACTTTGAGAGAGAGAGAGAGAGAGAGAGAGAGAGAGACTTCGGATGGGGGAAGAGAGGAAAAGGAAGAGGAAAAGCTAGCTCGATTGCACGCTTTGTTTGACGAAAGGAATTTAAGGATGAACGGTAATCCGAATCCTAGTTCCTTCTCATTTTCCATAAGTTTATTATGTTCTAAAAACATAAATTAAAGAAGATCAGTAGTAGATGAAGTTAAGAATGATTTCATATGGTTGAAATCATGAGAAAACGAAGAAATAAGAATTAGAAATTTAGTTTATAAATTTCTTAAGGAAGTATAAGACTCGTAAGGATTTTGAGCGATCCGAATGAATCTTATGAATGAGTAGTTTAAATAAGTAAGGAATGATGTTCTATAACATCAAATTCCAAGAAAAAGTAAAATTGTAATCCAAAATATCGATTAAAAATGAAGAACACGCGAAGAACGCGAAGAACGTTGTTGATGGAAAAATTTAAAACCATCGTATGATAATTGTTATTGATGGACAAGTTTAAAACCATCATGTATAAGTTAGTTGCTTATTGCTTGGTTAGGAACATTAGAAACGTTCATGAAGAACGGATTAAAAATTGAGCTATAATGAAGTTATGGCGAAATTTTCGTAAAAGAAGAACGAGAATTAGAAAGTTAGTAAATGAACCCGAACGTGTAGGGTTTCATAAAAATGTAAGAGAACATAGAAAACATGAGTTGTGGACTCAAGAATGAATGAATTCCGAGTTCGGATGACCGAATTACGGACGAACGAACGAAGAACATTAAAAACGTAAAACGAACAAAGCATAAAGATTAAGCCAATTAAATGGCATGTTAACGGATTCAGAATGAAGTTCTGTCCGAGGCTATTTGAAGTATGTTAGATAAGGAAGAAAATGGCTTTGGAACGACCTCATTCTGAGTTATAACGAAGAAGATATGAGATCGTAAAGTAAGCATCTCAAATCAGTATAGGACTTAAAAAAAATTTCTAAAGTTTAAGCTTGGCGCCGCAGCGCGAGCCCGGGCCATTAGCTACTACTAATTAGTGTCGCGGTGTGAGATTTTGTGTAGGGCGTGGCGCCGCAACGCCAGACTCGGCAGTTGACACTGCAGAGTGACGCCGCAGCGCGAGTCTAATGAAGGGACACGGCACCACAGCGCCAGTGTAGGACAATGCCCAGAAATGAGATTTTACTGCTCAATTTATAGGGGATGTGCAAGAAAGAAATAAGAACATAATGTTCAACTAATGTAACACTTAATCAAGTGTATTAAACCTTTGATGAAGGTCGAACGAAAAGATTAAACGAGATTAAAAGATACAGAATATAGACGTGGGTTAGGGAACCTATATCCGGGGACTGTAGTCGCGATAAACGAACGTGAGGGATTGCTATGATGGTGATTCCTTAGACATTGATTGTCGAGGGTAATGGATAGCATTTCAATGTTATGTCATGATGATTAGAGATGAATGTAAAGTGTATAGACGCTGTGAATGCAACGTTGTTGTGATGAACGATCGGTCTTAGCATCTGACGATCGAGATAAACTTCGACGTTAAGGAAGAATAAAGAACATGGGGTTCATGGGATGGATAACGATTGAAAGAGATTAAAACCTTGAGTAAAGGTTGAATGAGAGGTTAAGAGATGAGCAACGTGAACGTTGAATACGTAAACAATCCTCGTGAATCGTATTCGCGTTGGAAGAACGTGCTAAGTATACCCTGGTTGTATGACTTAGACGTTGTCGAAGGTAGTAAATAAGATACGATTGGTATTAAGAAAGCCGTAGAAAACGGTAGTAAGATTAATGAAAGCCGAATGTGAGTCGGACGAGAATGTTAAAATGATATGTAAGCGTTGAACACTTTAACCGACGTGAAAGTTGAGTGTACGCAAATATTAAACGGATAAAACCTATACTCCGTGTACGGTTTGACCGTAGGATAATGAAGACCAGTGATTAAACCTGTGAGCGGTGAAGAAGCTGAATTAAAGACAAATACGTATAACATAAAAGAAGCCGAGTTAATGTGTATAACTTGGATGACGTTTCGAGTCGAATGAACCGGGCGTTGTAAGATAAGAATAACGTAACGTAAAATGCTTAATGCCATAAATGCGTGGAATGAATACTAAATGATTGTTCTGAGTATACAAAAGACTGTATGACTTAGATAATGATGAATGAATCCTGAGGTATGACATTGATTGTCAGAAAGCCATAAGGAATAAGAATTTGACTTAACGAACATTATAGTTTGATAGTTCGAATAAGTTAAGATGAGTTAGGTTGTAGTACAATCGTAACCTTTGATGGTTGACATATGGGAGCTGGGCTAAACAATTCCTTCAGAGAGCGAAGGTATATACAAAACTGGCAACCGATCTAACTTACTGTTATGGGCAATTGAGATGAGACGGGAAATTGTTTGTTGGTTGTTTGTGGGAAACCACTCAGAGTACCATATGGACTACCAGCAGAGAAGCGATGTGTGCTGAGTCCTAGGAAAGTATAAGAAGAAGATAAGAATGTAAATCATCAAAGATGATGAACGTTTTGAGTAAGACATCTCCTTATGTCATGAAGCCGTTAAATGGTAAAGGAAGTTGGTCACGTAAACTTAGTTTGCAAGAATGCGAACCTTAAAAAGTGAAGTTAAGTAAACCAATGCGTAAAGTCAAGTATATGACTAATTGGTGTACGTGTTATTTCCTGATGTACTACATAGGAATTGGAATGAGCAGCTCAGCATAAACTATAAGTTGTAGCTGTGCGTAAGGCAAGTTTCCTAACTTCATTCCTATTTTAAATGAATGCTAGTTTTTTAAACTTCTCAGATGTTGAACTTGAGAAGTTCTGTCTATGTGTGAATGTGCGATATTTGTGCAAGGTGGTAGAACGTATGAGGCCTTGTGCCACAATGTGAACACTTCGGTGTTTCTATGATATGAACTGTTTTATGATTGAACTGTTCAGTATGAGAATGTTCTGTTTATACATGAACAGTTATTGTTAAGTCTGTGCTATTTATTCTAGCCAGACAGAAGGTGTATGAAAGAGAGTAGAGAACGAAAGTATTTCAAAGTGAATGTGACTAATATTTTAAAATGATAGGAATCGAGATTATTCCTATTGTTCAAGCTGCTTCATAACCTTTGTTCGGTTATCGAAGTTCCAAAGGAATGTTAAACTCTTGAAGTTGTTTGTTTAACTGTTATGACTTGCTGGGCAATTGAATGCTCATACTTGCTTTAAATAAAAACATTTTCAGCGAATGATGTTAGAAAGAACTTAAGGATCCCGTAAAGATCAAACTGATCGGTATCCAGAAGAATAATCATTCATTATATGAATGAGCGTGATGATCAAGCGAAGACTTGTAATAGAGAATGATAGAATTAAACTATAGAATAGTTTAATGAATTTTTATGTATCCTTGGTGGCGGATAAAAGTTACTCTTATAAGATGAAAGGAATAATGTATTTATCATTATTTGTAATGAGAAAGGTTATAAGGTTTTAGAACCTGGGAATTTAGAATGTATGTTATTATATTTAACCATATAATGATGTATGTTCGTAAGAAGATGGGATCGTGACGTACGAAATCCGGGTGTGAAGATAGACCGGATTTCGGGGCGTTACACTTTTAGAATAACGATGATGATCATTCTAATGAGATCTAAATTCTTAGAAAGCTTAAAAATAAAATAGTTCCCAATCGTTGGATTAATAAATTGGGGATTAGTGAATCCGGATAGATTGGTACATACGTTGCTTGCTCATTGGATGAGGATGATTGATCTCATGATCATTTATGTGAAGACACTAAAGCAAGTATGTAGGTGCTTATTAGAGAATAAGTTCAATTGAGCATTGGCTCATTAAGGAATACCTAATGGAGTTTTACTTGTCTGTCAATAGGAATTCCTATAGTGATAGTAGTATAAGTGATCCTTTGACTTGAGATCATCATAGTATCTTGTGTATGATGATTTATACTTTGACTTATTCCTTAAGACCCTTAGGGTATATCAAAGGGTATGCTTGGGTATAATAAGTTGTACATGGAGATAATATATGATCAATAAAGAATCTACTGCTTCTAGTAAAAGAAGAGAAATGTCCTATGTGATTCGATAAATGACAACTCAGTAGTCCTTGGCCAAGGTAGAATAAAATTAAAAAGGAGTTTCTAATTTGCATTATTTGGAGTTGTGCATTTAAGAGTCGAAATACATATAATCAAATAAATTAAGACCTGACAGTAATTTCATGTCTTATATTTAATTGGGACATTATATGGTGGAATGATTGAATTGTATGGTAACTATTTACTCAAAGATTCTTTTATGATTAATGTTAAAATCTATATCATCTAAAAAGTCGTTAATCGCTAGGGAGGCTTATCCCTATTGTAGAATAAATATTATTTATTTAAATAAATTAATAGTTTAATTTATTTATTTAAATAAGATTAGAATTGTTCTAATTGATTTATTCACAACTGGTTTAATATGGAGAACCTAAAGGGTCACACCATAAAAGAAAGAATAATTATTTAAGAAGTTAATGACATAATCGTAATAATAAGTTAAGTATATTTAATTTAATCAATGGTGATAGAATAAATTAAATAGCTTAATATTTATTATTTAATATTTTGGAAATATTAAATATAAATTAATAAGATGAGTCTTATTATTATTATTATTATTACTATTATTATTATTTAATTCCTAAAGGAGTTTGGAAATTAATTAATAAAAGTACTCTCAAATATTCCTAATAAGATTAGGAGGTTAAATTAATTAAAAGAGTTTAATTAATTATCCCTAATAAGATTGGGGAGCTTAATTAATTAAAGGAATTTAATTAAATAAATAATACCCTATTTTCTAATTAGAATAGAAGGGTTAACTAATATCTTTATAAGAGGAGTCATATATCAGATATCATTAGACGTGATTCCAATTATTGGAGATTACGCTCTTTTTCTGTGAGAGATAGAAAAACTAGGGTTTTGCCAAATACCCATCTTCTTAAATATTTCTTCTGCCTTGGTGGATCACCTCTAGAGGCCAAACACTTGGGTGGCTAACGTTGATCAAAGGAAAGAACCAAATCCGGTGGATTCAAGTTGAACGCGAAAGAATTTGGAGGTGAACTTGTAGCTGAGGAAGCTCGAATCTTCAAGGGTATGATTCTTGTTCTTTATCTTTTCGTTTAATTAATAATTATGCATAAAGGATGATCCGAGTATATGGTTTATAAAATTTTAAAACTCTAATTATTTATGAATAATTAATTATTGATTTATATGATAAGAAAATATTTATTTGATGTGGATATAAATGATGAATTTATTTATGTGGTTATTAATGAAGGAATTAATGCTGATGTGTTTTATCAGTATTTTGTTGGAATGGAGGTATTAAAAATCATCCTTTTGTGGATTTCGGATATTTTTTGTTGGGAATTTGGAAAAACTTTCTTCTGCAAAGCTGTAGAGAATTTGATTTTGTGTGGAATGGATATAAAATTCGTATTTTTCTGATAAACGGGCTATTTTCTATGAATTACTGAAGTTTCGGAAAATAAAATAATTTTTATTAAATTATGGGTGGGACCCACTTTTGCTTTAACACATGTGGGCTGCTGAATTTTGGTTCCAAGATGGCTGGCTTGGTTGGTGAAAGTTGGCGTAAAAGAAAGAAAAAGAATAATAATATTTTATTATTTAGTCTCCTTTGGCGTTCTAGCATTTTCCTATAAATAGACGCTTAGGTTAGAATTGAAAATCACACCAGAAACAAGTTTTCTTTCTCTCTAGATTATCGAGCGTATTATTGTGAGTATTTTGATACTTTAAGAGTTGTTGTTCGGTACAAGCTTCCTTCGACTTTATATCCGATATTCCGATTAGAAGTACCGTTATTTTGAGGTAAGGGATGTTATTTTCTTCTCAAATGATATTATTTTCTTCAATATCATTATGCCGAAATATTGGTGAACTTTTTAATCAAATTTGAAACTTTTGGTGTTGGGGTTACTATTCACGTATACGGCACTATTCACCGAAAAATGAAAATTTTCCTTTTTGTCCAAGATGACTATTTTGGCTACTATCTTTGATTGTATCCATGTTTTGATCTTTATTTTTGAATTCTGCTTCACAATTGGTTCTTATTGAAGTATTATTGATCTTGGATAAATTGTTATACGAATCCCTAATATTTGTCATTCTGTCTCATTGGATTCGTTTTCTTTAAGATATTTTTCATCATCCTCAGTCCTAAATGATGATATTCTTTGAATATCTTTGGCTGTGTGCAAAGATGAATGATTAATCGATGAATATCTTTGGCCCGTAGTGCAAAGATGAACAGGTGTTGAGATGAACATGACCAACTGGTGATACAAATGAATATCTTTGGCCTGTAGTGCAAAGATGAATATTCGATAAAAGATGTATATTGATTGTTGTTACAGGGATAAAATATTGATGATGAAATTTTAAATCTTAGAAGATAGTAGAATTCATTCTCTACGTGACTCTTCTAATGGATTGCTATTTCCGCTGCAGTTGTTGATCTAAAACTTATTGTCTATTATATTCTATCAGATTTTTCCCTGTTTAAGACTAATGATAATTTGTTGTATATTATCTTAGTCATAATATTCTTTACTGGGCTAGTTGAGCTCACCCTTTTCCTTTTTGTTCCATTTTTCTTCTCAGGAGGTGAGAACATAGCAGGATCTAGTCGGGGTATGGAGTGATGGTTCTAGAAAGATGTTTTAACAGTCCTCACTATATCTGTAAAATAGTGTTTGAATAATTGTAATGCGGACTTATTTGAGTGTTGATATTGTCTAGAAGATAATATTTGTATTTAAACTCACAGTATGTGTTGTCGTATTTTGCACGACAATTGTATTATTGAAGTTGTAGTTTGCTTTCTGTACCATATATTTGGCAACTCAGAATGGGTGTTGTATACCTATTTTGGGGGCGTCACAGTTGGTATCAAAGCTTAGGGATATGGTCTCTAGCGGAGATCGGGGAATAGAACTAGGAGGGGAGAGATGAGTAAATCCTTCGCTAGTGTGTCCTATCTAAGCTTATTTGTTGATCGGTCATAATATAGGGATATTATGTGATATGTTAATTTGTTTAATTAACCCTTGTTTTATGGCAGTATTTAAGAATGGCTGCTGAGAACGTTAACAATGGAGTGTATGAGACTGTGGAACAACCTTTAGTCACAAACCAGAAGAACGTGCAACAGGAAGGCAATATTCCTCCTGTAAACAACGCTACCGAGCAAACGATGAATGATAGAATGTTTAGGAGCTTTTTGCAGTTCATGCAAAATCAGACGAGGGAGACTCGTGTACAAAATACGGGTGGAAATGATGGCAACGCGCAGTTTGTCACGACCAAGAAGTTCAAGGAGTTGGGACCACCAAATTTCTGGGGAAAGCCCGATCCGATTAAGGTGAAAACATGGGTCAAGCAAATTACCAAGATATTCGATGTCTTGGGATGCACGGAGGAACAGAAGGTTCCATTCGCCACCTTTATGTTCCATGGAGAGGCAGATTACTGGTGGGAATCCATGAAGCGTACCCAGCCAGCCGCACTCAACATGTCTTAGGAAAGATTTCAGAAATAATTCAATGACAAGTACTTTCCTGAAAGTATTCGCCATATGAAGGAGGTAGAGTTTATTAGACTGGAACAGAACAACATGACGGTGTCTCAGTACGAGGCGAAGTTCGCGAAGTTATCCAGGTTTGCACCTCATTTGGTAGAAAATGAGGAATGTATGACGCGGATATTTCTAAGAGGTCTAAAACCCGAGATTCGTCAATACCTTATCTCTCATAAATTTTCCCTGTTGAAGACTAATGATAATTTATTGTATATTATCTTAGTCATAATATTCTTTACTGGGCTAGTTGAGCTCACCCTTTTCCTTTTTGTTCCATTTTTCTTCTCAGGAGGTGAGAACATAGCAGGATCTAGTCGGGGTATGGAGTGATGGTTCTAGAAAGATGTTTTAGCAGTCCTCAATATTTCTGTAAAATAGTGTTTGAATAATTGTAATGAGGACTTATTTGAGTGTTGATATTGTCTAGAAGACAATATATGTATTTAAACTCACAGTATGTGTTGTCGTATTTTGCATGAAATTGTATTATTGAAGTTGTAGTTTGCTTTCTGTACCATGTATTTGGCGACCCAGAATGGGTGTTGTATACCTATTTTGGGGGCGTCACACATACACACACATATATATATATATTTACAGCTTTTATATATATATATATAACTGTTTACAGCTTTTACACATAATGCATCATCATGTGAGCCTAGGAATCATGTGATCACAGATTCAGTTCCTGAATCTAGATTCAGTTCCCGTGATGGACATTTTCAGCTGCAATCAGCTTGTAAATTATTCACGGTGTTTGAATTTTCTTAGATGGCTTTCATGCCCACAAGGAGTTCGACATTGCTATGTATTTTATTTTCTCGAAGATGTTTTGCATCTAGAAAATAAAAGCAACTAAGTCGAACACATAATAAAATGGAAGTATCAAAGATCTCAATTACTATTGAGCACAAGGGTTTGAAAAACCTATTTTACAAAACATCACTGCCATATCTCGTTAAAATTGAACTTTTATACAAAATTCAAACCCTTTGTATATAGGTGCACATGAGGCATAGCACTACTTCCAGATAATTGCACATTGACCAACACATACATTCAGATAAAAGTTTAAATTGAAAAGTGGCGGTAACCGTGTCACCACAGAAGTCGGGGGGTTCCTAACACCTTCCCTCCGCTTAATCAAGCCCCTGGACCATAATGATTATCGGTTTCACATACCAGTTAAACAGTGTCACATCACTAGGTCATTGTACAAACCTTTTCTCGGTTGAGTTGGTGCAACCATTTAAAAATACCAATTGGTGACCCTTACAGTCCAATAGTCAACATATACATGTTGGACCTTTTCAAACTTGTTTTTTCAAACAAATCTCACCTAACATGAGAACACCAAAAGACAATAACATAAAAGAACAAATAAAAATCTCGACGTCGATAGGGCATACACCATCTATACCATTGAAAACAAGAAGGAATTGCCACGATTAGAAACTGAAAATCGGCGTCTGCTACAATTAGAAGCGGGCGGTAAAAAAACTCATACTATCCGTTACTAATAGTAGCGGACGCTAATAAGAATAAGAGAACTTAACAAATAATGTTTAGGGCTAATCAAAATACAAGTTTGACTTTACCAATAAATATTTAGGGTTTATTAACTAGGGTTTAGAATTTATTAACTAGAGTTTAAGGTTTATTAACCAAAGTTTTAGGTTTATTAATCCTAAACTCTGATTAATAAATCCTATACTCTAGTTAATAAACCACAACTCCTGTTTAATAAACCCTAAACAAGTATTGGTAAAGTCAAACCCTTATTTTGATTAGTGGCAGCTAGTATTAGTAGCAGATGGCATGTATTTTTTTTATCATCAACGATTATCAGTAGCGGACGTCAATTTTTAGTTTTTAATCTTGATTGTTCGTTCTTGTTTTCAATGGTATATAGATGGTGCATGCCGTATAAAGATTTATAACAAATACATATTATGAATCATTACTCATATATATATATATATATATATATATATATATATGTGTGTGTGTGTGTGTGTGACGCCCCCAAAATAGGTATACATCACCCATCTTGAGTCGCCAAATACATGGTACAAAATTCAAATACAACTTAATAATACAACTGTCATGTAAAATACGAGAAAACATAAACTGAGAGTTTTAATAAGAATATTGTCATCTAGACAATATCCACACTCAAAGGAGTCCTCATTACATTTATTGTCACACTATTTAACAGAATAGTGAGGACTACTAATGTTATCATTTGACCGATCACTCGGTTCTCCAGACTGCTCCCAAATTTATATATCTCATTTCAAGAGAAGCTGTGAAAGAAAGGGTGAGCTCAACTAGCCCAGTAAGAAACATTATGACTAAGATAATGCAGAATAAATTATCATTAGCCTTCAACAATGTTAAACTGATAAAATACAATAGACATCAAGTTTAACTGCATAAGAATAAGCAATCTATTAGAAGAGTCAAGTAGAGCATGATATCTAGTATCTTCTATGATTTAAAATGTTTTCATCAAAAAAAAAATTTATCGCTGAGACTCAGCTTAATAAATAAACCACATCATCGAATCATCCCTGCACTACGGGACAAGGATATTCATTAAATCATCAATGGTCATGATTATACCGAATAATCCCTGGTCATAATCATACCAAAAACTGTCCATCAATGCACTACCGGCCAATGAGGACTTTTACCACATCATTCGTTACATTACGGTCATGATTATACCGAATAATTCCTGGTCATAATCATACCAAGTCCATCTATGCACGTCAGCCAAAGATGACTTTCATCGCAATATAAGCATGAGGATGATGACAATGATATAAGCAATAATCAAACGAAATTAAATCAAACAAAATCAAGGATAAATATTAAAGACTTTAAATTTATCCAAATATTATCAATCACTTAATAAACTCATAATCTAATATTATTAATATTATAATAATATTTTAATCACTTCTTAAACTTATAAACAATGTATCTCAATTGTTTACACTTTACCAAATAATGCATTTTAATCATTCAAAAATGTCATACTCATAAGATTTCATCACCAATAATCAAATCCCTCATCAAAAATCTTCATATACCCTATATAGGATTCCCAAGCCATAAAATCCTATTTTCCAATTTTGTTACTTCACATAACATATTTAATTCATTTACTCATAACTAGTTCATTTTCATGAAAAATACCAAATCAGTCCTAAAAAAAAAAAATCTAGGATTTAGCAGAATATAGTCCCATATTGAACATATATTTTTCTGAATTTTAAAATTCATTTACTATTTTCATATGGCCAAAACTCATTTAATATTTAGACATTTATCATAAATTGTACTTTTGTCCAAAAATTCAAAATTTACATGGTATACTCTGTTATATACATGTACTCCCAATAAAAATTTCACCAATTTTGGAGTTAACCACAAGGAGTTATAAGGGTTTACTTTTAAAATAGTCTTTTCCCATAAAATCCATAACTCTTAATCTATACATCCAAAAATCGCCATCTTTGGACACAATATAGAAAACTCATCAAATTATCATTTCAAATTTTTCCAGAATTTTTGAAGGTCAGAAAAATTACGAAACTGCAAATGGATTTTTCACCCACCATGCGGTAATCCACGTAGACGTATCATTTCTACAATTTAATAAGGAATGAATACAAAGGATCATTCCCCATGCATGTGGTAATCCACATGACAAAGTTATTCAACGAGAATAATAAAGAATGGAATAACGGAAGAATTCACCATGCTTTGCGATAGGCCATGCAGACGAGTTATTCCCGATAGAATAATAAAGAATGGAACCAGTCATGCGTAATCCGCATGAGCGGGATATTCGAAACGAATAATAAAGAATAGAATAACAACGTAATTCACCGGGCATGCGATAGACCATACGCATGAGTTATTCCAAATGTAATAATAAAGAATGGAACTGTGTCATGCGTAATCCGCACATCTGAAGATATTCCAACCGAATAATAAAGAATGGAACCAGGTCATGCGTAATCCGCACAGACAGGACATTCCAACAGAATAATAAAGAATGGAATAATAAAAGAATTTCACCATATATGCAGTACTTCGCATAGATAGTTATTCCAACATAATAATAAGGAATGGAATAACAATATCTCTCTTCATGAATACTAAAGAAATAATGCCTCTTACCTTAGAAGGAACTGGATATTGGAATAGTGAGGTAGTAGACTACTCTTCTTCTTTCTCTCTATAATTTCTCTCTATAATAATTGCTCTATAGCTTTAGTGAATTGGTGAGAAATGAAGGAAGAATGAGCTTCTATTTATAGGAAAATATAGTTTTGATAATTGCACATTTTGGGGCTCTAAATATTACAGTACAATACCTTCAACTTTTCTTTTATTTTTAATTTAGTCCTACAAGTATTATCAAACTTGCACCACCTCCCCTAATAGTAAATAATGTGAATCAATAGTTCAATCATGTGAATCAATAGTTATTATAATCATGTGAAAATATGAATTACAGTATAGTACCTCCATTTTTAACTTAGTTATGCAAGTATTATCAATCTTGCACCAACTCCCCTAATAGTACATGAATGTGATTCAATAGTACACACATGTGAACAAATAGTTATATAAGCATGTGAATTAGTAGCAATTAATTGCTCATTTATCCGATTAATTACCCGATTTATCAATATAACCCCCAAACATCAATTATCATCGGAATAGATGTCGATTTCCACTAACACTAATAATCCCAACACAATGAAATTATCAAATTCATCTTTAATCAACACGAACTTATTCATCATTAATATTATAACTTACAATAATAAGCAGGTCGTTCCCAGGAAAGATGGGGTTTCCAATAAGGATTTCTCCCTATTGGTGCCCAATTAGGTGACCAAACCTCTCCTTGACAGAACTTCTAGACATTGTAAATATTGCAATTTAATAATATGAATAACTTTATCGTCTCAATTATTGATTTAATAATATATCATGTTATGCAGATGATACTGTGACAATAATCGAATCAATAACATCAGAAATATAATGCAACAATTACTGTAGCAATAATTGAGTATAACTGAGTGACTTCTCACGTAAGCATCAATAATCAATATCGTGTGCTACTATGCAACCACGCGTATTACTGTACTTTTACTACCGAGTAGTTCAACTGTTTTAATGGTAACACTTTCACCGTTATTTTTATAAAAAGATAATTATTTCGTTTTCTTACTACGACAATACTTCCGTTGTGGGGTCCACCAATGATTGTGCCGTCGTACGGATATTCTCCGACAAAAAGAATATTCCCCGACCAAACGAATATTTTATAACAACTTGCATACTTTGCAAAAATTTTCACATATCACCCTTAACTTTAACCCTTTATTAATTTAACCATTTACGAAATAAAATAATAATTATAAGAAAATTAAATACTTTCATTTCATAAAATTCGGGGTCTTACATATATATATATATATATCCTGTAAAAGATATCTAAATTACCTAATTCAACTGAAAATGTTATATTAAAGTTCAATTCACATCTAAAGTTCTAAAGTAGATTTCACTATTTTCTTAAATAAAAGAAAATATTTAGTGCATTTACGTACAATCTTTATAAGAAAAATTAGAATATTTTTATTTCCTTCTTTACTTTTGTTTTTCTAAAATTTTGTAAAAAGTGTATTGAAGACAACTTTTGTGAAACAGGGAAAGTAGTATATTCGCCTAAATATATATACATATCTAAAGGCTATGTTTAAATTCTAAAATGCGAAAACTTAAAAAAATTAAAGTGTACTAAGCTTCATGAAGCTTATTGTTATACTCCATTTGTCCCACTTAAGTTTACTGTAATATAATTTTTTTTATCCTATACAAAAGGTCTAAAGTACCCAATTCATTTCAAAATGTTATATTAAAGTTCATTTCATGTTCAAAAGTTCTCAAGTAGATTTCAGTATTTTCTTAAATAAAGAAAAATCATTGATGCACGGGTATGGTCCATTATAGGAAAAATTAAAGACATATTTATTTCCTCCTTTACTTTTGTTTTTCTAAAATTTTGTAAAAACTATACTTTGATATTTTTATGAGACAGAGAAAATAGTATATTCGCCTAAATATTTATGTCGACGTCGGGATTTTTATTGTCCATTTTCTGTTCTTGTCTTTTGGTGTTCTCATGTTTGGTGAGATTTATTTGAAAAAATAAGTTGTGAAAAGGTCCGACATGTATATGTCGACGATTGGACTGTAAGAGTCGCCAGTTGGTATTTTTAAATGGTTGCACCAACTCAACTGAGAAAAGGTTTGTACATTGACCAAGTGATGTAACATTGCTAAACTGGTCTGTGAAACCGAGATTCGTTAGGGTCTGGGGGCTTGATTATGTGGAGGGAAAGTGTTAGGCACCCCCCGACATCCGTGTTACCACGCTGACCACCACTTTTTAATTAAACTGTTATATAAATGTGTGTGTGTCTGTGTGTCTGTGGGTCAATGTGCAGTTATTTGAAAGTAGTGTTATGCCTCGTTTGCACCTATATACAAAAGGTTTTAGTTTGTATAAAAGTTCAGTTTTAATAAGATCTAGCAATGATGTTTTATAAAAGAGGTTTTTTCAAACCGTTATGCTCAATAGTAATTGAGGCCTTTGATACTTCCATTTTATTATGTGTTCAGCTTGATTGCTTTTATTTGTCCAGATGTGAAGCATCTTCGAGAAAATAATATACATAGCAATGCCGAATTCCTTGTGGGCATGAGAGCCATCTAAAAAAATTCGAACACCGTAAATAATGTACAAGTGATTCTGATGAAAAATGTCCATCACGGTCTAAGAATCTAGATTCGTGAGATCAATCAGTGATCACATGATTCCTAGGCTCATATGATGTAGCAGTTTGTATGAAAAATGTAAGCAGTTATATATATAAAAGTTATAAATATATATATACAGACGATCAAACACCACGAAGCGAACTTCATGGGGGATTGGAAATGTAAATATATAAAAGCGGTAAATATATATATAAAGACGATAAACCACCACGAAGCAACTCCATGGGGATTGGAAATGTAAATAAAGTAGTAAAGACGATCAACCGCCACGAAGTAAAGTCCAGGCGGGACGAAATGTAAATAAATCAGTAAAAACAATCAACCGCCATGAAGTAAACTCCAGGCGGTACGAAATATAAATAAAGCAGTAAAAGGCCACGAAGTAAACTCCAGACCTGAAAAAAATGTAAATATATATATATAAGTATTTATATATATATAAGCAGTAAACGCTCCGGATATAAAATACAGGCTCATCGAATAGAGTTCGAAAACAATTTATATATATGTATATATATATATATGTATATATATAAGTAATAAACGCTCCGGATATGAATCCAGGCTCATCGAACAGAGTTCAACCACAGTTTATATATAAGTATATGTATATAAGCACAATAAACACTCCGGATGTGAGTCCAGGCTCAATCGAGGCATAAATCGATAATGTTAGTCCATCTATATATATATATATATATATATATATATATATATATATATATGAAGAAGAAAAAAACAAGGACCGAAGTCCGGGCATACACACACAATACGACTCTCAACGTGAAGAACGGTGTGTGCACAGTAGTGGAGAAAGGCTTTAAGGAATGTAAGAAGGCTTACAATGGACTGCCAAAGAAGACTTCAATAACTTTAAATGAATGAACACTCGGTTTCCATGGGTAAAATATAGCAATATATAAGCTCACAAGTGTTTAAAATGAGAAAGTACTCAGTTTATAGTGTGTACAAAGCAAATTGGACAGGGATTCCTCGCCTTTTTTCTCTACCAAATGGCCACCCCAAGCCCTCTATTTATAGAGGGGGCCATGAGTGCACTGCTTGGTGCCGAAAGTGCCCCTGCTCCGCGGGTCCCGCCATCTCAAAGTACGTGCACGCATGCAACGTGTTGTCTGCTCGAACTTTCAGAACTTCAATCCGGGCATCCGATTGAGGTGTATAAGACCTTTTTCAGAGTGTTGTTGTCGATAGATACACAAATGACATGGGATTAGAGGTTGTGCGAAGTCAGGAAGACGGGACCATACCCTTGGTCTTCAAGTCTTCAAATTCTATCTAGTGTGTTATCTTGTGTAGTAGTCACTCGGGATTGGAGCTATTGGTTCTTGCAAGACACTTCTATGTAGAATGTATGTTAAAATGTGTTAAGACAGCGCACATGTGGGATCGAGGTGGCAAAATGATGATTTTGCCCCTCACCGGGGTTATCTCCGATTTAGGCTGATATAGCAGTCGTTGCTCAGGGTTATTTCTGAGATTGGGCTACTGCAAGTGCTGAATGTCCTCAGGGTTGTTTCTAAGGTGTGCCTGACCTCCTGGGGTTGTCTTCAAGTTTGGGACTGAGTGCCTCGGGGTTATCTCCGAGGTTGAAGCTGATTGCTGGGTTGAAATGAGCTTTTACGGGGTTATCTCCAGAACTACAACTGCACTCCTCGGGTTTGTCTCCAGAACTGCAACTGTACACCTCGGGGTTATCTCCGAGGTTGATGCTAAAACTTCCAGTGTTATTTTCGGGACTGGAACTGAGTATCTTGGGATTGTCTCTTAGATGGAACTTCCTTTTTCTGGTGTTATTTCCGAAACTGGTACTGTATTCCTTGGGGTTGTCTCTGAGGTTGAAACTGAAACTCCCGGGGATATCTCCAGGACTGGATCTTGATATCTCGGGGTTATCTTCGTGATGGAAAACTAAGGATTCCGGGGTTGTCTTCGGAATTGAGTTGATTTGACTCCTAGGGTTATCTCTGGAAGACGATTCTGCTAGATTAGTAACAGAAATGCAAAATTTTGAGTGTCTACAGATGCCCCTCTTTATCATATTCATGCAATACAATGGCATGGATAGGATAAAGAATAATAGACACTTGAAATGTGACAAGATAATCATGATGCAATGTACAGCAGCATGATGCAAATGTATGATGCATGTGGTTTGTTGGACCGTTTTCCAATGGGATGTGATGACCATTTACTCCCACGACTTCCGATGGCGGCTGAAGTTATCACTGATGACTCTAATGAACTGCTTGGGCGTGTGATCCAAAGTTCTCAGGTACTTTTAGGATATTGACATTGGGGTTATCACCAAAGTCCTTAATCTTTGGTACAGACTTTCCACTGAGGATGTATCTCTCATGTACAAGAGACTCTAGGGGATAGAGCTTTGTCTGTTGAAGATGTGTATAACATATTCCATCATCGGTCCTCCCCGATGAGGGTGTTCCTTCCTGGTTTGTATCGTCGGGCCTTTCCAGTATTCTGTCAGAGTTACTACCAACAGTCTGTGTGACACCCCCAAAATAGGTATACATCACCCATCTTGAGTCGCCAAAAACATGGTACAAAATTCAAATACAACTTAATTATACAACAGTCGTGTAAAATACGACAAAACATAATCTAAGAGTTTTAATAAGAATATTGTCATCTAGACAATATCCACACTCAATGGAGTCCTCATTACATTTATTGTCACACTATTTTATAGAATAGTGAGGACTACTAAAACAACCATCTGGACGGTCAATCCGGTTCCCAGGCTGCGTCCTAGCTATATTCTCATTTCACAGAAGAGAACGGTGAAAGAAAGGGTGAGCTCAACTAGCTCGAAGAAATATTATGACTAAGATAATGCGTAATAAATTATTCTTAGCCTTGATAGTATAACAACCGATAGAATATAATAGACAACAAGTTTTAGATCAACAAGCTCAGAATGGAATAAGCAATCCATTAGAAGAGTCAAGTAGAACATAAAATCTACTATCTTCTATGATTTAAAAGTTTTCATCAACTTTATCATTTGAAACTCGACTTAATAAATAAAATCGAATCATCCCTGCATCACGGCCAAGGATATTCATGTAATCATCAATGGTCATGATTATACCGAATAATCCATGGTCATAATCATACCAACAATTGTTCATCAATGAACTACAGGTCAATGAGGACTTTCACCACATCATTCGTCACATTACGGTCATGATGATTATCTTAGAATAATCCTCGGTCATAATCATACCAAGTCCATCTATGCACGTAAGCCAAAGATGACTTTCATCACAATATAAGCATGAGGATGATGACAATGACATAATAATTCAATAAAAACAAGTTCAACGATAAATTTTAAATATTTATAATTTAATTTATCCAAAATCAATAACGTCCAAATTATCAACATGATACTTTGCTTTGTGGAGTAAAATTCAAGAATGCTCGGAAGAATATTTCCATGAAAGATCTTTGATGAAGCGCAAATATCTAGGATATTCTACTAATTTCATGGAGTATAGAAGCCAAAACTTTAACCAAATGAGTATACTAGAATATATGAAACTGCAAATGGATTTTCACCCGCCATGCGGTAATCCACGTAGACATATCATTTCCACAATTTAATAAGGAATGAATACGAAAGATCATTCACCATGCATGCGGTAGTCCACACAGACAAGTTATTCCAACAGAATAATAAAGAATGGAATAACAGAAGAATTCACCAGGCATGCGATAGACCGCACAGACAGGTTATTCCAACAGAATAATAAAGAATGGAATAATAGAAGAATTCACTAGGCATGCGATAGATCGCACGCATGGAGTTATTCCAACGAATAATAATAAAGGATGGAATAACGTAAGAATTCACCGAGCATGCGATGAGACCATGCATGACAAGTTATTCCAACAGAATAATAAAGAATGGAATAACAACCCTTACGAGTATTGAAAGAAAATAACTCTCTTCATGAATACGAAAGAAATAATACTCCTTACCTCAGAAGAAGACTGGATACTGGAGTAGTGAGGTAGCAGACTTCTCTTCTTCTTTCTCTCTATAATTTCTCTCGATAATAATTGCTCTTGTGAGACTTAGTAAATTGGTGAGAAATGAAGGAAGAATGAGCTTCTATTTATAGGAAAATATAGTTTCGATAATTGCACGTTTTGGGGCTCGAAATATTACAGTACAATACCTTCATCTTTTCTTTCATTTTTAATTTAGTCCTGCAAGTATTATCAAACTTGCACCACCTCCCGTGATAGTAAATCATGTGAATTAATAGTTCATTCATGTGACTCAATAGTATAATCATGTGAAAAAACTAATTACAGTATAGTACCTTCAACTATACCTCCATTTTTAATTTAGTCATGCAAGTATTATCAATCTTGCACCAACTTCCCTAATAGTAAATCATGTGAATCAATAGTACACACATGTGAACACATAGTTATAAGCATGTGAATTAATAACAATTAATTGCTCATTTATCCGGTTAATTAGACGATTGGTCAATATAACCTCCAGACATTAATTATTATCGAAATAAATATTGATTTCCACTAACACTAATAATTCCCACACAATGGAATTATCAATTTCATCTTTAATCAACACGAACTTATTCATCATTAATATTATAACTCAAAATATTTAACAACCAGGTCGTTCCCAAGAAAGAAAGGGCTTTCCGATAAGGATTTCTCCTTATTGGCGCGCAATTAGGTGACCAAACATCTCCTTGACAGAACTTCTAGACATTGTCAATATTACAAATAATAATATGAATAACTTTTTTGTCTCAATTATTGATTTAATAATATAACATATTATCACGAGATGATCTTTGTGACAATAATTGAATCAATAATATGAGAGATATGATGCAGCAATTACTGTAGCAATAATTGAGTATAACTAAGTGACTTCTCACGTAAGTATCAATAATCAATATCGTGTGCTACTATGTAACCACGCGTATTACTGTACTTTTACTACCGGGTAGTTCATCAGTTTAACGGTAAAACTTTCGTCGTTATTTTTATAAAAAGATAATTCTGTCTTTTTTTAACTACGACAATACTTCCGTTAATGGGTCCACACCAAGATTGTGTCGTCGCATTTAATATTCCCCGACCAATCGAATATTATATAACCACTTGCTTACTTTGCAAATTTTGTAAATATTACCCACAACTATAACATTATATCAAATCCACACCATAATATTCAAAAATATATTTCGAGAAAATTATTCTTTATTCATAAAAGTTGGAGTCTTACAACCTCCCCTTCCTATGAAATTTCGTCCTCGAAATTATGGTACGTACCTGGTATATCGAAAAGGTGAGGATATCTTGACTTCATCTCAGATTCTAACTCTTAGGTCCTTTCTTTCACATCGTGGTTTCTCCACAAAACTTTGACTTGAGGTATAACCTTGAAGCGTAGAATATGATCCTTCTTATCCAAAATTTTAACACGTAACTCTTCATATGTTAAATCTTCCTCTATCTCGTCTGGTTCTAATTCAATAACATGGTTCGGGTCTTTCACATATTTACGTAATATAGATATGTGAAAAACGTTATGAACACGAGACATACTTGGTGGTAAGGCGAGTCTATAGGCCACAGTTCCTACTCGATCGAGGATTAAAAATGGGCTAATGAATCGAGGATTGAGCTTTCCTCTCTTTTCAAATCTCGTAACTCCTTTCCATGGAGCAACACGTAACAACACATGATCTCCAATATTGAATTCCACGTCCTTTCGATGAAGATCAGCATAACTCTTTTGTCGATCTTGTGAGGTTTTTATACGTTGTCAGATCGTTTGAATCTTTTTCATAGTTATACGTACCAACTCCGGTCCCAATAACGTTGTTTCACCCACCTCATCCCTGCATACTGGAGAACAACACTTTCTTCCATACAATACTTCAAATGGAGCCATGCCAATACTTGCTTGATAACTATTGTTGTAGAAAAACTCCACCAATGGTAAGAACTTGTCCCAACTTCCTTTGAAGTCAAGGACACAGAGTCTTAATAAATCTTTAAGCGTTTAAATAGTCCTTTCCGACTGCCCATCCGTTTGAGGATGATATGCCGAACTAAATCGTAAATCCATGCCCATAGCTTTTTGTAAACTAACCCAAAATCTTGAAGTGAATCTTGGGTCTTGATCAGAAACTATGGATATTGGCATACCATGCAATCTTACAATTTCGTTTATGTACATACTAGCAAGACATTCAAGTGTATAAGTTTCTCGTATAGGTAATAAGTGAGCAGACTTGGTCAATCTATCAACCAAATTTTGTGTCTTTTCGAGTCAGCTGAGTTAGTGGAGTAACGATTCGAGAAAACCCTTCTATGAATCTCCGATAATAACCAGCTAAGCCGAGAGAGCTAGGTACTTTGGTCACTGACTTTGGTTGCTCCCAGCTTTGGATTGCTTCAACCTTTGTTGGGTCAACAGATATTCCATGATTTGATATTATGTGCCCAAGGAATGCAACTTCCTCAAGCCAGAACTCACATTTCTTCAACTTGACATATAGCTTATTTTCACGAAGCTTTTGGAGTATCAACCTCAAGTGTTGCTCATGGTCTTCACGTGTTTTGGAGTATATGAAGATGTAATCAATAAAGACGACCACAAAGTGATCTAAATATTCCTTGAATACTCGGTTCATCATGTCCATGAAGGCAGCAGGAGCATTAGTCAATCCAAAAGACATGACTAGGAATTCATAATGCCCGCATCGAGTTCTCGAAGAAGTCTTTTGAATGTCATCGGTTTTAATCTTCAACCGATGATATCCTAACGAAGATCAATCTTTGAAAAGAATTTGGCTCCTTGCAACTGGTCAAACAGGTCATCAATGCGAGGCAACGGGTACCTATTTTTGATGGTGACATGATTCAACTCCCGATAATCAATACAAAGTCGCATACTTCCATCTTTCTTCTTCACGAATAGAACAGGAGCACCCCAAGGAGACGTACTAGGACGAATGAAACCGATGTCTAACAATTCCTGTAGTTGGGTTTTTAACTCCTAAAGTTCAATAGGAGTCATTCGATATAGGGCTTTGGAAATGGGTTTTGTACCGGATTCAAGGTCGATACAAAATTCAATTTCACGCTCTGGGGGTAGGCCAGGAAGTTCTTAAAGGAATACGTCAGAAAATTTATTAACAATAGAAATATCATTCAAATCTGACGTATTTTTATTTAAATCCGTGACATGGGCTAAGAAAGCTTGACATCCGTTTTTCAATAAACGAATGGCTTTATGGCTTGATATGACAATGATTGATTTTAGTGGTTTGGTTGCTTGAATTCGCATAATAGGTTGGTTAGGAATATGAAAGCTAAGAACCTTACGAAAACAATCAATTTTAGCATGATGAGTAGTTAACCAATCAATCCCTAAAATCACATCAAATGCAAGTATTTTCAAAGAAATAAGATCGACAGGTAACGTGCGGTTACTCTCTCTTGGTTGGGTTGACTCATTATCACGTTCCAATAACTGAGCCCTATTTACAACATCTGAATACAAACACAGTTTGTGAGAGATAAGGTATTGACGTATCTAGGGTTTCAAACCTCTTAGAAACATCCGCGTCATTCTCTCCTCATTATCAACCAAGTGGGGCCCAAAACCGAGACAACTCGGCAAACTTAGCTTCGCATCGCTTGCGTACCATATTGTTTTGCTCAAGCTTGATGAACTCTACCTCCTTCATGTGATGAATACTTTCGAAAAAGTACTTGTCATTGAATGTTCTTGAACTTCTCCCAATACATCTTCGGTCTGCGGCGGGTTGAGTCGCTTCTGATTCCCACCAATGAATCTGCCTCTTCTTCTAACATGAAGGTGGCAAGGAACCTTTTGCTCCTCGAGCATCCCAAGACATCAAACATCTTGGTGATCCGCTTTATCCACGTCTCTTTAAGTGGTTTTGGCTCTCCAAAAAACTCTGGTGGTCTTAGCTCCTTGAACTATTTAGTGGTGACCGTCCGAGAGTTGTCAGTGTTTCTACCTGCATTTTGAACAGGAGCCGCTCTTGCCTGATGTTGCATGAATTGCATAAAGCCTCTGAACATCCCATCGTTCACCATTTCATCGGTGTTATTATTTACCTGAGGATTATTGTCTTCCTGTTGCACATTATCCTGGGTATTGATCGTTGGTGACTCAACGGTCTCATGTGCTTCATTGCTTATCTCAACATTTTCGGATGCCATTTTCAAATACTGCCACAAAACAAGTGTTAATTAACATATCACAGATTATCCCTATACTCTTACCGACCAAATAAACTTAGGTAGGTCATACTAGCGAAGGAATTCCCCGTCTCTCCCCTCCTAGTTCTTGTCTTACATCTCAGCCAGGGATCATATCCCTAAGCTTTGATACCAACTGTGACGTCCCCAAAATAGGTATACATCACCCATCTTGAGTCGCCAAATACATGGTACAAAATTCAAATACAACTTAATTATACAACAGTCGTGTAAAATACGACAAAACATAATCTAAGAGTTTTAATAAGAATATTGTCATCTAGACAATATCCACACTCAATGGAGTCCTCATTACATTTATTGTCACACTATTTTATAGAATAGTGAGGACTACTAAAACAACCATCTGGACCGTCAATCCGTTCCCCGACTTATCCCAGCTATATTCTCATTTCTTGAAGAGAATAGTGAAAGAAAGGGTGTGCTCAACTAGCCCAGTAAGAAATATTATGACTAAGATAATGCAGAATAAATTATCCTTAGCCTTCAACAGTATAACAAATGATAGAATATAAAAGACAACAAGTTTTAGATCAACAACTGCAGCGGAATAAGTAATTCATTAGAAGAGTCAAGTAGAGCATAAAATCTATTATCTTCTATGATTTAAAAAGTTTTCCAACAATTTTATCGCTGAGACTCAGCTTAATAAATAAAATTGAATCATCCCTGCACCACGGTTAAGGATATTCATGTAATCATTAATGGTCATGATTATACCAAATAATCCCTGGTCATAATCATACCAACAACTGTCCATCAATGAACTACAGGCCAATGAGGACTTTCACCACATCATTCGTCACATTACAGTCATAATTATACCGAATAATCCCAGGTCATAATCATACCAAGTCCATCTATGCACGTAAGCCAAAAATGACTTTCATCATAATATAAGCATGAGGATGATGACAATGACATAATAATTCAATAAAACAAGTTCAACGATAAATTTTAAAGATTTATAATTTAATTTATCCAGAAATCAATAACGTCAAAATTGTCAACATGATACTGCTTTGTGGAGTAAAATTCAAGAATACTCAGAAGAATATTTCCATGAAAAGATACTGGATGAAGCGCAAATATCCAGGATATTCTACTAATTTCATGGAGTATAGAAGCCAAAACTTTAACCAAATGAGTATACTAGAATTTATGAAACTGCAAATGGATTTTCACCTGCCATGTGGTAATCCACGTAGACATATCATTTCCACAATTTAATAAGGAATGAATACGAAAGATCATTCACCATGCATGCGGCAGTCCACACAGACAAGTTATTCCAACAGAACAATAAAGAATGGAATAACAGAAGAATTCACCAGGCATGTGATAGATCAAGCCGCATGCATAAAAGTTATTCCAATGAATAATAAAGAATAGAATAACAAAAGATTCACCGTGCATGCGATAGACCATACATAAAAGTTATTCCAATGAGAATAATAAAGAATGGAATAAGAGAAGAATTCACCAAGCATGCGATAAGACCGCATGCATGAAAGTTATTCCAATAAAATAATAAAGATTGGTATAATGTAAGAATTCACCAAGCATGCGATAGATCGCATGCATGTGTTATTCCAATGAATAATAAAGAATGGAATAATGAAGAATTTCACCATAAATGCGGTACTTGCGTAGACAAAGTTATTCCAACATAATAATAAAGAATGGAATAACAACCCTTACGAGTATTGAAAGAAAATAACTCTCTTCATGAATACGAAAGAAATAAAACCCCTTACCTCAGAAGAAGACTGGATACTGAATAACAACAGCTGATGATGTCAATGTTAATGCTGCTTGACCTTCGTTGACATATGCATCAACGGATAAAATTTCCGCTCGGAGAAGTGTTTTGGAGTTACGACCCCGAACTTACGGCATCAGACCATTGTGAGGTATTGCCGAGTGTAATTGGCAACAACCGTGATCATTGGTATAGTAAACCTTATGTCTGGGCGAATACCAATGAGTGATATATAGACCCCATGATTTGGTCTATGAAAACCAGGATTTCAGGCTCTTTCGTTCAATCGCATAGAATTTTTCTTCCTGATTTGGCCATTTCAGCTTATGAAACCTCCTTTGTAACTCGAACTGGACCAAACCGGAGGGGTGGGCCCCACCCAGGGGAGCTATAGGTACACCTACGACAGCCACAGGTACACCTGCGGCCAGTCGTGGGTGGCTTTAAGGCACTTAGTGTAAGACCCCAACTTTTATGAATAAAGATGAATTTTCTATAAATATCATTTTTGAATATTAAGGAGTGAATTTGATATAATGTTATAGTTGTGGGTAATATTTATAAATTTTGCAAAGTACGCAAGTTGTTATATTATATTCGATTGGTAAAGGAATATTCGCTTTTAACAGGGAAATATCCGCATTTACTGACAAGTAATCATTGGTGGATGTAATATTCCAGAATTTTAATTGTTATATTAAATATTTGTTGAAATATTTAAGTATTTAATGGATGTGTTTATTGTTAAATAAATAATTATTCAAATTTGATTCAATTTGGTTAACTATTTGTTAAATAAATAATTAAGAAAATTAATTATTTTATGCTAATTTAATTTAATTATTAAGTTAAAGAGTTTGATTAATTGAATTATTATTCTTTTATTTGAATTTATAATTAAAAGATGTGTTAGTTGATTAAATAAAGTTATAATTATATAGAAAATTATAATTTTGTGGTATTGATTTATGTGATGTAGTAATTTAATAGATTGTTATTAAGATTAATTTAATTTAATAAAAATGTGGCAAATAACCTTTTACAAAGTAGTTATTAAAATAACTTAAAGGAGATTTAATTCAGTTTTGCCAAATAAGGCCTAATGCCTATTAAGTCTTTAATCTAATTGTGCTTTACCAAACAAGGTGTAAGGGTTAATGGGTTATTTTTAGTTAGTTAACCAAACAAGCCTTATTGCTTTTGATTTTTAAATCTATTATAACTGATATCAGTTATATTAATATTTATGTTATATAATTAGTACATATTATATTATATGCGTTATTTTGTTAGTACGCTAGTTAGTGTTAGGAAGAAAAACTCAGAGGAAGAAGAAGAAGAGAAGAAGAAAAGTGAGAGAGAAAAGAAGAAAGGAAGAAAGGCTAGAGAATTAGAAAAAGAAATTGGAGAAATGCTTGATAATCAAAAGGATAACTATCATCTTCTACAAGCAAGGTATTCTTCCACCCTTTTTAAGTTTTAAAAGTTTTAGTTTTCTCTTCTCCTATTTCTCTGTAAAATTCTTGTAATAGGATAAATTGTTGATTGTATATGTATTTATATGATCAACTAGTGATTGTAAAACTATTTTTATAGGTTATATATGCTTATAGTCAATGAATTGATGTTATGAATGTGGTTTGTGAAGAAAAATATTTTACAGAGAGTTTATGTGAATGAATATGGGTTAATTTAAAGGAGGAATTGAGGGCTAATTAGTTGTGTAGTTGATAAATTGGCTATTTAAATTGATAGAGTATGTATATATATTGATAAAGATGCTTTGAATTAACTGTTTTGGTTGAAAAACAAAATCACAGTGTTAATTTTCATTAAAAACATCAAAAAGTGAGTTTCTATCAAAAACAGTGAAATTGTATGTGTTAAATTCGTTGTTTATATTGTTTTATGAGTAGAAACATGTTTACAATCTTTGAACTATGTTTATGTGAAGTCTCTATAGGAATTACATGCTAATTAGACTGTTAGAAACGAGCTTATAGGCCAAAATTGGCTTTTTCTTATCTTTATTCTGTCAAGTCAAGTCATCGATTGAAGATCGCTAGATTATAGCATGCAGCCATTGTACAAAGATATTAATTTTATACCATTAATACTTGGCAACCACATCAGAAGCGTAGGCTTGTAGCTTTATTCTCGTATTTATTTTCACTATCTCTCATGTAAGTACCGCACTTTTAAGATATAAAGATAAACCGCCGTCAGTAGCGAAGTTAGCGAATGGTCCGACAAAGGTACTTTTTGTACTCGAAATTTTAAGGAATTGTTATGTGATGATAGTAGGACTGTAAAATGTTGATTTTAGTATTTTTTTATACTATGAATAAGTATGTTATTAACGATTAACTTGTGTTATAACTTGATTATGTGATTAAAAATCCAATTTTTACATGATGAACGTACTTAGTTATGTTTGTAATGTGGTAATAACTAATTATGTCATGATGACATATGTTTATAGGATATTGTGATTTGAATTGTTCGGTTTAGCCCACGAGCAAGGCAAGTTTTTTAATCCTTTATCTTGTTGAACTAATTATGATTTTCAATTTGATTACCTTATAAATGATGCAAGTTCTCTAATCTATTTTATTGTTGAATCAATTATTGTTTCCAATATAATAATGCAAGGTTTCTAAACTTTGTTTTTGATATTAAACAAGTTATTCTTGTATTTAACTTGTTGTTTAGCATGCCCGAATATATTTGAAGAGTTTATCGTTCATATTGCCATGCATGCTTAGTATTCAATTCTAAATAACCTTGGCTTAATATTGTTCAAGCAAGGTATGTTATAGTTATTCAAGTTATATGCTATTAGATTATTCCTAAAGCATGATTTTAATTTACCATGACGATTCAATTTCGAGTATTCTATAATATGATGTTATTAGTATTAATTCAACTAGTCCTCTAGTTGATGATCGTTGAACTTCAAATTACCCTTGAAAGCTTATCCAAACCAAACTCTCTTTGGTGCGGACTTGTACTCTAAATACTGAGATGAACAACCCTATTATTAGGGGATAACTTACGTGTAGCGTTAAATGTTTGTGCATAATACATGGTACGAATGGCTGATCCCCCTAAGTACGAGGAGTCCTTATAGTCTTATGACTGTTAAAGTTGGAGTTAAAAGATTACTCAAGAATCGTGGACATAGTTCATGGTCTTATGACCCTCGGTTATGTTTATTCCATACTTTGGATTTCAGTTCCTGATTATCATTGTTAGAGTACTATCTAGTTTTAATGAGCCTACTCATTAGCAGTTATTATTGTTATTCTTCTGTTGATTCATTATTTTATCCAGTGAGCAATTGTTTTGCTCACTCTTGCATATTTATAAACTCATTGCAGCTAAAGTGGAGAAGGTAGATGAACCTTCAACTAGCAAAGGAAAGGGAAAATTGTACAAGTGATGCTGATTTGTACTTTTATTTATTGTGCTAATCTTAGACTTCTTAATAATGATTTTATGTAATAATTTTAAATTCCGCATTTGAATGATTGTATTTAAAGGTTAGACAACCTGAGAGATTTTATTATGTAACCCTTTAATGGGAAAGGTTTTATTTATCCAGTTTTATTGTGATTGGGTAGTTAGATATGAATGTTTGATTAAGTGAACACCAAATCCTGTGGGAATGAAGTACCTAGGTTTGGGGGTGTCACAGTGGACCCCACAACGGAATTATTGTCGGAATGAAAAAATGACAGAAATATCTTTTTATAAAAATAACGGCAAAAGTTTTACCGTTAACTATTGAAATACCAGGTGGTAAAGTAAATACGATGTCTGGCGTGGTTGCATAATAACACGGTATTGATTATTAATGCTTACGTGAGAAGTCACTCAGTTTTGTTCAATTATTGCTACAGTAATTGCTGCATAGTATCTCACATTATTTGATTTAATTATTGTTACAATATTTTATATTATTAAATAAATAATTGAGATGACAAGTTATTCATATTATTATTTGCATAATTAACAATGTCTAGAAAGTTCTGTCGAGGAAAGGAGTTTGGTCACCTAATTGCGCGCCAATAGGGAGAAATCCTTATCGAAAAGCCCCCTCTTTCCTGGGAACGATCTGGTTATTAATATTGCGAGTTATAATAATATGAATAAATGTTGTTAAATATATTGAGGGGATTTTTATGAAGTATTTGTGTAAATTTTGATTATTATATGGACTCCCACTTACTCGTTTTTCAAAATAATCGGTAGAAAGTTATTCATTATAAGAGGTGGAGCCCACATGTGATGATGACATGGGTGGGGCCCACGGGTGTTGAAAATTGAATTTAAAAGGAGGATTCACAAGTGGTTTTGGTGATAATGATGTTTTGTTTTAATAAGTTTTGTTTTTTATGAAAAATAGAATATATTATATTTTATTATGCATAGTATTTGTATAGTGTCTGCATAGTAAAGTTATACGAAATCAGTTTTTTTTAGGCTCCCATGAATTGAAGCATTATTGGTCCGTGATAATTTTCCTGAAATAGTATCCTTCCATTCTCCTATAAATATGATACTTAGTTAGAATTGAAAATCACATTAGAATCAGAGAATTCTTCTTCTATAATCTTGAACGTATTTCTTTAGAGTTTTAAGAAGATTTGAGAGTAGAAAATAGTGAAAGTTTTCTTCAAGAATATCCCCGCTATACCAGTTGGAATACTCTTCTTTTCAAGGTAAGAGATGTTATTTTTGTTCAATATTCATATGAAATAATATTTTCTTCCATACTCTGTAGTATGTAAATAATATTATTTCGTTTCAGATTCTGAATTCTATACTCATTTTGTTAAAATTTTGGCTTTTATACTCCATGAAATTAGTAGAATATCCTTGATATTTGCGCTTCATCTAGTATCTTTTCATGAAAATATTATTCTGAGCATTCTTGAGAAGTTTTAACTTTTTCATGTCGGAATACTATTCACGGGGTTACTGTTCCTGAAGTACTATTCACGGGGTACTATTCACCCAGTTACTATTCACCCGAGGTATTATTCATGATAAAAATTGATTCTTTTTCGGTCTAAATCATTTGTGATACAATATTATTCTTGAATTTTACTCCACAAAGCAGTATCATGTTTACAATTTGGACATTATTGAATTCTGGATAAATTAAATTATAAATCTTTAAAAATTTATCATTTGCTTTCTTTTAATTTAATTCTTATATCATTGTCATCATCCTCATGCTTATATTAATTGTTATGAAAGTCATCTTTGGTCGTAGTGCATAGATGGACTTGGTATGATTATGACCAGGGATTATTTGGTATAATCATGATCGTAATGTTACAAATGGTGTGGTAAAAGTCCTCATTGGCCCGTAGTGCATTGATGGACAGTTGTTGGCATGATCATGACCATTGATGAAAACACGAATATCATTGGCCCATAGTGCATGGATAATTTGTGGTCGTGATATTAAAGAATATCCTTGGTCGTAGTGCAGGGATGATTCGATGATGTGGATTATTTATTAAGCTGAGTCTCAGCGATAAAACTGTTGATAAACTTTTTAAATCATAGAAGATAGTAGATATCATGCTCTACTTGACTCTTCTAATGGATTGCTTGTTCCACTGCAGTTAAACTTGATGTCTATTGTATTTTATCAGTTAAACATTATTGAAGGCTAACGATAATTTATTCTGCATTATCTTAGTCATAATATTTCTTACTGGGCTAGTTGAGCTCACCCTTTGCTTTAATTGTTCTCTTTAGGAAATGAGAATATAGCTGGGACTAGTCGAGAAACGGAATGACGGTCCAGATGTTTGCATTAGTAGTCCTCACTATTTTGTGAAATAGTGTGATAATAAATGTATTGAGGACTTATTTTGAGTTTGAATCTTGCTCTGAAGACAATATTTGTAATAAAACTCACACTTCATGTCAGATATTTAAGTTTGTATTTGTATTCTATACCATGTATTTGGCGACTCAGAATGGGTGATGTATACCTATTTTGGGGGCGTCACACTTGGTGCTTTACACAAGTCATTTCCATATTATACTCATGTGAAATTCGAGAGCTTTTCTTTAGATCTCATTGAGTTCTAAGCGTCTTTTCTTAAATTCTCATCACCGTCTAAGTGTTCTATATGACGCCCACAAAATAGGTATACATCACCCATCTTAAGTCCCCTAATACATAGTACAGAAATCAAATACAAACTTCTTTAATACAACTGTCGTGTAAAAATACGAAAAAACATGGCTGAGGTTTTACATGAATATTATCTTCTGGACAATATCCAAACTCAAATTCAATCCTCATTACATTTATTATCACACTAAGTAGTGAGGACTGCTAAAACAACCATCTCGGACCATCACTCTATTCTTCGACTAGTCCCGGCTACGTTTTCATTTCCTGAAGAAAACAATGAAAGCAAAAGGGTGAGCTCAACTAGCCCAGTAAGAAATATTATGACTAAGATAATGCAGAATAAATTATCATTAGCCTTCAACAGTGTTAAACTAATAAAATACAATAAACATCAAGTTAACTGCAGCAGAACAAGCAATCCATTAGAAGAGTCAAGTAGAGCATGATATCTACTATCTTCTATGATTTAAAAAAAAATTCATCAACTTTATTGCTGAGACTCATCTTAATAAATAAACCACATCATCGAATCATCCCTACACTATGGGCCAAGTCAATGGTCATGATTATACCGAATAATCCCTGGTCATAATCATACCAATAATTGTCCATCAATGCACTACGGACCAATGAGGACTTTTACCACATCATTTGTAACATTATGGGTCATGATTATACTGAATGATCCCTGGTCATAATCATACCAATCAACAGTACATCTATGCACGTAAGCCAAAGATGACTTTCATCATAATATAAGCATGAGGATGATGACAATGATATAAGAATTCAATTAAAAGAAAGTAAAGGATAAATTTTTAAAGATTTATAATTTAATTTATCCAGAATTCAATAATGATCAAATTGTCAACATGATACTGCTTTGTGGAGTAAAATTCAAGAATTATATTGTATCAAAAATGATTTGGACCGAAAAGAAATCAATTTTTGTCATGAATAGTACTCCGGGTGAATAGTACCCCGTGAATAGTACTTCGGAAATAGTAACTCGTATTCATAAATAGTACCGTATACGTGAATAGTGTTGTATACGTGAATATTATCCATGAATAGTACTCCATGAATAGTACTCATAAAAGGAAAATACAAAAGAAAATGATATTCCATGACGAGTACAAAAGAAAGGATATCTCATACGAGTATAATAGAATATACGAAACTGCAAATGGATTTTCATCCGCAATGCGGTAATCCACGTAGACAGATCATTTCCACAATTTAATAAAGAATGAATATGAAGGATCATTCACCATGCATGCGGTAGTCCGCATAGACAGGTTATTCCAACAGAATAATAAAGAATGGAATAACAAAAGAATTTCACCATGCATGCGGTAGTCCGCGTAGACAGGTTATTCTAACAGAATAATAAAGAATGGAGTACAACCCCTACAAGTATTGAAAGAAAATAACTCTCTTCATGAATACGAAAGAAATAATACCCCTTACGACTGTTAAACGAAAATAATATTCCTACGAATATTAAACGAAGATGATATTCCCTACGAATATTGAATGAAAATAATATTCATACGAATACGAAAAATAATATCTCTTCAGAATATGAAATAAATAATACCCCTTACGTCTGTTGAACGAAAATAATATTCCTTACGAATATTGAACGAATATAATATTCCTTACGAATATTAAACGAAGATAATATTTCTTGTGAATATTGAACGAAATAAAATTTCTTACGAATACGAAAAATAATATTGTAAGCGAATATGAAATAAATAATACCCCTTACCTTGGAAGAAGACTAGATACTGAAATAGTGAAGTAGCAGACTACTCTTCTTCTTTCTCTCTATAGCTTCTCTCTCTATAGCTTTTCTCTCTATAATTGCTCATGTGAGTCTTAGTGAATTGGTGAGAATGAAAGAAGAATGAGCTTCTATTTATAGGAAAATATAGTTTCGATAATTGCACGTTTTAGGGCTCAAAATATTACAGTATAATACCTTCATCTTTTCCTTCATTTTTAATTTAGTCCTGCAAGTATTATCAAACTTTCACCACCTCCCCTAATAGTAAATCATGTGAATCAATAGTACAATCATGTGAATCAATAGTTATATACATGTGAAAAAAAATAATTATAGTATAGTACCTTCATCTATACCTCAATTTTTAATTTAGTCATGCAAGTATTATCAATCTTGCACCACCTCCCCTAATAGTACATGCATGTGAATCAATACTATACACATGTGAATAAATAGTTATAAGCATGTCAATTAATAGCAATTAATTGCTCATTTATCTGATTAATTACCCGATTGGTCAATATAACCTCCAGACATCAATTATTATTAGAATAGATGTCGATTTTCACTAACACTAATAATCCCAACACAATGGAAATATAAATTTCATCTTTAATCAACATGAACTTATTCATCATTAATATTATAACTCACAATATTTAACAACCAAATCATTCCCAGAAAGAGGGGGCTTTCCGATAAGGATTTCTCCTTATTGGCGCTCAATTAGGTGACCAAACCTCTCCTCGACAGAACTTTCTAGACATTGTCAATATTGCAAATAATAATATGAATAACTTTGTCGTCTCAATTATTGATTTAATAATAATAAATATTATGCAGATGATATTGTGACAATAATTGAATCAATAATATGAAAGATATTATCAAGAATTCTTTAGCAATAATTGAGTATAACGAAAGTGACTTCTCACGTAAGCATCAATAATCAATACCGTGTACTACTATGCAACCACGCCAGACATCGTACTTTACTACCGAGTAGTTCAACGGTTTAACGGTAAAACTTTCGCCGTTATTTTTAAAAATATTTTAGTCATTTTCTAACTAAGACAGCACCTCTGTTGTGGAGTCCACCAATGATTGTGTTGTCGTACGAATATTCCCTATTAAAAAGAATATTTTATATCAACTTGCTTACTTTGCAAAATTTTCAAATGTTACCCTTAAATTTAACCTTTATCAATTTAACCATTTACTAAATAAAACAATAATTATAAGAAAATTGAATACTTTCATTTCATAAAATTCGGGGTCTTACATTCTACACTACCCTGGTAACGTATGCATGTCTTCTTTTCTAGTTTTTATCCATTGGAAAATGAATTCTCATATAAAATGCTTTTAAACACATAGTAGTGAATATGCATGCTCATATGACTTAATAAAAAATGTTCAACATAGTAAATGTTAGTATTTAACCATGCTGAACATAATGATGTGAAAAAATTTGACTTTTGAAATAGTCAAATTAGCACCTTTTTCTGTTATTTCTTATCCTATTTGAGGACAAATGAGCGAAGGTGGTAAAGGAAAGTAATCCTGGTAATTAGGCTACCCTTACGGATTGTGACTTTGATATTGTAATGCATATAAGATGTTTATGACTGTGGGCAGGTGTGCTATTGAATGGCCACCTAGTCATGCCTACGTGCATGTGGATAGTCCTGTTTACAAATGAGACTATGGTAAAAAAAATTCTAAAATGTAGGCGTTGGATAGTCATGCATTTTAACTCTACTGTAGGCGTATGTTAAAATAATAAATGCATGCATGCAGTCATAAAAATGCATTTGAAAAAGCTCCAGGTTAGAATTTACCATACCCTTTCTGAGGTGATTTGGAGACTTATGTCTAGATATATGGATCTGGATCAGCCAAGTAGTTCCTGCAGGACCACTTCAGGTGTGCGGAGGAGGGCTTCTAATGTGCCTTGACCCCGTTTAGTTAGGCAGCCACGTCGTTTGGCGGAGGTGATGATTCGTCCTATCTGGGTTGATGTGTTGGATGTCAAGGACAATGAGGAGGATGTGCCAGTTGTGGACCCTGCTCCTGCTACTCATATTCCCCGTAGGGATTTTTCAGGCATTTAGGTGATGATCCTAGAGCTTCTGGGTGATTTGAGTCTACACCCCTCGATTTACTTACATGCAAACGAGGTATAAGTTGGATCTGATCTTCCTTTTTCCTATTGATGAGGAGCAAAGGTTCTGATGTTGATCTGCTTTATGATGTAGGTTCCCAGCTTTACCAAGCCTCGAGGGAAATGGTTCAGCATACACTTTCTATATCAGGCTCTGCATCCAGATTATCGAGAAATTGTGCATGGTTGGGGCTTTGAGGCGTTCTTTTCCATCCTCCCCCGTCGTTGTCCCTGAGGTTACCTCAGGGCGTTGTCTGAGCGCTGGTTTCACCAGACTCAGTCTCTCTATTTATTGGATTGTGAGGTAATAATGACGCCGATGGATTGGCGGTTTATCACCCGTATGGAGTTTGGAGGGGCGCGTGTGCCATGTATGGCGAATATTACCCCGACTGCCATCAGATCCTTACTAAGAGTCCCGCCTGAGGCGCTCAAGGGCAGGACAGTTCGTACAGGTCCTTTGAGCGTAGATACTATAAGTGGGCTGTTGAGTGAGCCCATATCCGATGATGTGAGAATCAGGGATCGCATTCTTTGATGATTGTTCCTGATGATCATTAGGGGCTGCTTCATAGCGGATAACTCTTCTACGGTATCATTCGCTTTGGTCAACGCCACACGAGATGTGGACCGTATTGGAGAGTATGATTGGGGTTCCTATACCTTTGCCTATTTCCTCAGGGGCATGCGCATGCGTTCGCAAGGCTTGACAGAGGCTTGGTTAGGATTTTACCCATTTCTGTTGGTGAGTATTTCTCATTTGATTTCCCCTGTACAGGTTAAGAGTGTTGACTGACAGCAGATGTTTGCCTTTGTGTTGGCAGTTCTGGGCCTATGAGAGGCTCTCATGTTTGTGTCCTGTGAGTATGTTAGGTTTAGAGACCTATCCACGAAGACGATGATGGCATCACTCCATACTGCCGGAGGTTCTTGTAGCTGAGGGTTTCACCTATGGTCGTCTATAGTTGGAGTTGTTGACAGCTGATGTTATCACTTGGATTCCCTACTCTGGGGAACATTTGACCATTGGGTTTGAGGATGGGTTCCCGAATGGTGTTGAGTATGTGATATCCACCCGTCGGATTCCTCTCTTCACAGATGGAGGATGGGAGCTCTATTTAGGAGAGCGTGCTATTAGGAGCACTACAGGAGAGATTTGTGTGCCGATTTTGCCTCTTGCAAGACGTTATTGGCATGTGTTGCAGTCGCCTGTCAGTGATATCCCATTGATAGGCGTCGACGGCTTTACACTGTCAGAGGGTCCATATACTCAGGAGATGTTCCATCGCTGGTGGTCCCCTCGTACCATTGGAGCCCAGACCCGCGCCACTCAGTTTATGGGGGATATGGTTCCTGGATCCGTGATGATGACGGATTGGATGGCCTGTGTCCGAGATCCGACTCATTTGACACAGATTAACAGTTTGACCTGGCAGTTGGACCGGGCACATTTTGTCATCCGACACTTCGGTAGAGATCCTTCAGAGGCAGATATTTTGATCCTTCCAGCTCAGGCACTGATCCCTCAGGTGACCCATATGGTTTTGCCGATGCAGATCCTCCATTGTATAGGCTTGACATCCCCGTTGATGGAGATCCAGTGACTCAGGAGGAGTTACATTAGGTGGACAAGATTGATGATGTAAACATTGACACCATTGTCTTCTTCTAATGTATATTCTTGTTATATCTTTTAATAGGCCTCTGTTAGATACTAGGTGGTTGTGCCCCATTCTCGCTATATCTTTTGATAGGCCTCTGTTAGTTGTTGGGCGTCTGTGCCCCATTTCCCTATATTTTTAGTTGTAGAAAGACTATGATGATGTACTTAGGAATGTATGTACTGTTATTCCCTACATCATATTGCCATCTATTATTTATCATGCATGTATTATGTTATGCATATATATGTATGTCCAGAGATATTCAGCATTGACCCCTGGATGGTCTTATGATACGGCCCACATAGATGTCTTCCTCGACAGTTAGCCGCATTGATCACACCCCACTAGTATTGGTAGCCTCTAGTCTGAGGTCATGGTCTGATAGTTTGTCACCTCCAAACAGGGTGACTGTAGATCATTTATTATAGCATTCTATGACCCTCCTGATGTTCCAAGTTCCTGTGGGCTTTGTGGATGGTATATTGGAGCATTGGGTACCAAAGAGGCAGGTTTTCTGATTTGGGACCTAGGAGTTGACTCCCACATTAGAGGAGTATGAGTGGTTGACGGGCCCTTAGACAGACCTTGCGCTCAGATGGCCATTGGCATTATGAGCCGGCAGTTTATGACCCTCACTAACAGTTATGCACGACATTCTTGGGATTTCACCATACTAAAGGATCAGTGGTGTGTAGCCAGAGTAGACGTATTGTTGATGTGTGTATTATTATACGTATACATGCCACGGTATATGGATGAGCTGGACATTGGCGTGATCATGGCAGTGAGAGCTCTCAGGGAGGGTCATACCATTGTGTCAATGATCGTGACAGTGACATTGAGATCAGCTACGTATTGTTATACCTATCCTGCATGGGTATTCATAGGCAGCTCGATTATATTATATGTGTGGTTTATGTCACACCTGAGACCTATTGGCACCTTCTGACGGCATAGGTATTGTTTTACCCATGAGATATCCATGTCTTACTCCTTTCAGCCATCGGAGTGTACAGACGCTGCTTCCTGGTTGGTGTTCTTGGTAGGGATCGGAGATCCGTTTGACATTTTGCTGTGTACAGGGCTCAGTTCACCCTACAGCTTCATTACTCATGCACCGGGACTGGATTATTTCCCTCTGGCTGGTTTGAAGGGCATGACCACTTATCACCCACTAGCAGTGATGTCACAGTTCGACCAGTTTCAGGACTTCCATCCTTTTGAGGGGGCATTAGGTCAACGTTTGGCTTCTCGCCACTTATCAGCAGAGGACAGATCCATGGTGTATACCTGTTGGGATCAGCATGAGCTAGCTACATTTTCTGTTAGCCATCCGGGCTATTCGACAGAGTATTCTGCATGGATGAAAACAGAGACTGCATCAGCTGCGGTTGTATCCACATTGTCGAGGATTGATTTTGATGGTGGAGAGCCCATAGAGGACATTAATTCTCCCGCCAAGGTGGAGCTATTTACTGGATTGCCAATAGCTCTTGTTGATTCACCTAGTAATTCTGCAGCTATGACTTTTCCTTCAGAGTATTTAGCTCAGAGTTTGCTATTTATGACTTTTGAGAGAGATCAGGCTAGGGCCTTGATGTTGACAGCTCTTGACGGGAGAGATGTCGCTCTATTAGAGAGATATGATGTTTTAGCTCATAGAGATACCGCTATTGTTGAGCAGGATGAGGCTAGATCATCCAGAGATGCACTGATTGTTGAGCGAGATGGTTCCATATCTGCCCGGGACGTAGCCGTTATAGATAGTACTACAGTGAGATCCTTTACCACTGGCATTATTGCTGAGATGAATGCATATATTGATGAGCATAGTGTCACCATGCAGTTAGCTGTGGATCTGTTGGCTCGTGTAAATACCCTTGGGCAGGAGCTTATAGCGTTACTTCCTTCTTCGGAGAGAGATGCCATGTTAGACTTGATAGCTCGTATATCCACTAGATTGTAGATAGACTTGTATGTTCCTGTACAGACTAGCTTATCCATTTTGTCATGTACAGTATATATTGTATATATCAAACAACATTATATATGGCATGTAAATTTATTTTGATTTACTTCCCTTTTTGTTGTGCCTTGCTACTTGCTTGATATTTTCCTGTTTCTTCAGGGCTTGTGATCTGGATGTATTCTGAACTCATCCTTGATGGATGGACATTGAGATGTCTTAGGATCTTTCAGAATGGATAGTTGATTTGTGTGTATCCCTTACCTTCTTTGGTGTCTTGGGACTAGTTTTTGTATGTAGATATGGAGAGGAGTATGGCTTTCCTCTCTGAGGTTGACCGCACCATAGATGGTTGTCGGTACTCCTTTGTATGGGGGAGCCCAGTTAGTTCCATCTCTTATGAATTGGTGTTTCTCTTTGAGGATTCAACCGCAGCTTAGATGGTCGCCAACTCTCCCATTTGAGGGGAGGTTAGGTAGTTCCATCCCTTTGGTCTGAAGCCGATGAAATGTGGTGGATTGAAGGATGATCCCAGTGTCGTTGACAAGTGTTTGTGTTTTGGTAGGGAATGAGACCGAACCATAAATGGTTTCCTACGTACTCCTATTGAAGAGGAGATCAAGTCTGCGTAGTTTGAACCTGGTGTAAGAGGTTCAACGTTGTATGTGAAAAGGGTGTAGAAGAGTGTAGAAGTGTGTTTTTGTTTTGTTGTTTTTTTTATTGTGACTGACCATATAAAATGGCTGCCTACGTATTCCCAGGTATCGGGTAGATCAGGTCGACGTAATTCGTCTCATGTGCAGGACGGATTGTAGCCAAAAAGTTTGATCCTATGTTCAGGACAAACTGCAGGGGAAAAGTTTGATCCCATATACAGGACAAGCTGTAGATTTGAAAAGTTCTATCCATGGTGGGACAAAACTGTAGGTGTGAAAAGTTTTATCCCTAGTGGGACAAAACTGCGGGTGTGAAAGGTTCAATCCCTGGTGGGATAACTTGAAAGGTTTGAAACGAAGTGGAGTGAAAGATCTAATGGTCTGAAAACCAGGCTGCTGGTTTGAAGAGTGTGTTTGTCCCTAATGGGGAAGAAAGGTATGAAGAAAGGTTGTATGCAGAAAGGGTTAGAAAACCTGAATTGACTGGGGATCTGGTGATCCAAAACCAAGATATTTGCTTAATGGTAACTTCAGACATAGTACCGTTTCACGGTGTCTGAGTTGATGAGCTGTGGAAATTCTTTGCCATTCATTTCCTGTAGTCTGAGAGCACCTCATGTCAATACCTCCTTGACAATAAAAGGGTCTTCCCAGTTTGGGGCGAATTTTCCCTTAGACTGATCTTGGTTGTCAATGATCTTCTTTAAAACCAAGTCATGTTGTTTAAACTGCCGTAGCTGGACTTTCCTGTTGTAGGATCTGGCGATCCTTTGTTGGTATAACTGACCATAGAAGATAGCATCACTTCGTCTTTCCTCTATTAGAGACAATTGGTGATACCTGTCTTGTAACCATTGGTCTTTATCTAGCTGAGCATCCATCAACACTCTGAGGTATTCCATTTCCACCTCTATGGGAAGTACTAATTCCATCCCATAGGCTAATGAGTAGGGGGTTGCCCTAATGGAAGTGTGCATTAATGTTCTGTAGGCTAACAAAGTCAGAGGCAACAGTTGGTATTTTTAAATGGTTGAACCAACTCAACCGAGAAAAGGTTTGTACATTGACCAAGTGATGTAACACTGCTAAACTGGTCTTTAAAACTGAGATTCGTTAGGGTCCGGGGGCTTGATTATGCAGAGGGAAGGTGTTAAGCACCCCCGACATCCGTGTTACCACGGTGACCGCCACTTTTCAATTAAACTGTTATATGAATGTGTGTGTGTGTGGGGGGGGGTCAATGTGTAGTTATTTGGAAGTAGTGCTATGCTTCGTTTGCACCTATATACAACGGGTTTGAATTTGTATAAAAGTTCAGTTTTAACAAGATATTGCAATGATGTTTTATAAAAGAGATTTTTTCAAACTCTTATGCTCAATAGTAATTGAGGCCTTTGATACTTCCATTTTATCATGTGTTCGGCTTGATTGTTTTTATTTTTGAGAAGCGAAGCATCTACGAGAAAATAATATACATAGCAATGCCGAATTCCTTGTGGGCATGAGAGTCATCTAAGGAAATTCGAACACCGTAAATAATGTACAAGCTGATTACAGCCGAAAATGTCCATCACGGGAACCTAATCTAGATTCAGGAGACTGAATCTATGATTACATGATTCCTAGGATCACATGATGTAGCAGTTGTGACGCCCCCAAAATTCGGACACCCATATCTCGAATTTGGTGCATCACGTACAACTACGAATATCTTACTAAATCATTAACAACGGAAAAATAATAGAATAATTTACATTGATATAATATAAATATTCGCGTCCCAAGGTACTTAGTAACCATTACTACGACAATTCAAAGATTAACTTAAACATAACTTAATCATTCTTGAATACATCATAACAAGCATAATAATAATAATACTTCTAGTCTTAAGGACTAAGTTATTCTCGTCGCTTGCCCTTTCCCTTGTCTTGTCTCAAGTCTGCCTTTTCCTCGCCTTTAAGCGTAATGTTTTAGGAAGCAAGAATGAGCAACAAGTTTGCCCAACCAAGTAATATAGCCGGAAGGACAAGCGGTTATAGTATTTAAATCTTTCAAGGTATAATAATAATAAGTAGTTCAAAGATATCAAGAAATATCAAGAGTATTCAATAGGTGTCGTTATAGACTGAAGTATATCAATAAACTTCAGGATTAATTCATTTCGAGGTTCAACATGAATGAGTACTGAGCAGTCACTAAGGACTAAGAACTCTTACTAGAATTAACGATATTACATCAGTAATCAAAAATAAGCGAGTACAACAATGATCGACTTCAAAAGTACCCTACGTTATGCATAACATTTAATCATACTTGTATGCATGCGCTCGGTTTCCAGACCATATATAATTTCCCTTTAATGAGGGTTGTTCATCTCAGTAGATTTACTATAGTCCGCACCAAGTCAATTGGTTTGGATAGCTTTTAACACAAAATAATAGTCTAGTCGAATCAAAGGCTTAGACAAATTTTTTATAATGCATTTAAGAACGATAAGTCTAATGCTTGCAACAACGTCAAGGTATATAAATGATTTTTGAATAAAATGATATTTGCTTGAGACAACAATTCAAGGTATACTGATGTAAGAAGTAAGGAACTTGCCTCGTTAAATCGATTATGTTACCTTTGACACCTTGTCACGTATACTGCCTATAATATAATAATATAGCCGTACAAATTAGTGATTGTTGAAACCAACTCACCTTAGCTATTAATCGCATGCCATCCTAGTTTAAGGTACAAGTTTCTCAAAATAAAAATACTACATTTCTTACTTGCTACACATTTATGCTCACAAATAAGAAAACTAAGCACATAACATTAATTTATTAAACATTTGCTCAATTAGTTATCTCAACTAGCAATAAACATAAGTGTCACAATAAAAGTTTTAATGTTATTATTAAATTAGTTTAGTGTACTGATTTATAGCTCTTTAAATCTTCACATTGCCTACATTTTAAATGTTTAAGATTATATAATAGGTAAGGCTAAAAGGATCTTTAATTCCTTGCACACAAGCAACCGAATTTAGCCTTAAAATATAGCAACATCCTTATTGCATGAAAATAAAAATAACATGTAGCAACATATTATTGCACCAAACAAAATAAATAAATTAATCATGTAGTAATAATACTAGCGATAGAATAAAGCAACACAAAAAAAAAGGCAAAGCACTTCTAGTCACAACAAATCACATATATCAATTCTTATGCTAGGTACACCCAACCGTCCAACCCTCACTACAATACATGGTTGCTGTTTTTCTCTTCTTTTTTTTTTATACATGTTTAGCAGTATACCATACACCAGTAAAAATCACATGTAACATCTTTTTGTGAGACACACTAACCGGCCCCACCATGCATCACTTCATGCTTGATATCCTTTTTTTTTGTTCATATACAAGCTTAGCAAAGATTATATACAAAAAGTAAAAAAAAATCACATATAGACCTACAGCCCATCAACTTCATTATGCATGATTACTAGCTTGCTTGTTTCTTTTTTTATATATACAAACTCAAGCAAAGAACCTCAAGCAAATAAAATGAAGCACCAAAATTTTACACACAATGAACATGCTTTGGGTTTTTTTTTGTTCTATACAAAATTATTATGCATTCATGCAATATAATTTATTTATTTTGAAACACATGGTAAATATTAATCATGCACACATTTAATTTACAAGCAATACAATATATCCACATTACTTCAAAAAGAAGAAAAACGCATGCTAAAATTTAATATGGAAGGAATTTTATTTAACTAATTAATCTATATACCTTAGTTGAAGAAAAAAGAAATTTGGTTGCCAAGAACAACAATGTTTTCTTGAGACCACCACCTTCTTAATTGGTTCTTGTGTGTTATTTTTTTTTTTTATAAAGGAACTCTAGAGCATGAGGTATATATATATATATATATACTAAAAGAGAAAAGTGTGAACATTAATTAAAGCATTCTTTGGCCATTCTCCTACTATAACTTTATAGCTACCTAAGGTCTAAAACATCACATCCCCCACATGCCAAGTACTACCAACTCCAACAAGACCACACACGCCACCTTCCCTTCAAGACACAAGGCTCTAGTACATCGCATTGCCAAAAGAAATAAAAATTCCAAGGTCGCCATCATAAGACTTAACATGGCTTGAAAAAAAACAAAGATCAATTGGGTGATAACACACATTTGTAAAATGAGACTTAACATGGCTAAAAAAAAAAATCAATTGGGTGATACATTCCTATGGTCATTTAAAAAATTAATTAAAATGGGTAGACAAAATTCATGGCTACCCAAAATATAACATGACATGGGTAAACAAAATGTCACATGGCTACCAAAATTAAATGGGGAATCATAACATGGCTTGCAAAATAATTGGGTGGAAAATAACATGAGGTTCTTAGAAAATTAAATGGGTGGGTAAAATAATTCACATGGCTGGGTTCTATTATGTAAATACTTAATTATTATAGCGATGAACTAATTTAATTTAATTTACCCAAATAACACTAAATTATACACCACCTTAATAGTTATTAATAAGTTGGGTTATTTCACATAATTCAAGTTACTCACAAAAATGATTTAGTCTTTCTAGATAAGCTTTCAACCCAATTCAATGATTTATTATTACTCGGTATAATTAAATAAATTAATTATACACCACCTCTCTTATTGACATCTTTTACTTAGCAATGCATTCCTTCATTAATTGCTCCTCACTAATTCCATTATTGTCTCACACAAGACATTTCATAACTTATCGTAATTCTCCACATCTTATCAATTATTAAAAGTTCAATTAATTCAAAAAAATTACTCACCCCATGCTATGCAAGCATTTATAAAATAAATAATCACATGCTCTAATTATATAAATATTAATATTAAATCATAAAATTTGCGGTTATTACAGCAGTTTGTATGAAAGCTGTAAGTAGTTATATATATATATAAAAGTTGTAAATATATATATACAGACGATCAACCACCATGAAGCGAACTTCATGGGGGATTGAAAATGTAAATATATAAAAGAGGTAAATATATATAGAGAGACGATCAACCATCACGAAGCAACTCCATGGGGGATTGGAAATGTAAATAAAGCAGTAAAGACGATCAACCGCCACGAAGTAAACTCCAGGCGGGACGAAATGTAAATAAAGCATTAAAAATGATCAACCGCCACGAAGTAAACTCCAGGCGAGATGAAATATAAATAAAGCAGTAAAAGGCCACGAAGTAAACTCCAGGCTTGATAGAAATGTAAATATATATATATATATATATATATATATATATATATAAAAGCGTATAACGCATTTTGAGATATTATATCGAGCTCAATCAAATGAGTTTGATGGTAATAATATATATATAAGTATTTATATATATAAAAGCGATAACGCCTTACGGATATAAAATCCAGGCTCGTCGAACAGAGTTCGACAATAGTTTATATATATATATATATATATATAAAAGCAATTAACGCTCCGGATATGAATCCAGGCTCATCGAACAGAGTTCGACCACAATTTATATATAAGTATATATATATAAAAGCAATAAACGCTCCAGACGTGACTCCAGGCTTAATCGAGGCATAACTCGATAATGTTAGTCCATATATATATATAAATATATATATATATATACAAAAAGAAATATAAAAAAAACACGGACTGAAGTCCGGGTATACACATGCAACACGACTCTCAACGTGAAGAACGGCGTGTGCACAGTAGTGGAGAAAGGCTTTAAGAAATGTAAGAAGGCTTATAGTGGACTGCCAAAGAAGACTTCAATAGCTTTAAATGGATGAACACTCAGTTCCCGCGGGTAAAATATAGCAATATATAAGCTCACAAGTTTTTTAAATGAGAAAGCACTAAGTTTATAGTGTGTACAGAGCAAATTGGACAGAGCTTCCTCGCCTTTTTTCTCTACCAAATGGCTACCCCAAGCCCTCTATTTATAGAGGGGGAACATGCAGTGCACTGCAATTTGCCAAATTGCCCGGCTCATGAATCTGCCATCTCGGAAATGCGTGCACGCATGCAACGTGTTGTCCACTCGAACTTTCAGAACTTTAATCCGGGCATCCGATTGAGGTGTATTAGACCTTTTTAGAAGTGTTGTTGTCGAGATCTACACAAATGACATGGGATTAGTGGTTGTGCGAAGTAAGGAAGATGGGACCACGCCCTTGGTTTTCAAGTCTTCAAATTTTATCTGGTGTGCTGTCTTGTGTAGTAGTCACTCGGGATTGGAGCTATTGGTTCTTGTAGGACACTGCTATGTAGAATGCATGTTGAAATGTGTTGAGACGGCGCGTATGTGGGATCGAGGTGGAAAAATGATGATTTTGTCCCTCACCGGGGTTATCTCCTGTTTGGGCTGATATAGCAGTCGTTGCTTAGGGTTATCTCTGAGATTGGGCTGCTGCAAGTGCTGAATGTCCTTAGGGTTGTCTCTGAGGTGTGCCTGATCTCCTGGGGTTGTCTCCGGGTTTGGGTTTGAGTGCCTCGAGGTTATCTCCGAGGTTGAAGTCGATTACTAGGTTGAAATGAGCTTTTCCGAGGTTATTTCTGGAACTGCAACTGCACTCCTCGGGGTTGTCTCCGAGGTTGATGCTGAAACTCCCGGTGTTATTTCCGGGACTGGAACTGAGTATCTCGGGGTTGTCTCCGAGATGGAACTACCTTTTTCGGTGTTATTTTCAGAACTGGAACTGTATTCTTCGGGGTTGTCTCCAAGATTGGAGCTGGATATCTCAGGGTTATCTCCGAGATGAAAAACTGAGGATTCCGGGGTTGTCTTCGGAATTGAATTGATTTGACTCCAAGGGTTATTTCTAGAAGACGATTCTGCCCTCATGCTAGATTAGTAACAGAAATACAAAATTTCGAGTGTCTACAATATACACACAAACACATATATATAATTTTATTTTTAAAAAAGAAGTATGATTCATTGATTTTAAAAATTATCAATTTGGCCATAAAAGTTAATTATTATAGATAAAATGGCACAAAGAGCGGAATTGGGCTGAATTGCAAATGGAGGTAAAATTATAGGGCAAATATAAAACTATTAGAAGATAAGTGGCTCAACAACCCATCCAAATATATATACAATTCCTTTCCAACTTGACTTTACAACCGGTCTTCTCTTTCTCTGCCTCTGCTGCTCTGCTCTGCTGCTCTGCTGCTCTGCTCTGCTCTTGGCCGTACAGTGGCTTCTAGTGTGCCATGGTTTGGTCATACTGCTGATAATTATATCATTCCTCTGCGGTCAGTGGCCAATTTTTGAGGGTACCTTTGTTCAACGCATCCATATCTTCCTCACCTTCGGTGCTTACGACTATTTCCAGTAAGTATATACTCTGTCTCTATATTTATATGAATTCATAAAAATCTGATAAAGTAATCCACTACATACAGGCGATTCATTGCTTTTGTTTGCGGCCAAAAAGGCACAAATGCCATTCTTTCAATTGAGTACTATTGCTGCGATCGACCAAACCCTATCTTACAGGTTGGAGTAATTTCATCATACTTGACTTTTTTTAAGTCATTTCGATAAATTCTTTTGATTCGTGTTAGTTCTGTTTTTTTGGGTAGTTTACAATAATTATGATTAACTAAAGTTAGATGAATTGGTGTCAAATTTAAATTTTAGGATTTTACAAATTGACTTCAAATTTTACATCTTCTCCCTGTTCCGTTTTTATGAAAAGGTTATTTGCTAGAAATTTATGACTATGTAAGGAATTCAGTGGAACTGGAAGTGATCGGTAATTAGCTAATGGAGCAGAGTAATGTGCACGTAAGGAATATTTAGAGAAAGCAGAGAATTAATAGAGAAGGAGGATATCAGGAGAAAGGAGAGAAGATAACAGAAGAAAGGAGAAGGAAAACAGAATTATCATTCATCAAAAAACATCCCCCATTTACACAATGAAGTCACACTATAAAGACCTACCTCACTACCCTCACCAGCTCAGCAACAACATTCAAGAGACCAAAACAGAAATAAGAAGAAAAGACTAGGTTACCCTTAACAATACTAAGCCCAATCTATCCTTGCCTAAACAAACCAAAAGACAATTAAATCCCTCCACTACCATCAGCTGGAATCAGTTGGAAAATAACTCTCTCAAGGCATTTATTTCTACTCAAGCTTAAACTACACCAGCTAAACCTTACAGACTACTAATCCTGCGTTTGAATACAACTGATTGGAAAAGAAAGGGGAAATTGAAGGCATTTTACTCCGTTTACTTGTTTCTGAAGTGGGAGGGGATGAATTTCTCATTTTGTAATTTACTGCTATACCCTTATATGTTACTCTTCGAATACATGAAGCTATTACATTGATAGTCAATTTATGTAAGGGCAGAATTGCAAGCTCTTGTGTGGACCTGATAAGTAGTTTATAATTCTAATACATGAAGCTATTACATTGATAGTCAATTTATGGAGGAAACCTTTTTGTGGACCTGGAAGGTAGGGTGCCCATCAATTTGACTACCCTCCCCTTTTTATTTCTTCCATACAACTGATCAGCATGTTTTCCTTTCACTTTTGCTTCTATCCCTCTACCTCTCCTCTTTACCATTATCAATTGAAGGTTATTGAAGTCAGTGTTCTCCCATCCAATCCAAGGACCTCTCTGTTGTATCCCTTTTAACTTTTAACTTGTCTAGTCTTGCCTCCTTTACAGGATTTACTTTGCATTCCTTTAATTAGAAAGTAATTTGACACGATTACCAAATGATGCCAATCACGACAGAATTAAAATAAGAAAGACTTAACTTGCACTTATATTAATGGGGCAGGGCTCTTGCACAAAGGAATGTCTTTAAGAGGGGGAGGGGGGGAGGGGGGGGGTAGTAGTTTTTTCTTTTTCTTGTGCATTTCCAACAACTCTCTCATTTATGCTTGCTTAAAATCGATTTTTACGCTTTACTACTAAAGCTATTCCTACCATAGTTATCAAGGCGACAAGTCGAGGCGAGACGACAACCTGGAGCTTAAGCGCTTAGGCGACAAGGCGCCCGACTAGTTTTCCACAAATCGACAAGTCATTAATAATGTAAATTTTATATGAATAAAATTATATATATATATATATATATATATAATATTTATATGAATATTGATATATTTATTTTTTTAATGATTTACCATATTCATAATACATGTAGCATATCAAAACAAGCTCAAGTTAAAATGGATAATTTTATTGTAGTTGTAAACTTGTAATTTTTTGAACTTGTACAACTTCAAATTATATAAATGGTTATACCTTTGTAATATTTAGTTTAATTCAATATACTGTATTAAAACAAGTTCTTTCTGTTAAACACAGGGTAATTGTCGGGGAATATATATATATATATATATATATATGCATAATAGATTAGTTAATAGATTAGTTCGTATGTTCCAAACAGGTTTGCATGTTTTATAGTTCATAAAGGTTTTGATGTCTTGGTATTCTAAACATATTAAGTTTATCAGTTCTTGGTCGTTTGGAGCTTTGAACTTTGTTGTCTGATGTTTACTTTGTCATTATACAATATAAAAGAACTTGAGCATATAAAGTAATGCAAAGAGTGAAAAAGCAAAATAATATATTTTACTTAGTTTATGCTCTCCAAAGAGAAGACAAATCTTAGTGGGCCAGCAAAATCAGAAGCTAGTGGAGGGGCAGCAGCTACTGGAGCACGGGGATTATATATAAAATATATATACACATATATATATGTGTGTATGTATATATATGTGTGTGTGTGGAGCATGGATGTGTGTATATAAATATAAAATATATATATATACATATATGTGGGTTTATATATATATATATATATATATATATAAATTTTGTTGTCCATTAACACTACCCACTAAGGTTTGACTTCACGACGTATCATCAGTACCAAAAAATTTGGTCAATCACAAAGTCGCTCGACTTTCTCCCCTCTCACCAAGTCGCCCAGACGCCTTCCCAATATGCACCGACTGGACTTGATAACTATGATTCCTACATTCAAAAGGAATGTTGGGAATACTCAAACATTAGAACTTATTAATCCTCTTTTGAGTCAGCAGTGAGAGGTTTTTATTATTTGTCCTCATCATCTCCACTGTCTTCTTCATATTTGACTTCTACGTGCATGTATTTGTTATTACTATCCAGTTTAAACCCCTTTCAAGTTTGCATTGAATTTTGTTTGCTTTAACAAGTTGTGATGCTGCGATTAGAAACCAACATAGTGCTTTGAATATCTTATAATGGTCATACATCAATTATGTAGCTTGGTTAAAAGATTTGGCTGAACATGAAATTAATTGCTCTAGTCAAACTCGTGTTGCAGGCCATATATTTGGCAATCATTGGGGCCACTTATTACTTTATTGTAAAGTCATCATTTAGCTATATTCTAGGGCCTTATATTAGTGGAATTCACAGGTTTTTCTCTCTCAAGCTCTATGTGTTCTTAGATTCCATTTTCAACAACTTTATAATTTCATAGACATTATATCTTGTTGCAGGTACACAAGCTTGTTGGCTGTTGGTGTGGGTATTATACTCTTACTATTGACTAGCTTTACTGATCCAGGAACTGTGAATAATGAGAACTTTTCCCGTTATATGTCTGCTTATCCCTATGACAATATCATTTATTCGGAGAAAAAATGCTCAACCTGCAAGTTTCCAAAGTGAGTGCATTAGTTTAGTGTAATAGACACTTGACTTTTTTTAATAAGTAATAGATACTTACAACCTTCTTTTTTTTGGGGTAATATATGCTGATTGGATTGTTCCCTTGCTTATGTAGACCTGCTAGGTCCAAGCACTGCAGCATATGTGGTCATTGTGTTGTTCGGTTTGACCATCACTGCGGATGGATGGTTAGCTTTACGAATTTGTATTCTTATCTTCATTCTAAATATTGGTGGCTTTCTATGTACCTAATTTTCCCTTTGTTTATATATTTGTGTTTTAGTTGGCACATATTTTTAACTATTATTTTTTTTCTCATACGGATTCAAATATATTTCTCATTAGTGCAGAATAATTGCATTGGGGAGAGAAACAACCGATATTTTGTGGCTTTTCTTCTCTGGTTAGTTGATTGAATTTAGCAGCATTTGAAAAATAATATTATAGTTGAATTAATCGGTGGCCTTCTGCATTCTTCTATTCCAATTTAATGGCATAAGTTTTGTGAAATATGTTGGTGTTCACGTGCACTTCATCTCAGAAAACATACATATGCTTCTTATTGTTCTAAAAAAATTAAATTAAGCCTGTTATAAATGGTATGGTCATATTACTCATTTAGTAATTAAACTTATGATTCTCACACATAAAGAACTGGCCATTTGGTAGTGTCATATATGGCCTTAACTTTTAACTTCTATACTAAACCTTGTTCAGTTG